>CM071945.1:6630000-7231250 GCA_036784905.1 Acrossocheilus fasciatus | reverse complement strand
TCAGGGGAGTCCGGCGGCCATGGCGGGTCAGGGGAGTCCGGCGGCCATGGCGGATCCGGGGAGTCCGGCGGCCATGGCGGATCAGGGGACTTGGGATGCCATGGTGGGTCTGCCTCCGAGACCTCGGCCCCAGCCCCCACCTCGGCCTCTCTGTCAGGAGCCCTACTACCCCCCCCCCAAAATTTTCCTGGGGATATTAGAGGTGGTCCTGGGCTGGGGTTCAGGGGAAGCGGACTCTAGGGAGCGCCTTCGTGGCGCAGGCACTGGGGGGCGCTCTGGCAGCGCGGTGCTGGACGGGACCAGCGGAAACTCTAGGAAGCGCCTTCGTGGCGCAGGCACAGGGGGGCGCTCTGGCAGCGCAGGCTCTGGGCGGCGCTCTTGCAGCGCGGATTCAAGGGGGCGCTCTTGCAGCGCGGAGACAGGGAAGCGCTTTCGTGGCGCAGGCTCTGGGCGGTGCTCTTGCAGCACGGGCTCAAGGGGGCGCTCTTGCAGCGCGGATTCAAGGGGACGCTCTTGCAGCGCGGTGCTGGACGGGACCAGCGGAGAGAGGGCTCTTGTGAGGGGCCGGCTCAGGCGGGCACTTGCGAGGGGCCGGCTCTGGCGGGCACTTGCGAGGGGCAGGCTCTGGCGGGCACTTGCGAGGGGCAGGCTCTGGCGGGCACTTGCGCTTCCCAGACACCGGTAAATAGCCTCTCTCCAACACAGTCCCGTGGTGTCTGGGAGCTCCATGGGATGTTGTAGGTTGGCTCCGAGCCGGAAAAGATGGATAATGCCCGCGTCTTCCAGCGGCATTCCCCTCGCGAGCTTACAGAACTCGGCCGCATACTCGTAGAAGGGGAGATTCCGTCGGGCAAGGGCGAAGACCTGCGCGGCGATGGGAACCAAAAAACAGGAACAACAAAAAAACTTATAAAAAGGGAAAAACAAACCGGGGTAAACTGGCGCGGCCACTGTTGAATTTTCGGTCAGCTGTTCTGTCACGTTCCTCTCGGGATCCAGGGAAACGAGGAGACGAAGGATAACAAAACTTAGATTTTTATTTTTAACTAAACAGACACGGCACATCCAAACAGACAATTTGACATTTAACAGCTGACCTAGAGACAGGGAAACACAGGGTTTATGAACACAAGGAAATCAGATGAGAAGAACTCAAACAGGTGGGGAGCAAATCAAACACGGATGGCTACTAATCAACTCATAATGACAGGAACAGGAACAAACCAAATATGGGCACGAGAGGAGAGGGAAACACAAGACAGGGCTGACAACAACAGCCATCTAAAACATCACAAAAATAAATAAAAATAAAAAATCAAACCAAATGACTTGCGCTCTGTTTACTTAAAATATTTAAGTCGTGATTACATTGAAAATTTTGGGTGAACAATCCCTTTAACTGATAAAAGTTCAAACTAATCCTAAAAAAAACACTGCCACTAAGGTGCTTCTAAATGAACATGTTATTCCAGTAGGCTAAATGTATTTTTTAGGGTCAGAGTGTGTTTTGTTGTATGAGACATGCAGGAACATCTGTTTTCTAAGCCTTCTTTCAAAGAGAATTGCACTCCTCCAAGGTATTCTTGAGTCAACGTTACCTTTCACAAGACTGGTCAGATCTTGTCATCAAATTTTTCGTCACTGATGCAATGCGATCTGATTTTTATTTTGATAAGAGACAAACAACTGGACAAAAAGGAATAAAAGTAATTTGAGAACAATGTTGAGGAGCTGTTTAAAACAGCATCAAAAAGATGCCAGCTACTCTCCCACCACATTCACCACATGATGAATAGCCTTTAATTTTGAATAATGAGAGAGAGAGAGAATGAGTGGGTGAATGAATGGAAGAGTTAATGATTGATTGATGTGTGAAGGAGGAGGATACTCTCCTTTTCCCAGCAGCCGACCCGGCACAGCCTCTGTCTGTCTGTTCTGAGCCATAAAGGACACTAGGAAAAAACAGGATTCTCGGACACCTTTATTTGGCGAATTTATTGTTATTTTAGCCATTAAAGATTCAACCAAGTTCTATTATATGGTGGAAAACTCTATCCAATTTCTGATCTACACTGAAATTAAGGCTCCGAACAGCAGCTATCTGGATCTGAAATAACATAAATGAGCTCTTTAAGGCCCAAATCTACAATATTTACTACATGCAAAAGTCATGAAGTGCATCCTCAAAATATTCCCACATAACTGCTGAGATGGAGTCACTGGGGCAACAGGAAGACCTACTGCTGACCTGAGGTCGTCCTGTGGGGAATTCAGTCAGCTATAAAAAGACTCAGAGTATACTAACGACCACGTCTTTCACGAAAACATGGCAATAAACGTATGGGAGAGGATAGAGATTCTTGTTTGAAGGACTGGGAATAAACATGACAGAATTCTTCATACAAAGCAAATTGAACTATATACTAATAGATAACACAACTTTGAATTATTTTTAAACTATTAAAATAAATAATAATAATAAAAAAACTGTAAAAAAAAAATGCCGTAAAATTTACGGTAAAAAACTGGCAGCTGTGGTTGCCAGAATTCTACCGTAAAATATACAGTAGCAACGTTTTAGGTTTTACAGTTTTAACTTAAATTTACAGTTAAATACCGTAATTTCATTAACTGATATAATGTTAATATAACAACCTATTGAAGTACTGAAATCTGTTTTTGTACCTTTGAAATACACTGATAACCACCAAATGCAGGTGGTGATGAGAAAGTCACATGATGAACCAAAGCCCATCGCAAGCAGCTTTTAAATAATAATATATAGAAGGTGCATTCACAAGTGTCATTCACACAAGCACTAAACAGCATCATGGTGAGACTCATTAAACTGAAATATGCAATAAACATTAATTTAACAACATTAGATGTAACATACAACCCTAATAAACATTTAAGTTTTTTCCCCTGTAAATTTTACATTCTTTTTCACTTCCAAAAGCAGTATTTCACCGTAAAATTGTCTGAAATGTCTGTTACAGTTTTTCACCTTATATATTAGGGGAAACTTAGCGTTAACCATTTAACAGGTATTTACCGTAGCTTTTTCACAGTTTTTTACCGTTAAAATCAGTCATTTTTTATAGTGTACAGTGACAATGTTTCAGGTATTTTTGTAAATGTTTATTTTTATACTTGTTTTTTTTTTTTTTTTATAAATATGAACAATATTTTACAGTAAATTACTGTAATCCATTCAAGCGTTTCTGTAATGTTTTTGTACGTTTCTTATGCTCAAGATGCATTTATTTGATTAATAATATATATATATATATATATATATATATATATATATATATATATATATATATATATATATATATATATATTCAGAAATATTTTAAAACAAAAATGTTTTCTATTTTAATTTCTTTTAAAATATTATATATTCTTGTGTTGGTAAAGCTGAATTTTCAGCAGTCATTACTCCAGTCTTCAGTGTCACATGATCTTCAGAAATCTATTGTGCTGATTTGGTGCTCAAGAAATATATATTTATTATTATTATTATTACATTTACATTTAGTCATTTAGTAGATGCTTTTATCCAAACCGACTTGATGAAGACAATTATTATTATTATTATTATCATCATCAATAATGTTGAAAATAGTTCTGCTGCTTAATATTTTTGTGGAAAGCATGGTACAGTTGCAGGATTTTGGATGACTAGAAAGTTTAATGAAATCTTTTGTGACTAATAGATGTTTACTGTCACTTTTGATCAATACATCCTTGTATTGGATGTATTGATCAAATAATAGTTAATATTTTAATGTAATTATTGGAATTTTTTACCGTATTTCAGTACATTTAAATGTAACTTAAATGTCTGTTTAAATGTAAAATTTTCACTTACAATTAACCATTGAACACATTTTTACTGATGTATTTTTTTTCATTCTTATTTCCATTAAAATTATTACATTACTAGATTATAAATAGATTATTCACACACAAACACAGAGTCTACATAAAACTGCTATTTTATGCAGATTGTTTTAACAAGTGCATTGTATTATGTTAAAGATGGCCATATGAACAGGATTTCTGGCTCAGATATAAGCGCAAATCTCATGCGCCGCTACTGTTTGACCTCTCTACAACAAAACCATCACAATTCTGATACTTCCTGTGGTAGTGTGTGGCTATCACAGGAAGTATCTGTGAAAAGTGAAAGCATCGCAGTATGTATATGCAAAAGCATTTTTGTTATTTCATTTTGTTAAGAGACTGTTCATAAAATATGGTTTTGAAGCACAAAATTATTTAGTTATAAGCTTTTCATAAAAATAAAATCTGAAATATCTTAGTAGTGCGTGAGTAAATGCATAAAAATAGACTTGCTGTTTATTGGTGTTGGGAACAATGGAGCAGGTATGAGGTTACCGTGATCTCTGAACACACGTGCAGTCAAGGGAGTGTCAAGACTTTTTCCATTAATGACAGAGTCGGCAAGTTAATATTTACTTAAGGACCCAAAGGACTATAACCTTGGTCCTTGGGAAAAAAACCTTGGCAGTTTCTCACATTTAAGGAGCAACGAATTTGACATAAGACGAGGCTCTCATTTGTTACATTGCAATGAATTTCTTTCTGACTGTGACTGAGATAATAAAATATACGGAAGAAACTTGTGAAACTTGATGATTAAGTGTACATGTTTTTTTAGTAGGTGACAATGACATCACCCAGGAAAACCTGGGCGTTCTCCTCTATGCGTCCAAAGAGTAAGTAGTTTATGAATTTAAATTAATTGTAAAAAAAAAAAAAAAAAAAATACACAATGTTCTTATTTTTTATTAATATATGTATGATTAAAGCAGTAAAAGATGTTTCAAATCTCAACATATTCGCATTCTGGAAAGATTCCTGATCATTTCAATTGTATTTTTGACTATTATAGCTAGACCGTCACTGGATGAAGGGGAAAATTATTTCAGAAGAAGATTGTTTTCATCTTTTAGAAGTGATCGACGTGGACGTGAGTCACTCAGTTTACACACCAAGCCATCAAAATTTGCTCTGCTCTGTAAATAAACTGTACAGTGTACATACGAATGAACACTTCTAGGTACTAGCACAAAGTTCAGTTGTCTCTGTCTTGGCCTACAGGAAGATCTGAAGAAGAAGATGATACAGATAAGAGAAGAACTCTCTCAGATACAGACATTGAGACCAACAAAGGTAAGACTTGTTTTGAGCCTACTGAAGTGAAACTGCAGTTTTTCACCATTTGATATGTGCAATAAATAACTGTTTTCAATATATGATTGCATTGGTAGGTCTGTGAACCAGTTTATTCAGAAATAAAGCTCTTGTAGTCAATATATAGTATATAAAATGAGTCTGTAAATCTCTGAGAATGTTCTTGTGGATTTCTAACAAAGTGAAGCAACCTATGAATGAAGCCAGGAGATGCGTTATTAGTGTTGGCAAATGTTAAGTTAGCAAACTGAAGTTAGCTCATTGATATTAAAATCTCTTTTACAAGAGTCACCTGGTTATGAAATCATCAAAAGACAAACAAACGCGGATGTCATTTATATGTCACACCAATGTCATCCAAAAGTACCTGAGGTTTAGATCAATTCTGGACTAGCTGTGGAGAAAAGAAGGAAATCCCACTTACTTAAGACGTTTGACGGTTCACATCGTTTGAAGTGTCTTCCGATCTGTCTTTCACCGATTCGGTTCAGTTTATTTCAATAAATCATATGGTTTTATTGATTTTACCCAGACGCCCCACACTGTTTTCTTTTTTTGCAGTGAAACTGGATTTGTTTATATAATGCTATTTATCACTATATTTTCGATTTCGTTTTAGAAATGATGCTGTTTGACTCTGCCTAACAGTCAAATGATTCACGAACGGTTTGCGACTCGGTTCGAATGAACTGCCTTTTTAAACAGAAGCATCGATTCGCGAATCAGACATCAGCAGCGCGCGCACGCATGTTGGTAGCACACGCTCATTCGCAGCAGAACAGAGATCTTTCGCGTCCATGGGAAGGATTGCTGTGAGCTCACGACATAAATACCACTTTAATTGACAAACTTTACGCAAAGAGATTCGAACATGAACGGAATTACTCCCTCTAATGTCAAAAGAAGAGCAAAGAAGGCAAACTCACGTAAACACCGGAGTAAGTTCAACTGTGCTTTAGTGATTCTGTATAAAATTGTTCATATATTAATATTCTTATTTAATGGAGCTGATATAATAGACGATTATAACATAGCCACTTTTTCCCTATATAGTTTTGATGTGCTATTACTTACAATCTATCTATCTATCTATCTATCTATCTATCTATCTATCTATCTATCTATCTATCTATCTATCTATCTATCTATCTATCTGCATGCATGTCTAAGGCTTTATGTTAACAGTTTTGTTAGTTAGATTTGTCATGCTGTTGAACTTGTTGAATAGCTGCTGTCAAAATATTGTATTGGGGATATTAATTCTTTACAGTTATGTGGTATTTAAATGACAAACAAAGCAGGTTAAGCAAGAGTCTTTGTGGTTTCTGGTGAGGAACTCTTGAAATTATAGTAATGTGGGAAAGAATAAATTACATTCTTTGAATTCACAATTTACATTTCAGCTGTCAAAACTAACCTCTTTGGCTAAGGAAGTGAATAACCAAACATGAGTTAGCGATCAACCCATTTCTGGTAACATTTCAGAGCTTTCTTGAGCAATTCTCTGTGGTTGCATGTTGATTAATTGTTCTGTTTTGTGCATTTTATTGCTCCAGGTGTCTTTCTTCCAGGTGAAGATCAATCAGACATGGGAGCCATGAAGAGGTTCAGTACCTTATTTTCGTCCTTCCGGGGGAAAGTCAGCAAAGACAGTGAGAAACGTCATTTAAGTATTGCTTTATAAAACACTCAAAGAATCTCTTCAGATCTGTTTTTAAGTTTTAAGTCACAAAAAAAGCATCTTTAATGAATGCACAACAAAACTTGAGCATGTAAAACGTTATCTTTAGCAGTGGTCACTGACTTTATATGGCATATAAAAGTAGGTAACCTTGTCAAAACATTTCAGCATGACTCATTCTCGTCTCGTAGCGTAAGTAGGGCAAAATGCCTAAACGAATTAGCCTTTCAAACTGCAGTTTTGTGCTCGAATATTCCAATTCACGATACTTAGAAAGATTTGTAAAATGTTGTTCATTTAAAATTCATTTATGAAGTCACAAGGAAGTTCACAAAGTCAGTCAAAGCACACAATTTGCATCAGTCCTTTAGTGCACGTCTTGTCTTTTCACTTACAAGCAACAGTTATTGTTCTGTCCTTTATAGAAAGGCACATTGAAGGTTTCCATGGTGAGGCAAGTCAAGCTAGAACAAGACTTTGTGACTTAGTGGACTCCTACGGTATTCCTGTCGGCTTTGTTTGCTCTGTGTTGGGGGAGGCTGCCAAAAAGCAGGCTCAAAAGGAAATGTTAAGGAAATTCACAGAAGAGCTCCATCTTTCTCATCTCTAATTTGTTTGTACTTGTTCGTGGTTCAACATTCCCTGTTTGATCAGCATTTCAAGTGCTCTTTCTGAAGAGCAACATTTTTAGATTGTTCAGAAATCAAACATTTATAAACAGTTGGTTTGGTAGTATATCCTCTTCACTGGATTGAAAACAGTGTCAGTTTGGTTCCAGAGCATCTGTGCTGATTTGTTTTTAAAAAGAGGTAAACATCATGGAAGCTAACGCGTGTATGTGTGTGTGTTTTTGTAGGAACTGGTAAGGAACCAGATCTACCTGCTAGCACAGAGCTCTCTTCTGTGGAAGAAAAGGCAAAGGAGCAACGATACGCCAGTGGGCAGTTTTTCTTCGAATATCTGGTGGTGGTTCGGCCTAAAAAGACTAAAGATGGGATATATGAGCCACAGATCATCTATCAGTTCCCTAAGGTGACATACAAACCCCGTGCTCTGCATGCAGCCACATGTAGCCTTCAGAAAGTATTCAGTACTTCAGTAGCATTATTTACATTCATTTCTTAATGCTTGCATTACATTTATTGAATTAGTAAATGCTTAATTCACATTATTATGGCTTCATTAGAGTGCGCAATTGCATCTTCAGTTGTTTCTTCATCAGAACTTTTATAATATAAATCTTGCAAAAGAATTTATTGTTTATACTTTTTTTTTAAACAGATGAGTGTATCTATTTTAACATGTTAAACTTTTTTAATTTTAAGTCATGCATATATTATGTAAATATTCTTTATGAAATGTATATATTATTTATTTTAAAAAATTATTTTATTATTTAATATAGGCCTAGTTTGTATGAAGGTGAAATAAGGTAACCAGTTATAGTAAAAATGCATAATGTTATACCCAAAACAATATAAGTAGACATTGCCATAAGTTAAATTGGATTATTGGACGTTTATATCAGAAAAATACCATATTTTATTTGGTTGATTGCATCATGCATTATTTCACTTATAATTGCATTGTAGAAATACTTCATTTATTATTTATTCATTATTTATACATTATATATATATATATATATATATATATATATATGCATTTTCTGTTCCTGGTGCATATTAATGTAGTCTTATTCTCCATTTGTCTTTTTCTCTTTCTATTGAGTACAGAAGGATGGAATGGTGCGATTTCAGAAGGAGGAGGAAGAGAAGACGTTAAAGGCACTCACACTCTTTTGCTTTCCAGAGGGTGTAAACTGGGCGCCCTTAACAGAATATCCCAGGTACTGTAACCACATGCATCGTTTCTCCCAGCATGCCCTGTGGAGGCAGAAACTGTATTTTTCATTGTCTTTTTTTTTTTCTCTATTTCACAGTGAAACATTCTCTTTCGTGCTTACAGATGTTGATGGAACGAGGAAGAATGGCTACTGTAGGAGGCTACTGGTAAGTGATGACTGGGCTCATTAGTGATACTTCCTGTTATTTATGCTCATACTCATCATTGCCCATTCGAATAAATCCCTACTACTATGTGTAATCTTACACAGCAACCCACTAACAACACTAGCAACAGGGAAAGCACCACTTACATTTTCTTCAGAATCATTTTGAGAGTTATTTTGTAATGCCTGAAAAAACAAGATAAGACTCTCTCAACTCTTTCCAAAGAACTCTCACTCACATGTTTAAGTGTTTTATAGTGTTTCTAAAGCTCGCTTCTTTTGTCTTTGCTCTTTTCTTAATTAGCCTGATGGGAAGGGGGCTCGTCTGCCTGAGGCCTACTGTATCATCAGTAATTTAGCCTGTTTTGGACTCTTTTCCAAGGTAAACATCATAATTTACTGCACAGTAATCTGTAACTGCCTTTGGGCTTTTATGATTTGCATTTGAGAGAATTGCCTTTTGTTTTTCTGACTTGGTATTACTTCAGAGTTTATTGTCTTTGCTAATACAAAGTCATTTACTTGTCTGAAAAGGGTTGTCTAATGATTGATCTCTTTGTTGAGCTGTCCGTTTGCTGTCTGAGTTTAACGCTAGAGTTATTGGAGTATATTTTGTTTGTTTGAGCTGAACTTTGTTCAGGGACTTTTTCTTTTTAGGTGAATGCTCTCTCATGACATGAAATTAGTTTGTTTGTTCAGGACAAACATCAAAGACTAATGTGATGTGACTGATGTGACATGACTAAAGCTAATGTGATCTTAAAGAAATGGACATATTCAAAATTAGGGTGTTTGCTAAATTGCTGATGCTTATGCTTCAAAAATATATGGTGTTATGTGTTTATTGCTCTCCCAAAGAGATTGCACATACACTATCTAAGTATGGGGTGCTCACTAAGGCTGCACTTATTTGATCAAAATTACAGGGAAATATGGAGAATACTGGGAAATATTATTACAATTTAAAAGAACTGTTTTCTATTCATACATTTTAATATGTAATTTATTCCTGTGATGCAAAGCTGAATTTTCAACAGTCATTACTCCAGTCTTCAGTGTGACATGATGCTTCAGAAATTTTTGTGCTCAAGACACATTTCTTATTATTATTTTCCAGTATTGAAAACGGTTAATATTTATGTGAAATAGAAATCTTTTGTAACATTATAACTCTCTTTTGATCAATTTTTGGTCAATTTTAACGTATCCTTGCTGAATAAAAGTAATTTATCAAAAGAAATCCAGCCTTTTGAACTATACTGTATATTTTCACTATATATTGTTATTTTCATTGAAACAGATATCCCTTTGTGATTTGATCTTTTTATTTATTTTTTCTTGAAGTTTTCCTGTTTGTTCAATCTGTCTGCTTGATGTTTTAGATCTTTGATGAGGTGGAGCAGCGCAGAAAAATCTCAATGGCAATGATTTACCCATTTATGCAGAGCCTGAGGGAATCAGCGTTCCCTGCCCCTGGACACACTGTTAATATCAAAAGCTTTATTCCAGAAAGAGGCACTGAGGTAAGAACTAGTGATAAAACTATGTTGTTGTTTTTTTCTTTTATCATGAGCACTGTCCGAATGACTAATCAGCTGAGACTAGGGTTAGAGGGACTTTATATTGTGCATGCTAAACTATTAGTCTTGACATCGTTGTCTGAGCAGTGACTCACAACAATTGTGGTTATTGTAAAATATGACTTACAGATGCAGTGTCAGGGAAGCCAGCAGCTGCTACACTTTCCATTTCCACTGTATTTTGCAGCAGTTGAGTCAACAGCAAAACCCAAAAAACTGGTGTTAGCCCGTCATTTCCTATTAAACACAAATAAAATAGGAAGAGGAAATTAATTGAGGGTGTGAAATCGTGGAAGAGAATAAAAGCTGTTTTTCCATGTATTTTTCCCAGTAATTTGAGTGCTAATTACAGTACATTAAAGGAGGTGTAAAGTAATACGTCTCTAATAAACAAGCGGCAGAGCAGGCAGGCAGAGACATGCTGTCCACAAACACAAACCTTCTTAGCTGTGGCAAAACAGCAGGAAATTGAAGTGAGTGAAGTAATAGCTCAGGGGAGACGGTCAAAGATGAGCTGTTTTATGCAGGTATGTCCTCATGCTTTGTACTAACTTGACTTAGTTCTGCTTGAACTTCTCCTTCAGCACATTTTCTATGTAACATTCCAATCAAGTGATCTGAACATACCTCACATTATCTATCTATCTATCTATCTATCTATCTATCTATCTATCTATCTATCTATCTATCTACCTAATTTAAGGTACTCAATTTAAAGTTGAGAAAAGTTAAGTCAGCTAAATTTCTAAAGAAAAATACTTAACTACAGGTTCATTTATTAGAACTGATGAAATGGCTATATGACTACATGACAAAAGAGCATTACATTTAGGCTAAAAACATCAAACATGAATACATTACACTATGGGATACAGTATTGTTCAAAATAATAGCAGTACGATGTGACTAACCAGAATAATCAAGGTTTTTAGTATATTTTTTATTGCTACGTGGCAAGCAAGTTACCAGTAGGTGCAGTAGATTCTCAGAAAACAAACAAGACCCAGCATTCATGATATGGACCCTCTTAAGGCTGTGCAATTGGGCAACTAGTTGAATTAGCTGAAAGGGGTGTGTTCAAAAAACTTTGATTAAAAAGTTGATTGGAGAGGGGAAAACCTATAAAGAGGTGCAAAAACTTATAGGCTGTTCAGCTAAAATGATCTCCAATGCCTTAAAATGGAGAGCAAAACCAGAGAAACGTGGAAGAAAACGGAAGACAACCATCAAAATGGATCGAAGAATAACCAGAATGGCAAAGGCTCAGCCAATGATCACCTCCAGGATGATCAAAGACAGTCTGGAGTTACCTGTAAGTACTGTGACAGTTAGAAGACGTCTGTGTGAAGCTAATCTATTTTCAAGAATCCCCCGCAAAGTCCCTCTGTTAAAAAAAAGGCATGTGCAGAAGAGGTTACAATTTGCCAAAGAACACATCAACTGGCCTAAAGAGAAATGGAGGAACATTTTGTGGACTGATGAGATTAAAATTGTTCTTTTTGGGTCCAAGGGCCATAGGCAGTTTGTGAGACGACCCCCAAACTCTGAATTCAAGACACAGAACACAGTGAAGACAGTGAAGCATGGTGGTGCAAGCATCATGATATGGGCATGTTTCTCCTACTATGGTGTTGGGCCTATTTATCGCATACCAGGGATCATGGATCAGTTTGCATATGTTAAAATACTTGAAGAGGTCATGTTGCCCTATGCTGAAGAAGACATGCCCTTGAAATGGTTGTTTCAACAAGACAATGACCCCAAACACACTAGTAAACGAGCAAAGTCTTGGTTCCAAACCAACAAAATTAATGTTATGGAGTGGCCAGCCCAATCTCCGGACCTTAATCCAATCGAGAATTTGTGGGGTGATATCAAAAATGCTGTTTCTGAAGCAAAACCAAGAAATGTGAATGAATTGTGGAATGTTGTTAAAGAATCATGGAGTGGAATAACAGCTGAGAGGTGCCACAAGTTGGTTGACTCCATGCCACACAGATGTGATGCAGTTTTAAAAAACTGTGGTCATACAACTAAATATTAGTTTAGTGATTCACAGGATTGCTAAATCCTAGAAACAAAAACGTTTGTACAGTCAAAGGCAGACACTGCTATTTTTTTGAACACACCCCTTTCAACTAATTGCCCAATTGCACAGCCTTAAGAGCGTGCATATCATGAATGCTGGGTCTTGTTTGTTTTCTGAGAATCTACTGCACCTACTGGTAACTTGTTTGCCACGTAGCAATAAAAAATATACTAAAAACCTTGATTATTCTGGTTAGTCACATTGTACTGCAATTATTTTGAACAATACTGTATGCACCAAACATTGTGGAAACAAATTTCCTCCCCGAGGACAAATAAATTATCTGTCTGCTTCTAGTTAGTTATACCCAAACCGTTTTTTTTTGGTTTTTTTTAATAATAAAATATGTACTGTACCTATAATAAAGTATCTTTATGTCTCTCTGTAGATCATCAGTTTGACTCGTCCGACAGACTCCTGGCTGGAGCATGTAGATTTCCGCACATTGTTCAAATGTCTGTCAGATGAGGAGGTGCTCCAGGTGTTTGCTGCTGCTGTGCTAGAGCGGAGGATCATCTTCATCGCTGATGAGCTTGGGTACTAATTCAGACGTACATGCACACACACAAGTGTTAGGTTTTGCTTTGATTTATATCCATATGTATAACCCATATTAATCAAACCCATACCATCTCTGCAGGACGTTGTCTCAGGTGATTCATGCAGTGACCGTTCTCCTGCATCCATTCATCTGGCAGCACACGCTCATTTCCATCGTTCCCGGGATCCTAATCGATGTCGTCATGGCACCCACACCGTACCTGCTGGGTGTCCAGAAAAGTCTCGCAGATCAGGCCACTGACCAGACCGAGGTGAGTGACCAGACTCGTGACACTGTTAAAATATCGCAAGCAATTTACATTTCAAATGCTGTAGGCTGACATCTAAATTCATCTGCTCACCCAGCTGCTTGTTGTTGACTTGTCAGAAGGCAGGAAGGAGACATTTATCAAGAGTGTAAGTTCACGTTTAAATCATAGAGAGCATCTTTTAAATTGTTGCATTGAAAAGTGACTGATGGATATAGTGTGGGTGACTGTGGTTGAAATGTTTCTCCAAACAGATGGGAGATGAGGACACAATCTTACCTCACAAACTCAAAGATGAAATCAAGCAGGCCCTCAGTACCAAAAATGAGAGTTCAAGTAAGCAGAATTTTTACTTCATATTTAGTGGAGTTGTTTTAATCAATTTTCTCATTGCTCATAAGTAGTGTTAAATACTTGAACAAATCCTAAATAAGGCCCAGATATACTTTGTTTTCCAATTTCATTTCCATTTTGCACACAGTTGACCTGTAAGTGCGGCTGGATGCAGCTGGTGAATGTACACTATCTAGTAGAGCTGTCTTTTTAAGCTCTCAATCACTCGCATTTGCAATGGAAAGACTGGATCATTTTACTGACTTCATATTTGAATCTCGTTGAGCCAAATAAACTAATTTTTAATCATGTCATTTTGTTATAATTTCAATAACCAAATTCTACATACACAATCTTTGATGATATTTTGATATGAGTCTTTCATTCATTTGTCATTTGACGCAACAAACAAATCACCATTTTGTGGATGTTTTATTTAAATGCTGGCATGTGTCTTTGTTCTATATCGTTGGTGCTATGAACATGAATGATCAAAAAGTGTGTTGCCAGATTTCACTAAAAAACCTAGCATCTGATTCTAACAAAATAGCTGAAAAATAAGCTACTTGGCACTAGCCACTGCAAATAAGCCTAAATTATCCAAAATATGCAGCTCAAAAATTCAATCCACAATTGGTAATATTTACAAGAGATATTATGAAAAATAATAATAATAATTAAAAAAAGAATTATACTAAGCAGACATGGCAACACTGCATGTGCTGTGTTACAACCATAAACAAAACACAGTGCCTCTGTCAATATTAGAAATTTCTGGACATATTATGTGTCTTTATTCGCTAATATTACTCTTTGAAAATACACACTAAACTGTTGTCATTAATGTTTCACGTTCATAGCTGCAAAACACCATGACATCGCTATGTAAATAATTGCAGTTGTACCCTAGAAACAGCATATAATTTTTTCAGAACAACAGCAGAAATGTAAAAATCTAGTTTATTCAGATCAAGTATTTAAAACTAGTAATAACCCATGTATTTATATAATTTATCATCACTTCAGGTCTTGAGGAGTTGAACCGGGTGGTCCCAGAAGCTTTCCTGCCATTCTTTATCAAGACTGTCGGTCACTTCTCGAAGTACATTGTGCGGAACGGCAAAGACCAGCGGGGCGAGTTCCAGCGAACGAATTTCTGTAAAGCAATAGAATCCAAGAGCACAAGACGGTTTGTGAAGAAATTTGTACAGACGCAGATGTTCGATCTCTTCATTCAGGAAATGGAACAGAGACCTGCCTCTCAGGACGGCACAGGTGAGACACGCACACTTTGACCTTACATTCAAATTTATATTCATAAATAGATTTTCACATTGAATCTCCAAATTAATGTAGAAACAACATAAAGAAAAAAGATTTAATTATGTTTAATTTAAGTGAGCTTAAAACAACCCATTATAATAAATGTCACAATTAGAGGTGTCTTTAATAGTGTCATATTAAGACTTGTACTTTGATTTACTTTTGCATAAAAAATGTCTTGAATAGTAATAGTAAGTAATCTTGAATAGTAATAAAAAATAAAGTAGTAATGAAAAGTATAGTTAATATTGTTTCTCTTTTTCCAGGGTTTTTTGACAAAAAGATTGCTGAATACTACAAAAAGATGAGGGAGAAAGCCAAGAAACACTAGTGCAAGCACTCACCAAAGTAGCTGGTTGTAAATCTTGTGTGAAATAAATCAGTCAGTAGTAAATAATTTTAAGGAATGTAGATAGAAATAAATGTCAGATTATTTTTTATTTAAGTTGTCATGTGTTTAGTTGTCATACTTTTACTGCTGTTTGTCATTTGTGTCAGGGTCTTGTTGGGGATTATGGGTAACTGTATTGTGATAAGCTGCTGTATTTAATGCATATAAGGCTTGTTTTGACCAAAAGGTTCAATGTCACAGAAACTGAGCCAGTGGAAACATGCTGAATTCAAAAATAAAACAGATTCAGTGAATGCAATGAAATAAAAAAAAAATACATTTCATCTCCATATTTCAAGAATAATTGTAAATGCACTGAAATGTGTCAAAATATTTAACATGTTTCTTTTAAAATTAAAAGGAAAAACTTACTAAAAGTAGTGTGATACTGTATTGACTTGGCTTGTGTAAAATGTAGCTACATAGCTAGACTCTCGATGTTCTCAGAATAATGCATAAAGCTTACAGCGTACAGAATCTTCTCTTGAATGTGAAAAGTTTCTGGTGTTTCCGGGAACACTCAAGTTTGTGAAGCAGAGTCCACTGAATTTGACTGCAGTGCTCGATGGCAGACGCACAGTGGCAATGTCTCTCACATGGCACCAGCCAGCAGAGGTGAACGTTCTCCATGCTGCATGTGCTCTCTCTCTTCATAGTGAGGATAGTCGTAGAGATGGTTACTCTGAAGAACAGGTTGAACCCGCAGAGTGATTTTCTGGAACAAAAGAGGTTTAGTCAAACAGGTGGCAAACTGCATGCAAATTTTATGCACATACTAAGAATAGATAAAAATACGTCAAATTTTACATTATACATTTACATTAAATTGTGATTAATTCGTTCATGAACCACCACAGTAACAGATCATACCTGGAAATCACGTATGTACGTGAGGAAGAAGCAGATGAAGGAGAATGCCAGAGACCACTCAGCTGCAGCGCTGACCTGGTGTGCTAGAAAACCCTAAAATACAGTACAGTTCAACTTTACATCTTTACGCACCCATTAATAATGCTGCGGAACTGTGGTTTTAGAAAAGCAGCTACCAGCCGTTTCAGAAACGGCAATATGTGATCATGAAGCAGGTAGGGGCCACATCGCCTCTCACATAAATATGTTTTTTTTGCATTTTTGTATTCAATTTTTTGTAAATTGTAATTTAATTTAATTTCCATTTAAAATGATGTATTTCTTATAATTATTTTATTGTAACAATTGTTACAAAAGATTCTATTTCAAACAAATGATCCATGTCAAATAAATCTAATTTGAACTTTCTATTTATCAAAGAATCTTGACAGAAATGTTTGCCCAAAATATTAAGCAGCAAAAACTGTTTTAACATTAATAATAATAAGTTCCATTATAAATAACTGAGCCCCAATAATAACTGAGCAGCAAATCAGTTTATTAGAATGATTTGTGAAGGATTATGTGTCACTGAAGACTGGACTAATGATGCTGAAAATTCAGCTTTGCAGCTCAGGAATAAATTACACCTTAAAATATATTAACATAGAAAATAGTTATTACAAATTGTAATAATATTTCACAGCATTAGTGTATTTTATATCAAATAAATGCAGCCATGGTAAACATAAGAGACTTCTTTCAAAAACAGTGTTTCCATCAGAATTATTATCCTCATACCCAACCTTAACACACTACATAAAACTAACCTAATGTCATTTTTCCTAAAATAAAACTTATGTATTATTATTATATATTATTGCTATATTATATTAAACCAGTGTATTTCCATGAAAGTTGAACTTTCATTATATTATACTGACTATACTGTACCTTCACAAATGCAGTTACAGTACATACACCCAAAAACGAAAAAAGAAAGAAAATGAAGTGCATTGAGATGGGGGACTTACTATTCCACAGAGCGCCTTCTCTTGTACACTGCAACTATAGTAAGTCATTTGCATGCAGAAAATTTGCATATAGGTGCAGAATGTATGTAGGTACTAATGGTTGAAATATTAAAAGACATTGTACAGTAACTTCAAATCAAGCGTATCATCTGTCTTACTCTCTCTCCGGGCTGCCAGTGTAACTTATTAGCTACATCCACACCGGGCAGGTCATCATACATTAACACAGAGGATATGAAAACTGACACACTCAGTCAAAGAAGCAGAACAGGTGTAAGAGTACTGACACAACTGGCCTATAAGGAATATAGAGAATCATTACAAACTGCGCATATATTGAGAAAAAGGATACGTGTAATGATGCTAATGAGCGACCACATTCCCACAGCCATACGTGCCCACAGAATATCCCTGCCGTGGAAACGCGGCTGCATGCGATACGACATGCCCGTCTGGACCAGGATATACAACGTCCCAGGACCAAAGGTCAGGCCTGCTCCCAAAAGGTGGATGGATATCATATCTGTTTTCTGGAGGAATATAAAAACAGTTTCAGAGAACTGATATTAAACACTCAGATCAGAGAATGAAACTGCGGGCGTCACCTGAAAGTTGGCCACAACGCACATCCCAACAGTGCTGGCGATTCCCATCATGAGGCCTGTATAGTTCAGCAGCTGTAAGCCCGACTCAGAGGCCGAAATCAAAGCCTGAACTTGTTTATGTCGAACATACATGGTGCCCAACCCTGCAAACACACATACAGGAGAGCAGGGATGAATCAGTCTTCTATCTTCCCAAAATAATCACAGACAATATATATATTCATTATATATTCATATTCATATTATACATATACATATACATATACATATACATATATATATATATATATATATATATATATATATATATATATATATATATATATTCACTACTGTTACAAAGCATGGATGCGATGAACATAAAATTCGCCTTTATAAATTCTAGTTAATTTATATCTAACTCAATTATGTTATAAATTACTGTTAGTACGTCAACGATGTTTGAGGCAACATTTCAAAGGTTCAGGTTTAGCATTTTCTGAATAAATGAGTAAAAACCAATAAGTATTAAACTATGCTCTCCCTTGCACCACACACACTCATAAGACAGTAGTGCTATAAAATTAGCTACAGTATAAAAGACATTATTTAATGATATATCGTTATTTCATTTATACATTTGACAGATGTTATTAACCAAAGTGA
The DNA here is from genome assembly GCA_036784905.1 of Acrossocheilus fasciatus. Lineage (NCBI taxonomy): Eukaryota > Metazoa > Chordata > Actinopteri > Cypriniformes > Cyprinidae > Acrossocheilus > Acrossocheilus fasciatus. The sequence continues at coordinate 7,212,674 of CM071945.1, read as the reverse complement.
AAGTGCATTCAAAGCACACATTTATCAATACGTGTTGCTTTGGAATTGATTTCACAATCTTTTCTTTTTAGCACCATGCTCTTAGACTTCAACTACAGGAACAAATTTCAGAAACTTGCCTGGCTAAAATTTTTGATTTTGTTAATGTTTTTCTTTGAAGAATGGCAAACATAAATAGTGAGTATAAATCCTGGTTATTCATAATCTGTTGTGCCGCAATGTATGCTCCGAAACCCTAGGTTGCTGTTCACATTTGCGGTGTCAACAATCATGATTAGATCAACACAAAACCACATTTATGACCCTGGACCACAAAACCAGTCTTAAGTGTCAATTTTTTCGAAATTGAGATTTATACATCATCTGAAAGCTGAATAAATAAGCTTTCCATTGATGTATGGTTCGACAATATTTAGCTGAGATAAAACTATTTGAAAATCTGGAATCTGAGGGTGCAAAAAAATCTAAATATTGAGAAAATCGCCTTCAAACTTGTCCAAATGACGTTCTTAGCAATGCATATTACTAATCAAAAATGAAGTTTTGATATATTACGTTAAGGAATTTACAAAATATCTTCATACAACATGATCTTTACTTAATATCCTAATGATTTTTGGCATAAAAGAAAAATGGATCATTTTGACCCATACAATGTATTTTTGGCTATTGCTACAAATATACTCCAGCGACTCCAGGGTAACATTTGGTTTTCAACCGTTGAAAACTGGTCAAATTGGCCACATTGAGATCTCCGTATCTCTGTAACTGAACCATACAGGGCTTTAAAAATGAATACACCAAAAGAAAAGTTTGTTAATAATTAGAATCTAAAAGGATATTGAAATATCTTTAGCACATCTTGAGGGCATGTTTAATTTGGGAAGATGATATCTATGGCACTCAGACAGGTATGCTCCAGGCAATTGTTTTGATAGAGGGAAACAAGATACATTTCTAGTAATATTCTTCACACATTCTCTTTAAACGGAAAAACTATCAGCTGTATGCAAAGCGACTCTCGTTTGAAAATGTGTTCAATTTAACAATTTATTCATGGGGCCACAATGAAATCCCCATATAGGGCCTTAAAGAGAAGTTTGTTAAGAAGCTAAATCGAAAAGAATATTATAAGATATGCTTATTGAGTTGCAGACATGCAAACATTGATCTGGAGTCTAATGCAAAAAAAGAGTCAACAGATTTTACTAACAGATTTCCCAATGTCTGTTGGCTCCAAATCTCAGGTGAAAATTGTCATTTTGTCCCCCCTTTACAAACCAGTGGATTACTCGGTAAATATTCATACATGGTATTTAAAATGTTGTCTTTCTTCTTCATGTATGTATCTCTTTCACCAGAAATCAAAAATAGCTGGGGACTTCTGGTTGACTTGACATGCACTAAACAGCATTGGCTTTTCAAATTCATTTTAAAACTAAAATAAACCAGCGAGTTTGAAATAGAATACACAACTCAAAAGGAAAAAATGCAGTTTTACCTAAGAAAGCTGAGATTGACAGCATGAAGCCAAACATACAGCGTTCGGGAACCTCAGTGCCTGTGTCACTACAAAAAAAAAATTATAATAAATGCACATTTTGACAGGTGACAGAAATAAAACAAAGTACTATTTGGAAGCATTCGACTAAAGCTGAAAAATAAAGATGCTATTTCACAGAATGTCCCTGATCTACAGCCATCAAAGTGATATTACATTTTTTTAAAAATGCCAGATTTATTCTCACCTCGTACATTCCAAATATTCATGCAAGGTCTCCCTTCATAAAATGGTTCTCAAAGCCTAAAATGATGCATGACTCTTCATGGACATCTAGTACAAATGAAACATGAAAACATACCTTATGTATGGAACGAGTAGGTCGGCGTGACCCAACACGACTGCTGTGGCATAAGAGACGAGGAATGTAGCAGATGACCAGATAACCAGAGCCACCGGGAGAGCACAAAGACCCCGCTGAAACCACCACATGCTGCCTCCCTCACATACAGACATTCACTCACAGAGATCACCAGCATCAAGAACAATCAGTATACAACATACAGAAAGTTATACATAGATGTACGCACATCAAAACTGAACAAACAAGACTCAGAACGCCCTCATGCAAACAGAAATAAGGGGACATCAGGTCAGCTGAGACTCAGCATCGCCAAATCAAATGGACATCAACATCGTCTGAAGCTGAATTAGTCACACACAAATGAATGTTCACAAACACAGAAATATAAAGAGATAGATCAGAGGTGGTTACAGTGGGTTAGTGCCTCTAAAATCTGAATGATCGCATGTGGTTTTTGTGATGCTCTCCCTAAAGTCCTGTGACCAAAGTCAGCTGACACTCATTCAGCGTGATTTCACTTTCTGCGCTCACAAAATTTAAAACTTGCTCTCTCACACACACACACACACACACACACACACACACACACACCCTCTCTCTCTCTCTCTCTCTCACACACACACACTCAAACACACACACACTCAAACACACACACACACACACACACACACACACACACACACACACACACCCTCTCTCTCTCTCTCACACACACACACTCAAACACACACACTCAAACACACACACACACACACACACACACACCCTCTCTCTCTCTCTCTCTCACACACTCAAACACACAGACACACACACAGACACACACACACACACACACAGACACAGGCACACACACAGACACAGACACACAGACACACAGACACAGGCACACACACACACACACACACACACACACACACACACACACAGACAGACAGACAGACAGACAGACACAGACACAGACACACACACACACACACACACACGGTGGCTTACATATTAGGATGAATTTCATGGAAATAAACAATAACATGTCCAAAACATAAAGATAAAATACTATATTTTGCACAAACAAAATGAAGGACCATAACATTCTTTTGCATGGTGATATTATTTTCATGGCAATTCAACAATAAACATTAAAAATGTATAATGTACTTTTTAACTATAAAAACACATTTATAATAAAAAAAGGTTTCACAATGAACAGATTTAAGCGGATTCTACACAATCTAAACAAATGCATTTTGAAAAATATAAAATCAAATAGATGCAAAGTGTTACCATGGAAGAATTTGACATGATCTGATTTTACTGATCAGTTTTGTTTTAGTATAAATTGTATATATTTTAATATTTTTTCTCTTTTCATGGAACTGAATTTTGTTATTTTATTAATTTTCATTTGTTTGTTTTCATGTTTGTTTGTTTAATTAAGTATGTCAATATAGTCTTTATTTTTATTTCAGTTATTTTATTAGTTATTTGAGAAATTTTGTTTTATCAACTAGCTGAAATAAACTAAATTTAAGATTTATTTTTCTATTTTATTTGAAGTAACAATAATGTTTTTTTTTCTCTTAAAGTTAACTTTAATAACCCAGATGGTTTTTAATAAAATAAAAAAAAGCAGCACAAAACAAGATGTATTACAGAAGTGAGAATTATTGTAATGATAATTTTGTAAGAAAATATAATGTCCTAATATATTTTATATGCATCTTGACACAAAAGATTGATCAGTTTTGTTTAAATCAACAGTTTCACAGTAACCGTAGAGTAAGTGCATGGATTTAATGTGGATTAAAAGGGAAAGAGCCACTTTGGTCAGAAAGGCCACACAAACACTATTAGGTTGCTTATAGTTTGGAGGCGGTAAGGCCCACATTAACTGCTGCACAATAGAGATGATTCATTAATAAATACTGTATGACTGTAGCTGAAAGATACACTGTTCATTTACAAAAAGCACAGTACTGGAGTTTTTATAAAATACTTAAGGGGTTTTGAAATTACCAGTGTGACTTGACTTGAAGAAAATATTTACTGATTATATAAACATATATGTTGCTCTAAAATTTACTTCACAGGAAAACATTACCACTATGCAGTGTTATTTTAATATCATTGATTAAATATTACTAAAACTGCCATAGTATATAATTAGCTTTTAATTTGAATAAATTTAGTTATGTTTCTATTATTTTAAACGTGTCTATAGAGTTTTTTTTTTTTTTTTATTAATTTGAAAGTTTTAGTCTTTATGGTTTTATTTATGGCATGTCCAAAACCATGGTTCACTAACATAACTATACTAAAACAAACTGAGGCAGTGATCAAGAAATCTGTTAACATAAATATAACAATCTTTATTTCATGGCCATTAGTCTATTACAAAGTTAAGTATTTGCTGTAAATCAACAAAACAAAAAAAATAATCCTGGTCGAGGTACAAATTATACATGTATTGTAGATGCAGTGACAGACAGTTTTCTTCAACTATGTGTGTATTGCAGCTTTGGTTGACCTCAGAGCAGCCCGGGTGAACGGGTGACGTATTTAAAAAATACAAAAAAAAAGGGAGAAACACAAATACACAGAAACCCACTTAAATAACTTTCACAGCAGGATTAAAACATTTTCAATAAAAGTCTCAAACCGAGAGACTAAAATAACATGTACAAGCAACTGCTCAAAAGGTAGATGCAAAACAATAACATATTTTGAGAAATTTACATGGACTTCGGCCACTCTGTTCATATTCTACGATTGGAAGCACCCAATACAGAACCGCAGAGTTAATATCTATCATTTTGCAATATAAATCTGTCAAAAAAAAAAAAGTTCTCTCTAAAACAAATTGGCATGAAGGTAAAAAAAATAAAACAAAATAAAAAATAATAATTATATATACATATATATATATATATATAATGACTGATTTCAGATTGCTAATTTCATAACGCAACATGCAGGAATATGAAATTGCTCCTTGTTGAGTATGATGCTCACAAACAAAATATGATTTACACAAGAGGTTAAAAAATATCAAAAAAAAATCGCTGAGTCCAAATTTTACTGTGCATAGAGGAGTATACTGACAGTGACAAATAAAAGGCACAAAAATAAATTAGCACAAGTTCACATTAACTAAGGTATTTAGACCACAAACACTGATTTATTAAGTTTTAATGTCTGTTATTAACGGTTCATATATGTACAGTTTAACACACTTATAACCATTCTAGACGTCTATCTTGACCCCAGTTATTATTAGGAAAATACGGCACTATCAAAATACTGTTTATAATACAGTTTTTATCATTTAGTGGCATTGGCATACCTAAATAATAATAATAATCCCCTCCAAAACACTACAAACACAAAGTAACAAATGCATAGAAAGAAAAATGATACATACTGTATAGATTAGTTTACTGAATGACATCAGATGAGGCTGAATTGAAATTCTTGAAATTTCGCAAACATCAACAGAAATAAACTCTTGCGCCTGTTTTTCTTGTAATAAGGTCTGATGTTATCTCTGAACGCTCTCTGCTCCTCTCAGACAACAGCACAGCTTTGTGCTGACAACAGTGACACTGGCGTTTAAGTTTAAATTTGGACATTTCGTTTTGCAGTGAACGTTCTTATAGCGTTCTGTAATTACGAAATTACATTCAGATGGATTGTTCTGGAAATAGAATGAATTCTATACTGCTGGGCAAAATACTTGGTGCAAAACAAAACAAAATGAACAGAAACTGAACAAAACATAACAAAAATAATCAAAACAAAACACAACGAAACAAACGTTTCAAATAAACATTCATAGTTGTGGCCTCTGTGGCAAATCTTCTAACTATGGCAAACAAAACTGATCATCTAACAACAAAATACTGACGACTGAATGGCGTTCTAATCGTAGGATGTATATTCTATTTAATATTCCCTTTCGTCCTTCAAATATCCTCTCTCTTCGTTATGAGAACAAAGTTCGTAACTGCAGCCATTTGGGCTTGGTCTCTGTGAGCTGTGTTTTACATTCACTGAAGTGCGTGACCTACTGGAGGTGTTTGAGGGAGAGGAGCCGCGAGGTTAGTGGTGATTTCTGCTGTCTGCCTGAACTCTGGATGGAGACGGAGGCTGGATGCTGAAGACACGGATGTTTAAGTGTGAGGCGATCTGGTTACAGACACTCACGCAGTACCGCACCAGATCAAACGCTGACAGCACCTACAAACAGAAAGGAAAAAGCTAAAGCATGGAAAATGCACATTTGAGAAGCCAAGATGAAGAATTTAAAAGCAACGAATTGCAAGAGGTATGCTTTTTTTGGATTAAATAAAGGTGAAGATCCTGCACTGTGTACAGTTAAAACGTTAAGATCTACGCTTTTATACAGCTTGTCCCCTTCTGATTATAGTGTTAGTTAAGGTGTCTAGAACCAAAAACAGTCATAATTTATTTTTTCCACCCTCTCTCTGACCCTTAGAGCTATACGCTACTGTAACTTTAAGACTTCTATACTTCCGATATGATTAACAAGTATCTTCACATGTGATATGAGTAATAAGGAGATGAATACTAAATAGGTGAATGAAATGGTGAAATGTTAGTCAATGTGAAAACCCATTCATAATCCATTTTACTTCTGTTGTCAGACACATTTTCGGGCGAAACAGGATGTTCAGTAAAAAAAAAAAAAAAAAAATGGAGGTCTGTTTCCGCCAATGAATAAAAAAAATAAAAAAGGCAATTGCGACTTTATTCTATAATTCTATAATGCATTATATTCTATAATGCAATTGCATGTTTCAGACTTTTTTATTATGAGTTTAAATCAGGCAATTCTGACATTTTTCTAGCAATTGTGAGTTTATAACTCGCAATTCTGACTATTTTTTAGAATTGTGAATTTCCATCATGCAATTCTGACTTTTATGAGTTTACATTTCACATTTCTGACTTTATTACTTGCAATTGTGATTTTATCACACAATTCTGAAAAAATAAAAAGTCGCAATATTTTATTTTAATTCAATGGTGGAAACAGGCTTCCATACACACCTCAATGTGTTTGTTAAAAGTGTAAATAGGTCTAAGTTGTTTCAGAGGAAGTGCAGGTTATTATATTATAGATTTCTTTTTAAATTTGAAATCATGTAAATAATTGCGCATAATATGACCGGGAAAGTTCATTAAAAATGTCAATCGTGGCAATTCTGATATCATGTTGACTTGAATGTGCTTGTAATTGTGACGTCACGACCATGACGGTTTCTGAATGACCTTTATTTCAACTAGTTTCAGCAGACCGTGTAAAAAGCCATGCGATGTGAAAATCAAAAAGTATGTCCACATACTACAATGAGCTCTTTATTTCAAAAGAGCAAGGAAAATCCATGTTTTCAGACAGATGTTACACGTACCAGAGCGACCCACAGAAGATAGTACTCATTAATGAAACTGTTGAAGTACTGGTTCAGAAACAGCAGAGCTGGTCCGGTGAAGGCCAGGTCGTTACGATGCATTTCACTCTTTGTCATATGAGCAACCTACAAAACAAAGCAGAGGTGACTGTACTGACATTTACATTAACTGATGCTAATGCGGTTTGGGTGTGACAGATGTCTAACTACAGACAACAGTGTTTAGTATTTATATCATATAAATATCATTTATCCATAATCTGCCAACAGTATTCATACAAAAACAGAATGTGTTAGAAGCAGTTTATTTTAGTACTTATTTAGTGAAGCTGAAATAAATACAGTATACTGACGTCATTCAAGATCTTACCACCAGTCTGTTGGTGAGTTTGGCTGTGACACATCCAAACGCTAAGACGTAGAGACAGGGATGTCTCTCAAATAGCTGTACTGATGATTTCTTATAGATCATTAGAGCAAGTGTGATTACCACTCCTATATGGAAGGATGGGGACAAAACGCTTGTTCCCTAATAAAAGAAGAAAAACAGTTGTGAGATTCATTTAGAGAGACATATAGTAACAAGATTTTTTTTTATAATTAGTTCACATGTATGTTTAACAAAGCATATGTCTGATCCATACTAGATGAAAAAATGTCTGATAAATACTGCAGAAAAAATGATTGCTTATTCATTATTTCAAAGCAGTTTTCAGTCACTCGTTTCACAAACAAAGATATTTTATACTTAAATTATATATATATATATATACACAGAACATTTAGGTTGGTCCAGTTGACTTGAGTAAACTAATTTGAAACTATTTTACTACTTTTAGAATGAAAAATACATTAAGGGGAGACACTGCAGGCAAAAGCACTGTTTTATCATGCACCTGTCAAGTTTGAGATTTTGGGCTTTTTGGTTTTTCATAAAGTGTTTTTTTTTCAGACTAGTGAAAAGAAAACATCCAAAAGACACTGTTAAGCGTTTCTTTTATAGCACAATGTGTCAATAGATTTCAATTACAATACATATTTTCTCAAAATGAGTTTTTCTCCTACACTGAGCCATAATTCTCCACTTCAGTAGCACTTACACACACACCAACCTTTACATTTTTATTCCTGTCTATAAGGTTTTTACAGAGGGATTTGTTCATATAATTTGCTTGATTAGCATTTTCTGAATTATGGAGTGACAAAAATGACATGCCCAAAATTGACTCTAATATGTCCAAAAAAACAAACAAACAAAAAAATCAAACAAGAATTTTGAAACCGACATAATCCAGTGTTTAGATTTTTGTACTAGAAATGTATGCATATTAGTGCATATTTCATTAAATAATGACTCATTTGCATATTTAAACATAACATTTTAGAAAACTTGTAATACAAAAAATGTTTGCAATTATCAATGTAATCTATCAGCTGGGTAAGATGATAACTATTAGTTTTTTTTGTTTGTTTTTTTACCCTATTCACCTGCAGTGTCTCGCCTTAAATAACACAAAATTATGAATTTTACATCCAAGCAATGAACGACAGTGTTTGTCACTATGCATTTTGTCATTTTTCATTGTCTTTTAGTGGTGCAGAAATCACCCACACTTTAGTTTTAACTTACCGCAATAGTAGATCCATTTTTGCCCATTCCGCCTGTAAATATAACCCGGAAATAGTTTGTGCAGGAGAAAATGGCACCCAGAAGAGTGCAAATGCCCGGTATTATTTTAATCTGGATATTTATCACAGGGACCTGAAAGATTGAAAACAAATCTCTCATATCCTGTTCCCAGTCATCACATACATGAGTGCTTTTCATTGGGATTCTGCATTTCACCAAACACATGCAACATGCAAGAGAATCAGATTTCCTGACTGACCATGATATACAGATTTAACATGTATGTCCTTGAACGTATAGTCTAATCATATGATCAAAATATGAAAGAATTAAGATTGATTTAAATTACCACAGATTGCCAAAAATCCGTTCCTCCAATGGCAGCCAGTAAGTACATGATTATAATGTAGATTTGAACCTCAGTCACATCAATTCTGCACAAGCAAACAGCAAAAAAGTGATTAAAAGACGAAAATAAAATTAGTTAATTATCAATCTCACTCAGTTCTAGCTTTTCCTGTTCTTTCTGTAGTCCTTTATCAAAAGTACAACACAGCTGTCTGAAAGCTGCTAGTTTCCCATGAGCAGAACAGAACGTTCAAATAACATCTGTGTACTGAACGTGAAGTACAGGTGCCATCGATAATTATTAAGAGAAGTGTTTTAACTCACATGCCAAAGCGCAGCGTTCCAGAAACATACGTCTGCCAGTGGGCACAATAAAACATGAACATGCCCACAAAACAACAGAAAAACATCCAGTCAGGGTGAGTGCCCAGCTGCACTGCTATACAGGTGCCCAGGACCACAAACACTGCATCAGAGAAAGACACAAAACAACAATATACATATATATATTTATTTTCTATCTACACTTCTACGTCTGTACAGTATATAATATAATAAACTTTATTTTATAATGCGCCTTTAAAAGCAGCTTCTCAAAACGCTGAAAAATGTAATCAAATGCAATAAAAAGCAAAACAAAATCAATAAGCAAATGCAAGTTTAAAAAATATATGTTTTTAAGTTGAACTTTAAAACCATCATAATTCTGAACTTCCCTAAGTTCAAGAGGCAGAGAATTCCAAAGGACAGGGGCATAGAAAGAGAAAGCCTTGTCACCCATAGATCTTAGACGTGTTTGAGGAACAACCAACAAGTTTGACTGAGAGGAGCGCAATCTACAACTACGAGTGTATGGATGCAACAATTCTGTGAGATCATTGTTAGATGATCAGTTTTGTGAAGAGCGTTACAATAGTCTAGCCATGAGACGACAAAGGAATTTACCAGCATTTCCGCGAGTGTGAAATTTAACATAGGGCGCAATCTTGCGATATTTCTGAGGTGGAAAAAAGAGGTTCTAACAGTGCTCTGGACGAAAGAATCAAAAAACATATCAGCACCAAAAATAACTCCAAGGTTCCTCACTCGACTCTGGACTTCCAAAACAGAGCCATCCAGAGTCAGGGACAGATGGCCAGCTTTAGAAATTTGATGACGGGAACCAACCCTTCACCGTTCAAACACAAGAAATTATTATCCTTCCATATTTTAATCTCAATAATGCAGTCAGACAAATAAGCAACGTCAAGGCGCTCATGAGGATTTGAATGTATATAAATCTGCGTATCGTCGGCATACAAATGATAATGAAGGCCAAGCGATCTCAAAAGGTGGCCTAAAGGTGACAAATAAATATTAAAAAGTAAAGGGCCTAAAACCGACCCCTGAGGGACACCAGTTGAGACAGAGCTAATCTCAGACCTATAACCACCCATAGAAACAAACTGGGAACGGTCAGTAAAATAAGACAGCAACCGCTTCAAGGCAGTCCTAGACACACCAAACAATCTTTCAAGACGAGTAAGTAATAGACTGTGATTCACAGTATCAAACACAGCTCTTAGATCAAGAAGAATAAGAACAGCTGTAGCACCAGAGTCGGAAGCCATCAACAAATCATTGGTGACCTTGACCAAGGCAGTCTCAGTGCTGTCAAATTTTATGAAAACCCAACTGAAGAGGTTCAAAAAGGTTATTAACTATGAGATGATTACACAAATGAGAGGCAACAATACGCTCAAGTAATTTTCCCAAAAACGGGAGATTTGAAATAGGACGAGTTATTGAAATTGTCTAGTGCAACGTTAATAGAACACCAGTCCACATTATTCTAGTAAGAAATACATTATAATATCATCTGTTTATATTGATAGATAATACATTTTGATCTATACATCTCTACTCAAACGTACACTACCAGTCAAAAGTTTTTTAATGTTTTTTAAAGAATTCTCTTCTGCTCACCAAGCCTGCATTTATTTGATCCAAAATACAGTAAAAGCAGTATTATTGTGAAATATTTTTACTATTTAAAATAACTGCTTTCTATTTGAATATATTTTAAAATGTAATTTATTCCTGTGATAAAAGCTATATTTTCCAGCATCATTACTCCAGTCTTCAGTATCATACTGCCCTTCAGAAATAATCCTAAATATTATGCTGATTTGCTGTTCAAGAAACATTTATTATTATTATTACTACTATTATCAATATTTAAAACAATTGAGTGCATTTTGTTCAGGATTTTTTTTTGATGAATAGAAAAGATCCAAAAAATCAGGATTTATCTGAAGTTAAAAAAAAGCTTTTGTAACATTATATACTTCATCATAGGGCTGGGCGGTATATCGAGTTATGATATATCGATATATTCATTATAAGCGATACATTATAAGGCAATACCGTTTATATCGATGTAACATTACAGTTTGAAAGGAGCGCATCTGAAAAATAGAGGACACAGACTGAGCTGCTGCGAATAAAGTGCATAATACAATTTGTTCAAAACATGTGACAAACTTTATATGAAGGGCTTTAAAAAAAACTCGTAAGATATAGAAGCCTATAGTTTTGTTTCAGTTTAAAATGGCTTTGACAGAAAGGCTGCGTGTGCCGCAGACAGAGACTCGCGCTGTTTGACGTGTTTGAGATGTGCTGTTTTCCTAAATGCATAACTTACATCTCACAGGTATATTATTCATCTGTAAATGTTAGAAAGCCATGGAAATATTTTCATTTTGCTGTCAGAAGTGCATGAGCTTTTGCTTTGCGATTCTCTGCTAAACTTCACAGACTTCATTGAACGAGCGCCGCCGCCGCACGCATGTGAGCCAAACAGACAGAGCACAATGAAATAGGAGCGCAATAATTCTGACTAAAATATACATTTTGCTGAAATATTTGTAGTTAATAAACAATAAATGTGACATACGTAGAATTTTAAACCTTCAAGTAAGTGTGTTTGTATGATAGCACAAACTGTAAAGTGACTGTAATGCGGTAATCAAAACCTTTTTACTCAATTAGTCTGTGCTTTTTTTTTTTTATCATTTTCATTTTTAGTTTAGTAAATTTAACTTCTAATTATTTTTGTTTTTAGACTGCAATGTTACAATGTAATGTGATTTTAACTCTTTTTTAACTTAATATATGCCTATTGTTACACTATGTTACATGGTTACAAAAGCGTAGAAAATAGCGAGATATATACCGTATACCACAAATCAGCCAAAAAATACCGAGATATGAATTTTTGCTCATATCGCCCAGCCCTACTTCATCAGGGGTCTCCAACCCTGCTCTTGGAGAGCTACCGTCCTGCAGATTTACACACCATAAGCAGCTAATCAAGGTGTTCAGGGCTACTTGATAATTACAGACAGATGTATTGGAGCAGGGTTAGAACCGAAGTCTGCAGGACAGTTGCTCTCTAGGAGCAGGGTTGGAGATCCTTGCACTATACCATTCAAAAGCTTGGAGTCAGTTTTTTGGGAAAGAAATGAATACTTTTATTTAGCAAGGCTGCATTAAACTGATCAAAAGGGATCATAAAGTAATTTATAGTGTTACGAAATATTTCTATTTCAGATAAATGCTGTTCTTCTGAACTTTCTATTCATCAAAGAAACCTGAAAAAATTTTTACTCCGCTGTTTTCAACATAATAATAATAAATGTTTTTTTGAGCAGCAAATCAGAATATTAGAGTGATTTCTGAAGGATCATATGACTGGAGTAATGATGCTAAAAATTCAGCTTTGAAATCACAAATAAATTAAATTCTAAAATATATTAAAATAGAAAGCAGTTATTTTAAAAGGTAAAAATATTTCATAACATTACTGCTTTTGCTGTATTTTGGATCAAATAAATGCACGTGAACAGAAGAGTATTCTTTAAAAAAAAAAAAACATTAAAAATCTTACTGTTCAAAAACTTTTGACTGGTAGTGTATAGAGCTAAATCTTTTAAATGAATTTAATAATAAAGTAGTAAAAGATAGTGCCATGGCTTTAAGTGTAAAATAGTAGCTGACTGTATTTGCATACACAAACGTGAGCAGACCTGTAGAGAGGGAGTCACAGCCATGGTCAAAGAGCTCTCCAAGTGGTGTGCTGCTATTGGTCCGTCGTGCCTGCTTTCCATCTATGGCATCCAATGATTGGTAGATGAACAGACCAAAAGCACAGGCTAAGTATGCCCACGTTGGTGCCTGAAAAAATGATAAAACGTGCTTAAAATTCTGTCCACTTGGATGCTTTTCACTGACTTTGTGAAACAATGGCCAACATGCAAGTTCATACTTAAAGCCACAAAGGTGGATATGAATGTGTTCTTTTAACTCTATAAGCCCTATTGTGGATACAAATGGTACGGGGAGAGAGAGGGTGTCGTATTGCAGACTTGAGCAATGTAGATGCTTTCCATAACAGCAGGAATCATAAGACTGTTATAGCTGATAAACACAGGCTGTTACCACTGACAGAACAAGCTGTGTCTGACAATACACAGTGTCTTATTGCACTGTTTAAACAGACCACAGCAATTATCTCCTCTGGAGAACTCAAAATATACTAAATTATGGCCTTGATAGACCATATGAAGGGGAAGAAGAACAGTCAAGTATTTACTGCAATTGCAACGAAATATTTATAGTTACACTTAGACCGATATTAAAATCAACAAAAAAGACCACATCCTACTGCATAAGTTAAACAAAACTGATATTAAAGTAGACAAAAGATCATGTACTAATGGTCACTGCTTCAACTGAACTAAATCTAAACCTGATACATAAAAAAAAAAAAGTGTTCTAATGGTGACCACTGTAACAGCTGTTAAATATAAATAATCAAATAAAACTGATTTTAAATCATCAGAAAGGTCATGTCCTAATGGTGACCACTGTAATAGCTACTAAACAATCATAATTAGATTAAAAATGGATTTAATTAAAAGTTATGCAACAACAACAAAGTATGATACTGTGATAGCTATTATATAATTAAAAGTTTACTAAACTGATGTTAAAACCAACAGAAAACACAATTATTAAAAATATAACGATATTAAAATCAACAACAAAATGTCCTAATGTTGACCACTGCAACAGCTGTTAAATATTCAAAATTAAAATATAACTGATTAAAACCAACAAAAAAGACCAGATAACTACTGTAAAAGTTACTTAGTATTCATAAATTGACTGAACTGATATTAAAAGCAACAACCAAAAAAATGTCCTAATAGCGGCCACTGCAAAAGCTACTAAATATTTGATTAAAACTGAAAAATATCTTGATAAAGACCACTGCAACCGCTGTTTAATTCTAAATATTCATAATTACATTAAAACCGATATTAAAATCAGCAAAAATGACTAAGACCTAATGTAACTGCTGCTAAATAATAATTACTACACTAAAACTGATATTAAAATAATGAATAAAAATGTCAATATTTTTCTCATCACATTTTGCATTGACATTATTTTGAATGTGCACTATACCACTGTTAGCAAGTGAAAATAAAATGAATTAAGATTTGTAGCTGATCTGTTTAAAGCAGTAATGGAATCTACTGAAGCAGTGAAAGTGCACAATACCTGTTCGGTGGCAGTAGGGCAGTAGTATACTAGTATCAGGGTACTGATAATATTAGTAGCGAGTCCCACTATGGTGATGAGGTTCGGCGCCATCCAGAGAGGCACTTTGCTCACCAGCCAGCACCAGAACCCCTGCATGAAGGGCTCCAGGAGGGACCGTCCCGCACTGCTGTACTGATGCTCCTCCAGCCTTTTCAGCTGCTGCCGGGACAGACGGGCTACGGGAAGCTCCATCAGCTTGGCCAGGAGACCGGGGCCCTCTTCCACGCCTGGTGCGTTCAGGTCACGGGCCACGGAGAAATTGTTGTCGGAATCAGCCCGAGCCCGGACAGTTCTCTTGTGAGAGCTCATGCTTCTCTGCGTGGGCGTGGGGAGCGTTGAATCCACAATGAGATTATGGGATTAGATCTATGAGAGCAAATACAGGGGCGTGCATAAATTATTTTTGAACAAATTGAAGAACTCTGACACTACTGAAAAACTGGAATTTATAAATGACAGAAAGTTTTTGTGGGGTGGTGTAATAGTTACTTAGTTAACTGCTATTTAGTAAATGATTTCTATACGCTACAGTCAAGCTACACTACAGTCTGGGACAATCAACAAGTTAAATGTATTGCTCAAGGACAACAGATCAAGGTTTTAAAGATCAAATGGGACGAGGACTGTTTTCTCCCACTAAAACTAAATTAGCTGTATATTCTATTTTATTGTATTCAATTATAATCAACAGCATATGCATATGTGTATAGATACATACACTGATATTAAAGTGAATTCATTTCAATTTTAAAATTATATTAAATTTTAATTTTAACATTTTAAATTAAAATTACAGATTATGAATATTTCATTATATTGTAGCTAACATTTTTAGAGAATAAAATTAAAAGCAATAATATATAAATATATGCATGTATAATTATAAACTTATATACTACTTAATTTTAACTTAATATTTTTAATTATTGGAAGAATATTCAATTATAGTGTAGCAGATGTTCTACTGGTAATTTTATACCTTATTTGATGTCTCTTAAAATATTTTGCTCTGTCTTCGACCTCAACTTAAAAATTGGGTCAACTTTAATGTGCATAGAAGTAGGCCTATATAGTTGATCTCACAGCTATAAAACAAAGGGAACATTATTTTTGTAATTTAATAGAGTGTTCAGTCCCTATATCATTTTATATACATTTTATTTTAGGCATATTTGACCCTGGACCACAAAACCAGTCTTTTTGGGGTATATTTGTAGCAATAGCCAACAATACATTGTATGGGTCAAAATTATCAATTTTTCTTTTATGCCAAAAATCATTAGGATATTAAATAAAGATCGTGTTCCATGAGGATATTTTGTAAATTTCCTACCGTAAATATATCAAAACTTCATTTTTGATTAGTATTATGCATTGCTAAGGACTTAATTTGGACAACTTTAAAGGCTATATTTTGAGAACCCTCAGATTTTCAAAATATTGTCCCATCCAAGCAAACAATGGAAAGCTTATTTATTTTATTTTTCACAACTATAATTATATTAAAGACATTTTAGAGGCGGTGTGATTAATACAGTTCTGTTGTGATCAACCCACCACCCTAAAATACACCTGACAGTACAGGAAGAGGGCAGTTACAGGACAGAGAGATAAGAGAATGATGCATTGGGATGTAATAAAACCAAACCCTTAAACTATGGCATTGATCTGCCGTATGTTTAATGAGGTAATCACCAGTTGACTGTATTTATGAGATTTATAACCCATTCAAATCTGGAGGATGACGTCAGCTTGATAACCATCCGAAGTGTGACGTCGTCAGCTTGATGGCGATCTGTCAAACGTGTCAGACAAGATGATAAATGTGATATACGGATACAATTTTCATCATGTAAAACACGTTTTTAGAGGCATCGTGATTACTGAAGTTGGATTGTGGTCAATAGTACCTTTGTTTACGTGGTGAAGATGTCTTTTCTCCCAGCAGCATTACACTGGAGATGCCCGTGTGGTGGCAAAAGTTGAATTCTTAAATGAATTATAAATAAATGAAAAGAAATGCCGGGACGAAGAAACGTTCGCGGCAACGGAGAAGACGCTTAGGTGAAGGATGGTTAACCGACTGCAGGGTGAACGGCGTGGATGAGAGGCAGAGGCGTGAAAAGCGCTTCAATAACGCAACGACAACGCCTTCCGGAAGTAGGCATTTCAAAATAAAAGCAAGGCATAATAAATAAATATATATATATATATATATATATATATATATATATATATATATATATATATATATATATATATATATATATATATATATATATATATATATATATATATATATATATATATATATATCACTTTTTTTTTTTTACATTAATCAGATATATTGATTTTTTTTTTTTTTAAATCCGATTATTTAAATACGGAATAATAATGAACAGTCGTTCATTAGCACTGCAATAAAAACGGATGGTATGGTTTCTCATGAATTTCAGCAATGTGTAAAAAATCTATAGATTTAAATTAGTTTATTACACTAATAGCAAAATGTGACAGTGCGTCTAGAGTTTTGTTTGGGGCAGATTTTTTATTCTGCCGTTATCGTTTTATTTATCCAAAGCCTTTTTTTTTCTTCTCTTAAAGGGACCGAATCGTGAGTAAACAGCGCCCCCTACACCAATAACTTTGGAACTGCATCGACTTAAATCGGTATTAAAATCAGCATACGACTTCAGTTGCTTGAAATGTCCTGCTTAAAAAAATCTATTCATGAAATAAAATGTTAAAAAGAAATAAGCATTTTTTACTTGAAGTATGAAGAGTGCAGAGTTATTTTAGTATCATTGAGATATTTATACTATATTTTTATTATATTAGTTATGTTTTTTAATTTAATTAATCAATTTTTTCTATTAGGTAATTACAATTTCTATATAGTTTTTATTAATTTGTATTTCATTTTCAGTTTTAGTTATTTTAGCACATGCAGAAAAAGTTAACTGTTATACCCTTGAAAGAGTCAAGTTTTTTAAACTTTTTATACTTTCATTCTTACCCTTCTGGACAAAGTCACCACAATCTTTAAATAAAACTCTCCTCTATATTTACAAATATAAGAAATCACAATTTAAGTACTCTTAAACCCTCACATGATACTTCTTTTTATTATAATTTAGAGGAAATTTTGAAGTTTTTAAATTGTTGTACTGAAACTGTTTTATTTAGAGATTTTAACATAAATTGGTTTAGATCATATTTAGAGTCTTGAGATCAGTGTGTTAAAAGAAATAATTCAATATCAGCTTTATGAATCAATGAGATGGGTCTCCCTCAAGGGTCAATTTTGGGTCCATTGTTGTTTTCCTTATATGTCAATGATTTACCAAATCGTTGCAAGCAAACTAAATGTCAGCTATATGCAGATGACACAGTCGGCACAGACTCCACGCTTGGCTGCAGAAGTATTAACAAATGAAATGACTGGTGTCACATTGACTGCAAAACAACTGTTTGTCCTTGAACTGTTCAAAAACTGCCTCAATGTGTTTTTCAATTAGAAGGAAGGAAATGAGTTGTTTTAAAATTAAGCTCAATCAAAAGGCAATAGAGACAGTTAACAATTTTAAATATTTAGGTGTTATTTTAGATTCTTATTCTTATTTGATATGCATGTAAAGAGGCTGTGTAATACAATCAGAACAAATGTGAATTGTTTTTACATGATTAGACCCTATATATCTCTAAAAGCAGTTATACATGCATGCAATGGTCTTTTCGCATTTATCTTATTGTGTGACTGTCTGGAGCCAGGTTTCTCAACTGACTATCAAACCTGTTAGATCTCTATATAAACAAACACTAAAAATTATGGATAAGAAACCAAATAGATAGCATCATTGTAATATTTTACAAAAATATAGTTTGCTTAGTTTTGAAAATTGTATAAATTTGTCTCTTATTAAAATGGTTTGTAAATGTGTAAATCATCTTGCTTCAGAAATTATATGCCAATTAATATCAAAACAGAGTAGTAAGAGGATCACTACAAGAGGTGCAACTAATCAGAATTGTACAGTACCAAAGAGAAACTAAATTTGCACAATCCACATTTTCAGTTCAAGGTACACTGCTTTGGAACAGCCTGCCAGCTGAACTGAAAATGCAAGAAATTTGAAAAAGTGGTTCAAACAAAAGCAGGTTTGTGAACATTGATAGTCGTAGACTCAGGTTTTTTTTTTTTTTTGCTTGTTTTTTTGTGTGTGATTGTTTTGTTGTTGTTAAAAAAACCTAACCAGGGACTGGGGCTGCAAATTAGCCTTTGGCAAGAAGCCTATATGTGGAGCATCGACTGCTTGAAATTGTAGCAATGTTATACTGCATTGTCCCTGTTAAATAAACTAATAAATAAATAAATAAAACAGGAATAATATTATATATATATATATATATTGTGACGGGAGGAGCCAACGACAGACACAGTGGGTGTGGCGTCAGGCCTCGGAGAGGTTTTTATTAAACAAAAATAATAAAAGGAAGTGTCCAGGGGGAAGAAGTGTCCATAAAACAGGGGGGGGGATCTGGTGTCCTCGATGTGCTGCGGGGCTCGTGAAGGAGGGCAGTGTTCCAAAAGGGAAGGGTCCAGGCAAGGGGCGGAGTCAGGTGGCCGCACACGCTCCCGCGGTCCGGGGCACGAGGGGCGGCGGCTTCTCTGGAGCGGCGGCACTTCCTCTTCTGCCTCTTACGGGCATTGGCGGGATGGACGGCCCGGCATCCTGGCCCGACGGCCGTTATACGGGTGCGGCTTGCACGTTGACTCTGGAGGTTCCGCGGCTCACATCCTCGGCGGCGCGATGTCCCTCGACGCACCCTTCCTGGACCCACGAGGACACCAGTGTGCATGCACGGGGGAAGAGACCGGTCTCTTCCCCCGTGCATGCACACTGGTGTCCTCGTGGGTCCAGGAAGGGTGCGTCGAGGGACATCGCGCCGCCGAGGATGTGAGCCGCGGAACCTCCAGGGTCATCGTGCAAGCCGCACCCGTATAACGGCCGTCGGGCCAGGATGCCGGGCCGTCCATCCCGCCAATGGGCCAGTAAGTGGCACAGGAAGAGCCGCCGCTCCAGAGAAGCCGCCGCCCCTCGTGCCCCGGACCGCGGGAGCGTGTGCGGCCACCTGACTCCGCCCCTTGCCTGGACCCTTCCCTTTTGGAACACTGCCCTCCTACACGAGCCCCGCAGCACATCGAGGACACCAGATCCCCCCTTCTTTGGACACTTTTTCCCCCTGGACACTTCCTTTTTATTATTTTTGTTCAATAAAAACCTCTCCGAGGCCTGACGCCACACCCACTGTGTCTGTCGTTGGCTCCTCCCGTCACAGTGGTGGAGAATGCGGGCAAGGCGGAGCCTAGACAGCGCAGTTGGGCAACACCTGAAGACGTCATCCCCTCTCGCCCGCAGAAGTTCGTGGAGAAGCGTATGGGACGGAGAAACGACGGAGACGGCCTCCCAGCCACCGAAGGGGTAAGTGACGTTCCCCCAATTGTCATCTTACCCTGTGGTTGGTTGAGGCTGTCGACTAATACCGGTTTCTCTGTCCCTGTTCCGGCGCGGTGCGAGAGGGAGGTTCGCCCGGAGAGGAATCCCTGCCCCGCCCACTCCGACCGTATGGAGCCTGGTTGAGGAAGGTAGCACTCCTGCGTGGGCGGCGACCAACGACGGGGATGTCGCTTGGGGGGGGGAATGTGACGGATCGGTGGCCCTCCCCCTCATCATCATCACCACCCCGTCCCTTATTCGCCGCCCTTCACCAGGCTCCCGACTGGAGTGGGTGGATGAGAGGAGGGGCGTGGGACTAATGTGGGCTGGCGGCGTGTGATGAGGCACAGCTGGACTGAATTAAGCCTCATCACCGCCGCCTTTAAATGCCGAGCGCGCCTCTCCTCGGGAGACCGGTCTCTTCCCCCGTGCATGCACACTGGTGTCCTCGTGGGTCCAGGAAGGGTGCGTCGAGGGACATCGCGCCGCCGAGGATGTGAGCCGCGGAACCTCCAGGGTCATCGTGCAAGCCGCACCCGTATAACGGCCGTCGGGCCAGGATGCCGGGCCGTCCATCCCGCCAATGGGCCAGTAAGTGGCACAGGAAGAGCCGCCGCTCCAGAGAAGCCGCCGCCCCTCGTGCCCCGGACCGCGGGAGCGTGTGCGGCCACCTGACTCCGCCCCTTGCCTGGACCCTTCCCTTTTGGAACACTGCCCTCCTACACGAGCCCCGCAGCACATCGAGGACACCAGATCCCCCCTTCTTTGGACACTTTTTCCCCCTGGACACTTCCTTTTTATTATTTTTGTTCAATAAAAACCTCTCCGAGGCCTGACGCCACACCCACTGTGTCTGTCGTTGGCTCCTCCCGTCACAATATATATATATATTTTTTTTATATATATATATTTTAATATATATATTTTAAAATGAAAGTCAGGAAACAGGATAAAAGGGCAGAATTTTGTTGAATCATTCTTTATTTAGCAACCACTGAATTGAGAGGTGCCAACACTGAAAACCTCAGCAGCAGATAAGTGGTATTCCCTATTTGTTAGGAGAATCTTGCTGAAAGTTATAACATTGTACAAATTTTAATAGGAGATGTGAGAATGTTGGGAAGTTTTAAAAGCAAAACACTAAGTTGGTGGACTGTTAACTTCCTTTCCACAAGGAAACATGATATGGCACGAAAACGTTCTACAGATGAACAGATGAGAGAGACAGCAAAGAGAATATCATGTGGAAAAGTGACAGCGGTCATTGATAAACCAACAAAACTAACTGCTGACATTTTTCACATTCATTTACATAACCTCAAGACTTTCTCCCAGTGCATTTTATGCTTCTTCGAGAACTTCTTTAACTTCATCTATTAAACCTTCAAGAAATGGCAAAGTGAAACAGAGTAAACAGCCAATCAACAGAAACATACACCGTGCCAAGTACGGTAAACGGACCCCCAAAAAACAAGGTTATTTAAAGTGCAGATGAACCAAGTCAGCCATGCTAGGAACGGAGTGATAAACTGTTGCAGAGTGTTCATGCATACAATTTAGAACAACTTTGAAAGGAAGGATTTCAGTGGTACAACTAAAAAAAAAAAAAAAAAAAAAAAAAATTAAAACCCCAAAGGGTAGAACATGTGAGTATCAACTGATACAAGTCTGTACCCTTAACCTACAATGAAAAAGTAAATAAATAAAATCGATACTAATAAAAAAATTCTAAAGCTTTCCTCACAATCATTCAAGGGTTTTAATGATCAGAAAAATCCCCTTATTTTATCCTCTGCTGATTTGTAAGAGAATTACCTAACGCTTTATTTCACATGTGAAAGTAGGAAAGGTTTCTTCAGAATACTTCTGAATACTATCAAGAAGCCTACAGGACTCTTGTGTTTGTCGTTTCTCCGTGAGTGTGTTCCAGGCTACAGCGCACGGGGCCGCTTGGGGTTAATCTGCTTGCTGGCTTGTTCCTCCTCTTGGAGAGCAGAACGGAATGACCTCACTTTATCTGATAATACGAGCAGACACGCATCCATTAATAATCATTCCATCAGGGGAAAACTGAACGGAAAGAACATTCTAGAGAATGCTTTACCTCTGAGCTCAATAAGGATCTCAATCTTCTGGTCAAGAATCTGCTCCAGCTGAGAAGAGTAGGAGTCCACGTCGTAGTCCACCTCCTCGGTCATCTCCAGCAGAACCTTCTCATCCTCAAGCCATCTGATAGACTCCTGTCAGCACATATAGTGTGAACATCATCATTAGCAATTCCCTTTTTTCAGTTTTGGGACTGAACCGTATCTGAGTACAAATGAAAGTGAAGAGTTCAGAAAAAAAAGAAGCACAACAAACCAAACGCTGACATCAACTGGACAAAAAAGCTCTAGTGTGAAGGGGACCTTCAAGGAATAAACACCTGAAACACAGCCCTGTGGTCTTCCAGAACTTGCTCCTCCATCTCCACCAGCTGAGACACCGCCTCGTGGAACGTGAAGAGCTGAGGGGAGACTTCCTCTTCCTGTCAATATTCAAACATAAGCTTTTATCCTACCTACATTACAAAAAGTCTTAATGGTGTCTGGTCCACAGTATCTGAGACGACAAATCGATTACCTGCCTAATTTTCCCGTTTATGGTTTCAGCCTTATGCTTATAAATGACATGCAATATATAAAGCATGAATACACTGATAACAAAAAATAGAGCCTTTATAGGCACATACAGTTGCTTTCAAAATCTTGTTAATTATTTTACCAAAATAAGAGGGATCATACAAAATGCATGTTATTGTTTATTTAGTACTCATCTGAATAAGATATTTCACATAAAAGACGTTTACATATAGTCCACAAGAGAAAATAATAGTTGAATTTATAAAAAAAACCCTGTTCAAAAGTTTATTTCTCAATACTGAATGATCCAAAGTAGTGTGTTTTTTTTGGTTAGTGATAGTTGTTCATGAGTCCCTTGTTTGTCCTGAACAGTTAAACTGCCTGCTGCCCTTCAGAAAAATCCTTCAGGTCCCACAAATTATTTGGTTTTCCAGCATATTTGTGTATTTGAACCCTTTCCAATGATGACTGTATGATTTTGAGATCATCTTTTCACACTGAGGACAACTGAGGGACTCACATGCAACTATTACATAAGGTTCAAGCTTTCCCTGAGGCTCCAGAAAGAAAAAACATGCATTAAGAGCCAGGGGGTGAAAACTTTTTGAATTTGAAGATCAGGGTAAATTTAACTTATTTTGTCTTCTGGGAAACATATAATTATCTTTTGTAGCCTCTGAAGGGCAATACTAAATGTAAAAAATATGATATTTAGGCAAAATAAGAAAAATGTACATATCTCCATTCTGTTCAAAAGTTTTCACCCCCCGGCTCTTAATGCATGGTTTTTCCTTCCGAATCATCAGTGAGTGTTTGAACATTTTTTTTTTATGTTAAATATCTTATTCAGGTCGGTACCAAATAAACAATAACATGCATTTTGTATGATCCCTATTATTTTGGTAAAACAACATTTTGCAGATTCTGAAAGTTGAACGTAAACTTTTAAACTGTATAAATATATGAATCTGCACAGAAAACAAAAAGGTATAATTAGTTGGAAAACTACAGGGTTAGGAGGGTTCTTCTTTCTTCCTTTTTCTTTTTTATTTAAATTAATACTTAATATTTATCAAGGATGTTTTAAATTTATCAAGTGACATTTATAATATAATTTCTGTAAACAGTAACAGACACAAATTACACTTCTAAAAAGTATCACTGGAGTAGGTGTCATTACTGTGTCATCATGCATGCATTTTAAAGCAGAGGAAGTACTAGGAACAGATGTGTTTTTACATTCTGTTCACAGAGCAGTTTGAGGTCATCTCTCTGAGGGGAGTTGCCCAAATCCCATTCCTCATCCATGATGTCCAGCTGGTTGATGGTGTTGACATTGGGGCGGACTCCCTCTGTCACGGCATTGGGATCCACGGTCAGCTCCTTCACTCTAAATGCACAGATTGACAGCATTTATGATGATGTTTTTAGAGCAATCATGCTGACCTAAATGACACCATGCACAGGTCACAGGATTCAACTGGGGAGATATTTGTTTTGGCTGCAACACTGCATACTCCTACCTTATTTTAAAACAGAACCTTACATTATTTCAAAAACGTTTATGACAGTTTGTTTTTTAATACAACTAAAAAATATACAGACATCAGAATTCCCATAGGTGCAGTTGGGCATATAAATTGCAGCAATTTGTGCAGCTTACGCAACTGTTTATGGTGTCATCTAATTTTTATTAATTATGTACAGTGTTTATGTATTAATATTCATTATGAAATATTTCTAAAGGAGAAGTAAGGACGACAGCACCACAGATATGCCAGACATTCCCAGGGTTAGAGAAATGAAATGACAGCAGATCAGAGGGGAAATGAAAAATGTTTACACCAAAAGCACAGCCATTAGTGTGACGTGAGTGTTTCTAATAAAATGAAACAGACTGTGGTTATATACATTGCAGTGCATGAGTATTTCCATGCATTGGTTGCAAGCCAATGCGGGATGTTGGTTGTCTACTGAGCAGTGCTGGGGAAGCTACATTGAAACTGATTGCCAAGCTATAAATGTAAAACACTGTTCCCTACACTACAAGTTACTAACAAGAAACAAAACAAAAAAAGATGAGTGAAGCTATTTAAGATGGTAATATATTTATAATTATGTAACTTTAATAATAATAAATTTATTAATTTCTATATTTGGAATCAGAGAAGTATTTATCTGAGACTAAAACAATGAACATCTCAATTAAGGTCACATTTTATTTTATACAGAGATTACAGAGTAAGTAAACCTTTTTTGGGGGGACAAACAACCTCAAGTTTCTTTGGTTCTCGTGACAAAAAGTTTAGTAGTGAAATTTGACAATACTCTTAACATTTTTGAAGTAGTGATACTTTTGACATCCTTAGTCATTATAAAGTGATTTGCTAAAATTAAATGTCCCAAAGATTGTTTTTTTTTATCTAGCTGATGAATGATAAAAACAAAGCCAATCAGAATCCAACCTGCTTAAAAGAGTTTGAGTATTTGAAGTGGCAGAAGACAGAACTGCAGTGCATGCTTATATTTTACATTTACATTTATGCATTTAGCAGACGCTTTTATCCAAAGCGACTTACATTGCATTCAAGTTACAGTGTTTACATTTTATCAGATCTTGCTTTCCCTGGGAATAAACTTTCTTGCTTTCTTATAATAAACAGATTGTTATCATGCGTTGTTTTGAACGCTAATATAGTTATCGTTATTGTTATTGGTGTGAATGGGCCTCTCTACAGTGTACCAAAAAGAATGATTTAGAGGTTTGTCTTTTTTCACTGCTTGTTCGTGAAAAAGCTAGATGTTGAAAAGAGTTTGGTTTCTATTACGCTACTGAAAAATGTTAGTAACTTCTATCACTAGTTTTAGTTAGTCCCCAACACTGCTGCAGTGTATCTAACGAAGTATAAGGTGGGAAGCTGCAGACATGTGCTCATACTCATAGGTAGGAGAGGGTTCAGAGCGACTTCCTCCCCCCTGAGAGAAGGGGATGTCAGAGGGGCTAATCCCAAACTCCTTTACTCTGAAGACAGTCGAGACAGAACAGAGAAAAAGAGCAAGACAGAGAGAAAAGAGCACAGCCGATCAGGAGAGATGTATAATTATGACAAGACTTTTTCCCAGTTTGGCACTAGCTTGTCAACTCATTGGTAAAAACAACAACTTGACTGAGATTGCCTTAAACAGCTAGAAGCTACATTGGTAAGATTTCTACTCAACACAGTGCCATGTCCGTACCTGTTGGCATATCTCAGTGTGTTCAGCGTGTTCTCACAGGAAGCCATGCCAGGAGAAATGGTGGCAATCTGATCAGACATAAGTCACAATTAGAGCTGTGCAAACAGGCAAAAGTAAACTTAGCCAAATCCCAATGTTCAAGAAGGATAGCTTAATCAAACTTACCATGCATGTCCTGGAGTTCTCGCCAATGAATGAGTCTCTGAGGACCTGTGTGAGCTTGCTCGCTCTGAATGGGGTGTGAGGCTTATTACGACCCAGAGCCCTGATACATTCCTAATACATGGGACATGCAAGATCACAGTGATTTACTAGGAAATTGCAAAATTGTACCGAATGGCCAAATGGTTGCTGACCCCTGCTCTTGAGTGGTATTTTTAAGGTGCTGACCTTCAGAGCCAAAAGACTCTTGTTGATTTCGGCTCCCTCTAAACGAGTCTGCCGATCAGCGCTGGACGTGTCTGCTCCACGTTCATTACCCGCCAGATCGATGAGTGAGAATTTGCCATGCATCTTGCCCTTTCTTCGTAGAATGATTTGGAAGACGGCATGGCTACGGGATGAGTGGGCATTGGCTGAGGTCTGACCTGAGGTCCTAAAATGGAAGATAAAAAGGTGAAATTTAAGTCAGGAGTGTCTGAATTATACCAAGACACCGTGTGGACTAATTACAGATTCAAATACCATAAATTGTTAAAGCTGCAGTCCGTAACTTTTTTTGTTTTCAAAATTTACTAAATGAATATAATAAGCGAGTACATCATGAATCCATTTTCCAAACTGTGTTTTTGGTTTAACCTGAATCACTACGGTACACCTATAATAAGTCCTTATATTTGGACTATTTCAGACTGGTACTGGTGGAACCGCTGCGGAGTTGCCCAGTACCTGCGTGATTCGTCATAGACATAAAAAGAGAGAAGTAGCTCCAGAAGTAGCTTCTACAACGTTCTTCAGCAAGACGCACACAGTTCAAAAGTTATGGACTGCAGCTTTAAGGAAAAGATACAGCAGCCAATAAGTACAGCAATATTCAGAGAACATTGCTTTACCTGCAACTGTTCCCTATTTCAATGAGTTTGAGGACATCCTCAGTGCATTTGACCTCACGCTCCTGAAGCCCAACCACCTGGACCTGCTGCTTCCCATCTTCTAGCACACGTAGCTTAGCCTTACGATTCAACAGATCAAATACCTAAAGAAGAAAAATACTTTGAAAGACTTGTCCTATTTTTAAACTACGCTTTATTTTGTCACAACTAGGGTTGTTCCGATTCCGATACTAGTATCGGAAATTCCACCGATACCACAAAAAATTCTGGCATCGGTATCGGCGAGTACTTGAACCCATGTACCGATCCGATACCATTTTTAAACAAGATCTATAGTTATGCGCGCTAGCTTTGCTTAACGCTGCAAATCGGAAATCAATTCTTCTTTGCTGCTCAGAAAGCAAACACAGGAAGTCATGCTGTGTTGCCACACAAGCAACCACTATTTAGAGCAGCGAAGAAGAAATACAAACGTGCTGGCACATTGCCAGTAAGTTAAATCACTCGCATATGCGACTAAATCTTCACCCTGCGCGACTAAATGATGTCTAATATAAGCCACTGGCTAATAAATGATCAGATTTTACTGGGAGGCTATGTATAAGTTTAGCACAGATATATTGTCACTCGCTGAACACTCTGAGCGCTTCAGAGTTTCTCTCTCCGTCAAGCGATCTATTTTTCAGATCATCTGAATGAATGCGCAGCGCACCTGTATTTGACGTACCGTAAGCTCTAGTGTGAAGCGCACGAGTCGCCATCGCTTTGCTTTTTTCCTCACACACAGAGAGAGAGAGAGAGAGAGAGAGAGAGAGAGATGGAGCGAAAGAGTCTTACCAGTAGCGCGTCAATTCTGCATGGTATGTAAACGTTATTCTTTGTTGTATTTTCCTGTCAAAATAACGGAGTTCGTTTGGAATTCTTCAGCTTTTAAGAACTGCCGGGTTCTCCGGTAGTGGGCGGAGCTAATGCGCAAACGACAATCTCATTGGCTGGCGCTCACCTATTATCGTCCCTGTTTTGATTTCAGCAAATAAGTTCGAGCCAATGCAGACAACCTGATTAATATTCATGAATTCAGCAGCTCGTTAATCCTTAGTGCGTTTTATATTGTTCTTAGCAGAACTCATAGTATGATTATTATCTTATCAGTATTATTGATAGTTTTTCCCCATTTTTACAGAAACACTGAATGACCAAAAAAGCACCACCACCGGTCCTAAATTCAGTTAAAATTACTTGCCACACTATCTATCTATCTATCTATCTATCTATCTATCTATCTATGGTGAAGCACACCATAAAATAATTGTATCAATTTATACAGATCTAGTAGTACATACAGCTGTATAACCAGATACACACCCAGGTATCGGATCAGTACTCGGTATCGGCCGATACCCCGAGCCTAGGTATCGGAATCGGTATCGGGAAGGGAAAAAGGGTATCGGAACATCTCTAGTCACAACCATTAGTAACGAATTTTCTAAAACCTTCCTGATAATCAAAAACAAATCAATCAATGGATGTGTACAATTCTTCAAATGGTATTCTCAACACATTTTGGATCAACAAAAAGAGAATGTAACTAAGAGCCACTTGCCTTTCCACTGTAAATTTCAAAGAAAGTTGCGTAAACCTGAAGATCCAGCTTCTTATAGTTTGGTTTCTTCAGCATGAGAAAAACATCTCGAGCTGTTGGTGTGAAACATGTAGATGAATGAGTTTGCTTGAAAGAAAAAGACTGAAGAAATTACAGGACCAATAAAACATCACTTACCAGCTAATGCATAGATTCCTTTTGAACAATCCTGGTTCTTTCCTGAAAAATCTCCACCCATGGTCTAAAACACAAACCAATCGATGAGATTTATGTCTTATTACACTGATATATAAAAAGTTTTTTGACTTGAAGGCCATTTTCAGAACAAAAACTAGTAAACTGTAAAAACTGCCATTTAAAAAAAAAAAATCTCAATTATATAAAATAAATATTTCTTACATGAGTTTTTCCACTTCCTGTTTGGCCATAAGCAAAGCATGTGGCCATTCCTCTATCAAAGATGGTTTCCACAAGGGGTCTCGCAGTAAACCTGTGAAGAAAACAGTTAAAAGAAACAGTTTTTTTCCCTCCAACAGTGACTAATTCCTGATATAATTTTTGGTTAAAGATTCATGTTTAATGAACAATAAAGGAAATCATCCTCTACCTGTAAACCATTTCATTTGTTGTGCTGTCATCAAAGGCATAATCGAAGCGGAATGTTTGGTTCTCTAGGTATCGAGTCAGATCCACCTTCTGTTTTGGTTCATGGACCATGACAACATCTTTACTTGGAATAGTGATCACATCTAGGTCCTTTACCGTCAATTCTATAACACAAATGAGAAATAAATTACAACATATATATAGGGCAATCGAAAACCAAAAAGAAGTACGAATGTCTGAGGCATTACCTTTTTTATTGAGGGGTCGTTTCCTAACACAAACGCATATTCTGTGCTCCTCAATCTGTCAAAAAAATGATTAATAAAATGTTTTACTTAACATTCAAAAATGAAATGCTTTTTCTTACTAATAAGTAAGGAATAATTGACGACGAGCCGTTAAATTATTAGAAAAATAATGCACACCCGAGGTGGTGATGCCGTTACACTTCGGGTGTGCATTATTTTTCTAATAATTCAACAGCCCGGAGTCAATTATTCCGCTTATACTACGGTTGCCACGCCTCACGACATCGATCAGATGATGTATTTCAAGGTATTTGTCTGGTTTTTGTACTTAAAACGCTATTGTGAGTAGGATTAATTTCTTCCGCATCTCATCCATCACCTCCGTTGCTAATTCCAAAACGTCATTTTAGACCTAGTAATGAGGATTAAGCCATTGATAGCAGACTAATGCAAAAATAATAGTTAATAACGAAGTTATTAGAGAGAGAAAGAGAGAGAGAGCATGTGAATTACCTCTGTGAGTCTGTGTGCGTCTCTCAAAAGTGTTTGGCTAATGTCTCCAACGTTACTAATAGTGAAACTAATAGTGAAGTTCATTTTCTTCAAGAACAGCGCAGTTGTTACCTTGCTTGTGAGAAGTCATAGTTTGTAAGTTGTTAAACTTACTGTTACTGCTAAAATCGTCAGAGTAGTGCTTACAACATTAACGCATATGTTAGCGTTTGTGCAAACTGTATGTGCTTGTGTGAGGAAGAGAGAGCAGAACAGATAGAGTATGTGCTTTCCGCACATAATAAAATGTAATTTTGTGGCAAAAACATGGAAATGATCTGTTGTTTTTATAATATTGCTTACCAGAGTTGGGTACTCAGTAATGCATTACTGTAATCTAATTAATTTTCCTGGTAACGCAGTAAAGTAATGAGTTATATTTTAAATTGATTTAATTTGATTACAGTTACTTATGTCAATAAAATGACATTATTTAAGTTACAAATGCAGTGTTTAAAAAAAATGAAGTAAAAATCATGTTTTGCGCGTCAGTATGCCCTTTAATAAATCACCAGAGAATGCGAGCTAAAATGAGAGTCCTACAACATTTAGATGCAATGAAAGGTTGCCTATCATATTTAAAATGTTTCACTCTACATATTTTAGTCTGGCATTATAGTTTGGGAAAAGTTCAACAAGTGAATGTGTTGTGTGTCACTAATAAAGTGAAAAATAAATGACTTATCAGAATGAGATCAACCGCTGTATTAAACCGTGTCGGCATCACAATTCAAGGCTTATTCCTCACAGCACGTCTTCTTCCAAAAACAAAAAGTAGCCAAGATGAACTTGATTATATAGCGTGCGATGTGCGTGGGCATGATCACATTATAGGTGAGCTCAGAGGAGAAAGACTGGACCTCGCGTTGGTTTCATATGGATTATTTTATCAGAGAATATTTGTTTTCGACATGACTTACTTTAGATATACTGTATTTCTTATACTTCATTTTAGTGACTCATATTAGGAAGATATTCACAGAGACTGAGAATGCAGAAAGCATGTTTTCTTTATTTAAAAAAAAAAAAAAAAAAAAAAGGTTTTGTTGATATTGAGAGTGAATCAGGGTATTAAAATAATAGCCCTACTTACGTATTTTTTTCAGTCAATATGAAATTAATGAAAGAACTATGAGTTTCTCTTTGTAGTGTATTTCTTAGGTTTGACAACTTGAAAAGTAAAGTAATTAGTAATCTGATTACTTTTTAAATGCAGTAATCAGTAATGTAATCAAATTACAATTCTAAACAAGTAATTAGTCATTTGTAGTGGATTACTTTTTTTTTTGTAACTTACCCAACACTGTTGCTTACTATATTAGTTTGTTTGTTTGGCCAGTGTCATTGTGGGTTTTGGTTATTTAGCTGTTGTAAGACCTTTGAAATAACTGAAATCATTTGGCGAAGTGATATGGACATGTAATGTGGTCAAGAGCTGCCTGGAACTATGTTCGCCGTGCATTTCCCTGAAAATAATTGCACACCTTAGAACGTTCATCAGCCAATCAGATTCAAGCATTCAACGGCCCCGTAGTATAATATATTATATTAATGACATTATATATTATTTTTTTCTGTATTACTATTATTATCATCATTAAAAGGTGGATGTCAGATGCATGAACATGTCTGGGTCGCATTCTCCCCAAAGCTCATATGGAGAAAAAATTCTGAATAAATAATCATTATTATAAAATTAAAATAATAAATAAAAAATTAATTAACAATAATAATAATATAAAAATAATGTGGAAAAATTGTGATACATGATAGCTGTGTTTGTCAAATAAAATGTCATTAATTCATTCATTCTTGTATTTATTATATTTTAAATATGATCCAGACATTAATTCATCAATACCCACCAAATCTGTCGTGGTTAGCGGTCGATAGTCCAAACTTGCTCTGAAGTCTCGGATCATCTGCAGTATTTCATAGTTTGGAATCGTTGTATCAATTTCCTTTAAAACAAAACAAGCACATTCACAACAGGAACACCAGCAGGTGAACTAATCTATTTGTCAAACCTGACACATACACAATTAAAAACTGAGAGACGAGGCAGAGAGATATAATGACAGAAAGATGAGAAGTCTTACCTGTGCACGCTTTTCTCTCAGTTCCTGTTGCTGTAGCCTGCGTCTCTCCCTCTTCTCCTGCAATTTTTCCACTTCCTTTACACAGTTCGACTTCCTCCTTGCTGTTAGAGAGCAGAACACCACACAATTCCATTTTAACAAAGGAAACAACCATTTCCTCTCTTTCTGCCCGCCTCCTCCCACTCTGTATCTCTCTCTAATATAAGTGTGTATGTGTGCAGACAGAGTGGCTATAGAGGCAAGCCAGAGCCTCTGGCAGCTGGCACATGGTAGCGCCAACAGCCCTCTCCATCTTAAAGAGCTCTATTCTCTGAGCAGACCTTTTCCAAAGTCATTTTGCTGTCTGCAACATACCCTGCTACTATTACTTTACTACTTGCTACATTACTACTGTTACTTGCAAACAATAGTATCATCAGAACATGGATTAAAAGATTAGGCTTCATAATGAAGGCATTAATATTAATCTGACTGATTAATTTAATCTACTCAAAACAGTGTACAGTTTGAACACAGAACACCTCGCTTTTCAGAACGATGAGCTTTCTAAAAATCGGCACGTTTCAGAAAGGCGGAGCATAGAGGAGCAACAATAATGTACAGTATGTGGAAAATAATGTGTTTTTTGAACCTCAAACCGCGTAAACACATTGCATTACAAAATAATGTTCTTTTTAGCAACATCATATGACCCTTTAAGCAGATTTTCATTCTTGCGTGAACTGCAATTCAGAGAAAGAATTGCAACATATCTGTGAATCAATTTTGCCCCAACCCAGAACTAAACAAGCAAATTAAACGGAACAATTGGTATTCCACCCAAAGGATGCGCAGCATCATGTTGCACATAGAAAACAGTTTGAGCATTTTGATTCCAGATTAATTCAGCAGACAGACTCTTGTAAGCTTCATAAATTCAAAAGCAAGAGGATTAATCAGGAAGGTTCAGAGTCAGGTCAAGCCTGCCCGGTCACAAACAGTCACTGACATTCAGAGGGGCGGCTGGGGTAGCCAAACCACACCCCACAGATTTGAGCCAAGATACAGACAGATGAGCAAGGTTAAGGTTTACTGCAAAATTCAGACTCTAAAAGGATGCATTATACGCATCCTGCGCAGGAGGCCTCAGTCCTTTCAGCGTTTTCCTGTGGGGAAAAGGGGGTTGACAGGAACAGATTGAAAAGCACTGAGGAGTGTCATATTACCGTTTTGTTGTTGCTGAGCTATCTGACTTTGGGTCTGGCTCTGGCTCTGTGTGGGCTGAGAGGGCTGTTGTACTGGTGGAGGGGGTGCTGATTCTGGCTGTTGCTGCTGGGCCGGCCGTCCCCGAGTCGAGACAACTTTAAAACAACACACAAGAGTCACCAAATTACACTCGGACAAACAGAGACCATGTCCGAAAAACTGAGGCATCACAGGAGTACTCAAACATGTCTATGATGGACAAAAATGCTGCTTAGGTAGACAGTTCACCAAGTTTTGAAACAGCCATCTTAGTATGCTTACATAACTATAAGTCACATGTAGCAAAACAGTCACTATATGTAAAACATTCAAACATCACTCTGTTTGTCTGAGCATGCCGACTCAGCAATTTTGTGACTATTTTGGCTATGATTCAAATTTCTGTCAAGGTCACAAAAGATCTTTTCTTCCATATTGTAACTTACATCCAAGTAAAATGGATTATGAGGGGAAAAAAGAGTGGAGGAACGTGGTCCAATCCATCAGTTGTTGACTGCACAGAAGCAGATCTGAATGCAATATTTCAACTGTAAGAAAGCGGTGGGGTTTAAGCGGTCTAAACAACTGAAGAAGTCCGGCATATGTTATCAAAGAGAGAATATTTTGCACTGGAAGACTGAGTTTGACTGAAGACTACAAAATTACTACATCAATAAAAATTAAATGTGTGCATAAATGTATCGTTCACAATAAGATCAATAAAATGAAAATAGAAAATAGATGAAGAGGTTGATGGGGAATTTCCATTTCATGTCGTGATCTTTCATTTGTCTTAAAACAAAATTACAAAAACAAACAAACAATAACAACAACAAGTTACATAAAATCTATATCAAATTTGAAATTCTAATATTTTCCAAGGAGAAGCTTTTTTAATGTCAATTAATGTAATTTCTGTATAACGACATTGCCTAATATTACTTAAAGTATTTCAAATAAAATATGCTTTACAGTCAAAGAAGACTTCACATTAAGCTAATTAATTTTATTACAGTCCATTAGATTTGCATACTAACATTTAGCACTAAAAATGTTTAGAACTGGGCAACCGAGGAAAAAAGTTGTTCCCAGTGCATGTTATAACAAATTCAGAGCACCCTGTCAAAATGAAGTGCTTGTGGAGTGTGCACTCTCTGAAAACACTGCATCATGAGCCTGACACGTACATGTGCCGGCCCTTCATTCTGAAGCATCCAGCACGTGCACGCTACATTTTTTTTTTCCCTAAATCACTTTTGCAGATTAATAATTGCAGACTGCCGTACCGCAATTCATAACTTATTTTGATTTATTGTGCAGCCCTATTCCTGAGTCATATAACTATAAATATACCTCTGTTGTCTCTGCATGGGATTTCACTCCTTCCCGGTGCAATAGTTCTACGATTCTGCACACAAACAATTGTACAAAAGGTTCAAATGATGCAAACAATGAGAATGCAAGTTCAACACTTAACTCTCGCCTAGTACAAACCTTAGGGATTTTGTTGACCTTCACAGAGCTTGGTGTAGGAGGCGGTGGTGTAACAGGGCTCAAGGAAATCTCCTCTTCTGGACCAACATCTGGATTTAGGGAGAATATGCACTCCAAATCAATCTGTTACGAAAAAATGAACAGGCTGTGAACATTACAAGAAATCTGATCTTTTATCCACATCATGCATTATATCCTAAGGAGAAAAATGGTACAGGGTACATGACAACATAATTCATATTTGAATGAAACACAGCTTGTGTCCACGTAATATCTGAGAGTTTCATACAGTACCCTAACAACACCAGAATGTTGTTCTATTCATTATTAATAACACAGGCAGCTGAGAGGCTGCTAGACTTACCTCTTTTCCTTTAGTGTCTCCATTTTCTATCCATTCCACAGTAACACTTTCATTATCTTCATTTAAAGATGTCACCATGGCCTGGTGTATTCGCCCTGTAAGAAACCCAACACCTCTAAGTGTGAAAGACAAATTGAAAATATTCATGTATCCATTTTGAAATTTTACACATCTAATGGGAACTTGAAAAAAGTTTATGTACAAGATGGCAAGTCAACAGCAATATGCTTCTGAGGACACTTCAGAACTTGTGCAAATAGCTACTGAAAAGTATCAGAGCATCACTGAAAACAAACAGCCACGTTCCGTATCTATTATTCAGAGCTATTCCTACTCACACGCCGACATCCCTGCAATTATTCAACAGCGGCATCAGCAAGAAAAAGCACATATTATCCTGCCATAAAACAAGCTATTTTAAACCCCTGCAACATCAGGCCAAAAGAAAAGTTAAGACTCAGTTTGAAGTAAAGGCACATCTTTATGACATTAGAGACCTCCTCTGTTTAAAGATGTCACAAGCACTGTTCATCTTCAGAGAGCATGTCAAAATTCATCTCTATTACGCACAATACATGAAACTTCCCAAAGAGACAGGAGTGGTTTGTCTAACACGTCAACAGGCCCGGGCTCACTTGTTTCTTTGCTACAAGCTGAAGTTAAATATAACACAGCCTTCTCAAAGAGATAAAATCATAATCTCTTCTGACAGTCTTGCAAATTGTATTGATGCCAATACCGATGAAAAGCCACTACGAGACACCAAAACTAGATTTACTAACTCTGTACTGAGACATCATTAGCAGAAATTGATCCTTTAACACATTCAGAACCAGTGTATGCTTTACTTTTGCTTTTGATTAACTAAATTACAATTAATCTACAAATATTTAAAACAAAATATTCAGTGAATGCTGTACTGTTATTAATGATAATAAAAACAACAACAATGATGATTACGATTAGTAAAAGTAATATTTGTAGAATTACTACCGCTGTTATTTAAAGTTGTTGTGCTTGTTAGTTTTCTAAATGGAAAAAGTTTTCATCTTTGTGTTATATCATAAAACTTCCTAACCTAAAAAAAAATGTTTATTACTTACAAATTTAAGTAGTTGTCCAAAACAGTAAATCAAACAGGTTACTTCACATGTGAAAGGCACATTGGTTCAATTGGTTAAATTTTTGAGTGACTAAAGTGTGAATATTGGTAATATATTTATACATCTGATGATAATAATAATAATAACAATGCCAAATAATTCCAAACTGTCAATGTTTCCTTTGGCCACTAGGATGGAGTTTAGTCTCTGAACCTAAAGAATGACACATCACATAAATTCAAGGAACTTACTTGTCCATCTTCAAATCATTATTTTTATAAATTATCAAATTATTATGACTATTTAAACTCTCTAATGTCATTATAACCTCAAATTATTGACTAATGTGAAGTGAGTAGCATCCAAACTTATGTTGGGTTTAAGACTCCAAGCTAAACAAACCAGCTGGTTTTAATGAAACCAGCAACTTCCCTCTGTCCACACTTATTTACAACCAATCTGTAAAACAAAACATTCATTTGCAAGTGACTTAAGATGGCTAACCCACACGAATCTAGAATCTACAGTACTTACATGATTATATTACCTACCAATACAATACATAAATAACTCCCCACTAATC
Organism: Acrossocheilus fasciatus; assembly: GCA_036784905.1. NCBI lineage: Eukaryota > Metazoa > Chordata > Actinopteri > Cypriniformes > Cyprinidae > Acrossocheilus > Acrossocheilus fasciatus. The sequence continues at coordinate 7,175,469 of CM071945.1, read as the reverse complement.
TACATCAAGTAAGCCAGTTACTGGGCTGAAATCAAATATGATCGCACACATTATGAATCTAAACAAACTCCACCCGGGTTTAGCAGGTGGCTAACGTAAACCGACAGTTGCACTGTTGATTGACACAAGCTCGTTAACTACCCCGGCAACCAGCACCAACAGACTAAACTTAACGCAATATATCGATTTATACTAGGCCCGACCACCTAAAACTATAATTTATGTCAGGTTTGTTGAGTGGTAACGTTAGCATCCGTTAGCCGAACCGGGGAAACGACTTTAACGGACGGTTACAAGCGACCCAAATATGAACTCACCATCGCTGCGCTTTATCTCCACATAAATCCCCACGACGATCTTGCCGAAGTTCACCGCCATGGCTAATTCATGGGTCGAAGGAAACACTCAAATAAACGGGCGTGTGGGAACTAAAAACAGTGTTTGTGTTTGAATTTTTCACATTTGTTGTTCCGTGTTGCTCAAAACCGGGAGGCGGCCACAGCGCCAGACATAAAAGAGGCAGAGAGTACAGGGCGCGTGCGCGGGGAAGCTAGACTTGCGTGTTTTTTTTTCTCCATTAGCCCCGCCTCCTGCATCAGGATTGGCTAGAAGCAGCTGGCGGTCTGAGTTGAGGTAACCTTAGCAACCACAATAAGCGGAGGAAGCCGGGAGGTTATTGCCATAGACATAATATGTCTATGGTTATTGCTGGCAAAAATTAAAACATGTTGATGCTTGTGCTCTTTGTGTTGACAGTAGGCTCACTGAGCTTAGTTTGGAGAAATAGTTGCAGGATGATAAACTATTGCAGAAACCTTCCTTTTCTGTGAAGCTGCTTTGCAATGATGTGTATCGTAAAACCGCTATACAAATAAACGCGAATTGAATCAGATGAGGAATAAAAAAATATCCCACATATAAAGGAACGAACTATTAATTAGCTGGTCAAAATTATACAGTTTTTCATATTGGCTAAAATCACAAAAAAATACAATGAGCATTGTTACTGACAGACAGATAGACAGATAGAGTTATTCTTAATAGAGTTTCTTAGTAGACATGTAGTGGTAGACATTTTAATAAAGTATAAGACTTATTTCGTTCGTGAAAGACTCATTTGTAATGAATCATTTTAGCGAGTGATTCACTGAATCACTTTTAACACTAAAGCACTGCACCAAATGAATCTTTTTTATTAGTTGATTAAAAAGATTCGAATAACTGGGATGATTCAGAAGTCACACCAATCACGCGAAACATCTGATAGAGTCAAAAGCGAGTCGTTTTCTGTTTCTGAATGGCGTCGTGGCTGCTGACTGGAAATTTTTGGTTGCTTAACCTTAATCTGAGTTGAGGAAGTTCTGACGTTTGCTTCCTTAATTTTTTGTCGCTATCTAGAAATCCCAGTATTGCAAAAATGGGCTTTTACTTTCACTTGCTTCCAGTTATACCCATTCGAGCATTAAAGCGGTTCAGTCAGCAGGGTGAAGCGGAGGAGAGATGGAAGACAGTCCGGATGAAGCCACCGCATTAATTAGAAACAAACCAGCTCCACTCAGGTGACTCCATCGTTCCTTTGTCCTTCTTTGTTTTTGATTTATGCTGTCGCAATCAAACTTTATTTATTTGTCTCTAGACATGGAAAGCTCTTCCTTGCGGTATTTTCAGCTGTTCTGGGCAATTTCAATTTTGGGTTTGCCTTAGTATTCCCCTCCCCTGTCATCCCCCAGCTTCAAAAGGGTGATGACCCTCGGCTGCAAATGGACATCCATCAGATATCATGGTTTGGTGTAAGATCATTAATGTGTCTAAAGATATGGAAGATGTGTTCAGGTATAAATAACATACAGTAAAAATACATCTTTGTAACTAGTTTCTCGTTTGTTTATTAGTCAATTTTCACCCTTGGAGCAGCCTTAGGGGGTGTTAGTGCCATGGTGCTGAATGACAGAGTTGGGAGAAAAATAAGCATCATGTTGTCAGGAGTTCCATCTGCTGTAGGTCTCCTTGTGATGGGGTCCGCTCAAAACTTTTGGATGTTATTATGGGGCCGATTTCTGACTGGCATCGCTGGTGGTATCACTGCTGGATCTATTCCTGTAAGTTTTCTGTTATTCCGTCTTGTTTATAGAGATAGCAATATAAATTCTGCAATTTTTTTTTTTTTTTTAGTTTTTAGTAAGTGTGCAGTCTGATTTGAATCTTATGAGATAAAATGCTGGATGGCATGTAATAATGATAATAAATATTGTCAGTAAGAATGTCTGTTGGCTGCATGCAAAAACAAAAACTGTGTAGCTATTCATTTATGAACAAATGAGAACTGAATGAATCAGTTGACTCCCAGAGACTTAAATTTGTGAGTTATTACAGGGTTTCTGCAGGTTTTAAAAAGGTCTTAAATCAGAACAGAAAGTCTTAAATTGATAAAGTCATGGCATTAAATCTCTTCCTCTGTATTTTTCTCTTGTTTTCCAATATAAACATCTAAACGTCCTTAAATTAATTTACATTGACTTGAGATTCAAAATGAAGAAATGAAGTTTTGTTTTCTGAGAAATTGAGTTTGTTTAAAACACAAATATCTGGTACAGTAAAAGTTATTTTAATATGCTAGTGTTTGAGAGCAGATGTATTCAAGCCTTAAGCTATTTATCATCAGAGGTGTAAAAAGTACTCAAACATTTTACTCAAGTGAAAGTACAAGTATCTGGCCAAAGACATACTTGAGTAAAAGTAAAAAGTAAATTTTTTTAATTTAATAAGTATTTGAAAAGTAGATGTACTTTCTTTTCTGACAGACGTTCAGAAGTTTGGTTAAAGGGAGAAAACTAAACAAAATGCAATGGCACAGGTCAAACAGGTATATCTAGTGCAACAACAACAATTAAAATGCAGCACAACAAAATACAGGGAAAGGGATTAAAAGGAAATTCCATCCTTTCCACCCTCATGCCTTCCCACATGACTTTGATTTATCAGATAAACACAAACTAAGAGTTTTAGAAAAAATCACGTGTATGGGACATCCAAAAACTACACAAAGTGAATATGACAGTAACTCATGCAACCCCTGTTAATGAATCAGTGTCTTCTTAAGTGAAACGATAAGAAGGATACAAATATACTAATATTTTAAACTTGACCGTCATGTTCACTTTGTGTGGTTTCTGAAGCCGTTCTGTCCCCTTTCGTTATATGGACTAAAAATATTTGCTTGTGTTCATCTGAAGAAAGAAAATCATAAACATCTGGGATGACATGAGGGTCAGTAAATGATGAAAGAATTTTCATTTTTGGGTGAACATGAACTATCCCCTTGAAGAGCAAGATGTGATTCAGATGCTAGAAACATATTCCAGACAGAATACAAGAATGTGTTGAATTAATGAGGAGAGTCATGGAATTACAACATTAACGTTTTGAAAGGCCAATTTTTTGTGTGTTGTCTATTCAACGTCACTGTCTGAAAGGATAATTAATCTTTTAATTTTTTCTCAGCAAATATTGATACATGATTATTTGTGACTAATTAGATTAATTAATGAGCAAATGTAATTATTAAAATTTTTAAAAAATAATTAATTGACGGTCCTAATTCCCACTCAATGTGTCATATAAATACAACTTATCCACTACCTGGTAACAACATCACTAAACATGAATTACAATAAATTAAACTTACAATGTTTATTTAAACACTTTTGGAGATTTTTATTTAATTAAAATTATATATATATTCCCACAAAAATATTAATTGTATTTAAATTCTCATCACTGATTTTATTTGCACTCAATATTGTGCATTCAGCTAATATATTACACAGCTAATGGCTCTATGAAAACAGAATGAATAATGAATAACATTTTTTTTTGGAAAACTCAACTTTGCTTCCTCGATATGCTTCCTCAGATTTGATGGTGAACTTTTGAAGCCATACATTTACCTGATGAAACGAGAAGAAATGTGTGTGCTTGATGCATGAAAACAATGATCATTGGTTCTCACGTCAAGCACGCACATTTGAGCTTCCGTTTACCATATTTAATGTGCATAAGATAAAATAAAAAATGTAATGTACTTTTCAAAAAAGTAGTAAAAAGGAGTAAAAAGTACAGTTTTTTCTTCAGAAATGTAATCAAGAAAAAGTACAAGTAATCAGTTTAAATTCTACTTGAATAAAGCACAGATCCCCCAAAATAATACTAAAGTAAAGTAATCAAGTAAAATTACTCTCAAATATTTTACACCTCTGTTTATCATGGAGATCCGTAGGAAGTAGTAACAAACTTTGAAGTTTTGGGCTTTGTGGCATTGTGGGCTCCTATTAAATTTAAAGAACATATTGACATAAAAAGAAAATGTAAATTTGACCTTCATAATCCTGCATAAACCCTGTATTAGTTTGAATTCGATTTATTTCTCGAATTATATTTCTCAGTTGTAAGTCACTTTGGATAAAAGCGTCTGCCAGATGAATAAATGTAAATGTAATTTGCAGAGTCCATGAGATCTGATTCACTTACTGAATGCATGTTACGTGTTGTTAGATATAGCCTACAAATAAGAATTTCATTGTAACGTGGTATTTAATTAAAGAGACATCATAATATATTAGTGGTTGCAGTTTTGTGCATAATGGATCTCATTAACATCAGCTGATATCTTTTCACACAGGTTTATGTGTCAGAGATTTCACACCCGTCTGTGAGGGGTGCACTAGGTTCATGTCCTCAGATCACAGCTGTCTTTGGAAGTCTAGCACTCTATGCTTTTGGTGAGAAAGCTCATATTTCTCAGGTTGTTTTGGTTGTATGATGAAACACACTTTCTCCAACACTTTCAAGAAATTCCAAGCATTTTTCAGAAACTTTATCCTATATGTTCTTTGAAAAATTATGCTATTTTATCTTCTCTCTCCAGGCTTGGTTTTGCCGTGGAGGTGGCTGGCTGTGGCCGGGGAGATCCCTGTCGTTATCATGATGATTTTTCTTTGCTTCATGCCGACCTCCCCGCGTTACCACATCATGAAAGGAAACAGAGCAAGAGCAGTTAAATCGCTAGAATGGCTCAGAGGCCCCAATTCTGATTACTTGACCGAGTTCGATAAGATTGAGCGCAGTATAAATTCTCAGGTAAAAGGCACATTGCGGTGGATTACATCATGTTGTCAGGGTGGTTTGCTCTAACATCATTAGGTCATGCAGATAGAATGCAATAAGAGAAAATTGGATCAATTTTAATCAGATTTTTTTTGGTGCATATTATAGCATGACTACAACCTATTTCAAAGATGTTGGTCATTTTCTGCAGTATTGCAGGGGGCTGCCAACTATTGCTTGGAATAAAACAGAAATTTAAATATGCATTATACAAAAATAGAATATTAAATGACTTGCATGTTCTCTCCAACAGGGCGTTCAATGGAGTGATCTTAAAATGCCTTTATACTATAAACCAATTCTAATCTCAGTCGCCATGAGATTCTTGCAGCAGATGACTGGTATAACCCCAATTCTGGTATATCTGGAGCCCATCTTCCACATGACAGCTATATCACTGGTATGTCTCAAAGATTCATTCAAGATTCACACTGTGGAATGCCTGAAAGCACATTTATCCATCTAAAAAATGTATGTTTGATTCCCATTCAGGAACCAAAATATGATGCAGCGTTAGTAGGAGCTGTAAGATTGATGTCTGTCGCTATCGCAGCCAGTTTGATGGACAAAGCAGGTCGAAAAGCTCTACTGTTCACCTCAGGTTTGTGTAGAATTAACAATAAAAAATATTATATTTGGTAAATGTAATTCATTGGAAAAAAATACCAAAATCATCTTTTGTTCCCTCAGGATTTTTGATGTATCTAGCCACACTTTCGATGACCATGTACACTCACAAAACACAGTGCAACCATGGCAATGTTACTGTAACTGAGGGCTTGAAGAGCACTTATGGAGGCTTAACAGGCCCTGCCTTTGATCCAATAACTCTGATTCCTCTAATAAGCACTATGGTCATCATATTTGGTGAGTTTTCTTGGTTTCAGGAAGTTTGTTTATATACAGTGTGACCAGTTCACTTTGACTTACTGTAGATGCTTTTTGTGGATCTCAAAAATGACAGATGAGGAACTTGTTGATTATTACAACACTGCAGTTAGGGGTGATAAAGTCATGCATTAAAATTTTGAAAGGGCTTAAAATGGATTTTTTTTTTAAATCAGAGAAACAGTAATTTTGGCAGGACTGGATTACATCACTTTTAGAATTAGTTCTAGTTCCATTTCCTCATGTGAAATAACGTGCAGCATAACGTCACTGAAATCTCCCATGCAGGTTACGCTATGGGTTGGGGTCCAATCACATGGCTGCTAATGTCAGAGATTTTACCTTTGGGTGCACGTGGTGTAGCATCTGGTTTGTGCGTTGGTGTTAGCTGGATCACAGCCTTTGTTTTGACACAACTCTTCATGCATGTGGTGGTGAGCTAAATCTCTTTTTTTACACACATAGAAACAGGAATTGGAAAAATACCTATATTTATCTTACCTAATAGCACATACAACAACATGATCCTTGTTCAAGATCATTAAAAGATAATACAAGCTTCTCTTGATAATACTCATGTTATACATGATTACGTTTCTTCTGTTTGTATAGCTATAAAACGCAAACTTGATAACATATATCTTTTCATATAGGATTCCTACGGACTCTTTGCACCTTTCTTGTTCTTCTGTGTCGTCTCTGTGGTGAATATAATTTTCACTGCTAAATGTGTGCCAGAAACTAAAGGACGGACTCTGGAGGAGATTGAGAACTTTTTCAGGACTGGCCGAACCTTCACCATTCTTGATTCTTGAAATTTCCATTTTGGACTTAGCAGCAATGCTGTGGCACTATTTAAACTACAGAGCCACAACAAAAGAAACTATGTTTTTTTAAGTTGTGAGTTTGCTGTCTGAGTTGAATGTGATGAGATAAAACGACTGGGTGGTGCCAAATAATACACATTTATATATTTATGTATATTTAGATATACAAGCTACGTAGTGGCTTTATGAATGTTACTCTGATGTAAATACATTAATATGTCAAATCTGTCCAATGTACATTTATTATAAGGATATACTTTATATGAGTGCACACTCATGTAAAGGGTATCAATAAATGTGTGTATGTATACTGAATATATAAGGTCTCTATCATTCTTAACATTTGACTGGGCACTTCACTTCTCTTTCATTGTTCCGCAATTGTTTTCATCAGTGTGACCATGACCAAACTAAACTTATATTGCACAAAATGTGTTTGTCCATGAACAAAAATACAATGGTATGGAGAAGTTCCTATGGGTGTGGACCACGGCTAGAATTGAGCAAGACTTCAGCAAAATAAATTCTGGCCTTTGTCATGTGCTGATACTTACATTTTGTAATTTTGATCGTTAATTGTTTATCACTGTACTTAATGATATAGCTATACACTAAAAATAATTATCTGTTTCTTATTTATACTTACTGTTATTTATTATTATTTTTTCAAACAATTAAACAATTTTCCTACCTCCTTACCCAATTAATTGCATATGCTTTCTTATCAGTAAGCATATCTTTTCAAACAAATCTTTGCTGTTTGAAAGGAAACGGTGTTTCGTTTCATTGACAGCTTTGATAAGGTTCCTCTTTCTGCTTTCATACTGTATGACGCCACAGTGCTTCCTGTCAATCAACTCTAAACCAGTGTTATGGACCTGTGTTACATATTTATACATGCTGAAAAATTGTCAAAACACGTAGTTCGTATTTCGTGCATTGTTTATCTAATAGACAAATATACATAATTTATTTGCCACTTCTCAGACACTAAACTGATTTTCTTACACCAATGAATTGCAGATTTAGGCATAGCCAATATAATATTATAATTACTATATTGTTACTTTTTAAATTCAATTTAGTTATTAACTGTTAATTATTGGGAAATAATAAAGTCAACTGAGTTCATTTGACCTCAATATCTCATCATGTAACCCAATTCTCCATGGATCTTATCCAATAGTTAAGTTGCTTACATGCACAAAAAAGCCTTTAAGGAAAAATCATGTGATAAATGTTTGGCTTTAAGCTGCTTTATTGGTTTCCATTTAGTGAAGGGTTCCCAAAAATGTTAATATATTACTACATCCATAAGACTGACATTACAAATGCGTTATATAGGCTATCTTATTTTTTACATTACACAATCTGGAAGAGCAAACCTGTCGTACGCATATATTTAGGCCTACATAGCCTCATAAATATGTATATTAACAGGGTTATATATAATTTATTTATTCATGAATAAATGTGTGAATGTTTTATTTATAAATAAAACGGTTGTTTCTCCATGCAATGTGAGGAACCACTTTAATTAGGCTAATTGTGAAACTTACGTTGTGAACATGAATAAAATAAATGCAGATTTAAAATAAACAGTCTAACAATACATTTTAAAAGCACTACACGTTTAAAAGCTCATGAAAATCACTATTCCAGTGTCTGCTGGTGTCCTGGCTTCACGAACTCAACGGATTGCGTGCGTCCCACGTGAACGTTTTTTATTCCACTTGATTTTTACGTAACACTCTGTAGAAAGTGGCTGCAGCCAGAAAAACATGAAGTCGCCATCAGCACCGGGTTACTCAAGAGAACTGAGGAACCCCTCCAGTGAGTTTCATAATTAGGTTGTGTAAGGGCACGTTACGTATGAGGGCTTTAGAAGCCAGCAGGCAACAAATGCAGTTCCTTGCCGCACTGAAAACATTGATTTAACCGCCAGCTCGGACTGTGAACCAACCATGAAAACGAACAGGGAGAAAGTAATTGGAAGTCAAGTGATTTCAGCCGAACTTGTGACAGGACTACTACTCAGCATGGCGTATAGGATGTGTTCGAGTTTGGCTTTTTCCTCAGAGGTGGGTCTTTGCGTGTGTAAAATCATGGCATTAGGCTATATAACGTGTTGTTTGCAAATGTTAATAAGCGAAAGGGGAAATATAGTTTTGTGTGCAAATATATGCTAAATGTGTTTCCTGTACGAATAATACCAGGGTACTAGTATAGTATCCGATAAAATACATCACTACAGCTTTTAAACTGGAAGAAATGAATAGTGAAAGTCGTTAGGGGAAGTTCACAACTTCACATATAACGTTAGCTATTGGGGTTTGAATGGAACAGAACGCGTGAGTCTCGAGACGCGTTCCTCAAAGACGTTTTTCAGAATGTTTATGTTATTTTTATTATATATTTTATTGTAGTAGCCATAACATTGTTAATTATTGTTACTGTGATAATAATACTGTTGTAACGCTCTTGTGTTGCAGGGGGAAAGCGTCGAAAGCGCGCGGTTTGAAGTAACGCGCTCGCTCGTATGTGTGTGGGTTGCCAGTAATATTAAATTCATTTTCTTCAAAAGCAGCAACCATCCACTTTCTCTTTCAGCTCATTCTGTTTCAAGGCTTGTTGTAAGTGCAATGCAAATACACACATATGCCTGCATATATTCTCTTGAAACTTTAGGAGAAATATTGTTTCTAATAATTTATCCCATTTGTCAGGTGATCTAAAATGTACTTCACATGGTAAATAAACTGGTTTCATTCAAATTAAAATATTGTTTAATATGGCTCACCAACAAATATATTTTTAATGTTCGGGAAGTTACTCCTTAGTAACAGTTGCAAAAATTGGATATATTCAGGATACATTCAGTTGAGAATATTAGTATCTGATATAACACTTAAAAGACTTAGTGTAAGTTATAAAAATATATTTAATAAATTTATTAAATATATTTTTATAGATATAAATTTGATTTTTTTTAAACAATGAATCACATTTTAGGCTACCTGACAAAACACTTTTACATTGTAGTTCTGTAGTAGGCTATATATTGTAGTACATGTGTATTTTGTTAATAATAAAATCATTCAAATAGTTTATTCCTCAAGCATGCACTACCATTCAATAAGTCTGGGGTTAGTAAGGTGTATTTAAAATAAGGTGTAATAAAAATTTGTATTAATCCGTTTATTCATCAAGGATCAAGTATTAATCAAAAGTGATTTCTGAAGGATCATGTGACACTGAAGAGTAACGGAGTAACGACTGCTGAAAATTCAGCTATCCATCACAAGAATGAATTTTAAAATATATAAAACAGAAAATAGTTATTTTAGTTGCAATAATATTTCACAATATTACTGTTTTGATCAAATAAATGCAGCCTTGGTGAGCATTTCAAAAACATTACGAAACTGACCCCCAAACTTTTGCACGGTAGTGTACATATTTAAATATTGCATTATTGCATCAGTTTAATATTATTTATTGTGACCTTTTATCCACATTTTGAAATGAACTGTTTTAAATGTCTTTCTATACAGGCCTTCCTTTCACTGTTGGGGGTTTGCAGAGAGGCACACATTCAAGGAACAGACCGCAGACATGTGTGTACAGTAAGATGATGTGTACATTTTATTATATTAAAGGAACACTCCACTTTTTTTGGAAATAGGCTCATTCTCCAACTCCCTCAGAGTTAATAAGTTGAGTTTTACCGTTTTTGAATCCATTCAGCCGATCTCCGGATCTGGCGATAGCACTTTTAGCATAGCTTAGCATAGATCATTGAATCCGATTAGACCAGTAGCATCGCGTTCAAAAACGATCAAAGAGTTTCGATAGTTTTCCTATTTAAAACTTGACTCTTCTGTAGTTATATCGTGTACTAAGACCGGCGGAAAATGAAAAGTTGCGATTTTCTAGTCCTATTTGGCTAGGAACTATACTCTCATTCCGGTGTAATAATCAAGGAACTTTGCTGCCGTAACATGGCCGCAGCAGGCGCAGTGATATTACGCAGCGCCTGAAAGTAGTCCCCAGCTATATTATAAATAGTTACCTAGCTGGGGACTACTTATGAAACTTTTCATTTTCCGCCGGTCTTAGTACACGATATAACTACAGAAGAGTCAAGTTTTAAATAGGAAAACTATCGAAACTCTTTGATCGTTTTTGAACGTGATGCTACTGGTCTAATCAGATTCAATGATCTATGCTAAGCTATGCTAAAAGTGCTCTCGCCAGATCCGCAGATCGGCTGAATGGATTCAAAAACGGTAAAACTCAACTTATTAACTCTGGGGGAGTTGGAGAATGAGCCTATTTCCAAAAAAAGTGGAGTGTTCCTTTAAGTCACTTTGTAATCATCTACACATTAATGTAAAATGCAGTGCTCTTTGTTGTAATGCCATAAAACATCAAATGTTTGTTACATGCCGCTTAAATCCATAAATCAGCAGTATCACAAAAATAAGCTCTTGACGTTTTCTCCTCAGCTTCCCATGGTGGATGTGGCGGTGTTCTTATTCTTTCTTCTAAGCAGTTTGATTCTTTTGATCTTGGATCACAATCAGTTGAAAGGCTCTTTGAAACGATCTGAACTGCTTGCTAAGCCCCAGAGATTTTTCCTTCAAGTGGATTTTTTTGCCAACTTCATTTGTGGCCTCATGTGGTTGGTTTTTCCAGGATGGCTTCTTGGGTCACAGGTAAAAACGTAACTTAATTGCAACTGCTGTGAACACTTGGACTATATTTGACACAAATATATATATATAGCAAAAGTGGTCATGTGAGCTAAAATTCGTCTAGGTGGCATTGTCCGTTAATGCATTGTGTATTCATCCATTGTAGATTAATGGATCTGAGGATCATCTTTATCTCACTCGGGCATTTGGAGCCATGATGGTCGGAGACAGCTTTGTTTCTTTTATGACTCAGAAGCAAATGGGAACCAATGAGGTATCTGTCTTCAGCAGCCGAGCTGTGGTATGTCATATCATATTACAACTTTTTAACATTGATTTTGCTCCAAGATGATTACATATGATTAACAATCCTTTTGTGTTCAAAAACTGGGTACAACTTCTGTGTTGGGGGTCAAAATGATTTACATTGGTTTCCATTCATTTACCAAAAATCAGCGCTATGAAAAATACTAGAGAATCATGTAAAAACACAAGCCTCTATTGTTGCTTGTCAGAGACTTAAAAATATAAAATATGTGAGAAATGTAATAAAGTCTCTTCTATTTTTATGGTGTTATTTCTATTATGTATATATTACATATATAATTTATTTATTGGTCATGATTGCATGTAGTGACTGTTTGCACAATAAAATTATTTGTACTTAATGTAAGTAGTATTAATTGTGATTTGTACATTCATTCTCTTGCTTTTTGTTGTCTGGGTCTCAAACTCTTGTGTAGAAAAATGGGTTTCTCACACCTTTCCTCAGTGCTGCAACAGTCTAGTAATTGAGATCCCAAAAAATAACTAAAAGCAAACTTTGACAGTTTGTTTTCTTTTTTTGACCATGAAATTCGAATAGATAAAGAAAATTATGAAAAATTTCATAATTTCTCATGTATTTCATATTTTAGTGTTTGATAAGCTACAATAAAGGTTTTGTGTTTTTTTCCTGGCTCTTTAGTGTTGATTTTTGGCAAATTGCATGGAACCAATGGGGCTCAAATGTAACAAGTGTACAGCTTTTCCAAAACACTTATATTTGTTAAAACTTTGCATGCACATTCATGACCCTAAATGAAAAATATTCACAAAATTTCAAGAGGAAATAAATAGTTTAAACAATATTTCGAGCATTTTGAAAATCGAAGAGGGTTAAGCTTGTATGAATCTGTACCCATTTAGGGAACTTCGGCGGTTGTCATCTTCATGATTCACACCCAGCTCACCACATCGGCATGGAAAACCCCACATCTCTGTTTGGGTCTAGTAGGGGTCAGTCTCTGGGCTGGAAACTCCATCCTTGGCTACCTGACCTCCAAAGACGCGACGGCAGAGTCAGTGAATGATATATACTGGCATGCTGTACAGAGGAAAGACAGAAGACTTTATGTAAAATAGATATTTTGTCAGTACTGAACAGTCAGCTTTTTTCTCAGTAAATATATTTCTAAAGGTGCTGTTGACTTGAAATTTTCACCAGATGTCGGTAACAACCCAAGTAATCCATACGTACAAAGAAAACAGAACAAATAAGTTCAGAAATTAAGTTATCCATAATAAAATGGAATGAGACAGAGAAAAAGTATTGAACACATGAAGAAAGGGAGGTTCAAAAAGGCATGGAAGACCAAGACACCAGTTGAAATCTATCAGTAATTAGAAAGCAATCCTGCCCCTAGTCAGTGGAAATTAATATTAGCTGGTTCAGTCCCAACACCTACAGTACCAGGACATTTCAGCAAGACAATGATCCCAAACACAGCCAAGAAAACTCTCAATTGGTTTCAGAAAAAGAAAATAGAGCTGCTAGAATGGCCAGCCAATCACCTGACTTGAATCCAATAGAAAATTTATGGAAAGAACTAAAGATCAGAGTTCATAGAAGAGGCCCATGTTACCTTCAAGATCGGAAGACTGTGGAAGAATGGGCCAAAATCACATGCGACTAGTTTCTCCATGCAGGAGGCGTCTTGAAGCTGTCATTACCAACAAAAGCTTTTGTGCAAAGTATTAAATAAATTTCAGTAGTTGAATACTTTTTCCCTGTGTCATTCCATTTTATTACACATGACTTTGTTTTCTTTGTATGTATGGATTACTTTGGTTGTTACCGACATCTGGTGAAAATTTAAAGTCAACAGCAACTTTAGAAATGTATTTACTGAAAAAAATAGTGACGTGTTCAATACTTATTTTACCTGCTGTATTTTATGACATCATTGTGTGCATTTCAATGCTTTATAATGTTTTTGACAAACTATTTATACTGTAAATATAGTTTTATGAATATTAAATAGATGTATTCTTTTGTAAATAATGGTTCTTTTTAATTTATACTCATAAATATTGTGAGCAAATTGACAATATCACTTTCAATATGCAATGTAGATATGCAAATAAAGACAAAGTTGCCTGGTGACTTGAACGGCACTTCATATGAAGTAAAAGTGCTTTGCCAGCTGTCCATGAACCGCCTCCTTTCACACATTCAGGTGTCGAGTCATTCTCCTGCAATATGCACCGAACCATTTGTTTTGTAACTTTGGATGCAACATTTGATGTTCCCACAAACACAAAACTGAAAATATATGACCTGTCAGAGTCTTATTTTATCTCTCTATATTTTGTATTTGACATCCTGTAGTTATTTAAACATATTTTTTTTGCTATTGTTTAGTATTATTTTAAATATGTTCCTTTGAAATGTTATTTTATCAAAATCGCCAGATTCTTCTGGTTCCCATGAGAACATACACTGTGTTCTTTCTTTCTTTGTTCTGGCCAAGTGGCTCCATCTTCTACGGTCTCATTCTTGAGTTGATTGTCACTGGCAGCTTTATAAGTGTTTGGCAGTTGTTTGGTCTCTTTGGCAAGACCTGTGTGAGCAGTAACATTGACCTTAATTGAACTTTATTCCTCCTGCAATGGCCATGATGTTGTCCAACTTAACAAGACCGTGCAAAACCAAATAAATAGCTTTACTGTGCAGCTGAGGTCTATTAACACCTCTAACAAACTGCCCAGTGCCTTGCACAAGAACTGCTTCAAGAGCACAATGTATTTTAAATATGGCCACTTGATGGCGCTGTATACACAGATTACAGCCTCTGGTTCTCCTAAAAACATCAAGCTGACAACAGTGCTGGTAAATTTACCTTGAACTCGTTATTAAAATGCCATTTCTAAATTACAGTTGGATAATCAGAGCCAAAACTACTTTTTGATGTAGCATAATTATCCTAATAAGCTCTTTATCTTAGAAAATTAAGCAGTAAGATGGTTTTAAAGGCTTGGTTCAAGATGGCTGTCACATACAGGCCCTCTCATACATACTCATAAAGGATTAGTTCACCAAAAAAAGAAAATTCTATCATCAGTTACTCTCGTTTTGTTCCAAATTCTTTTTTTTTTTTCTTCTGTAGAACACAAAAGGAAAAAATTCTAAAGAATTGAACTGGTTGCTCTTTTCCAAGCAATTACAATGAATGACAACTGAAGCTTTCAAGAAGAAAGAACCTTAAAAGTACCGTAAAAGTAGTCCATACAAGTCTTCTGAAGCCATATAATAGAAAATGGACCAAAATGAATGTTGATGGAAAGTAGATAAAAAAGAAACAATTATAAATGTATTATTGATTTACATGAGGAAGCATAATATATATATATATATATATATATATATATATATATAACTCCAAATGTAATAATATTGAATTCATTGTGTATTTTTATAATATTTAATATATTTTTACGTAGTAATATTTACACTAACAAATATTGGTGTCTTTAAATAAATTAATATTTTATCATATATGCTTTATTCATGATCCACCTCTCTAGATAAATAAACTTGTGATTTTTTTCCCCACAAAACAAGCCCCTTTAAGATTAATTGCATTAACTAATCTCATGCATCATATTTTCACCGCAAATCTATCTTTGTGCAACAGCTCCAAATTCCTTCCTGATTTGTATTTAACCCTTTAAGATAGAGCACCCAACCAATTTTCCACTTGCGAAGGATGTTGTAAAGAATTACAACACATTTACTATTTTACTATTTAGTAAATTTTATTGTTATTGGCTTTTTAACAAGACCTATAACAAATCATTCGAGCACCCTGCATCTCATCT
This sequence comes from Acrossocheilus fasciatus, assembly GCA_036784905.1. Taxonomy (NCBI): domain Eukaryota; kingdom Metazoa; phylum Chordata; class Actinopteri; order Cypriniformes; family Cyprinidae; genus Acrossocheilus; species Acrossocheilus fasciatus. Next base: position 7,159,754 of record CM071945.1, on the reverse strand, counting down.
CCACTGTTACGCGCAGCTAGGATTGCTATTTGGTCTTGATTTAAACAGCTTTGCAGGCCTGCTTCCATACAGCATGTTAAAGGGGTGGACCTGACAATTGAGGGGTGTGTCATGATTGGATTGCTGGGGGACCTGTGATACAAATAAGTGCTAGAGAAATACCAGCATTTTTAGAGCGCTGAGTGATACTTCTGTCTCAATGGGATAATTCAGCTTAATTCACCTACGCAAACCAAAATTCCTTCAAGGATTTAATCCTTCCAGTGTGCCCTCAAATTTCACATTTTTTTAGCACAAGAGAAGCTGCATATTTTATATATAGGTCTCACCTACAGCTATCATTTTTTTTTCTTGAAAAACAACCGTACATAACATGTTGTACTTGGTGAAATCACGCTAACCACATAATACAGTTCTTAGAAATTTTCAGGGCACGACCCCAGAGTTGTGATGCCTGAAGCATCTCCTTTTGATTTGACGCATGGTTTCTTGGATATTTTTCAATAAATCTGAAATGTTTTGTTATGTAAATACAGGATGGGAACAGGCAGTCAAGCACAAGCTGTCTGTTTGGACAGTGTGTCCGCAGCCCCAGAGCACAGCCATAGCTAAACCTCTCCATAAGAGCAACAAAATGACTTTGGCTGGAGAGTACAATCTCTATCAGATTAAAGTCTTCACTGTAACTGCTGAGCTCAGAAAGGGAAAGATTCATAAAGTCCAGCCAAACCTGACGTCAACAAGAAAAAGAAACAGTAGAGCCACAATGCGTTTATTTCAAAGTTGCTTTGATTGACTTTTTATGTTTTATTTAAAGGCATTTATCCAAAAACTTCTATATAAGCCCCCCATTTTTTTTTTTTTTAGGTGACTACTTGAAAATAGACCTCCAAGTAAAGAATAAATAAATTAAATTAAATTAATTAATTAAAAATTAAAATGCCCTCTTTTACGGTCTCTCTATGTGTTGTTCCTTTTGGTCAACAGAGGGCGCTGGTCCATAAAGCGGCTAAAAGTGTTATTGTTCTTCATGTTCCGATAACTAGCTAGTTTGCGCTAGTTTTAGAGTTTTTTTTTTTGAATATGGATTCAAGTGAACGACAATAACAAGAACATAATTTTATAAGGTAAGACATCATTATCAGCTTTTATATACGCATTTTATATACGCAACTAACATTTGAAATGCGATCGGCTGCTTTTGTTGTTTTACATGGCGACATGAGAAAGTGGCTTGATTGAAGTTCAATATGAGACCATCAGTGCATGAGACATTTTTAAGAAGTTGTCAAGTTGAGAATATTTCAAAATTCATCCCGAGACCCCTGTGTCACGCTCCAAACAAATAACTGTTGTTGAATCAAAAACGTTTTCTGTAACGTTGCGCCCCGATATCAAGTCAAGCTCTCTGTTGTGAATATTTGCATACCCGGTTTTGTAATATTTTTCTAAATTGAACTAGGTAATATTCATTCATTCATAAATATTAATTCATGTACCAGGCACTTACAATATTAGCAACTCTTCCGTTTAAGCCAATAAATTGGGCGAGCGTTGCGTCACTTAATTAATATTCATGAGCAAAGTCTTGTAAATGCGAGGTAGTGTAGTCTTCATAGAAGCTATATTGACAATTTTAAAACTTATTAACATTAAAAAATATGATTAAATGCTTATCAGGTTATTATTTAAATATATATCGAGAAAATAACATTAAAACACCAAAATACATTTTGATGTATGTATTTTTGATTAAATGTTAATGATAGTTGAATTCAGTAACTACTATTTTATTTAATCACTAATCAAAATTATTATAAAAATGTGTTATGGATATGTTTTTGTTGGTATTTCTGTTCTTTTAATTCTGCCTGTCAAGTTAACTGAAGATACCACAGCATTTATAATTACCCAAGTACATAAAACATGAATATGAATATTTTTGGCAGTTTCACAGAAAAGGATCACAGTCTTGTTTGAAACAACCAGTGTTTACTAGAAGAAAGAAAAAAAAAATCATGTTTCTGTATCAAGAGTGAGTGTTTTGTCACACATTTGAATTCGGTGTATGAAATTTAGTTTATTCTCACAATTCACAATGCTATTTCAGCTTTTTCCCAAAAAGTTTTTCAGCATGTTATTTCTGTTTCTCCGCTGGTCATTTTCTCACTCAGGAGGAAGGAAAAACGATTCAAAATTAGACCATAATTTTTCATGGAATTGCTTTTTAAAATGGCAACCTTTGTGGGTCTTTGATGCTGTGCGACCTGACAAAATAAATGAAAATCAAATGTCAATGTGCAAACAAATTGGTCGTTCACAACAAGGTTGATTTTTATGACGGCGAGCGGCTTCTAATTGATCTCTGGTGATTTGCACTCTGGTCATCCATTCATGTCCTTTCGATCGGATGGATTTGTGCAAACCATTTTAGCACAGCTGTGGATTTCCGGTGACACATGAATCCGATTCAGCAATTTTTTTGTGAAATTGCAGGTAGTGGTGGCTTAAAAGCGCTTAAATTAGAAATGCACAGTTGGCCCATTAGTTGTTCGCTGACCTTGTGTCAGTACAGCTTTTGACTGTAAGAGTGGGAAATGTTTTTCAGTAGACTATTCACCCTCAATGGTTGACTACTTATTTCATAATTAATAAGCTCTGTTTCCAAATCCTAGTGAGCTGCCACTATAGCAGTGTTTCAAGGAATCTTAGAACTAAAACATGTTCCAAAATGGCAGATTATTAGAGGAATAGTTCATCCAAAAATGTAAAGAATTGGCTGAAAATTCCCTCACCCTCAGGCCATCTAACATTTAGATTTTGATGAGTTTATTTCTTCATCAGAACAGATTTGGAGAAATTTTCGTTACACCAACGTATCCTCTGCAGTGAATGGGTGCCGTCAAAATGAGACTCCAAACTGCTGATAAAAACATCACAGTGACCCATAAATATTCCAGTCCATCAGTTAATGTTTTGTAAGTGAATAGCTGCATGTTTGTAAGAAGCAAATACATCAATAAATCAGTCCATAAATCATAATAATTCTTCCTTCAGTGAAAAAGACAATCCCCTGTTGTCCTTTTACATCAAAATACAATGACATATTTGTTTAGAACTGTTTAGGACTGTTTTTGCTTGTGCTTGATCTGTGCTTATTTCTCTCCTGATTCAGACAAGACGACTTTTTTTACTGGAGGAAGCAGTACTTTGGGTAGAGGACTTGAAGAAAAGTTTGAAGAAAAACAACACGTTACTTGTGGATTATTGTGATGTTTTTATCAGCAGTTTGGACTCTCATTCTGACGGCACCCATTCACTGCAGAGGATCCACTGGTGAGCAAGTGATGTAATGCTAAATTTCTCCAAGTTTGTTCTGATGAACAAACTTCTTTACAAAAATTGTAATTTTTAGGTGAAGTATTGTTTCATAAATATGCCATCATGCATTGCAGCTCACAAGATCACAGCACATTCTACAGTAAAAGCTTAAAAAAAAATAAGTGATGCCTGTCATGAGTCGTAAGTATTTGTTGTCAATCTTGTTCATCTCTTTGCCAGAACCAGCCCCCTTCTTTCTTTGGCTCCACATCAAATAAACTTCCTTTGAAGCTTATTGACTGATCATTCTCACGAAGGAGCACATTTCCTGTAAAGCTGCTTCTTTTAGGGTTACGTCTATGTCCTTCTTTGCAAGCAGTAGCCCACAAAAAAAAAAAACACAGCTGTGGGTTTTTTTCTGCATGGGAAAGGAAGTGAATTGGTGACGGTTTTACTAGAGATAAGAAATGAGTTGTCATTCTTTTTTTTTTTGGTCTGTGAAAGAAGGCTCCCCTGAGTCAAGATGTGCTTTTCTTGATAACATCCATTATATATAAGTGTTAGCCTCACGTATCTCCAGATGTCATCCAACAATGCAGATCTTAGATAGTTGGTAAAATCATGATTAATTCACAATACAGAATTCAGCTCATGTTCCACTTCTCAGAACGAATTTCAACACTGAAGAATTCATGCTTAGATTGAGTAAATAACAATATCCATTACAATTTATTTTATGTAAAATCAACAGACCCATTTGCCTTCCTCCAAGCATGCACTGGGGCATGGATAATAATGGTTGCAGTGTTTGACCGTTTGCCAGTTTTATTACCAATTGTTGGTTTTATTGTCATGTTTATTCATGTGTAGTCTTTTGATGTCAGGATGAGCCTGTTTCTCTACTTAAAGGGATAGTTCACCCAAAAATGAAAATTCTATCATTAATTACTCACCCTCATGTTGTTCCAAACCCGTAAGACTTTTGTTCATCTTCAGAACACAAACTAAGATATTTTAAGCTTTCAGACCCTGTATAGACAGCAATGCAACAAGACCCATAAAGGTAGTAAGTATATTATTAAAATAGTCAATGTGACATGAGTTGTTCATCTGTAATTTTATGAAGCTACAAGAATGCATTTTCTGCGCAAAGAAAGAACAAAGGTCTTACGGGTTTGGAATGACATGAGGGTGAGTTTTTTATTTTTGACAGAATTTTTAGGTGAACTATCCCTTTAAATTTATAATTTAGTCAATTCCAACTCTGTGATGTAATGCATTGTGATGTTTTTAGTAACTTAATGGGATTAGTAAGTCAAAAAATGAAAATTGTCGTTATTTACTCACTCATGTCATTCCAGACCTGTACAACTTACTTTCTTTTGCAGAACACAAATGAATATATTTTGATATTTTGTTGGTAGCTAAACAGTTTTGACATGGACACCCAAAAAAAAAAAGTCTTATTTTGTGTCTCAATGAAGAAAGAAAGTGGAGCAGTTTTGCAGTGACCTCAGGGTTAGTAGATTTCGACGGAATTTACATTTGTGGGTGAACTGATGAGCAAATTTTCATTTTTAGTAAGTAGTACTGTATGCTCTCCATGACATGTATATTCTTAATAAAGTAAATAATATAATGAAAAAAAAAAGTTAGCAAAGAGATGTTTAAAACATTCACGTTTTAAGTTCAGTCATAACATTTACTACCAGAATATCAGTTAATTTAGTTAAACCTACAGACAGTTGCCTTTATATATATATATATATTTTTTAATTATAAGTTCTACGCAAACGTCACTTTTTTTTAAGTTTATTAGTTTCTCAATCAAAACTTGTTCTTATGTAAATTGTTGTTAATTCAGTGTGACAATATGAAGAATGCATTTACAAATTTAAACTCGCTCTCCTCGCGTTTCATGAATGAGGCCCTCAAATGTTATATCAAAATAAATGTATTTACTTCATGTGCATTCAACTGAGCAAACTATAGGATTGCTTTTCCAGAGAGTTTTTCGATAAGAAGCAATACAACAAGCAAGCTGCTTATTTGAAAATGCCATTTGCGAAGGCAGAAGAAGCAATAGCCACAATCACTGGCCGTGTCCTAAACAATGCCCACAGATTAGCCTTTAATAGTCATTAGGCTTTGTTGGCTCTTGAAAGCCCCAGTGTGCTATGGGATTTCATGCGGCTGCCGGGAGTTTTCCCAGTGTCAGCAGAAGGGGGGCACTTTTTTGTAAGCTGAACAACAGTAAACAGATTATATGGCAGACAAACAACAGAAAGTGTTCCTAACTGATCACCTCATTACAGAGGAATAACAAGGCCAGCTAAGATTAGCAGCGGGGGAATGAGAACTTGATTGTGGTGGTATTACAGAGGTCCCTTAAACCATACTGCTTATTAGCCGCAGGTTGAAACGCTCCTGTGTGGGTTTTAAATGGAGTCGGGCTCCTCCTGTAGGCAGGCTGTAGACGTTCCCTCAGTGGGATCGCATTAACCCTCGCTGTGAGCAGCACGGCTGCCCTACAGAGCTCTGGAAGTAGGACTGCTAATTTAGCTTATTATAATTCAAAGACGTATTTCACCGGTTGCTTGGTTACCGAGAGAGCTCACTGCATGACCAAGACCTCGGTTTATTTAAATCAACATTTGCGCACTTTGGGCCATTTATTTCAGGCACCACAAAAGAAAGGATATTGACTTTTTTGTGCAATAAGTGTTTAATGTTATTGATGTTGCTGAATGGGTCATTTAGGCTCATTAGCCTGTGTCTGCATCAGTAACTATTTCAAAATGATTGAAGTTGCATTTCATACGGAAAACCTGCATGTGAAAAACACATTTGTTGCACTGCTTTGGCCCAGATGCACTCATTTATATCGTCCTGTGCAGATGGCGTTGCCTTTTGCAATCGATACCTTGATAGTATGTTGTGGCTAATCTTTACTAAACAGAATCACAATGAATTGAAAACATGTCCAGGTGATATTTCATCCTAAAATAATGACAATAATGAAAGAAATTAAACTTTATCATGAAACGGTAGCATGTTTTTAGGATTATGGCCAGCTAGCTATTTATTTTATTTATTCACTTGCTTATTTTTTTGTTATGTGCTTATTTATTTATGTACTTATTTATTGTTTGTTTGTTTGTTTGTTTGCATTATGACATTAGCAAACACATTTACCCCTCACATTGTCATTACCGTAATACGTTAAATAAAACCGTAATAAACTGTATTTTTATTTTTTTTTGCTATAATATATTCTCATTCTCAGAACTGTAACTTGCAGATTTTAAAAAATCTTTTTTTTTTTAAATAATTTTTTGGTAATTCCTAATGATAATGATCTCATTAGCTTTGTTATGTTTTGGTTTTAAAGTGATATTGTAATGCTATATATATATATATATATATATATATATATATATATATATATATATATATATATATATATATATATATATATATATATATATATATATATATATATATATATATATATTTTTTTTTTTTTTTTTTTTTTTAATCAGCAGAAATTATAGGTAGTACAACCAATACTAACATGATATGCTTCGAATTAAAATATTGTACTTTTTTATATTACTCTATTGACCATTTAGATTTTTATTTTAGCAATTTGATTGACATTAGTGGGTGACCGTTACAAAAATTATGCTCGATTTTATAAATAGTCTTAACTCTCTTTAAGAAAAAACAAAAATATACGTTTTATATAGATTTTTGGAGTGAAATATTGACACATTCTTGGTAGGTTTTTACCCCCAAAAAGTAAGCCACAAAATAATAATCATAAGCTACATTCATTATCTGACTGTTTTTTTCCAGCCCAGAATTTTCTAATTCACTGCTTAATATAAAATCCATCCAAGACAGTGAGTAACATATGTTTTCACCCACACTTACTCCTTTCCTTGACCACTCACCGAGACAAATAACCTTTGATTTGGAAACATGACAGAAACCAGGGTCGAACAGATTTCCTGGGGAATCTGTCACAGTAGAGGTCTGTATTAATCACTCGCTCACTGGAGCCCCGTCACACCTGGTGTGTAGGTTACTAATGCGTCTCTGCCGCTCTTCTGGACAGCAGCCACCTCCAGTTGTCTGAATGTCTGGTGCAGTTCGAAGGCTTGCCACAAGAGATACTCCTAACCGTCGTAGCAAATTGCACGATCGTCTAAGGAAGTGCCAAGAAAATAAGAGATGGTATAAACTACGACAGTCTTCCCATTTAAATTTTTTATATCTTAGCAGGCTGCACAGTCATAGATGTCCAACCAGCAACATATTTCCAGCTCTTGCCATCCAAGCTCAATCAAAACTTCATCCAGAATGCAGACCGCATCTGTGTTGTGCTAAAATGCATGCTGGTGCTCTGCACCCAGGGATTAGTCAAAGAATATTAAGTATGGATGCAATTCCCATTACAAACCTCATGAAATATGCATAACCGATATGAATTATAAAGAGAAAGTCTTCCGAATGTATCACAGAGCAGAACTGGAGGTCATTATGTGGTCTGTTAACGTTTCATATCGTCGCTTAAAGTTGTATTTGAACTTTGAGTGGCTTGCCCCCGCCACAGCCCTGTCAGTGTGTTTGGCAGGCGTCGCTTGGCCTGCACAGCTGTCTGCAGTCAAGCCTCTGTTAGCGTTTGGCATATGGACATCTGTAATGGCTGAAGAAAAATGGAATGTGACATTTACCGTGAAACGCATAGCCGCGCAAAGCTGGGGATCATCAGAGGGGAGCCAGAGGTTCGACAGGTCGCTGTTAATATAAGATTTCAAACTGTGATTTCAGTACAGTGAAGAAGTACAACAGATCAGTGTCAGGACTTTTGTAAAAGTTTTTCTTTCCCCCCCCCCCCAAATAGTTCCTATTGCATCCCTGACAACTCCTAAGATGACTGTTTAAAAATTGCTATCTAGGCCTATTTTCTCTCCAATGAAACCCAGTAAATGAGAAATGGTCTTTAGCCTCCCTTCGTGTAATGTTATGGGGTTTTTAGTGACCATAGGGTTCCCTGTATCTGAAGATATCTAAATATCTTACCATAGCACGATAGCCCAATAAGTGGCAATATTCACACAGAATGAAAATCTTTAAGTCCAGTGTTGTGTTGCATGATTATTTTGGGGAGTTTTAGTCCTTGTTCTTTTTGTATTTGTGACCCTGGACCACAAAACCAGTCTTGAGTGTCAATTTTTCGAAATAAATAAGCTTTCCATTGATGTATGGTTTGTTAGGATCGGACAATATTTGGCCGAGATACAACAATTTGAAAATCTGGAATCTGAGGGTGCCAAAAAATCAAAAATTGAGAAAATCGCCTTTAAAGTTGTCCAAATGAAGTTCTTAGCAATGCATATTACTAATCAAAAATGAGGTTTTGAGATATTTATGGTAAGAAATTTACAAAATATCTTCATGGAACATGATCTTTACTTAATATCCAAATGATTTTTGGCATAAAAGAAAAATTGATCATTTTGACCCATACAATGTATTTTTGGCTATTGCTACAAATATACCCCAACGACTTAAGACTGGTTTTGTGGTCCAGGGTCACATTTGATCTGTACAACCCCATGCTTTTTTGTGTTGGATGCTGTCCTTTTTTTTTTTTTTTTAAATGTATTTGTTTTTGTCAGATTTAATGAAAGTTGCTTTTGGGACATTAACTTCCCTCCATTTGTCACATTTTTGGCTAACTTTGTATGCAGTGTTATCTGATTTATTTGGTGCAATAATGTTTCAGTCATTACAGATATTAAAATGATTAACAAATCAGTAGTTTATGGAAACTACATTTCAAATATGAATATATTTAATCAAAGTTTCATGACATTAAGGACATTAGAGTATATTACACATTATCATGGTAGAGCAGAAAAAGTATTCACTATTTTTATAATGTAAAAAAAAAAAAAGTAAAATGTTTTCTTTGCACGGCTGCAAGATGATGACAGAAATCACAATTGTCAATTATTCCCTTGAATAATTGGGATTTTTAATTACAATAATCACAATTTACGTTGAATGATGTTTGGAATAGCATTATACCACTGTTTGAAGCAACTGTATGCCATATTTTTATATGAAAAATAGACAAGCTGAAAACACTTCCTGAAAAATGTTTATTGCTTTTCTATAGCATTAAGCCTCAATTTTCAACTATACAATATGCATGATATTATGTTGGTATTATGTTATACTAAAACTAAAATGAAAACAAACTCTTAAGACAACCTGTAGAAAGAAAAAAAAATGCACCTTTGAACGATTATGGAATTGTGGTATTCATAATTGTAATCACACTTAAAAAAATCAATTAATTTTTGCTGCCCTACTTGGCACTGAAATCGATTGATTCTTCATCATCATCTTCGTTATACATTTTAATTTACATGTCATTCACAAACCACGATCTGCTACTGCTGTAGTCAAAGGCAGGTGGTATTTTTAATTTATTTTAGTCAGCATTTAATTGGACGTGAATTATGCACCTGTGAACAAGATGACTCATCCTGTTAATTTTCCTCTTAATGATAAATGTGTGTGTGTGTGTGTGTGTGTGTGTGTGTGTGTGTGTATGTGTGTATGTGTGTAAAATTCATTTAGTGAACTTTGAGTACACTATAACACATAGAAATCCTCAAAGTTAATATAAAAGGACTGAGCGCCACAAAACTCTATCACTTCCGATTTAATGGGGGCTTTTAATGTTTCTGTCAAAATTCAGAATGGGTGTGTTCAGCACTGCTAATGCCAATTACTCCACATTGTGAAGCAATTTTAATTAAGGTAAACATAAAAAAGTAGAACTGAAACGGCTGAGACGCACAAAAATAGTTTCCACATACTGATTTTATGAATTAGATACAATTGAGGGTCAGTGATGTGTGTGATAGACATCAGACAGGTTTGATCCCCGCACCTTCACCGTGACAAGCAACATTTGGGTCGCTGTGAATTCCAAAATTTCTTTTTCTTTTTTTTTTTCCCAGCAGACACTTTCAGCAGCAAGAGAGACAGCAAGTCAAAGGAAGCAAGATGGAGAGATAAAAACACAAAAAGAGGGAAATGGAGAGAGGGGCGTTTGCGTGTCTGTGCCCTGCAGAGCTGCTCACAGAATTTGCTCTCGTCTCTTTCCTATCTAGGTCCTCTGGATTTGGTGAAGGTGACGTGTCAGTCACCCGTGGTGATGTGATGTGATGTGCCATCGCCGCAGGTGACGGTGCACTTGTCACAGCCTCAGCTGGCTCTCTCCATTAGTGTCCGCCAGATCTCAAACGCCGCCGCCACACACCACCTTTTCAGACCAGTCGTGCCTTGTTTGCCCGACTTAAGCCCGAGGCGGAGTACTGCCTGTATGCACCTCATATATGATGGACACCAAAGCTGTCTACTGTTGTAGTCGCCATTTACAGAACAGCGCACAAGGGCACAGTGGCGTCTGAGGAGTCGGGCTGAGGAAAGACAATAAGGATAAGCCTGACCTCAAGCTTTTTCTACATTTATCCTTTTCCCCCCGTGTGGCCTTTACAATAATCCAAAATTCATTTTTCTCAAGGCACAAAGTCACCAATGCGAGTGCATGCGCTGAAAAACAAATGTTTTTGTTGCTTGTTCAGTTTGATTTAAAATGAGCCAGTGCAACACAATTCTTGAACTTTATATATAAGCTAATTTCAGTGTTTTCAATTTGGGAAATGTCACTTTTGTTGAACTTGGTTGAAACTGGTAATTCCCAGCATGCTTTTCATGGGAGTTTTGGGGGAGGCTAAATGTGTAAGTGAGCAAATTAAGTCTTGTTTTTTTTTTTTTTTAGGAAAATGAGAAAGGAAAAAGCATTGTATGTGTTTAATGTCCAGTTATGGTGAAATGTAAAGCAGTTTTTGTGTTATGTTGTATCACCTTTAGGGTGAAGAGTGGAATTCTGCATTCCTAGTAAAGGAATCTAGTAGAATCTACTAATAAAATAGTCACAAAAATGTGAAAATGCAGAAACAAGTCATGATATATGACTTACACTACCAGATAAATGTTTTGTATGATTTAAGTTTGTTTAACTTGTCTAAAAGGAGTGTAGAATGACTTCTGAAGCATCATGTGACACTGAAGACTGGAGTAATGATGCTGTAAATTCAGCTTTGCATCACAGGAATAAATTACATTTTTAAATATATTTAAATAGAAAATAGTTTAAATTGTAATAATATTTCGTAATATTACAGTTTTTTTCTGTATTTTTGATCAAATAAATGTAGCCTTGATGAGCGTAAGTGATAAAAACATTTCAAAATCAGTCATTCACCTAACAGAGTCACTTTTGAATATCGAACTACACTGAGGGGGGAAATTGTGTTTGTGTAACCTAATTGATTATCGTGGAATTGATATAAATAGTATTATTGATGATAGAATCAAGGCTTTTTGAAGCTTTGAATCAATTGAACCAATTGCTTTGCCAAATGATTCACTGTTTTGAAATTCTTGAGACTGGACGCTGAGGACATCTGCTGGTTAAAGCTGTGTAAATGCAATGAAAACACCGCAAAATGTTCAATGAAATGTTGATGTGCAATGACAATAAAGTTTTTGCATTCATTTGTAATCTATAATATCAGCGAATACAGGGATGGGGCTGGGAAAGTACCACAAGCCGCAGGACTCGAACTCGGGTCGCTGCCCACTATATTTAGACTTTTTTTGTAGCACTTTTTGTTTGCAAGCTGCTACAACCCCCTAATTTTTGAAATTATATGTAGTAACAAAGCCTTGGTCATTTTGCAACATGCTCTGAAGCAGTGATTCAAAATATAAGATTCGTAAAAGTTTTCTGAAGCAGTGTTTTGAACGTGTCCATCACTAGTCATTAAATAATGTAAATTAAAAAACATTTTTTAAACACATTTTGGAAGGCTGTAGCGTGGTTTCTTCTGAAGGCATTTGCATGCCAACAAGTTGGTGCTCTTGTGTTCTTACTGTGTGTTACGCATGAATTGAAACAATTTTAGCACCTTATTTCTATGTAAAAAGATTTAGAACAGATGCTGTTAGGGAGTTGTATGTTAAGTGGGAGAAACTCAGTGGCCTGAATGTAATTTGGCCTTGGCCACTACCCTATTGTGCAGAGAAGTCATTATGTAAACTTCATCTGACAGCATTCTAGAAGAAGTGGAAAAAAACTTGCCTTTTTTAGGGATCGCTTTGTGGCTTCGCGTTGAAACTTGTTACATACGTGCTGCCAAAAATTCCTCCCTCAGAGGGCCGGAGGCGGCATCTCTGAGGCAGTTCTCAGAGTTCATTGCAGACGGCAGTTGAGATCAAGACCATTTATTGGTCCCTTTGGTATGCCTAGATCTTCTGTAATGCATTTTTTTTTATATATATCTCATATGGTGGTAATTTACTCAACTCCCAGGCCCTGACGTCCCCTGCCAGTTAAGTGTTGATGTTGCGCTCGACTGTGTTAAAACAAAACCACCGCTGGATATTAACAGATGAAGAACAATTTGCTGAATGAGTAAATCATTAAAAAAGTGATTAAATAAACATACACACGAGCTCTGTTCAGAAATCTAGTGAGTTGCCTCATTGCCTACATAGGCAGCTCACTAATAAGGCAGCAACCAAAAGTCACGGAAACTCAGCCGAGCAATTTCCCACATCAGCAGCACTATAAAAATGCTAATACTTGACTCTCAGTTAAATTCAGTATTATTTTGTGTTGTTGTTGAAAGTAAACCAAAGATTATTGGAGTACGTTACAAAAATATAACCTACCATTTTAGTTTTCCTTAAACATTTCCCATTTAATAAATGTGTTATGCAGTTTCTTTGTCATTGTTTGTGAAATTACTATACAATAGTAGCATTTCTATAACCATTTTTAATACATGCAATTTTATTTATAATCAACATGTCTCACAGAGCTTGTTGCACTGTATTATGGCATTTCACTGCCAAGGATATTTGCAATCCTGGTGTAAAACGAGGCATAATTAAGATGCCTATACCTTCAGGAACAGCTTCTGTGGCTGTGATGCCTTGAGATGCTGCCTCTGTAGGGAGCTCAGCAGGTTTTGGAAAAGAGTGTAGCTGGCTCAGTGTTAAGATTTGTTTGGAAAGCTTCAAGGAAACAGTAATGACAAATGTGGCTTGTGGTACATTCAGCTATGTGTGATATGTTCTCTGTCTGTTCTCCTGATGGGGTCAGTTTGGAGGAAAAGTGATTCATATTTTTAACGGCATTGTTTTTAAAGTCACAGAGTTTTGTGTCGATTTTGAAAGGACCAAATATTCCCACAAAAGTTGTAAAACCTGGCTCGTTTTTTCCCGGGTTTTTTTTGTGTTGTATTTTTATTTTTTTGTAATTTTTATAAAGTGAATTATGCATGTTTATTTACCCCTGTTTTTACATTTGGATTCTCTTTTGCATTCACCTAACATTCATTTAAAGTCAATTTTTATGTCTGTTTTACATCTGTTATGACATATTTCCACAATTCTTACAATGGAGTTTTTCTTTTGCTTTTGGAGCAAATGGGAATGCAAAAATTATATATACTCTTTTTTTCTTTTTCCATAAAATAGTCACATAGATCACCATCTGTGTCTTGAAGCAAAGCCAGTTGAAGAACTTTAGTGATTATGTTAAACTTTATAAAAAGTTTTCTCTTAAGTGTTGAGTTATAGTCGACTATAATTAATTAGCTTTATATAAAAAACAAAAGAAGTCTATGCTGTGCCCTCAATTAGATTACGTCTTAGATAAACATGTGCGTGTGCTCATTTGCTTTGGCTTCCTCCTGTGGAAAATGAATGAAAGATGTTTTTAATGTAAAATGGCTTTATGAGGCAGCCAGACTCATTTTACCAGGTGTTGTGATGTTAGAAATGGTCTCTGCCAAGACACACTTAAGATACATGCAGTTGTTGGAGCGCTAATGGGGTAGAAATCCATTTTGCTGATAAGGAGGTATTGTAATTACCTGATAACTGATTTAAAAAGTCACATAAATTAGGAAAGGAGCGGGGCAATTACTCAGCGTATCTGTCTAACTGAGAGCCACGGTTAAATTTTGCCTGCAGTGCTGCGTCGAGAAAATGACAAGCAAGACACTGTGAAATAAACTCTGTGATTTTCCAGGTTTCATCTGCATTTTAAATCAGTCTTTTATTAGCTATATTATGTATGCATGAGCATAACAGGGGAGCAGAACCTAAGCATGTGTTGTCATACCTATTTAGTTTGGTAAATGAGTCACAAGGCTTTGTTTATTGGAAATTTCTGTTCAAGAAACAAACACTTGTCTAAATATACTTTTAATTACTTCAAGAAAGATGTCGGGAAAACATCTCTCACTGTTTTGAGAGATGAACTTCGGAGAAAATTAATACTCTACTTATTAATAGTCAAGAGAATTATTTTCCTTTATGTAATTAATTTGCAGATAATACAGAGATTAAAATGGTTTATAAAACAAATTGAATTATAAAAAAGCCACATTTTAGAAATAACCAAATACTAAATTCTGAAGAAGTTTATTTTACATTTTAATGCTAATATTTTATATGGATATATTTTAAATTTGCTATTTATTAGTGCTGTCAAACGATTAATCGGATCCAAAATAAAAGTTTTGTTTGCATAATATATGTGTGTTCTGTGTATACGTATATATAAATACACACATGTATTTTGAAAATGTATTTACATGTCTATATTTATATTCACATAGTTTATATTATAAATAAATATATTTAATATATAAACATAAACAATTCTTTCAGAAATATATATATATATATGCATGTGTGTGTTTTTATATATACATAATAAATATACACATATTATGTAAACAAAAACGTTTATTTTGGATGCAATTAATTATTTGACTATATTTTAATATGATATCACTTATAATGAAATTTAATGAAGTTATATCTGTGCAGTAATTATGCAAACAATCCTAACAAGAATGTGTTTGTAGCTTTTGTTTTTGTCTTAAACTACAGGCACTCATCTTTAGCACTTGAAATAAAATCGTATTAATTTTGAAGGTGACAAAGTGGTCGGCGACGAGAGGAACAGGACGTTTTTAAATGGGCAGTATTTGGCATTGATTAGACCTGGCACTTGTAATTTCCCAGCTTGCAGATGTAATTGAAAGACATGCTTCACTTGCACTGCCAGAACTACAAAAACAAGTTAGTCATACTATTTGAGGTCTGAAAAAGCATTAGTTTACCAAGAAGTCTTCAGGCAAATGAATAGGGCAGAAAGACTGGCATCATGATATGATAATATATGCAAATCAGCACGTGACATGTGAAAAGATTTGCATGTTGTTTGGTACGAGTCCCCTGTACAGATTAATGAGAATATAAATAAATGCTGATATTTTCATTTCATGTTTCTTGTCAACAGCATGTGGAACAGTTTTATATATTCACATACATTTTATTTAAATCAAGCCATCAGTCAGTAAGTTAATGCATTGTTAAACGTTTTATAATTACTTTAAAGCATAATAACACACCATATTTTATGTAGATTTATTTGTTACAGACTATTAGACACCTTAAAGGACCATTAGTCATCAAATCCTGAGAAAACATTGAATGTGGCTTTAATTTACCTTTGCTGAAAGGTTGTTAAAAAACCCCATCTTGTTACTTACAAGTTCATTTTGAAATTGGTGAGTGGGTGACTTTTCTACTTTGTAATTATTCTGTCCGTTTTCATCATTTTTAACTAGACATGTCTCGTTTTTGGTAATATCGTGATACTAAACATGCACTACATTGTTATTGTGCGCACTCAACAATACAGTGAATAATTATTTATTACAAATTATTCTGATTTTTTTATTTTAATTTAAAAATACTTTTCCCAACAACTGGTTAAAATGCAAAGAGGCATAAGAACCGTATTGCTCTGTTTCTCATCTGGTCTTTGGGGGAAATCGGCCTTGGTGCAGATTTTGAGAGATTTTTCCGTTCACTTCATACGTGTTTGATGTAGCATCATGTATCTTGGATTATTTTAAAACAACAGTACTTGTTGCCATCGTTTGAACAGTTTGTACTGCGATTCCCTTGTTTTCTCTCCGTCTGACCCCAGCTGTACAAAACACTTCTCTGATGGTTTATTCAAACATATGGAGGCTGCTTCTGCCAAGTGGAGATCTGTTTGGGCTTTTTCAGTCAGCGTGCCATCAGCGAAAGGTACTTATAATCTTTTTTTTATGTTTATTGTCTATCCAGACCTTGGCACAGATACAACACAACAGGCCTGCCAATGCCACGAGGCAGATAGGCAGACATTTCACAGTAAAAATTTTCAGTTTTTTTAATAAAAAAAAATAAAACATTTTTATATATCCAGTGTTGTGCTTCAAGAGCAGCGAGGATGATGCAGTATCTTAGTGTAACAAGATGCATCAACCGTCTTGTTTTCAGAGACAATTTTTAGTTTCAGGCTGAGTGTGTCAATCACAGTACCTCTCCGTTCTGAAAGTGACCCTCAAGTGATAATATAAAAGACTTTCTCCATAGATTGTGGGATGAATTCACTGAACAATTGTGCCATATTTACATGCAGCATTTCAGTGCTTTACACACAAAACAATGTATTGTTGATCACAGAAGCAGTTCTTCATGGAGAAGAGTGTTATAATGTGCATTTATTAAGTTGCTGATTATGTTGTTACCTGATTTGCATAATTCTTTTGGTCAATCAAGATGCTAAAACCAAACAAACTATATAAACAATTAATCAGTGCATGCATGGGCAAAATTCAGACCTCCCACCCTGCATGTTCTAATTTAAAGTTGATACAAAATCAGAACTGATTCTATTTGCTTGCTTACATATTGGTCTTATTGTGACCCATTCATCAGTGCACATTATTCCAAATAAAATAAAATTCTTGTCTCTGTAATTTATCAGTGTTATCATATTATTAAAGCGAAATTGGTTGCAAACTGCATGTCATGTAGGATTTAGGTGTATCTGTGTGTAAAAGCATTCTGAGATCAAGTAATATAATTATAATAGATGCATAAATTCAAAGCAGGCCCTGCTCATTAATGTGATAATTTGAATGTTTTGAGGTCAGCAAACAAGTGTAGCTTTACTTTCGTAATTATATTCCTTTCTCTCCCACCAATAGGCCTGGTACTTCAATACAATAAGTATCAATATGGCGGCCACTATTACTACTGCAATTAAAAATAATATTTAAAGGTCCACTTAATGTTTTTTTCGTTCTAGACCACATAGCAGCAGAAATGAACTTAAGTGGAATTTAAATCACCATATTTAACATGCTAATTAATTAAACAGAGAATGGATTTGTCTCTCTCTAGCAGATTGCTTGCTTGGAGCTCTCTCATGCATTTTGAATACAGACTGTGGTTTTGCATTCAAACCGTCCCCCTGTTACTTTATTCTGTTTGTGATGGCTGCAGGTTTGAATCATGGGATAAACTAAACGGATTGTGGATTTCTATTAAAAAATGCAATTTTTGGTACTGCTTTTTTGGACATAGCCTGTTGTAAACCAATGCAGTGCATGTTTTTATGTTTATCTCTTATTTAGGATATTTTCAATATTTATATGTGGTACAGTTTTAAATATCAAATGAATTCACACAAATCCTGACATAATTTTACTCACTTTTGTATTGTTCCAAAACTTTATAATTTATAAATAAATAAAATAAATATAAACGTATAAAATAATATAACGTTAAGTAATGTCACCATCATAGAAACATGAAAAATTGAAAATACAGTAGTTCTTTACAGGTTTTTGCATTCCACTGCACTGCTTTTCCATTGTTTTTTTCTGTGTAAACATGCTCTTAACAAACATGTTTGATTATTATTGCACTCGAAGTCCAACTTGTGTCTCATAACCTTGTGTATTTTCCTTTTCCATTGCCGCATATCATAATAACCTTACCCACCACAGTATAGCTATCAAATTTCATTCGCATATACTCAAAATTGCTGCATCCTGATTGGTTTACGAGAGAGCTTCTGTTAAGGGAAAGGTGTTTTTATGGGTCTTATTTGTCATTTTGGGAGCTCAACAGCTTTATAAAGCAATTAATCAGGATTATTTCCTCTATAAAAGCTGCTTGATCATGTAGAAGTTGTTTGATTTCTGTTGTGACCTGCAGGGGAACACTTTATCCCTGTTGAGGTCTCAATCAAGAGGACCCAGTGAAAACAGAAAACAAGATATATCCCCTATATTTCTCTGTATCTGTCTTGAAGAAGGGTCCTTCCTCAGAGATCCAGGAGTTACGAGCTGTCCGTCAACACTAGCTCAGGACTGGTCTTTTGGAAGCCGAGGAGCACAGGGTGTCAGATAGCTTGAGGTAATGTATTGATCTGAGCTTTCATTCGCTCATTAAAGGAGCAGAACAGATAATCACAGCTCCCAAATCTCAGGGTGGAATAAACAGCCTCTACTTTCTTCTGGAATATATGCGCTGAAGCGGCAAAAGTCTGCTGTACTATTCAGCTTCTATCTACAGTATCTGTCTGTCTATAAATTGATAGATGCACGTACATCTACTGTATAGATAGACAGATGCATATACTTCTCTATTCAATAGATATAGACAGAACTGGGTAGATTACTTCCAAATTACATGGCAATTAGCAATGTAATCCATTACATTACACATTTTAGGTAATATAATCAGACTACTTTTAGATTACTTTTGACCTAACTTGTTCATCAAATTGATATAAATAGGAAAATATGTGAAATACAAACAGCAAGAAAATATATTCCATTTGTTGTTATCAACAACATGAAGTGCATTAAACATTATATTACGTCAGGGTTACCCAAAATGGGTTTGTGAGTTTAATGAAAAGCTAATAATTGATTAAATCATACAAATATTAAATTAAAACAAATCATTTTAAAATGAATCAAAATAAAACACTTACTGAATTTTTTATTATTTTTTTCAACTCATGTGAACATAGCCAACGTCAGAGAACCGGGAACATGCAAATGTGATACTTTATTAAAAAATTTTATTTTAAAATCTTAGGGGTACTTCAAATAAAAACATATTAGGTGAAAAAAAAAGTTTTAAGCATTATAATGTGGTTGAAAGACAAACAAAAGTAATACTTGGTTAAATAACTTACTGAGTGATAATTCAAATAAAAATGAACATTTTCATCAGTTCAGTTAATGCAGTGTTGAAACACTTCTTAAACCTGAAAGGAATTTTGTATATCCTGTGGTCAAATGTAGTATCTCTGTGTGAACATCCACAAAACTGGAAGACGAGTATATAAGCGGTAGATGAAAAAGAGATATTATGGAGAATCAATAAATTATTGCTATTGTGTAAATAATATGTAATCCCTAAAAAAGTAAGTGTAGTCTGATTATGAGTATTTTAAAATGTAATTTCATCTAATTACAAGTACTTAATTTTTGGAATCTGATTACGTAATCCAGATTACTTGTAATCAGTTACTACCCAGCTCTGGATATAGATGGATAAATATAGATACATTGAAAGATGCATGTAGAAAGAGTTTCGTATGTGTATGTAAATCACCTTGGATAGAAGCGTTTGTCATACTGTATATTCACAAGCAGAATATGTATTCTGCTTTGTCTTCTTTATGTGTTAGATAATTTGTATTTATTACTTTTAGATGGATAGCAACTCTGATTCAGTTTTTGTTTTGCAGATGAGACTGCTTAGCAATTTTTTTAATTTTTTTTTACATGACTGCCTATTATTGTTGTTTCAGATAAACCTTGACCTTAATGGCACATAAATGAAAGCAAACTGTGGTTGATAATGTAACGTGCTGGACTTTACCCAGAATAAGTTGAAGAGTTAGGCTACACCCAGCTGAGCATACATTTGCATGAGGGGGTAAATAAATCAAATCTCAAAGGAGCTTCAACAAACCTCAAATATTTCAAAGCTGAGTCAAGGTTTGACTTTAATAAACCACTCAAAAGCTCTCTCCGACACATATTTTTTATGTTTTCAGATCCCTGTCTGAATCAACACACTGTACTTTGTCACTTCGGTACAGCCCTTCTCCAAACACAAGCTGAAACCTGGTATCATTTCTGTATTGTTCATCTGACAGCTTCTTGTTTTTATCTTTCCTCACTGCCGCTGTTTACATTGCCTGACTCAGAGGATCAGCAGGAAGAAAAAACACAGACAGAAGAATATTAGGTACAAAGCTGGGTAATGTTGCTTGATAGCATGAAATGAACCATCTATTATAGCCTGTTTATGAGAGTGAATGAAATATGGTTTTAGATTGTAATCCATTTCAGGGCTGAGGCTGTATTTGAATGGGAATGTCTGCCTCAGGACATAGTGTTGCACTCCTGCTAAGGATAATGGGTTTTAATGGGTTATTTTTTAAAACCTGCATTGTTCTTGTTAATATTTAGTAGGTTTTGCTTAAGGTGCTTGCTGCACCCACAGTGTAAAAAAAAGTTGAGTGAACTTAAAAACATTTAAGCAGATTTTCAGATTTTTGAGTTTGCTCAACTTATTTTTGTGGGTGATTCTCAAATTTTTGTTGTATAAACTTAAAAGGACAAGTTGAGAAAACTCAAAAATCTGCTGAAGCTGGTTGCCTTAAAATTTTAAGTTGGCTCAACTTTTTTTTTTTTTTTTTTACAGTGCAAGCCCAGTGCCACAAATTTTGTGATTTTGGTGAGATGCTTACTTACTTTCTGATGATAAATATATGTAAAACTTACATTGAAGGAGGTTCAGCTTAAGTGTTGGCACAACGCTCTGGCATAATACTGTTTCAGTGTGTTCATGTAGGTATTGCTGTTCCAACAAGTGAATCTTTTGCTTTGAAGCTTTATCCTATATGTTCCTTTCCTGTTGGCCTTTAGGGGACACTCTGTGTGAACAAGCACAACTGTGCATTAAGAGGAAACGCCTCACGCTGATAAAGATAAACAAGCTCTGATGAAAACAAGTCCTTCACAAACTGCTCCCAGCCACACACTCCACTGCTTTGATATCTCTGACCTCTTAATTCTACTGACTAGGCATTTGGCCCGTTTCATCTCAGCGAGACTCTGAGTTCTACATGACATCTGCTTGCTTTCCTTTGGGGCTTTTTGAGTGGGGTTCTCCCAGCGCGTAATTGTAGCCTCTGGCTTTCGAGGATGAACTCGCTTTTTATTCCACGCTAGTTCTCGCTGTCTGTTAAAGCAACACATCCGGTCAGCTCTGGCGTTTTTGAGTTGACACAGAATAGCTTTCTCCTGAGTTGAATCCAACTTACACGAATATTATCGGAGGGTCATAGTGTGTTTCTACGAAGAGAAACAAAAAGTCCTAAAAAGGACAGTTTTCATCTATATCAAAGTCACAGCTGACATTAGTATTTGCTGAGGAGTGCAGTACAAAAGCGTACAGGATGGTACTAACTTGATGACCAAAAATGCTTTTCACAAGTTGTTAATTCAGCGTTTGAATGTACCAAAGGTCACTGCTAAAAAGCATCTGTTAATGTTAAATCTGTCATTTGCCCTTATGTAGGCCTATATATAATATGTGTGTGTGTGTGTGTGTGTGTGTGTGTGTGTGTGTGTGTGTGTGTGTGTGTGTGTGTATATATATATATATATATAAGTAGTAAAAATTAATATTAAAAAGTACGAAATATCTCATCCCTAATGTGTTGCAAATGAATTATACACATTCATTATAGTTGCCACTTAATATATAAGTATAACAGCAAATATTTATTTAAGTATTTCCAATACAAATATAGAAGTGAAAATGTAATTTTCAATCCTTAATCATTTTGGTTTCTGCTGAGAGCTCATACAGCATTTTCCGTTTACATGGTAATGTCAATTTCTGGTTGGTAAATCTTAGTTATTATTGGAAGTATAGTTAGTCACAGAATTATTAAGCAAGATTATTACTATTGTTATTTTTAAAATAGAGTTGAAGTCACTTAAAATGGCTTCTACATAGGCATATTTGTGGTGAAAGTGAATGAAGCCTGGGAATCAAGAATCAAAGAATCAAAAGCACCATAAAAGTATAAAAATGAGATATAAGAGAAAATATGACTCCAAGTCTTCTAATGGCAAATTATAGCTTTGTGTGAGGTACAGACAAAAATTTAAGGTTAAATTAAAGTTTTACAACTGAGGTCACAAATAATTTTCATTGTATGGAAAAGAGTGGCTTGGATTTTACTATATAGTAAATAGATCCTTTTGAGTTTAACACAGGTTTCGAAATTGCATTAGGGTAAGTAAATGATGACAAGATTTCATTTTTGGGTGAACTATCCCTTTAACAGTTCAACAGATGACCCACCTCTTCATTTAAATTCCCAGGCACTTCAATACGAACTGATGCCTGATTGCACAGCAAATCTGATGGCTGTTAAATAAATGCATAGAGCTCTCAAAGAGACACAGAGAGAGAGACACTGAAGGATGTTTGATGTCCTTAGCAAGCATAGCCCATCCTTGCCCCAGTGACCTCGCTACATTATAAATGCACTGAATTCATAAGCAGTGAACATACACTGGCCAAGGCTACAAGAGTCTTTTGGTACCAACACAGAACTGCCAGATGAGGGACTGCTGAGTGCTCATTGGTATTTTCAATGGAGTCGACCTTTGACCTGAGGAATGTAAGTGCTATGCCGAGTGCCATGATAAGACGCTTGTGTTTTTTATTTATTTTATAAAAGCTGGAAGAGCTGCCTTCACACAAACAATTTTTAATAAAATCAGTGTGATATTTAAATATATATTTTCGAGTTGCTGATTGGAATATTTCTGGAACGTCCTGCTGAAATCCTGCTAGAAGCTGCCACCTCCACTGGCGTCACTTCAGGATAAATAGATCATTATTAAATGGAATTTTGGTGTGAGCAACCAAACGATTAAGTGCAATGAAGTATTTATAGGATGTCAAATTGTTAAAGGATTAGTTCACTCAAAAATGAATATTGTCATCATTTACTCACCTTTATTTCATTCTGAATCCATATGGCAGAAATAGCTTGTACAACTTGTGCCATATATTCCGTATGTTATTCATCTGTATGATATACTGAAATTTAAGTTGTTGTACATGGATGATCAGTAAGTGAGTGCATCCGTGAGTGCATCAGTCAGATTCATAAATTGGATCAACTGATTCATTGAAAAGAACAGACTCAAAAGAATTATTTGTTCGCTGTACTGGTTCTCAGAGTTTTCTGGTTCCCTGAGTTTTGAGAATTGTTTAGTAAATGTGAATGTTTCAAAAAACTCTCATGGAATGTGTATATGACAAAGCTAAAAATGTTTTTTTATAAAAAAAAATTATTTGGAAAAGTAAAGGATCTAGTACAGTACATAGCAATTCCTTTTGTAGCTCAAAAGATGCCCCCTCATGATTTTTTTTTCACCCAAGCATTCAATAATTTTGGGGCAAAAAGCATTCACATAGTTTATTTTTCATTTCCTCCCATATCCAATTTCTACACCATTTTGGACTGTTTTTGTCATTTTCCACACTGATTGTTTCTCCGCCAAGCTCAGCCACATTATGAATAATAGCGCAGTCTTATTTTACTTGAGTACGATGTGCAATACAGTTGAAAAGCTCATTACAGAGCTGTGTTAGTGGAAAGGATGCTTTCCCACTGTGCCAAATGCTTATGGCAGATAGGATCCTCTTCTTGAAAAGTTTGAATGCAGTGGATCCTGCCTCTTTATCCTGGACCTGCAATTTGCAACTTGAAGCTTATGTGGCTAAAGAAACACCCATTCAGACAGGAAGGGATTGTGAAACTGGCATGTAAAATTATATTTTTTTTGTTTTGTTTGACAGTTATGGGCAGGTAAATCTGAAATTGATGTTAATAACAGACTGGCATGCAACACGGTGGCAGCTCATTTAAACAGTAGTACTGCAGTCTTTATGAATAGCTGTTCAAACAGACTGAATGAGTGGAAAATGTGTGTAGACATTCTTTCTGTTCAAAAGTAATAAATACTGATAATTTTACTGACATGACTTGAAAACAAAGAAAAGTGTACAGTTACTTGTTATTTGCTGTAAAACTGGATTTCTAGCTTTAAAAAAAAAACTGGCTTTCTGTTCACAATATAGTCACAACAGTGATCAAACAGGGGAAATTGTTTTTATGATGGGATAGAATTTTCTGATGCTCACCAAGGCTGCATTTATTTGATTAAAAATATGGTAAAACAATATTTTTGTAGAAACCATGATACATTTTTTCAGGATTCATTAATGAATAGAAACTTCAATAGAACAGCATATGTTTAAAATAAAGTTTTTTTTGTAATTTCTTACAACCCAGAGCCTCACCCCCTACCCCAGACTTCTGAACAGTATTATTTTGCATTATTTTGTGATTTCACAAAGTTTTTGGATGAGAGAAATGTGTGTGACAGCTGTGTTTAAGGGTCAGTGCTCCGTGCCGAACATTGCTGCACTTGTGTCGCCAGTGATCACGTCTGGCACTGACTAGAGTGAAGGATAATTTAATGTAAGTTATATAACAAACTTTGTAGTTGTTCATGACCGGTAGAGAGAGGATTCAGAGGGATATAATCACAGAGATCTTACTGCAGTTACAGCATGCAGCGATAAAAGGCATTTGTCCACAGTATAGGGTCTACAACACCTATATTGTATGTCCCAATAACAGGCACAACTCAGATGACCAAGCTCCTGCAGTCAGTTGCTCCAAGGACATGGTTCAAGGAAACACTGTGAATATGGATGCTTCTATCTACACATTCATGCCTGTCTTTGTTACTGAATTCGATTCAGGTGTGAATCAAAGACATCACAGTAAGCCCTTTTTTCCATCCATTAGATTTGCATTGACAGTGCAGCTTTCATGGTGCAGAAAGACTGCAAAAAGGTTTGACTTTTGAACCATTGCACAGCAAAAGAAAGAATGATAAGCTTCAGGACTGTGCCTTGTGACTGTGACTGTTTGAATCTGTGGGACATAATGACACACAATTTCTTGGTATAAATGCAAAGCCACAGGAACTAGTATTTCTTCCAGATTTGGAGAAATTTAGCATTACATCACTTGCTCACCGTCAGAATGAGAGTGCAAGGAATTTTTTTAACTTTTTTTCCTAAATTCGAGTCCATAATATTGCTTTCTCCAATGAAAAACAAAATAGTCTCATCTGAATCAGGAGAGAAATATGCACTGATCATGTATCGTTTTATAAGTTCAGAACAGTCCAAAATAGTTCTAGACAAATATGTTAGTGGATTCTGGATTCCTGAGAAAGATTAATTATTATAGATTATGCACTGGTATTTTGGGCAAAAGCAGTGGTTAAAAATGAAGACGTCTTAATGATGGACTTATTTCTTACAAATCCACGGCCTTTCACTTGGCAAGAAGTTAATTCATGGAATGGAGTTGTGTGGATTACTTGCTACAGACTATTAAAACATACCCAAATAGGGTTATACACTTTGGAATAAAGGATAATTCTCTCTATTCTCCATGGTATATAATTATATTACCTATTTTGAAATAAGGCACACTGCATTTCTCACCCAAATGCTGTTGCATTACCAAAGATTCTTTGTTGTTGAAAGCACCTTGTAAAACCTCTAAGCGATCAATTATGAGCTGCTGATTAGATTCAGGAATGAGAAAACAATGTGTTTGTTGTGATTTAATTAGAGAAGAATAATAATGAATTAACACAGATCTCATCTGGTCTAAGAAGAGTTGCAAGAAATGCTGTTTTCATTCTGTTGCCTTCTTTAGCACAGCATCTGATTTAGCATAGCTATTAAACTGAACTGCCACAGCCACACATATATCTATTGATTTAATTTTGACTGATTTGTAATTGAGGTGAGGAGGAAGCTATTCAATAAATTAAAGTAAAGCGCACACCGGGGACAATTAGTCAATATATGTGAGGTGGGTGAATATACACATGAAAATTGTTGTACTGTGTAAACCATCAGTGAGCAAAAACCAATTCAATTACTTAAACAATTCTGGCAGAAGAAAAACAAATAGGGAAAAGAGATGGCAGGGATTTAGCAAGAATTTTCCTTCTCAGAGCAGTAAATTTGAGAGCCGGGGCCATAACAGTCCTTGGGTGAACAGTTATAGAGACATCTGTGAGTTTGATCATAAAATATATTTTGCAAACATGGAAAATTCTGCCATTTCGTTTTTGTTAAGGAGAGTTTATATTGATTCCACATATAATTCCACAAGACCATGGTCAGATCTCTGCCCGAGATCTTATTTGTAGCCGTCCAAGGCTACATGTTAAATTTGGTTTGAATGGTAAGAAATGAAGGAGAAAGGTCACTCGCAATTGGATACTTCAGCAGTCTCTACTTTTTTAGACAGCGCAATTATTTCCACATAATACTACAAAATACTCAAGGATGAATTCACTAAAGAATTGTATTATAGGTGAACTTGTGTTTAAAAAAGAAAACCTGTCTCACAACATCCCACTTTCTATTTGATGCCTCATGTGAAATAACATGTTTTGTATTTTAATATATTTTAAAATGTAATTTATTCCTGTGTTGGCAGCGCTGAATTTTCAGCAGTCATTATTCCAGTCTTTATGTTCCTTCAGAGAACATTGCAATGTGTAGATTTAGTGCTTAAAGTAGATTTTTTTGTAACAATGTGAAAGTCTTAACAGTCACTTTTGATTATTTTAATATCTCCTTGCTAAATAAAAGTATTAATTTCTTTTAAAAAAATGACTGACCCCAAACTTTTAAAAGGTAATGTATATAAAATAATGTATTAGCATCTTATTGAAATGCAGGACTTCAGTGCCTGGTCTGGGGATGTTTTGTGGATAATTCTTTAGCCATATTTGTTACAGAACATGCAAATAAACAACGCCATCAGCAGCTCATTCTTGGTGAATTCCCCCTCAGTGTATTTCAGAAAGAAAATTTTCTACCAATAAAAGAGTCCTCGATATGTCTCAAAAGAACCTCCTCGGCTGCTTCTGGCTTAAAGAGGGATGGGATTCAATTATCCGCAGAATTAACTAATTAGCTCGATATGAAAAAGAGCAGTTCTGGAGCCACCTCTGAGAGCGAGCAGGTGAGAGATTCTCTCTCTCTCTCTCTCTCTCTCTCTCTCAGAATGCCCTTCATGCAAATGACTTCTGATTTGTCAGACATGGCTGATTTCGACTCAGCATGGCTCTTCTTAATCAATTGGCAAATGGCCACTGTGATCTTTCGGATGCTACAGATCATTAAAGTTCAATTATATTGTATATTAGCCTGAATCCTTTAACCTAGAGACAATAGCACACAAGGCGTGGAATCACAAAAGCTCTGGTACAAACCCTAGTGGGTTGCCTCATTGTAGGCCACCATTTAATTGAAATGCAACCAAATCAGGTGACTGATTTGGAAAGTTCTACATTCTTCATGAGATGTCAATTGATTTCAGTGTGAGTTTTATTTTAAAATGAAATGATTTTAATAATAATATATATATAAATATCTATTTGTATGGTACATTTAATGTTTGTGTGTGTGTGTGTGTGTGTGTGTGTGTGTGTTAATTATGTTTAGTGGTTTATATAAATTTAGTTGAATGAATTGAATATTTATAATCAACACTTTTTCCACAATAATGAGGTTTTCTACCTTTTGAACAACCTTCATGTCAGGTGGGCACCCATGATGCATACAGAGACAGTTCATCAGGTTTTGGAGAGCTAAGGAACAATGTATAATAAGGTAAAAGGTCTCTTTCACTTATTTGGGAACCTGTCTTTTTTATTTGCATTTACTTATTTATATATTTGTTAATGTATTCTGATTTTTTTCTAACAAGATCCCAAATAAGGGAAGAAAAGCTAGCTCAAATATAATAGAAAATAGCCGTGTGACACTTCTGAGCATAATTTCTGCATTCACAGAGCATTTTAAATCCTCCTCCTAGTCAGTGTAATTTTGTCCTCTCTCTGTCTTTAAACAGTCAGATATGCATTTCCCCATTAAATCAGACGAATATATTATGAAGGACAGCTTTGGCTATTATGCTGGGAAGAAGTAGTCTGTCAGTTTAAAGAATAGTCTCCTAGGCTTGAGGGTAAAAATGGATTTTGATGCCAGAGTAGCTTACTCAGCTGTCTGTAGAGAGAACAGACCAGCATGATTCAGATTTTATAACCAAATTTGTCAACAGTGACTTGACTTTGCAGTTTTGACCTCTCAGAAACTATTGCCCTGCTTGCCACAGTGATACAGCTGGGTAATTCTTTTAGAAATTTCATATCTTATTTAAGGTAGTGCTTCTTAGCTGGTGGGTCAAGACCTGAAAATGCATTGCGGGTCTTTACTTTCGCAGCAGGACAGCGGGAACAATGCAGAATGCAAAAATAAAATATGAGCATGATATATGGGTATACCATATCAGTTATTAGTTGTTTCGAAATATGCAATACTGGATACTTAATAGTGCATGCTCATTTTTCTGCTTTTGCATTTGTTACATTTGCTGTCATCACAGTCAAAGTAATCTTTATAATTTAACAGCACATTTAAATGTATTCTTTAGCAAATATTAAAATGAAAATCCTTTTCTTTTCTTTTTTTTGGATGTGTATTATAATATTGTGATGCCTAAATTCACAAAATGATTGATTTTAGTTTTTAATGTTTTGTTTTGTAAAATAGTATAGAGACGTATGAGTATCAGATATATATTGGTTATTGTCCATAACATAAAAATAATTATCTAATTATAATATTGGTGCATCGCTAAATGTAAGTAAACATAATAATTATGTAAAGTTGGGATAGCAAAATAACTAGGTGTGTCAGCCTTTCATATGCTTACCATATCATTTATTATTAATGCCAGTTGTAAAGGACAATAGGCTATACTGCTTTTAAAAACAGGTTATCTAGCTAATCTTGTAAATCAAACTTTTGTTTTTTATACTTTTACAAAAGTGTTCCTGTTCACAATTTAGCAGATTTTTTGGCCTATGCAGTTCAGACTACTATTACAACATTTCAGTGTTTTGTTTTAAGATTATTTTTTGGTATTTTCATCTGACGATTACTTTTTGTATTGGGTGTTATGTTGGGTCGCCATTTAGTGGCTAATATGAATCTGGGTCCTGAAGTGAACCCAGCTGACATCCTCTGATTTAAGGCTCATTTTGTGGGTCATGTAAAAGATCAGAGAGAAATCCCTCTAGGAAGCCTCAAATGACTTTTGCCTGTGAAGAGAAAGAGAGATGCAGAGAGAAAGCGAGCAGGAGACGGTTTGTTTACAGACCCATCATATTGCCTCCCACATGCGGATAACGCTCCAAAATGCGGGGGTGCCAGGTCCCAGAGCTCCATACCCTGGACAGAGGGCATCGAGCAGCAGCCCGTCTGGAGTGCAGGAGGGGTTGTGGGCTATCGATCCAATAAAGAACTAGCAGGCAGCTCATAAGTGAACTCAGGCCCCCATGACATTGCATTAAAGTTGGCGTTTTATGGGAACAGCATCCCACAGGTAAAGCGGCGTGGAGGTTTTATTATTGTAATTACCCATGGCAGGTTGCTCACTAAGACAGAAAAAAACAACAATGTTGGCTTGGCTGAAAAATACCTTGCTGCTATTTCAGTTCAAGGCTCTGAACCGCCTGTAATTACAGCAAAACTCAACACAAGATCGTGTACCTATGTAAGCATGTAAACAATTCATGAAAATGAAAAAATAACCTCAAAACCAGACACTCAAATGTTGTTAAACTAGTCTGAACTGCATAGGCCAAAAAATATGTTAAATTCTTAACAGGAAAATTGACACTTATGTAAAATGCATAAACAAAAACAAATATGCTTTGCTAAACTAGCCAGCCTGATTTTAAATGTAGTATTTGAATTCTATCTTTGCTATGCTAACTTTGCACAATTCTGTTTACACACACACACACACACACACACACACACACACACACACACACACACACACACACACACACACACACACACACACACACACACACACACACACACACACACACACACAAATATCTATCTATCTATCTATCTATCTATCTATCTATCTATCTATCTATCTATCTATCTATCTATCTATCTATCTATCTATCTATCTATCTATCATTCTGTTGTTCTATCGTTCTATCTATCGTTCTGTCATTCTGTCTATCTATCTATATATATATCTACAGGTGCATCTCAATAAATTAGAATGTTATGGAAAAGTTCATTTATTTCAGTAATTCAACTCAAATTGTGAAACTCGTGTATTAAATAAATTCAATGCACACAGACTGAAGTAGTTTAAGTCTTTGGTTCTTTTAATTGTGATGATTTTGGCTCATATTTAACAAAAACCCACCAATTCACTATCTCAACAATTTAGAATATGGTGACATGCACATCAGCTAATCAACTCAAAACACCTGAAAAGGTTTCCTGAGCCTTCAAAATGGTCTCTCAGTTTGTTTCAGCTACACAATCATGGGGAAGACTGCTGATCTTACAGTTGTCCAGAAGACAATCACTGACACCCTTTACAAGGAGGGTAAGCCACAAACATTCATTGCCAAAGAAGCTGGCTGTTCACAGAGTGCTGTATCCAAGCATGCTAACAGAAAGTTGAGTGGAAGGAAAAAGTGTGGAAGAAAAAGATGCACAACCAACCGAGAGAACCGCAGCCTTATGAGGATTGTCAAGCAAAATCGATTCAAGAATTTGGGTAAACTTCACAAGGAATGGACTGAGGCTGGGGTCAAGGCATCAAGAGCCACCACACACAGACGTGTCAAGGAATTTGGCTACAGTTGTCGTATTCCTCTTGTTAAGCCACTCCTGATCCACAGACAATGTCGGAGGCGTCTTATCTGGGCTAAGGAGAAGAAGAACTGGACTGTTGCCCAGTGGTCCAAAGTCCTCTTTTCAGATGAGAGCAAGTTTTGTATTTCATTTGGAAACCAAGGTCCTAGAGTCTGGAGGAAGGGTGGAGAAGCTCATAGCCCAAGTTGCTTGAAGTCCAGTGTTAAGTTTCCACAGTCTGTGATGATTTGGGGTGCAATGTCATCTGCTGGTGTTGGTCCATTGTGTTTTTTGAAAACAAAGTCACTGCACCCGTTTACCAAGAAATTTTGGAGCACCTCATACTTCCTTCTGCTGACCAGCTTTTTAAAGATGCTGATTTCATTTTCCAGCAGGATTTGGCACCTGCCCACACTGCCAAGAGCACCAAAAGTTGGTTAAAGGACCATGTTGTTGGTGTGCTTGACTGGCCAGCAAACTCACCAGACCTGAACCCCACAGAGAATCTATTCTCAAGAGGAAAATGAGAAACAAGAGACCAAAAAAATGCAGATGAGCTGAAGGCCACTGTCAAAGAAACCTGGGCTTCCATACCACCTCAGCAGTGCCACAAACTGATCACCTCCATGCCACACCAAATTGAGGCAGTAATTAAAGCAAAAGAAGCCCTTACCAAGTATTGAGTACATAGACAGTAAATAAACATACTTTCCAGAAGGCCAACAATTCACTAAAAATGTTTTTTTAATTTTTTTATTGGTCTTATGAAGTATTCTAATTTGTTGAGATAGTGAATTGGTGGGTTTTTGTTAAATGTGAACCAAAATCATCACAATTAAAAGAACCAAAGACTTAAACTACTTCAGTCTGTGTGCATTGAATTTACTTAATACACAAGTTTCACAATTTGAGTTGAATTACTGAAATAAACGAACTTTTCCACGACATTCTAATTTATTGAGATGCACCTGTATGTGTGTGTGTGTGTGTGTGTGTGTGTGTGTGTGTGTATATATATATATATATATATATATGTGTGTGTGTGTGTGTGTGTATATAGATAGATAGATAGATATAGATATATTTTCTACTTTCATTTGCAGTTTGATGGACACAAACCAAAACATGCCCATCCTGCCCTTTGTCATATTTCAGACACTGTGTAAACATTATAGTAAAATCTCTTTTGTTTGAGACATGTCTACTAATGCATGATATACTGCCCAGCCCTACTAAATAGGGTGATTTGGTCTGATTTATACCCTACGTGATTATGCATTAAACCACATGTTCAGCAAGCATATGGTAAGCATTGACAAAACCCCAGATCATCATATCTTGTTCTCGAATGATTTGTATATTCAAGAATCAGCATATGGCCCAACAGCTGTCATGACCCTCAGATAAAGTTTTACCAACTGCACCAAGGGTCTGTTTCACATTCTCAGTTTGGCCCAAAAAGAGCACCATAGAACTGATGTGATTAAATGTTATACCAGCGAGTCTTCCAGAGCCCAAATTGTCATAATATGGCATGAAATTTGAATGATCCAACTTTGAGGGAGGTTAAAGCTTGTTTTCTGCTTGACTCTGATATGCTTAAAACATTTCCTTTATCATCAGCGGCCAATATATTTTTTTACTCAATTTTCGCCCAAGTATGCCACGGCCTGTTATATAAGTGTCAATACTGAGCATCAGGGACAAAGACTTACCCACAGACTGACAGCTTGCTTATTTATAGCAACAAAAAAAAAAAGAAAGAAAAGAATCTAGCAAAAGTCTATATTATACAGTTGATTGAAAAGAAACCAGAACACTTTAAAAAATAATTGCATGTATTTATAAGAACACTCATGTTCCTAGGAGGTTTTACAGTTATAGAGGAAAAACTGAATGTGAATAGAAGAAAAGAATGCAAAGTAATAGACAGCATTGATAACTGTTACTTGAAGCAGTTGTGGGTTTCTGTACTGATGTGGATATAATTATATTAATTTGTAAAATATTAATAAATATAATTATATTTATTATATTTTGTGTTTAAATAATATAATTCTTATTTCTTATTCTTATCAGTGATAAAAACATTTGTGCTGGTTAATATTTATTTTTGAAAGCACACTGAAAAAAAATAAGAAGTTACATTTACTTTAAAATTTAAATACAGAATTAAGTAAAATCTACTTAACTAAGTTATCTAAAATTAGTAAAGGAAATAAGTCAATTTAACGTGGCCAGGTAGAGTTTGATGAGTAATTTCTCTTAATTATTTTAAGTTTACCCTACAATACTCAAGTACATTTCACTCAGTCACAGTTTGTAAACTTTACTCAAACAACATAGCACTGAAAAAGAAAAAAAAAGCCTTTAAAGCATGTGGTTAAGTTACAAGCACGTATGTAAGTAGACTGCTCGTTATTCATTTTAAGGTAATATGTTGACTCAGTTATTAACTGAATGAACACCCACACCTGAATACTTGGCATATGATACACAATGACGGTGACAATCAGTGAATAGTGTTTGAGTATGAATGAGTCATTCTGAGTAAAAAATTAACTCCAGATGTCACAAAACAGCAAGCTACTTAACCTAACAACAAAAGCAACCGCAATCTCGAAAACAGCAAAAAAATAAAATAAAATTACCTTATTAATTATTCATGCCCAAGTGCATGATGGGAACAAAGGGATCATGACGTTGATATTTACTTAAACAATATTTGTAAAAATAACAAACAATTCCAAGTAAAATATACTTATACGTTCAAACTTTAAATTCTACAAGCTTAAATTGAGTACTAATATTGAATTTACTCTTTTATTTAAATTATTGCCTAAACTAAATTATTTAATGTAGAAATTACATTTGTTTTTCTGTAGTATTTACTTCACCACAAAATCATTTTTATCAGTGCATGATACATTTTTACAAAATATTTTGTAACATTAGAAATGTCTTTGCTGAATAAAAAGTATTCATTTCTTAAAATCTTACTGTCCCCAAACTTTAAAACAGTAAAAATTTGATTTGCTGATTTGATTTGCTGCACACAAATAGAGCCAAAACCCACTGGTGAACAATTTGAAAGGTCCATAGAAACACAACGTCAGATTTTGCATCATTGCTACACTCCTGCCAAAAACCCTTGAAAATCAAGTTGATTTTAGGTGCAAAAATCCATGTCATCATCCACGTTACAATCCTCAGGGCTAATGATAGAGTGCAGTGTTGAGCACGTGTTGGAACTGCAGAGCAACATCAACACAGAAGAGTGCTGTTCAATTACCTAACACCTGCTAGAGCCTGTGCGATGACTCAGGGGGTCAGAAACAGAGACCCCATTGGAGCGTCGAAATCAAAACCCAGCAACATCTGTAGTCAGATTCAAGATCCATGGAATAAAAAGTTGGTGATGAAACATTTCTTTACAATTACAATTTAACAGCATTATTAATATAATTATTAGAAATTAAACGGTTAACATTTTAACAATTTAAGAGTGTGTATATATATCTGGGCTTATATATACACACACACACACACACACACACACACACACACACACACACTTAAATTGATAAAATGTTAACCATTTAATTTCTAATAATTATATATCTTTCTTTTTCTATTGATCTCTGGAATTGTCAGTCTACAGTAAACAAAGTAAATTTCATTACATCTATTTCTAGTCATTTGAGACAAAACCTATTTTAAAATCTAATGAACAAAGAGCACTAACGAAACAGGATATTTTTAATTTCTCTTACGGAGTCTGTCGAGTTGATCCTGACTTAAATCTGTGATTTTAGCACCTGTGCTAGACGCCTTCTGTCTTGCCCTGATTTTAAGGAGCCAGAGCTCTCCTGCGTAATCCTCTCACGATTAGCCTTTGGCCTGTTTGACGCTTGAGGTGTGTTAAAACCCAAACACACGTACACACACCACTAACACAAACTGCACTGATCGTATGGCTAACCAGCCTGGCACGAATGACTGTATTTCAATAGTGTGCTGCCTGTCTAGCATATTTGAGCGTTATTTCTCCAACTGCAATGTGTTAATATAGATTGATGCCCACAAATGCTGTTTATATAGGTAGCTCATTGTGTTTGGTTTGGTTTAATCACCCCAATTAGCATATTCGACGACTACAGATATGTCATTGTTGTGATGCAACATTTGCATTGGCTAATAATAGCTTATGTGTTTCTTCATAAGCATGTTTCTTAAATTAGAGATGCAGGTTTTCAGGTCCTCAAACGCCGTCATATAAATGCAAGCGTTTAATCATCCTGTCAAATTGTGTTATGTATTTAATCTTGCTTTACCGTAGCCTTTTTCACTAATCATTTTAATATATTTTCTGGATAAGCATTAAAAGCTTCAGCGGTAAACATCATATATTCCTGGATCTATCTCGTCACATTTTTTTTCCATTTGAGAAATTTACTGGCATGCTGCAGGCAGGGCCATTTTTCTGCTATGCTTTAATAAAATGAGCTTCAATTTGGAAAGTGTCAGTAATTCATGCTCTTAAGCAACTCTAAAGTTTCTCACATGGACATTTTTGGTCTCAAATAGAAGCCGTAAAGAATAAAAACCCCACTCTCCACCTAAAACGTGTACTGATTTACTACTACAAATGGATTCTAAGCCCAAGTTTTAACCGTCCTGATTAAAATTCATAGTCTCATTTTGTTTATTGCTCGTTTTCATCTTGGAGACTCGCTTTCTCTCTTCGGACCGATTTGTTTAAACCCCGTCAGTTGTGTTTCAGCACGGATTGTGCATCTCTGTGGTCGACTGATTGAAAAATTAAACATTTTCTGAAAAGAAACATGGTGTGATAATGAGGAGAAAGTGAATGGTGCCTGTTGGGATTCTTTCCTGAACTCTTGCCCAGAATCTGTGCGGCCCCCGAGGGCTTTGTCCTAGAAATTCCTCTCCAGTCACTGGTGATTTCTCCATTGCAGATTATGAGTCTTAATCAGAATCCTTCTTAGAAGTGCCACTAAAGCTTCTATGTCCTGTGCTCAAACACAGATAATTACTCTGACAGCTGTGGAGCCAAATGTGAGTAAAGACGTCCCACATCCATGCCAGCCACTCCGAGTCTTAAGATGCTCTGCTGGACGCAAGCTTTGCGGGGCCGGGCTAATGGCTTTCGCACCTGGCTGCGGCCGAGGTCTGGGCTCAGGCCGTCAGCACATTGGCACGGCAGAGGGACGAGAGGCTAAATTGGTCCAGAGAGGCTCTGGGCTGTCAGGTTCAGTTTTAAACAAGGGATTTAATCAAAGATGTGGGTTTTACACAGGGATTTGTCTATAAAGCCTTATTAATTAATGCTGCGCACAGCTTCTAATCTTTAGCTTCTGCCAAGACTGATGGGGACCATAGGTCACTGAATCAAACATGCTGTCCATATGGCAGCAAAGCCCAGAGCGCACCGAAGGATGTCTTGCTTTACTGATGACCTCGCGACCCCTGTGTCAACTGGGGATCTACTTAATGTTGTCATATGCATAAGCTGGGATTTTGGTTACGCTCAAAATAAACTTTGCGCTTCTTGGAAACTGGAAGTTATTCTTTGATTCGGATGTTTCCCCACACCATATTCATACATTTTATTCATTTTTCTTTTTATTTATATAACATTCATATCTATCTATCCATCTGTTTATCTATCTGTTTATCTGTAGATCAGTCTATCTACCGTTCTATCAACTGTTATATCTACCCTTTTATCTATAGATCATATAAAGTGTATATACATACATATACTCATATCCGAAGGAAAATGTTGGCTTGTTCAGCAGAATATAAGATGCATTTATGTATGAATTTGAAAAGTATAGTATGTGCTATAGCAGGCAAGCTATGTGTGTAAAAAAAAATATAATTGAAATTCAATCCAAGTACACACACATTTCTCTGCCTTATTATAATATTTTAAGGTACATTATTGTGTCTATTCCGAGCTTTCCCATGTGTGGCGCATTTGACACTTCCATGATATGATTATTATCTGATGCTTTCCGAACGTTGCCACAGGCAAAAGTCTGTTTTAGCAGTCTGAGTACTGCTCAAGTGTAAATATATATGCAGTGCATTTTCCAGAAATGATCTTTTACCAGGAATAAATATATGTAGAATCATAACCCATGTCTTTGACTAGCCAATGAATATTTTTTGACTCTTCTCAAGCCTGTGGTGTTACCTAAGTCAAATACAGCTACTGAATTATTCAGCACTTTATGCGTCAATATAGAGGAATATTTGTTCCTCTAACACTCAGAAGCCTAAAACAAACTAATTAGACAAGATTACTTCTGAATTCATGATACAGCAGAAATGCAGTAAGATAATTAATTCTGCTCTTGTACATTTGCATTCCAGGGACGCATTCAATTATTCAATAAAAGCATCATGCAATACGGTGAAACATTGTTTTGAATGTGGGTTTGTTTTGTGTATTCTGTGCCTGGAGTGTGTGACCTTCTCCCCTCTGGCTCGGTAGCATTATGTGTTTTACATGTCGTGGTATGGTCAACACGCACAGAACTATCACTTGATCAAAGAGAAACGTAGAAGCGTAAGAGACCCCAGGGAATGCAGCAGCAGGTGTCCGCAGCTTTGCCTGTGTCTAATTACCGTGTCCCTCACATTCTAAATCTAGTTTGTCCTATTCACATGTGCTTTTTTCTGTTCAATTATAATAGTGTTTGGATGATGCTTTCTTAGTCACATATCTAAATCAATGAAATATGTTATGAAGCCAGTGGTGTAGAATATCTTCGGTCACAGCCTTTGGGTAAAATTTATATATACACTTTTTTTTTTTAATAAGTAATAAGTCTCATGATCTCCAAGCCCCAATCTATTTGATTGAAATTGAAAACAGAAAGTTGTCATTTTTGTAACATTGTAAATATCTTTAGTTTCACTTTTGAGCAATTTAATGC
Source organism: Acrossocheilus fasciatus (assembly GCA_036784905.1). NCBI lineage: Eukaryota > Metazoa > Chordata > Actinopteri > Cypriniformes > Cyprinidae > Acrossocheilus > Acrossocheilus fasciatus. The sequence continues at coordinate 7,121,544 of CM071945.1, read as the reverse complement.
GTCAAAAATATTAAGTAGCAAAAGTTTTTTATGTTTCTTGTTTTCGTACTTTTTTAAGCACCAGATCAGCATATTAGTATAATTTCTAAAGGATTACGTGAAACTGAAGACTGAAATAATGACTGATGAAAATTCAGGAATAAATTTCATTTTTAAAATATATTACAATCAAAGACAATATTTCATAATATATTTGTTGGCATAACAGATTTCTTTAAACATTAAAAATGTCAAATTGAATCATTCCAAACTTTTGACCAGTTGTGTAGATGTGGCATTGAAATTATTTGACAAATGCATTAATAATTTGACAGTGAGATGGCAATACACCTGCACCATTATAAGCACACAATTATAGGTCAGTTGCATGTTACCAATTACCCACCAGCTGGTTTTTGTCAGAGAACCAAGAGTAAATGTGAAGTATGTCATAGAGAGGCTAAAACAAGCTCACTTCAGACATGATATTGATTCATATATATTGATTGTCAGGTCAAACGTAAAATAAATTTCAAACTGTTACTCCAGGTGCTTATCCAGGGTCTTGATTGGTCCTTGAGTTTATACTTCTACGTTGGCTCTATTTGGCAAATCAATGCGGTTGATGAGTCAAATGATTCTTGCATGCATGTCTATGAATTATTCAAAACCCGATACTCTGAAGAGGTAAACAAAGGCCCGTTCTATTTGATGGAGAGTCTCGCCCTGAATGACCCAAACAAAATGCCATTGCTTTGTTCCAGGTTTGTATTGCCAAAGCTTTTTAGACATCAAAATTCTTCTTATGCAGCGGCGAGAACGAGATACCAGAATGCAAAGTGGTCTAAGCTTCACACGTCATCTTGGTTTCGTTTAACCTCCCTGATACGCTCCATTAATGCTAAATTTAGCTGCTCTCGCATTCGCTCAGGACAGACCCTGTAGATGTATTTGTAACTACAACCTTTTTGTAATAATATGCATGTGCAACATTTTGTAATTATGTGTCCTTGTGTTACATTACACTGTCCTATTTGCATTTGCATTAACATTTAAGTCATTTAGCAGATGCTCTCGTTTCAACATAAAGTGCTTTCTTCGTACTATATATGAAGAAAAGTGCAATTTTCTTGATGCAATTTGAGACTGCAGTGGTCAACAAATGGCTCGTGTGCAGTTGTGAATGTTATCTGCTTGGCTGCATTTGCAATTATGAGGATGTCAGAAAATGTTAGCAGGAAACAAGCTAGTTCACATATTAGCCATTAGCCTTTACACTCTTATGACTGAGTAAATGTGAGGGGGAAGATTCTATGAGGTCAATTCAACATAAAATACAAGTTCACTGACAGCAATTGTGCTCCAGGGATTTGTGATGGTGTGAGCGCAAGCTATATTTATCCGACTATGAAAAACTTTGTTTTCGCCAGAATCCCTCTGATAGCATATGTATATTTTCGAGACATCTGTTTGGTGTGTATGTGTTCATCTTGAAGATGTAATTATGAAGCTGCACTGTATTGTTATTCCTCAAATGTTCTGGTTAGGGGTTTTCTAAATCCCTAACTCTGAGTATGAAACTTCAGCCAATCTGCTTAATGTACAGACTCAATTCACACTGCTTTGTAGATTTAATTTAGCTTTTTTCAACTTTATACTTTTGTAAATCTAATTATATTTACAATTTTTCTAGAAACATTAATAGAATGCTCATCTCTCAAAATATACTGTGCTGAATGAAATTAAAATGGAAATTTTTCATCTGATGCTTACACACACACACACACACACACACACACACATATATATATATATATATATATATATATATATATATATATATATATATCAGAATGAAAAGTCCTTGTATCTTTGTTCACAAACAAGATAGTCAAAATGCTTAGTCATGTTGTCAATATAACAGTGCACTCTGTTAGTATTACCTGATGTAAACTATGGCCCAATATTTAGCTATTTAGCCATTGTAAGAAACAAGCTTTGGAGATCTAATTTAGCTTTTTTCAACTTTATACTTTTGTAAATCTAATTATATTTACAGTTTTTCTAGAAACATTAATAGAATGCTCATCACTCAAAATATACTGTGTTCCAATTGAATAAAATTAAATGGAAATTTTTCATCTGATGCTCACACACATACACACACACACACACACACACACACACACACACACACACACACATATATATATATATATATATATACAGTACAATTTGTGATCTACTCTTTTAATCAGTGGTGTAAGTCTCATTTTAACATTCAAAGAGACATGTTTATTTGCTTGTTTGTACATATATTGATGTAATAGCCTATTTATTAATATTCAATCCGATGTTTATTTATGTGCTGTGATGAATGTTGATATTTTAGTGTCTCCACTGTTGATTTCATGTACATTAGCATTTAAAAGCTTGAGGTCAGCAAAATAAGTCTTTAATGCTTTTATGCTTTTAGGCTGCATTTATTCAATGTAAAATATAGTAAAACAATTATAGTAAAAATGATCAGAATAACCGTTTTCTATTTGTATTTCAATTTTATTAAAATGTAAAACTTTTGTAACGTTAGAAATGCCTCGACTGTCACTTTTGTCACTTAATGCATCTTTGCTGAATAAAAGTCACTGATTTTGTTATTTTTTATTAACTGAAACCAAACATTTTATTGGTAGTGTATATTCTTGCAGTAAACTTGAAATAAATTCTTTCCAATGCTTTCCAGATTACATGCACTTACCAGTCTGTAAATGTACTTCATGCTGCAGAGGACGGCACTGAATGTATCTGTCTGAATACACGAGAGGAAAAAAACATATACTGTATATATATTTTACCAAAAATGGCTGGAAAATATTATTGAACAAAGAAAAATATTGCATTTTCACTCATTAACAATTCATGGCCATATGCACAGTAAAAGCACCGTGGAACATTGAGAGTTTTTGTTCAGACAGACTAGTCCTACCAGACAAACATCTTAAGTGCACCATGAGGATCAAGATATTTCTTACTGTCAGTGCCATTAGTGTTTCTGCATTGAGTTTTAGTGTCTTTTAGATTCACTTGTTATGTAATTTCATACATCGTCATTGATTTTCCACGGCGTATCATTCAGCAGCTGTATTTAAAGCAGGTCATGAAGAATCGAATTCTCCCTGATCCTTTAAGATAAAAGAGCTCAATATAGCATGGAAATATAACTTTCATAACTCAAAACCTCTTTTCTAGTCCAAAAACTATTTATTGAAATTTGGCTGCAACAATTACTTTTTCTACATCCTATATTTGCTAGTTTTATATTGCCTTCTTGGCCCATTGTTGCCCAGTGTAGTAATGGCAAAGAGAGAGATGCCGTTATACAGTCCTTATTTAACTAACGCTAAAAGTAAGATGTCAGGGACGTTCGCCAGTTGTTGTATTATTCCTTGCTGGCTGAAGAATTTTGAGGGATCCTAATAATTGGAAAGCTTACTGTACATTGTTATAACTTATATTCATCAAGGTGCAAGATCACCACAAACTTTTACTGCTGAATTTTCTGCAGACCATGTAGTGAACCAGTCACAATGTGAAATCAGCCTTGCATACAGTTTTTTTTATTTTATTTAATGCATTAATCTATTATAAGACACCACCGTTCAAAAGTTTTCAAGCCTCCCATTTATTTGATTTATTTAATTAAAAATACAATAAAACTTTGAAAAATTATTACAAATTTAAAATAACTTTTATATTTGGCTAAATATAATTAATAAATTGAATAATTGAATAATTTAATTGAATAAAATATAATGTATTCATGTGATGGCAAAGCTGAATTTTCATCAGCCATTACTCCAGTCATATTATTTTACTGTAATTTTTGATCAGTTGAATGCATATTTGCTGAATAAAATAATATATATATTTTTTTAAGTAAAACTGACTACTTTTATAATGTATTTTTTTCCTTTTTTTTTGTTTTGTTCCCAGGATATTTTCAAAAATTATTCAGTATTCCACAGAAAAATGAAAGTCTTGCAGATCTGCAAGTAAATAATGTTATTTAATTATGAATAATGTTTAAATATTTATTTAATGTTTAATTGATATTTTTTTTGGCAAACTATCCCTCGCATGCTTTTGATTACTTTAATCCCTGTAATTCATTTCCTACTTCAGTTTTAGAGAAATGTCATGCTTTTTTCCCCCTGATCTTTACTCGATTTAACGTTCCTGACACCACCGTAATGCATTTTCTCCATCGTCTTAAAAGTGTGAGCGCGCTCGATCTAAAAGAGGCCCCGTGAACCCCGCTGATGATTGGTTGATCTTGAAAGCCTAGGTCATTTGGTCAAATATCTCCCTCCTGGGAAAGGCACTTACAAATGGACCACTTGGAGACCACTGCTGAGAGAGACTTGTCCGTCGGCGGTGGTTGAGAATGCACGCAACGCAGGTGTGTGTGTGTGTGCGTATGTGAAAGTATGCATGTACTCTCCCTCCAGGCCTCCCCCTGGAGACCGGCCCACTGCTGGGAGCGCCATGTGGCTGATTGTCAACCTCCGCTCTCCCCGCTCTCTCTCCATCACGTAGCTGCGGGAGGCCCTGAAACGCTTCCAATCCAAGCAGATTATTCGGCGATAAAGACTCGGCGACAAGAGCTCTCCGAGGGACACTCGGTATTCCATTTGCAGCTGTATTATTCCAAGAGTCGGTGGCATCTGCGTGACTCTTCCAGAGATGTGTTTCCTGCGCTCTGCTTCCCACTGGCACAAATAGATGAACAGATTTCCGTCTCATAAACAAGGTTCTGGTTCCACTGAGTGATTGTGTGTGAATTGCACTTAATCAGCTCCTGTGTTCAAATATCGGCTCTGGCTGCCAAGCATCGAGTCTGCTTATACACTCATTAGGTAAATGATAACAATAACAGCGGAGTGTGTCGTTTGTATTTGCGATGTCATTGTTATTAGCGGCGAGGCTGACTGCATCAACCTGTTAATGTGTGGTTTGGTGTCAGACATGGCCAATAAAACCGTTAGTGCTGGTGATGTAACACCGAAACTCTTCTCTGCTGTCCGTATGTGGAGTCATAAAAGTGTATAATGTTCTCTCTGTTATTTTAGTAGCTCCCTCTCTCCTCCGAGGCCTCGGCATCAACATCTAAACCGAATTATGCGGCTTATCCTGAACCGAGAGAAGGTCTTCTGTTTTCAAAAAAAAAACAAATCATGAGAATATTCAGTCCCTGTCCGAGGTAAGACAACCCGAGAAAGTGTCGTCTTGCTCAGTTGCTCCCATCTGACTTCTGTGAAGTATGTAAATACAGTAAAACGCTTACACCTCAAGGCAGAGGAAGACGATGAAGGTCAGTCGTGGGCTGAAGCTGTTTTGTGCTGCAGGAATGCTTGACAGTATGCATGAATAAGTCCTGTGATTCGATACATTTATCAAATACATTTTGATCATTTTTTATACATTTATAATAAATAATTACAAATACTTTTGTGCAAAACTTGTTTTAATTCAAATGAACGAGGCTAGTAAAATTTGTAACATTTTATTTTAATTAATTATTGCTAATAATTTAATCGATTATATAATATTTGATCATTTATTATACATTTTAATAAAATTATTACAAATAATGTTTAACAGATTTATTACAAACACAATTTTATAGATGTTTTATAATTTTATAAGTGTATTATAGATGCATGTTGATAGATAGATTTCAGTAGATAAATGCGACAAAATTAAAATATTTATAATTTATGTAATTTTAAAAAAATGTATAAATGTTGCTCAGTTTGATAAAAAAAATACTTTTAAAATTAGTACAAATATTTAATGAATGATTTATAATGATGCATTTTTTTTATCATTTATTATACATTTTTATAAAATGACTAATAATTTTAGAATTATTTATACACATTTTGATAAACAGTCATCGGCCTATTAAAACTATTGATATTGATAATGATAATGTATTAAATGCTTTTTGATTATTTATGATGCATTTTCATTTTGATGGTGTATTTTAAATCATTTTGATAGATGATTTCTGGTGAACACAAGCGACTCTGGTTTGCTTGTGCCATCCTTTTTTCCATTATGAAAGTAAATATTATTACTAATTCTATAATCTTACCGTACATATCCTATTTTCCCATCCTATTTATATTTTTCAGAGAGCATGTGGACAGCAGTGAAAATCAAAGGCTCATATGTTGTTCGGTGTTTACTGTGGATTCACATAAGCCTCTGTTCTTCAGATGAATACAGCATCTTGTCATCATACTGTAGGCTTTGAATATGTAGATTGGAGCTCTGGCTGCAGTCTGTGTCAGTGATTATGGGAAAAAAAACGAATAATACTCCCTCGTCAATGACCTCTGACTCCTACGGCCCTCATTTCTGGCCCCCAGGCATTTAGTTGCAACAGAATGACTCCAAATCACTCTAAATATACAAACCAGGTCTACAAGGACTTAGGTTATATATGCAGAAATGTGTGGGAGAGAGCTTCTCATTGCAACCTCTAACAAGTTTAAGCCATGCGTAACAAGAGAGACACGAATATCACCTTTTCAAAGCTGACATCTTGATAGGAAAGTACTTTAGTTAAGGACATAATTGTATTTCTTTATTTTTATGTTACTTCTACCACTTCCAGCTTACAAAACCTTTAACCTGATGGTATGATGATAGCAGTGAGAGGCCAGTTTCCTTGTTTCTTGGGTTTGCAAAAAGCAATTACTCTACAGTAATTATTCTGCAATAAATTATTTGGCAGACAGAGTTTGATGAGCTTTCGTTCAAGGTATTCCAAGATTTCTACATCAATATTTTAAATAGCATTTCATGAGGACTACTGTTGTTATTTGTGTTGCAATGCCAAGCAAAGCTTGCATGGATAAGCACTTACAAATGATATTTTAGTATTTTTTAAAACAACTTTCCTGTTTAGTATGTTAATATAGCTGCATCAATTACCAGTAGTGGCCTGAAAGCTGTTTAAGTTGAGTTTTTCATTTTTGTTTGTTTTTACATAAATATACTGTGCAACTATGTACAAACAAGTGCAAATTAGATATAGGAGATACCATATCTTTAAAACGTTGGATTTGATTCATTGGATATGCATTTTAACCAGTTTGCTTGTTCATTCCTTCACACTAAACAGAAAATATAAATTTGACACTAAATATAAAATATGTATTGTATATATAAAAAAAGAAAGGACAAAAATGGTTTCATGTTTTTAAACGAGACAAAAAATGTATTTTAGGGATTTAATTTCGCAAACACGTTATATCAAATAGTCTCATTCATTTTCTATAAGTGGTCCATGTCCTCCCCCTTTGCTGAAAGCCAGTGATTTATACTACCATTCAAAGGATTGAGCTCATTTTTATGACTTTTATTCAGCAAGGATACATTGAATTGATCAAAAGTGACTATAAAGATGTTTATAATGTTACAAAAGATTTCTATCTCAGGTACATTATGTTCCTTTGAACTTCATATCCATCAAATAATGTATCACAGTTTTCACAAAAAAAAAAAATATTAAAGCTGCACAACTGCTTTCAACACTGAAAATAATAAGAGATATTTCTGAGCACCAAATCAGAAAGATTGACTGCTGTAAATTGCTTTTTAAAATATATTAAAATAGAACAGTTGTTTTTAAATTGTAAGATTTCAAAATATTACCGTTTTCTTTGGCGAGAGATTTCTTTCAAAAAAATTCAACAATCTTACCAACCTCAACCTTTCGAAATGTAGTGTATGCATCCTCTCTAATGAGGAATACTGTAACATATTAAATGCACAGGAGCGGAAAGGCAACCTATATCAGAAAGCTAAATGTTGTCTAATATTACAGAGGGATATCATGCACTGCTCACCAGTCGTTCTTCAGAATGATGCCATACTGTGTGTGCCAGTACCCTGTGCTCTGATAAAACATGACCCTCTCATGTCCACACTTTCATGATTTTGAGCATGAGAGGACAGCCTCTACCCATTATGAAAGGGCCTGTCATTATTTTGAGATACTCTGCCTAATGTTGTGGTGTCGCATCATGCCTTCCAGAATCATATTCGCCATCAGGTGACACAAAATGCTCTCCCTCCTGCTGAAATGTCCAGTCCAGAGCAGAGAAGCTCCATCTGGGGCACCATCTGCTAGTTCGCTCTCATTACCTGTGGCGGCTGAAAGTCCAGCACTCCCCACGTTCTATCAACAGGTAAGCAGCCTCGATTGATTTAAAATGCCAATCTCGTCCTTTACAAATCGGAAATAGTGCTGCCTCGTGTCTTATTTTCTTTATCTGAGTGCATTTCTTTACTTCAAAAGAAGTGCGGATTAATAAAAGCCCTCAGATTCGATCGCTGCCATTTAAAGATGCTCTTTGTCGACTCTGCAAAATGAAAATATAATTATGGCAATCCCACTCTCTGCTAGGCGTCCTAAGATTCACGGTTGAATCCGAGCCATACATGTGAAATAAGCAGGAGGTGCTGTGTTTCTCCACCCCCATCCATTGGCTCTAAATTACAGGTCAGTGTTTGTTGGTCCTGAGAGCCGTGAGTGGGTTTTGTGCACCATTGTCACTCTTATTCAATTCTTTTTATTTATCTCCTGTGATAATGTCTCAAATGGATATTTTTGGATATTAGAGTTCTGTGAGAGTGAGCAATTGTCCTGTGTCATTTACTGGTGTCAAAAGTCTGACTTAAAATACATATATTTGCAAGACAGTCTTGACAGTATTTCACCCTCTATTTTCTTCTTTTATTTCTGTTTTTGCTATAGGGCACCAGTGGAATACATTTACAGACATCTGCACCAGCTTTTCACAGATAGTGTTTTAACATAGAAAAAAAATGACATATGGACCTTTTAAAGAGTTTGTTCACCCACCAAAAATGAAAGTTCTGTCATATTTGCTCACCCTCATGTGTTTTTAAACTCGTGTGCTGATATTCTCAGTGCAACACTCACAAAAAAGAACAGAATGTTTCTCTACAACAATAATTCTGGGCGTAAACGTCAGTAACTGACAAAAATCCACCATAAAAAAGAGCTATGTGACTGTATTTCTAGTCTTTAAAATCACACATACTCCACATCTTCACCTTCACTGCAGCTCTTACATGATATATGGCACGTTTGCTGCAAGTTGGTAATTAGTAACATCAGCATTTACATTTATGTTTTTAACCAAAGCAACTTACTGTATTCTGCATTCAGAGTACATTTTTATCAATTAATGCATTTCCTGGAAATCACACTCATGACCTTGACAATGCTAGTGCTATTTCTGAACAGTCTGAGCTTTAAATAACATCTTTAGTTTTGTTTCCAAGCTATATTTTATTTGAGACTCACAGTGGAAATGAAGATTATTAGTTATCAGGCTATATTTTTGTAAGAATATTTTGTTTCCTCTTTTATTTTTTTAGTATAGAGCACCAGTGGAATACATTTACAAACATCTGAACAAGCTTTTCACAGATAAGAGCATCATTTTTAACAGAAAAAATGACATATGGACCTTTAAAAGAGTTTGTTCACCCAAAAATGACAATTCTGTCATATTTACTTACCCCCATGTGGTTTTAAACTTGTGTGCTTATATTTCAATTGTAACACACACAGAACAGACAGCAATAATTCTGAGTGTAAATTTCAGTAACTGACAAAAATCCATGATTAAAATGCCATTTGATTATATTTCATGTCTTCTAAAGTCATAAGTTTCTGTGTGTGACCACACACACACACACACACACACACACACACACACACACACACACACACACACACACACACACACACACACACACACACACACACACACACACACACACACACACACACACACACACACACACACCTTCACTGCAGCTCTCAAATCAAATGTGGCACTTAATGTATGCTGCAAGTTAGACTTCAGTTTACAGTTTACATTTATGCTTTTAACCAAAGCAACTTTCTATACATTGCATTCAGAGTACACATTTTATCAGTCAATACATAACCTGGGAATCAAACTCATGACCTTGGAGTTGTTAGCACCATTGCTGTACTGCTTGAGCTATATAAATATCTTTAGTTTCTTTCAACAATGTTGTAGAAAATGTTGCAACAGTAACTCTGTGTGTAAAACTCACAAAAATCCACCTTTTAAAGTCTAATTTTAATCCTTTTAATCTTTACTTTTGCTGTGGCTGTTAAATAAAGCACTTACGGAGCAAGTTGGACATCGGTAACATCAACATTTACACTTTTAAAAGTGACACTGTATATTGCACATATATATATATATATATATATATATATATATATATATATATATATATATACATACACATACACATTCCCTGAGAATTGAACCCATGGCATTGCTAATTCTATTGCTGTACTGTTTGATCGTTAATAAATCTTTAGTTTCTATTGCCAAGCTAAATTTTATTCACAATGGAAATGAAGATTATTACAAAAAAATTACCATTTTCCTTAGGAAATTTTTTTTACATCGAAGGCAATAAAGTGTATACAGTATTTGGGATATTTCAATGCAACCAAATAATGTTTTTTTTTTTTCTTTTGCATATCACAGATGTCATAAATACTATTTTTATGTTGATTTCTTTTTGTCAGTATAAGCTGCCATTTTTAAAATAAAAAACAAAGATTTATGTACATTTTCTTTACAAACCTTGTGTTCTGTGCAAAGAAATGAAACAACATGAAATTATTATTATTTTTTTTTTTGAGTTAACAATCTCTTTAAAAAAGTCAAGGGTTCTTTGCATGAGTTTGCAGTTTAGACATTTTGTTTTTGACCAGAAATCTCTTTGATATTGCCTGCAGTAATCTCCCACTCACAGGAACACAATGTAATCTACAGACAAGTGCTTTGGGCCTAATAGAGCTGTGTATTCCAGTGATTTTGCAAAGTCATTTCCTTTCTGATATCTGTTATGACCTTTAACATCTCTGCGTTTAACTTTTTAGGTTCAGACTTTAATGCTGTGAATACCAACCATGCCATTAATCTCCTGGAGTTCCTCCTATTGGTTTACAAACAGCTGTGATTTTGCAACGGTAAGCTTTTCCATGATTTTTTTGACAAAGATGCTGAAGATGATCATTTTCACCGCATCCGGCGACGCAATCCAATGCTTAATCTCCATTGCAGCATGACTAAATGCAATCTGGGGCTTTCATTGGACGCTTGTCAAAGGGAAGCTGTGAGTGATTTGATCAATTTCCTTTGTGAAGTATTCTGGTTGAAATGATCTGAAGACTGACACTGAAAATTGAAGCAGAGAGAGAGCGAAGGCACATACACGCATGCAAACATCCGGAATCCCTGTCTCATGTGATAATGAGAGTTTGAGCGGGTCTTAATTCTCACAGATGGGATCTGTCGATAGCAGATTAATAGAAACTAGGTTTGCGTGTTTGTAATGCATCAAGGGTGGGCCGCAAGCCCCTGAGGCATAAGAACGAGACTGTGTGACATGTAGAGTCTGAAAAAAACTGTCTAAAAGTAGCGATGATGCTACTAGCTTTGCAACATATTTCAGTAGCTCAGCATTTTTTCCTCACTGATGTGCAAGATTTCTGTCATTTTTGTTATTTTTTCACTGCAGTGTAATTTCCATCACATCTCAACATGTTTTAATAGCATTCTGTGATGGAAATGATGATGATGAAAATGAAATAAAAGAGCTGGTTCATTAGTTTTTTTTTAAAGCTTGATTTCATAGTTAATATTTTATATCCACACACAAATAACAAATTTAGCTAAACTATGGCCTGGTTGACAATAATGATACACAATAAAAATATAGTTTATTATTTATATAGCTTGGTCATTTCATAGTTCTTATATACCCCAAAGACACATAATTAATAATTTCCAGTTTTTTGTAACAGTTGATAAAAAAAAATGTATTTATTTTCTCATCATCAGTCATACTGTTGTCTCCTTGATCAATTATAAACTTTTTTTTTTTTTCGCCAACAAGAATCGATTACATAGATCAAAAGACATGTTTTAAAGGTTAAAAAGACTATTTTTTAAATGCTGTTCTTTTTAATTGTTTTATTTATCAAAGAATTCTTGAAAAAAATAAAAAATTCAACATTAATAATATTCAGAAATGTTTCTTGGGTAGCAAATCAGAATGATTTGAATGATTTCTGAAGGATCATGTGACACTGAAGACTGGAGTAATGATGCTGAAAATTAAAAAAATTACATAAGACCATAAGAGACAAAAACATGTCAAAAAATTTACCAGGACAAACGTTAGAAATGGCAATATTTACCTTGATTTTTTTTTTTTTTTAATGTTTACTACTAGGTGTCTTGTGTCTCATTTTTTTTTTTTCTGTTTATTGACATATACAAACTTTCAGGGGAAAAAAAATGATTGAGGCAAAACGGTGGCCTTGGAAATGCTGTCAAAACTATCAGTAATGTTCCTTGCTTAGCAGCTTTTTTCAGTAGCATCATGGTAGCTCAGTTCTTTTTCAGCTTTTCCATTAACAATTTATATTTTCCAGTGCTATTTTGCTGTTAAGTAGCTTCACTGTAGTTACTACATTTTATTAGCAGCTTGTAATGTAACTACATTTCAAAAGGGTTATAAAATAGCCTGTAGCTTAGAAAGCACTGTGACACGTCTACTTTGCTTGTGTGCCAAGTAACCCTTCACGAACGCACCTTTGCTCCGTGAGATTAGCACGAGCACTCCTTTGGTTTTCTGCTCAGGCCTCTGACTGAGGTGAAGCCATTGTGAGGCTCAGGTCATTTTGATATCTTAGACCATCACACCGAATGCATGACATTCCTCTATTAATACACTAGATAAACTCAATGCAGCTGTCAATGTGAAAATCCTTGGCTCTGTCTGCTTTCGGAAATAATTGCCTATTTACAAACCCACTGAAGTGTTTCAGCACAAATAGAGTATAAAATGCAAGCCTGATGAGGCGGTGTCAGCCCTGTCAGTGTTGCAGCGAGCCCGGCAGCGTCCTCCCTCGCCACCCCATTTGAGATTTCTGTCACCCCATACGCTCGTCACACAACTGTCGCATTACGCTGTCTCTCTCTTGTCTTCCTGCTTGTCACCTTTGGGATATTAGAGGGCGTAATTTGTGCCATTGAATTTAAACTGTGAAAAATAGTTTGAGCACCAGATTCAATCTATCCCAAATTCAGACGAAGCATTTCGTGGAAACCGTCATTTCGAAAGAGTGTCTTTAATGTACAGGCAAAAGAAGTATATGTGTGTGTGTGTGTGTGTGTGTGTTAATATCTCTTTCTATCTATCTATCATCTATCTATCTATCTATCTATCTATCTATCCTATGTCATACCCTTGTCATTATACAAATTTATGTCCTCATCTGTCACAAAAATGCACACGCATGCACACAGAATATAGAGTTGTAGCAGAAAAGGGCTTGACTCGTGAAATGGAAATTTGTCTTTTTGTCTCAAATGAGAAAATGAGAGAAGTGCAGAAATTGATTTTAATATTTAAAATTATTAAAATATTTTTAAGATTTTTGGACAAATTACAAAAAATGATGTACAAATAAAAATGTACAATTTTCAAATAAATATTTTATAATAAACTGAAATATTATAGTATAATATAGAATTTAAAATCTTTTCACAATTTTACCTTGTTTCATTTGTCTAACAGTGTTCAACAGTGTTTATAAATGCATCAATGCAATTAATTTTTAATTTTTATTAGTTTTTTTTTTTTATATTTTTATAATCATTTTTGGTTACACTTAATTTTAAGGTGTCCTTGATACAGTGTAATTATATATTTAAGTACTGAGTAATATTAATTAACTACATGTACTTACTGTATGGTTAGGGTTAGGATTAGGGTTTGGCTTAGGGTTACTTGCATGTAATTATGCATAATTTATTGATATTATAATAGTAAGTACATGTAACGTGTAACAAGGACACCTTAAAATAAAGTGTTACCTCATTTTTATATTTTAAAAAATCTATAACTTTATGTAAGAGTAGTTAAAAAAGGGTAAAACAATATAAAAAACATTAAAAACTGTGATTTACAGGTGTTTTACCGGTATTTTGAATTTTACACTGCATTGCATTGTATTTTAGAGTTAACAGAAATGTAAATAAAATTAGTGGAGATTATCACGTGCAATTAGCTGGCTTATTTTACGGATTAATTTTTTTACAGTGTTTTATAGAAAAGAGCAGCTTTATCACTTCTATAATAACTCTATAAATTTGTGTTCTGCAGGGAAAAATTCCAACTTGATTAGATTGACAAGCATTGGGCATGTGGTTATTATTTTTTGGTAACACTTTATTTCGATAGTCCACTTTAGACATTCTACTAACAGTAAGTAACTTTGCAACTACACGTCAACTAGCAGTCATTAGAGTATTAGTAGACCGTCTGCTTAATATCTTCTAACACTTTATTTTGATGGGTCCACAACATACAACATACTGACTATGAAAAACTTTGTAAGTATGTCAATTTATTCTACTAACCCTAAACCTATCCTACTGAGAGTCTGTAGACATGTAGTTGCAAATGAATGAGAATTAGTTGACATGTAGTTGACATGTAGTTACAAAGTTACTTATAGTTAGTAGAATGTCTAAAGTGGACTATCGAAATAAAGTGTAACCTATATATTTTTTTTAAGTATTAAAGTTATAGTTAACTTTTTTTTTTTTTTTTAATCCAAGAGGTATGCGTTTGCTCCTGGAAGACATTCTTTCAAACGGAAGGTTTAAATGACTGGAAAGAGCCAAATGCACCATATCCACCTACCATCACTGTGCCCTGCTTACTGATCGCTTCCCTCACCACGAGCGATTAATCCAAATCTCCTCTTTTTCACACTCTGCAACAGTTGCAGTTATCTGCAACAGCCTCCCTAATGCAATATTACCATTTTCATCTGTCTATTTGTCTTCACTCATCTGCAATTTGCTCTTTTGTTTATGCAGTGAAAATCGTTTCAAAAAGTCTAGAGACTGGCACTTTTCTCGGTATCAGAAGTGCATAATTTTTCAATCTTGAACGGCTAATGGTTCATTAATAGGTCATGATTTAGCTCTGATAACTGCTGTAGGAAGCACTCTAAAAGATCTATTATACTCATTGCTGGAGTAGATATCCTCTAAGTAATCCAGTGGCTCTGTTCTAAAACCACCCATGTCTATCCTGTAATTCTCGCTTTATTATCTTCTCTCTACCTGTATATCTCTCTCCATCGCTCCTTAAGCCTCTCTCATTCCCTATAAACGTAGGGACATGACAGATGGGCATTTTCACAATTTGGCTGTTTTCTGAACCTCCTACCTGAAGCCGAAACGCAGAACCATTATGATATTCCCAGGTGGCGGCACAACAGGCTGGCAGTGCAGGACTGTCTGTTGCTTTGGTCACTCTACCATCGCCTAATGCTGTAAATAAGTGAACGCTATCTGTCTCCTGGACACAACACATTTTTGACGCTAATGACAAAAAGTATGATTTTGCCTGCCATGTCTTAATAATCCATTACTTCCATTTCCTAAACAGCCACTCATATGCCCCATTTACACCTGGCATTAACATTTATCAATTAGTGGACAGAGCTAAACACTGGTGTCTTGGAAACACACTGTGATCTGGTCACTGAAACCGCATTTGGATGTTGTCATTGCATGCATACACATTGCATATGTAATATAAATGCTAATGCACCTCAGGCGGCATTTGAAGGACCCCCTAGTCATACAACATGTAATCATTGTGCCAAAAAAAAAGAACAAGTTTCTGCTTTAATAGAAAACAACCCATACATATATATTTCCACAAAACATCTAATATCAATATGCAGTGACATACTAATTTGGTCACCAGAGATGCATGTAAATGGTTCTGTTTCAGCAGTGTACAGTTTACCCTGTAATCAGATCACCCCAGGTTGATGTTAATAACGGGTGTAGACGGGGAGTTACACAAAAACACATTGTTTATATGTGGATTAAATGGATGATTGGTAGCTTTTCTCTATTTTTGACCCTTCTCATTTAGCAGGACTAGGGAAGTGTGAGAACATAGTCCATCGCAAGCCATATAGCGCACTTGAAACTGTACAACAATAACATCAAGTAGTTGGTGTTATGATGGTACTGTACTGTATATACCATATTGCGATGATAGACAGATATACATACTTATAAATAACTAATTAATATGATTATCAATTAAAGAAATGTTTATTATATATATATATGTATGTGTATATGTGTGTGTGTGTGTGTGTGTGTGTGTGTGTGTGTGTGTGTGTGTGTGTGTGTGTGTGTGTGTGTGTATAGTAATTTTTATTAATATCTATATCATAAGGTATAAGTACAATACACATACTCATCAATAACTAATTAGTTTAATTAAAACCCTAATATATACTGCCCACTCCTGGAGTATGAAAGCCGAAGGCAGACACATTCCTTCATTAAATATGAATATCAAATTGCAACAACAGAGGAATGAGTTTACAGTCATTTGTTGGGTGTCCTAAAGCACATTTACTTTGTATCAAGTTTCAAAAATGATATTAGTGCAGCTGAGATCCCTTGTTTCACCTTGACCTCAGTGGTTTATTCATTTCACGAGAGGACATGTGAATATAAATCTGTGTTAAGGCTGATGATATGATAGGTCATTATTGTCGTCCACTCTGAGGTTATAATTTACTACAGAAATCATGCATCCTCATATTTACTGCTATTCAGAGTAAAATAACCTTGCAGTAAATGTTATGAATTTGAAGGTTAAAGATGTGGATCAAAGCAAAATGGCAAGTAATTGCCAATTATGTTGTCAACATCTGACGTCTAGACTGCGGAGGAGCGACTCGAGTAAGAACAGAACACTGTAACTTGCATTTGTAATATAAGGCCTAAAAGGAGAGAAAAGTGTGAGGTCGACAGATAGATGGAGGGTGAAAGAAGAGGCGAGAAAGCCGGAGAACTCTGATGACAGCAGCAAGTGGGCTGATGAATGTGAGGTAAATGGACAGGTAGACAAACAACTTATCGACAAAGCGGTTGGTCTGTTGACTGACTCCTTGATTGATTGTGGGGTTTTGAGCTAGTTTCTTGAGTTTCCCCTTTATTCCTTATGCCAGCTCTGATTTTTACCCAAACCCCTTGAGGACTTTTGATAAATTAAGACTAATTTGGATATTTCTGGAGTAGGAGCTCATTTTTCGTCTGCCTTCAGCGCTGAAAAAATGAATTTGGCCTTAAGTAAATTTGCTCTTTTGATTAATTTTAATCATGTTTTTCATTTCACTAAATAATAACGAGCAGTTTTGATATGAATTCTTTGTGCTTTGAACAAAACTGTGTCAATTAATTAAAGCCAATCAGTGAAAAAATGGAGTTGTTCCAGCTGAGGTCCTGCATTCGTACAGTATCTGAATATTTCATTTTTATAGGCCCATGCAAGGAATAGAGGCTTATGAGGACTATAAATAGTTTATGTTAGTAATTACACTGAACAAAATTATAAACACAACACTTTTGTTTTTGCCCCCATTTTTCATGAGCTGAACTCAAAGATCTAATACTTTTTCTATGTACACAAAAGGCCTATTTCTCTCAAATATTGTTCACAATCTGTCTAAATCTGTGTTAGTGAGCACTTCTCCTTTGCCGAGATACTCCATCCACCTCACAGGTGGCATATCAAGATGATGATTAGACAGCATGATTATTGCACAGGTGTGCCTTAGGCAGGCCATAATAAAAGGCCACTATAAAATGTGTAGTTTTACTTTATTGGGGGGGTCAGTGGGGGTCCAAAAACCAGTCAGTATCTGGTGTGACCACCATTTGACTCACACAGTGCAACACATCTCCCTCGCATAGAGTTGATCAGGTTGTTGATTGTGGCCTGTGGAATGTTGGGTCACTCCTCTTCAATGGTTGTGCGAAGTTGCTGGATATGGGCAGGAACTGGAACACGCTGTCGTATACAGCGATCCAGAGCATCCCAAACATGTTCAATGGGTGACACGTCTGGTGAGTATGCTGGCCATGCAAGAACTGGGATGTTTTCAGCTTCCGGGAATTGTGTACAGATCCTTGCAACATGGGCCCGTGCATTATCATGCTGCAACATGAGGTGATGGTCATGGATGAATGGCACAACAATGGGCCTCAGGATCTCGTCACGGTATCTCTGTGCATTCAGAATGCCATCAATAAAATGCACCTGTGTTCGTTGTCCATAACATAACCCCACCGCCACCATGGGCCTCTCGATCCACAACGCTGACATCAGCAAACCGCTCACCCACACGACGCCATACACGCTGTCTGCCATCTGCCCTGTACAGTGAAAACCGGGATTCATCCGTGAAAAGAACACCTCTCCAAAGTGCCAGACGCCATTGAATGTGAGCATTTGCCCACTCAAGTCGGTTACGATGGCGAACTGCAGTCAGGTCGAGACCCCGATGAGGACGATGAGCATGCAGATGAGCTTCCCTGAGACGGTTTCTGACAGTTTGTGCAGAAATTCTTTGGTTATGCAAACCGATTGTTGCAGCAGCTGTCCGGGTGACTGGTCTCAGACGATCTTGGAGGTGAAGATGTTGGATGTGGAGGTCCTTGGCTGGTGTGGTTACATGTGGTCTGCGGTTGAGGGGCCAGTTGGATGTACTGCCAAATTCTCTGAAACGCCTTTGAAGACGGCTTATGGTAGAGAAATGAACATTCAATTCACAGGCAACAGCTCTGGTGGACATTCCTGCAGTCAGCATGCCAATTACACGCTCCCTCAAAACTTGCAACATCTGTGGCATTGTGCTGTGTGATAAAACTGCACATTTTAGAGTGGCCTTTTATTGTGGCCAGCCTAAGCCACACCTGTGCAATAATCCTGCTGTCTAATCAGCATCTTGATATGCCACCTGTGAGGTGGATGGAGTATCTCGACACAGGAGAAGTGCTCGCTAACACAAATTTAGACAGATTTGTGAACAATATTTGAGAGAAATAGGCCTTTTGTGTACATAAAAAAAGTCTTAGATCTTTGAGTTCAGCTCATGAAAAATGGGGGCAAAAACAAAAGTGTTGCGTTTATAATTTTGTTCTGTGTAATATGGGTTATCTGTGTTTATCATTCAGTTTAGACCCTTTAAGGCAAATCTGTTCATTCTGCAACCATATTTGTAACACCCTCCAGTCCTTACGCCTTTCCAACCGTACAAGTATAGCTCTTGTCTACTTCAATGGAGAAAAACCAGAATGGCTGTTACTGTTTGTCAAGATTGTGTTTCAAATCAGGAAAATCCATCTCGAATGTGTCTTGGAGCATCATAAACCGATCAGCCACATTAAAACCACTGACAGGTGAGTTGAATAACATTTGATTTTATTGTTACAATGGCACCTGTCA
The DNA here is from genome assembly GCA_036784905.1 of Acrossocheilus fasciatus. Classification (NCBI taxonomy): domain Eukaryota; kingdom Metazoa; phylum Chordata; class Actinopteri; order Cypriniformes; family Cyprinidae; genus Acrossocheilus; species Acrossocheilus fasciatus. Next base: position 7,102,059 of record CM071945.1, on the reverse strand, counting down.
AGGGGTGGGATATACTAGGCAGCAAGTGAACAGTCAGGTTTTGAATTTCACTTTTTGGAAGCAGGAGAAATGGGCAAGTCAAAAGATCTGAGTGACTTTGACAAGGTCTAAGAGTACATTTAGACAACAGCTGTAGTCAAAACAAAAGGTTTTTCCTTTGTGTTTTTGAAAAGTTTTGTATACAGACTACAATATACAATTTGCTGGACTAAAAAATCTGATACATGTAGGCCCCACCTTGCAAGATTTTAAGGATCTGCTGCTAATGTCTTCATACCAGATACCACAGGACATATTCAGAGGTCCTGTGGAGTCACTTGTTTTGGGGTCCCTATACAATATTAGGTTGTTGCCAATCTGTATATGTGTAAAACGAAGATAACTACATTTTATGCAACAACTTATCTTGAAAAACATATCCATTTTTTTGGTAAGCTTAAGAACAACAAAAACAGTTTTTCAATCTTTTTCAAGTTGTCAGGGAGATGCATCTTGTTGTAGCCTATATTACCAAGCTGCTGTTGGTGCCTTCACTTTTTGGAGCATCTTATTCAGAGTCTTTTTATTTGCAGAAGGCTGCTTTTTGACAGAGGGTGACTCTCGGTTGCTTGTGTTTCCAGCTCTGCTAACTCGACGGTTTGACAAGCACACATATGAAGGAGCTGGTTACTGTTCCATGTGCCTGAATTGCACACAGCTTGAAAAAAAGCTGAACGGATGTTCATTATGCCATATTTTAAACAGGAACATTGACATTTGAAACTCATGCTCAAAATTTCACAATTACTAGTACAGCTTCTCTTGATGAGGGTGGATAATTATAATACCGACAACAAAAGCATTTCTGGACCACTTCAGTATGAAAATATTATTAACAGTTCTGTTTGACTGAAAATTCAACAGCACAAAAAGCTGAAAACCTTTTTTTGAAAGCTCATGGGTGCCCATACTTACTGTAGCTGCAGTGCAAAGGAAGGACAAACAGAGTTTTCTGCAGTGTTCTGAACACCTCCTGGCATAGTTTTCACAGCACAAATGGCAGCTTGTTTACCAGCTGACAGAATAGTTGCTCTTATTTTTTCAAACTACCTGAAATGGGTTTCTCAAACAAACCTGCCTGTTACGGACTTGACATCCAAACAAGTTGCATTTTGGTGGCTTATCTTTTAACTTGGTAGCCTACTAACTGCCATACTGACTCACACCATTCTCAACTTGGCCCAGACAGACTTTTTGGATGGGAAAAATCTGCAGATTTGCAAAAATATTGTTTAAATAATGTGACAACTGTGTAAAAAGAGTGTGCATGTGCAGTTGCATGTGTCAGTGTTGATCAATGCAAACTCCTTTTCAAACAGAGATGCTGCTTTTGATTAACACAACAGCAGGAAACAGAAAACAATGACCTCAAAATAACCCTCAAAATGTTTTTTTGGATGATACAAGCGCATCTGCACTCTACATCTGTAAATCTCAGTGCCATAAAGTGGTGTCTGCAAAATACACAGGTCAGACAAGTGCAAGAGTACAATCTGTTCAAGAACAGTAAACACTCTATTAATCAGCCAGTATTTTATAGTTCTGTTCATAGCTATAAGAAAAATGTGTGCGCAAATATGCGTTATAGTTTTAAAATATTTAATAATGTCACATGTTGTGCATGCACAATTAAGTAAATATAAACAGAATTCGCAATCGTGTTTTAAATTTGACCACAACATGCTTCCAATAAACTGCATCACAAAAGACGCACTATACACTATGCATTTATGAATGTACTTATGCACTATGTACTCAACCATGTAGTGTATGAATTTTATAAGGTCATTTTGTCATTAATAATTGGATTTTGATAGCTCCTCCCCCTTCGTAACATAATTAAATCTGCAACAGTTGAGTGCATGAAGTGTCCAACATTCTATACTTCAGTTTTTTGGTTAAGTGCATCATCCAGGTATTTAAAGTGCACTTTTTATTTTTGGAATTTTCAGTATGAATGCACTACTCGCACTATTTATACTACAAAACGTCATAGAATAGTGCATAAGTATGCGATTTGGGATGTACCTATCCATCTTATTCCTAAACGTGGAAGTAAGCCCATGGGCGAGACTTCCGGTTCATTAGCCGCTATGAGGAAATAATGAGAAGAATAACAACATGCAGTAAACAGTAAAACTGTTTGCACTACAAACCAGTGTCATAATTAAAATAAACTAAAATAATATGGTAAGACAAACAAATTTGCAAAATCAAGCAGCAAAATGATCGGTTTTGTATAGCTAAAAATAGCTGGACCCATAAAATTGGCCACACCTTTTTTTACGAGAAGAATAAGGTGGATAGTCTTTGGATCCACATCGCGGGCGTGCGTCTGCTTTTCCTCGTCTCAACAACTTTGCAAAAAAGACTCTGGTAAAATATGACAACCCAACGTTTAAGTATGATCAAACCTGTATAATTTCAAGTGTACTCTGAGTTTGCTATCTGACAAAGTAAGGGTTTCTGTTAAATTGGCGTTTTAGTGGTGTCTGGATGAATCTGTTCCTTCGACTGCTTCTTTCCAAAAGCGTGTCAAAAAGTTGTTTTGAATGATTAAATTTTCAATGTTTATCCAAATACCAAATATTATTAATAATTGTGTCTAAATTAAGACTGTAGCAACCATAAGCTTGTAAATATGTGTAGTAAAGGTGCGTTCACACCATATCGTACACCGTGAAAAATGACCGTTATTTTAACGGTAAAAAACTGTGAAAATGTTACAGTAAAAACCTGTTAAATGGTTAATGGTAAGTTCCCCTAATATATACGGTGAAAAACTGTAATAGACATTTCAGACAATTTTACGGTGAAATTCCATTTTTGGAAGGGAAAAAGTCCCTCGTAGAACTTGTAATTACAGCTTGTGAACTGTGAGTTTTCTGAGAGCTACAGCTTATACCATGTGACCGCTGCACCTCCCATGGAACCAGAGAAAAACGGCGTCACTTCCAGTAGTCATATGTAATTAATCAGTTATTAACATTTGTTTAAAAATTTGTGTCATTGACTTGCCAATGTAGATGTCTTCATACAAAAGTAATGTGAACATAAATGAAAGACATGCAGCACAGAGTTATCTAGGCTATCCATGTAATAACAACCTAAAGAAATAATTATAAAGTGTAATAATAATGCATTTACATAGCAACTGTTACTTGTATTGTGTTTTACAGCTTCCAGTAACATTCTTTCACGTGGGTTCATTTTGTTGACTGTTGTCTGATGTCTGTTGATCAAATGGACATATTCGTTAACATAAGCCTATTAAATACGTACTCACGTTTTTTTTTTTTTTTTTGTGTGTGTGTGGGTTGGTACTTGTGGTTTACGGGGACACAGATTTGTTTAATGACACGGGTATGACAGAGGTATTACAATTTGAAGGTGGTTTATGAGGACACTGCCTATGTCCCCGTAATTCAAAAAGCTTAAAAAACATAGGCCTACTAAATGGGTTTTTTTTTTTTTAAATCTAAAAATGCACAAAGTTTCCTGTAAGGGGTATAGGTTTAGGTGTAGGGCAATAGCACATACAGTTTGTACAGTATAAAACCATTACGCCTATGGAGAGTCCCCGTAAACCACAAATACTGTGTGTGTGTGTGTGTGTGTGTGTGTGTGTGTGTGTGTGTGTGTGTGTGTGTGTGTGTGTGTGTACCTGTTTTTCTATTCAGGTGGGGACTTAAACCTGAATACACACAGACTCATGGGGACCTGTGTCACGGTGGAGACTTAAATTGAGGCCCCCACGGGTAAACAAGCTAATAAATCACACAGAATTAAGTTTTTTTTGAAAATCTAAAAATGCAGAAAGTTTCCTTTAAGGGGTAGGTTTAGGTGTAGGGTTGGTGTAGGGCAATAGAATATAGGGTCTGTACAGTAGAAAAAGCATTATGCCTATGGAGAGTCCCCACAAGGATAGCAAATCAGATGTGTGTGTGTGTGTGTGTGTGTGTGTGTGTGTGTGTGTGTGTGTGTTTCTACTATTCGCACCATCAGAAAAAATCCTCGATAGGCTCCAAATGCTCTTAACTGTCAGCTCACTCATCGGTTCTCGGCTCATTGTGATTCGGACATGTTCGCTTTCCGGTCGAATGAGTCATAGAGTTGACCGAATCGTTCAGCCCAGTGCGGTGAGCGAATAGTTTAGTGAACCGGTTCGAATGATTCACGGAGGAGATCCGATTCTGAAAGAACGATTCGCTCACGGATTGGATTTCGCTTGTAGACACGGTGTAAGCGCAAGATAGGGAGGGGGGCGGATTTCAGGAGCTCTCCAACACAAACGTGTCCTTACACCACAGGAATGAAGCAAATCAAACGGACGCCCAGCACACAGTTATTTTGCATAACTTTATGGTTTATTGTCTAAATCAGCGTCTTTTTTGTTTCTCATAGACTTAACAGGGAAAGTTTTATATCTGAGGAGGAATACCTGGCAACGAACGGAACGCATCATCCGCAACCCGTCACACCTTCGCCTCAGCATTTGAGCGCGTTGAGGAGATCGGATCTGCTTTCGGACTGCATTTTCTTGTTTGTTTCTTTTTGGGGGTGAGGGACAAGTCCCTTGAAGTACGTATAATTTTCTTTTACAAAATGAGTGTGGATCTCTAGTTCTGTGCCCCGGTTTTCAGTTGGTTTGTGCGGATCATCTTGTGAAGTAGTTTTAGTTCCCGTAGACTGTTGTGTTGTCTCCCTTTTCTCTTTCTTGGATGCTGGAATTTAAGACTGACAGTCCCGTTCTCTCCTCATGCTCATGAAAACAACTCTCGGATGGTAAGGATTCCAGAGAATGGTAAATGATCGATGGAAAATCATGAACAGTGTTTCAGAACTCGAGGATGGACAGCAGCATAAATCGCAGGTATGTTTCACGCGCATCATGTAGGGAGCTATTAGACCTGTGTCGATGCATTCGTGATGCTCCGGCAGGTCAAAAACTATAACTATGACCATATGCAGGTCTCTTAGCGTTTATATAGACAGCAAACAAATTCCATGAGATATTACTCAGAGCTGAATGTTTTGGAACACATGCCTCTATTGACAAATCTCGAACACGTCATGCGTTCAAACCTTGAGGCATAAACTATTTTCTTAAACAAATATTTAATTCAATTATAGTAAGAAATTTTATTATTTGTCTTTTTGACTATTCTGTGTCTTATAATTAATTGCTTTAAGGAGTATGACTACATATTTTTGATATAGGCTGTATATATTTGTCATTCAGAAAAGACCATAATAGAATAGAATAGAAGTTAGACAATAATAATTGCACATGCAGAAAAGATTCCTTTAATAATAATGATTATTATAATTATAATATTTAAATATGGATATACAAAGAGCAAAATGGCCAGCATTGCATACTCTTTGTCAGAACAAGTACAATTTAGTGAAAGCAAATAAAATTGGTGAATTTAAAGAATCATTTGCTACTAAGAATCACTCAAAATTATTTGAAGGCAGAAAATCTTTGGTAAATTTTGCAACCGGCTATCGCCCAAAGGGATGCTGATAATCTGACAATACCAAAATATTGACAGATTAATCGTCTTAAAATAAGTTTATTGCTAAAAAAGAATAAGCCCCTTTAGTTCTCAAGCGTTCAGAGTGATATAGTACCAGTGTCAGATGATACCTCTCTCCATGCCCTCTGCACACGAGGGAATACATTTGTTTCTATTATGCAGCTCACACAGAACTAAGGGATTAAGCTCAGCCCCTCAATGTATGAGCGACTGCATGACTGCCAGAAAATTTCACTCATGAATGTTGGAAGTTCATGCGTTCACTGCAGAGAGAGCACATCACAGAGCTGACGGTGGAGCTCAGCGTGCTGAAGGGTGTTGCATCTTTGCTTTCTTTATCTCTCACTGTCTATTTCAAAGCTTGTTTGAAAAAATCTATATCTCGCCACTGCCTGCATTTCACAGCCACTGTAATCTGCTGCGAGCATTTATGGGGGAATGTACATAACATGCTGTTTATAGCAATCCTGATTATAGAGTTTTAAGGATGGGATCACGGCCATAACAGCTGTTTATTACTGCTATCATCCTCACGTGGCGTCCTCTAACCTTCTCTCAGTGGGGGTGTGAAGTGTGCATAATACAATGCCCTTTCAGGAATATGTCAAGCCCTGCTTTTGAAGCGTCAACGTCAACATGAGCCTCTTGTTCTAATGGCACTTCTTTATTTGCCTGTCTTGTGTAACTGAGTCATTTTAACACGCAGCACAACTGAAGTGCCGTGCCAGTTTATCAAACTGCCTGGGCTTGTTTGCTTTGTGCTGCATAAGTTATTTTAGGGGTTGTTAATTAATCAACGTGAATTCGTCTGCCATCCATTTCTGACTGATGTTTATTAATAAAATATTCGCTTGGGAGAGAGAAAGAGAGAGGGAGGAGGGGTGGGATCTCATGGGACGAATAAAACTGTTCACCTGCTGTGTCGGAGCGTTCAGACTTTGATGGACACGATTTGTAATTCCTCATGCTGCTCTTTGTGCCTTGATTTTTATAGTTGAGTATAATAGGTGAAGCCTCTGGTCTGTTGTGCAGGTTAAAAATAGGCTTAAGGGTCCTGTGAGACAGGCGTACAGGTAAAAGAAGGATTTGCATTTTTTAGCTTTCCTTCAGCGATGTGGTGTGTGTTATATAATGGCCAAAGGTGTCACAGTAAACTAGTTTAAGTTGCAGGCAGTAAAATTATTGTATGGTCAGATGGACTCATTAGCTCCTTGTTCCTGGAGATTTTTCATTTTCGGCCCACCCGTGTTGCAGACACACACACGATCACACTCTAGAACAAAACAGCTGCAGTGTTTTTTTTAAAACTCTCTTTCTGTCATTATTTACCAACCTTCACGTCTTTCCAAAAGCGTATGATATTCTGTTTTTGGTGGAACACAAGCCATTTGAAAGCCATTTTGTGTCAAATTTAAGTGAATGGTGACTAGTGGTTGCCAAAACGACCTTAAAAAGAGCCCACACAAATCGTGCACTACAATCTACAGGGCTGTTCACACTAAGAACGATAACTATATGTTTTAATAAACATTCTAATTCTATGAGAATAGGTTCACTCTTGAAAGTAAAGGTTCTTTATTGTCATCTGTGGTTCCGTGAAGAACCTTTGAAGAACATTTCCATAACATTTCCATTGTACAAGTGGAAAAATGTTCTTCAAATGGTTATGTGTTCTTTATGCTTTGAAAATAATTTTCCTTTGGGAAACCCAAAATGGCTATTCACTGTGAAAACCACCTTTTGGAACTTTTATTTTTAAGAGTGTATGTCCATACCACAGCTATAATGATAATGAAAGAGAGGAACGATATCATTGATTGTCCAGCTGATAAAAATGTTGACAATCAGCCAGAATGTAGCTGAATTTAAAGAGGTTGAGCATTTAAAGCGGCAGATGACAGAATTGCAGTTTGCATTTATAATAACTAAATGTAATTGTTCATTGGTGTGGACACTAATATAATTATAATTTTTGGTGTGAACGAGCTCATTCGAAAAGTCTTTGGTTTTCTGTGTCTTTTAACCTATTTGCGACATGTATATAGTGCACGGTTTGTATGGACTGCTTTTTGATGCTTTATGAATTTTTATGTTGCCGTCTTGTCATTTCTGGAGCTTGACAGCCCCTGGTCACCACTGACTGTCATTGAATGGGAGAGAATAACGTGAACATCCTGCCAAACATGTCTTTTCCTTCTCATTCGGGTTTGGAACGTCATGAAGGTGAGTAAAGAATGACAGAACATCCGTTCTTGAGTGAACAGTCTGTTTCTTTAAGCTGCTACTGTATTTTTAACCATGGAAACTACAGGCTAAAACATCTGACTGGTTCTTCAGAGCAGGTAATTGATTTGCTTGTCGGCTTTTTGACTTACAGGCATTTTACTATAAAGGGCTGGAGAGATTGAGGATTTTGAAAGGTGTAAGAAACATTTGCCATCCTGTAGAGCCGAAAAAATGAGCAGTGGCCATTACAACCTGCAGACTTCATCTCAGCAAAGGATGATAGCAGCCACCTGAAGTTAAATAGAGTTTTATCAATTCATTTTCCTCTCAAATGTGTCAAGCTGCTTAAGTTGTAGTAGCTATTAGGATTTGCAAAGTGAACAGACTTGCTGACAGCCTGGGTAGCTTTTCATCAGGACGAAGTGTAGATGTGGAGGAAACCCAGATACTTTATCTCTAGACTTAATCTTTGGAGAATCTGCGAAGTCGTGCCCAGCCGTTGTCTGCTTTCTGTCCAGCAATTCCCCATTGGCGCGCACAGCAATTCAATGCGGCCAAACAAAGACAATGTGAGAGATGTTTACCAATTGTGTGCTGGACACAATAGGGATGGAAAGTCCAAACATGTGGTCCGAAATTCATTTCTTCGGGATGCTTGTCAAACACGGCGCTGCCAATTAAACACTCCTCCAAAAACCTGGAAGCCTGCTGTTCTGTAATGAAAGCTGTAACCGCATGACTGAACATAGCCATTATGTGTGTACGGGATAAAACACTAGATACCTAGTGTGTCCCCTAGCTGTATGCTGCGACAACCCTAAAACACTTCCCGTTTGATTATGTCGTGACGCTCATGTGCTTTTTCAGCCGTATTAATGACAAAACCCTGCTTATTATCTTCTCAAAGCCGTTTATTCCTCTCACAATAGTACTTATGGTATTTTATGTTTGATCCGGGAAAAAATGGGTTTAAATCAATCAGCTGTGGCTCGAATTAAAAAAAAAAAATCCTTCAAAACCCCTCCTTCTTTCTATCCTTGTGGTGTTTCGGTGTTTATTGTGGCTGGAAATGCTATCAGAATTTCAACCATACAGTACCTTAGTTCTCGTCAATCTCTCCTGTATGCATAATAAAGTCTTCTGGCCTTGGTTGTAGCACATTGACAGTGGATGGATGTGAAAGCTATTAAGTCCCTGCAGATATATGGTTTTCCCTTCTCTGCTGTTATCTGTGCTGGATATCCATCACAGGATTGTGGGGCTATTTGGGGGCGTATGAATCCTGATATATGGAGTCCCACAGGCGAGGGTCTCGCTCTAAGAGTAGTTGTATAATTATAGCCCATCAATGGCTCTCCTAGATGGCGTCTGTATATCAAACTGTCATGGATCGTTTTTTCAGTGTGATGGAGCGAATGTTATTTGGTTTAACCTCTGACATCATTCGGATGATCCCCGACGTGTCTCTTTCCTCTCACCTTCAACAATAAGGAATGATTTTTAAGATGAGGTATGGGAGTAAACAATCTAATTTGCTCTGGGTCAGATCTGTTGACATTTTGCAAAAGCCACTTTTATTTAATTCAGGACTATAGACACACCTTTTGGTATTTATCTTGTGTTTGACATTTCTTCTCCGCTTTTGAGATTAAACCCATCTTTAGTCAACCTAAATGAAACAGGAAACACTGTGCTCAGAAATCTTATAAAAATATGTGGACATTGTTGACTAATTTAAATTCATTAAACAGTTGCACTGCTTTTGCACACTTTATATTTAAATTAAAAAACATGCATCTTGTTCATTTTCTCAATGGAAAAGTGCAGCATGCAAATTGTTTTCAGCACGTGCAGTGCTGAGGTTTTATTACAATTTCAAAGTGGCACTTTCATTCTGCAGCACAAACTCTCACCAGAGCAATGGACATAGTCAGTAATGTTGCTTGACCAGTTGTGTTCAAGAGTCAGCAGTTTTCACAGCTTTTATTTTTGGTGGTTTGTGCTATTTTTATTGACACAGGCAGTAGAGAGGCGACAGGGAATTAGTGGGAATGGGAACAGGAGGCACACCTGGATCTCCCACGAGGACCACAGCTCAACTTGTCTAGAGCATGTGTGTGTGTGCTGCTAGGCATGGCATTTTTATGTAACATTATATATATATATATATATATAGATATAGATATAGATATAAATATAAATGACCAGAATGTTTTATTTATTTATGTATAGCCTATACCACCTGACACTGTCACTATGGTCCATATGTATATATAAAAATAAATATTAGTGTTTAATTTTATTTGATACTAAACAAGCTTATTTTTGCATGAAAGGTGTGCTTTTTAAAAAAATGAATACCAATTTAATATTTTGAAGTAAGAATTCAATGCATTTAAGTATTATTGAGTCAAAGGCCTTGAAACAGAGCGGCGTTAAATGGGATAATATGATGCATTGCGACAAATACAAAATAGAACATTACATGGAATCAGCACAGTTGTCCAATCCAATAAACAGCCACATATGGTGGAATAAATATAAATGGAGTGGCATTTGCTGTATTATGATGAGCAGGGGAGTGTGAAAATTATAGCCACAAAGCCTATTAGTCCAATGTATTAGAGCAAAGATAATCATATAAAGCAAGTACTTAAGGCGGTCAGTTCTTTGTTTGTCGCCTGGGGAATAAAAGCTGATTTTAAATGTGGTGGATTGTGTTATTAGGAGACAGAATCTCCTGCTGGAGCCAATTGGGGTGGACAGATTATGATCTAGGTGGATTGAATCTGGCAGTATGAGGGATTTGTACGTGACAATGGCTGGCAGAGATTTGTTCAATGTATTGTAAGGTCAGAGCATGCAATTTTTGCTGCTGTTGGAATTGACCCTGGAGTGGCCTTCCACTCGTGCACTTTTGTATAGCAGTAACAGACAGCGATAGCACAGATAAAGATATTTGCTCTGGTGCCGCGATAAAAGTGCATGTTCGTTTGCTCATACTGCATGAGGTCTGCAATGGATTGCATCTGAACGGATGTGCATCTGTTGTATTTATCGGGATGTTTCAGGTAAATTCATCTGAGACTTGTTGTTTTGAGCTCTCTAAAACATCCACCAGTTTCTCAGTGGTGTTTGTGAGGGAATTTTCCACGAAGGCTGATATATTAATCAGTATCAGGAACACTGATAAAAGATGGTAGTGGGTCGATATACACAATAAAACATCAAAATACTGTATCAACATGTAGCCAAAATAAACTTAAAGTCTCTTAAAGTAATAAAATTCAATAAAACACACACACACACTATAAGTACAGTACAGTATGTATATATATATAAATGCGTATGTATAATTCAATACATTAATACAAAAACCTAATCTCAAAGTAAAAAATTAAATTTTATTTAAATTTTATGTAAAAAATGTGTACATTACTAAGTTCACAATAAACTTAATATTTCTAAATAAAATAAAATAAAATGTAATTTAAATATTAAAATGAAATATTTAATATAAAAATTGTCTGTGTGTGTACATACTGCACATACTATAAATATATAGTAAATATATAATATTATACATTTTTTCTTCATTTCATTTTGACTGTATTTTTTTTTAGCATATCCTCACTGTCTCTTCTTACAAACCATTACTGCAAATCCTGCTGTTGCTGTTCAGATTTCTGTTCATGTCTCTTAGAAGGTCTTTAGTCCCTTTCACACTTGGGGCAATTCGTGGCAGTTGTGGCAGACAGTTCTGTTGATGTATTCAGCCAGTGGTTAAAGTAGTTTTCTTGCTATCATCAGCAAATGAAATGATCCTGACGTTATAGCTTGCAGTCGTAAGTGAAATGTTGAGAACATCTTGTGGTTGATTTGTAGGTCTGTGTGCTAATGAAGTTATATTGGCCATTATCACGACTGGTGGTCTGCTTCTATCTCGTCTGTCAGGAAATCAGTGCATTGGCTTTTCAGTTGATTTCTGTACAAACACTAATATAATTGTCACTTGCAGCGATTCAGCAGCATGCAGGACAGGACGATTTGCTTTCTGCCAGTCAATTGGTGTGATTTACAAACTGGATGATGTTTTAGGTTCTCTGGGGAAAGGGCAGTTAATGTGAAAGATCACCAGTCTTTTAAGACTTAGTGCAAGTAATGATTTAAGGCAGGATACCTCGGCTTTTCTGATCTCTGTCGCTGTGTGGTGGCCATTTTGAAGCTGAGTGGTTTTAAAAAGGAAAGATGGAGATTAAACACGTCTGAAACAGGACTCAGCTGTTCTGAGCTCTGTGAATCCCGGAAGCCTTCTGCATTTTTAACCTCTCATGCCCATATTTTTCCCTTGCCAGATTGTCTGATCTCATAACTAGACCTAGGTCTACACTACTGAGCAATAGAAATTGAATATTCACAATTGTTCCAAACCTGTATGAGTTTCTTTTTTCTGTATGACATTAAAAATTGTAGTAACCAAACATTTGATGGTCCGCATTGACTTCCATTGTGTCGAAAAAATGTTATAGGAGTCATATTTTGTTGCTAAAATTTCTTCTTCTGTGTTCAGCAGAATAGCATGGGGGTGAGTAAATGAAGATATAATTTTCTATCTCTTTAAGGATGATTGTGAACATTGCAATATTGTTAATGTGGATTTTTAACTTTTAAGTTTCCTAAAGATTGTAACATGCATTTTGAATTTAAGATGCGTCATCACTTAAAAAAATATGATCAGAAGTCCCTGTTTGGCATTTTCATAAATGTACAAATATATGTAGCCATATATTATTTTTAGTATTAAATTAATTTTAGTGTTATTTTTAATGTTAAGATATTACTATATTTATATATATATATATATATTAATATAAATAATTATATTATTATTTGTTAATTTATTGAAAAATAGTGTGGGAAAACATGACTTCATCAATAATGATGATGATTAATAATAATAATAATAAATGATTATTATTATTATTATTATTTGTGTATGCGTTTCAGTTCATGTATTCTGAATCTAATTGGCATCAGTGACCCTTTGGTCGAAATGATGGTTCCTCTGTTTCAAAAATAAATAAATAAAATGTAAAATATGTAAATAAATGAATAAAATTGCCTTTTAAGCTGATTCATTGCAAATACATAAATATTAAGGAGTATATCACGCAGTCCTGTTTGTTTTCTTTTTAGCTCTCTGTTTGAAAGTATTGTGCAAAATCTGATCTTTCATTCTGTTTCTAATGTTGTTGACTTGCATATGATGTGATTTTATTGTGTGGACAAAAATGATTGCTACACTATTTAATGTATTATTTGCTAAGGCCAACATATGTTTTTTGACTGCTCTGCAGTTAGTAGTTTCACATTAGTGATCTAGTGGTTTTTTGACGTCAAACAAAACATTTATTTATTTTTTTGGTAGCCAAGCAACAGCAGCACAATCATATAATCATTGTTTCTCAAAATGAACAGAAGAGGAGATGATTTTCTGCAGATGCAACAGAGTTGCGTATAGATGATAGGGTCTACATTGGGAAAACTGGGGCTTTGCTGACAGCTGCTTTTAACTTGAAGCCATATAGAGAGGATGCTAATGGCCATTCTGCCCTGTGTAATGTCTCGCAGAACCTTATATCTAAGGCATTGCTCATTACGACATCCAGCTCTGCATTCTGCCAACCACCCACTGACTGCACCTATAGATTTCCTGTTGTATCGCATTCATGTTTCTCCATAACGTCCCCAAACCTTTGCCGTCAATAGTGGCCAGTAAATAAGGCATTTACTGTAGAGATCTACCTCATCTATTTTAGCCTCTTGTAAATGTAACACTAAAAGCTGGCCAACCAACTTTACAGTGGCCACGGATATATCAAGTGTCTGATTGGAATGTGACACCTAGCAACATAACCACAACCTTCTTCATTTGACTGGACTGAAGGAAAAATAATCAGACTAATTTCACGCCCATATCACATCTCACTGAAACATGGCACTGGCCTAATTGTTTGAAATAACAATAATTTTTTCCATCAGGGGTTCCTGTAGAGCCCCTGGAGGACCAAAATGCTTTTATACAGGCTCTGTGGGTAGACATATAAAGCATATATGTGACCCTGGACCACAAAACCAGTCTTAAGTCGCTGGGGTATATTTGTAGCAATAGCCAAAAATACATTGTATGGGTCAAAATTATAAATTTTTCTTTTATGCCAAAAATCATTAGGATATTAAGTAAAGATCGTGTTCCATGAAGATATTTTGTACATTTCTTAATGTAAATATATCAAAACTTCATTTTTGATTAGTAATATGCATTGCTAAGAACTTCATTTACACAACTTTAAAGGTGATTTTCTCAATATTTAGATTTTTTTGCACCCTCAGATTTTCAAATAGTTGTATCTCGGCCAAATATTGTCTGATCCTAACTATAAAACCATATTCAGCTTTCAGATGATATTTCGAAAAAATTGACACTTAAGACTGGTTTTTTGGTTCGGGGTCACATATGATATATGCTCTAATAGACTACTGTATATGTTCTACATAAGCAGATATGGAGCATAAAGTCGCAAAAGCATTGCGTTACTTTTTATGGAAAGTAATGCATTAAGTTACTTTTGTGTTACTTTTTGTCACATGAGCTGGGATTTGATTATTTATTCGTTAATAACAAAAAAAACCCAAACATTATATTTTTGGCAACTGTAAAGGCCCTTTCACACCAAAAGTGAAATTAATCAGCCTCAGCCTGAAGGAAGTGCCACTGCACCTCACTCCCAATGTCTCTCAACATGGGGAGAGCTGTCAGTGAATAAATGGAAAAACAAAGTAACTTTTGTTACTTATTTGAAAAAGTAACTCAGAAATTTCCTTGTAAATTTAAAAGTAATGTGTTACCTTACTAGTTACTGGAAAAAAAATAATCTGAGTATGCAACTCGCGTTTCTTGTAATTTGTTACCCCCAACACTGGTAATGAAGGACAGTTTGACTGTTCAGTCACTATTACTAAATCATCACCTTTTTCAAGACACCTTTATCCAAATCAACCACTGGATCAATGCCAATGCCAATGCCAATTATCACTTCCTCTTGGGAAATTTTGGCTTCGTAATCGTAATTGTAGCATGGTGTGCATTCTGATGACTTTGGTCAGTAATATGAAGGGCAATTTCATATTTATTTAGTTTTTCCAAGCACCAAATGAGAGAGAATGTGCTTTATCATTAATCCTATATATATATTAAAAAAAAGGAAGCATTAATTGTGTAATTGACTTTTATATAGATGTTTTATCATTTGCAACACTCAGTAAAGTGGCTTTAGGAAAAGAAAGGATTGCTTTGATTGAAAAAATGGCTGCATGTAAAACAGCAGGAACAATCTGAAAAGTATAGTTTTTTTTTTTTGGCAATTGGTGACATGTTATATAAAATGTAATCTTGGCACACAGTTTGAGAGATTTCAGGGCTTCATTCAAGTAGATAGGAGTAGTTCTTGTGTCTGCTTGGTATTGCATTGCTTTTTCTCTCAAACTCCAGTGTCATCATTGAAAATTGTTGTGGAAACGTTATTTTGCTTTCCTAGGCAACCATGAAGCCTTTTCAGTAAGCTGTTTTGTGACCATTAATAGGATTTTTACAATTCAACAAAACAGTCCTGTTAAATGGCCCACTTGTGGAATGATTGGTCAGGTTGTGCATACGGGGCTTGGCAGAATGCAAACAGAGAGAAGTGTCAGATTGCCAGCCGTTTATGAAAATATCACAAGTGGAGCTGCTATGTGACCCTGTAAATGGTGAACATCAAATGATGTTTTTGGCCAAAAGTAAGCCATTGAATTCAAATACTATTGGTCTTCATCAGCCCAAAATCTGGACCATGTGCGTCAGTCACTAGGCGAACAAGTGGCATTAAATCACCTCGGCCCATGCACCTTTACTTTTCCTGTGCATTTGTGTTGACATAACATCCCCGAGTTTGTGCATGTGGCTTGGGATTTCTGATGGCTTTTAAAAGGCTGTTTTTGGTGCCGCTCTAACCCGGGGTCATCCTGGTGTGATGTCACCTGCTGGAGGCGCAAATGGATTTGACCTCTGCAGAGAGAGCCGGTCATTGACTAACAGGGATTTTAGAAGCATATACACATCATACTTGGAAAGCCAGAGATAAGGGGCCGAATTACTACGCTCAGACACACACAAAAACCAGTTTCATACTTCACAACTGCTTTGGCAGCTGTCAAGTCACATCATATAAAGTGAGATGGAATCCATTATGGACAATCTAATTAGTTTCTGCACTGTGAAGCCCTAACCGGCTGTGTCATTTGAAATGCTCAGCACATGCCAGGGTTCAAAACGCACGCCATTCAGGGGGTTTTGTGTGCAAATTACCGGCTAATTCTTGAAGGTCCCCATTTTGAAGCGAAGTGCATTTCGTGATGGTGTTCATAAGTGTGTGAAAGCTGCGATTTATTGAACGTCTGTGCATAATACGCTGAATTTTAAAAAGATTTCCATTGGCAGTATTCTTCTGTTCCTTCTATTTTGGATTTTTAAAGATGTGACTTGAAAACATTTTGTCTGACCCTTGCAATAGCGCAGCATTTTATGGAAATGTACCTCAGATTCTTTCAGCGAGACATTTCCTCCCAGTAGTATTTCCTGCCACTTTCTAACTATGGCTTTCTGGGGGGAAAAATGCCTCTCTGTAACAGAAATAAATGACCATTATTAAGCACCACAAACTGTGACTTCCCATGAGTGATAGAATTTTTCCATTTGCTTTTTCTTTCTCAATTGCTGAGCAGAAACTCTTCAAAGTCCTCCATCACCTGTGTTTTTAGAAATTTTGTGGACTTTAGGATTTTATTATGTCTTCTCTTCAATTCAGTTCAATTGAAATTGAATCGAATGTGGTGATAGAGAAAGACAATAAATAGATGGCACAGCTAGTTTAAAAGGATAGTTCACCCCAAAATAAAAATAATTTTACTTATGTCATTAAAGTACTAATATGCACCATTTAGTGGAAGTTAACATTCATAGGTGTACCTTTGATGGTATTGCCCCAGTTAAATGTAATTTTTTTTTTTTTTTTTGCATATTTTCTCTGCCAGTGAATTTTAAAGGTAGAAGAATTAGTATCAGAATCGAATCAACAATTGCTGCAATTTCCCCAAATGACCAGTGTTATTTTAGTATTACTTATATTCTGTTATAGTATTTATTAATATTTTGAATTAGCTTTTATTTTTAAAATATCACTTTTCATTTTTCTTTAATATTTCTAATCATCTTGAATTTTGTTTTTAGTTTATTTTAGAGTGTTTATTCATGATTTTTGTTTTTCGGTTTTTATAATTTTAGTAATTCAACTCTTTAAATATTCATTCATAAATATTTTGTAAGTGTTACGGTGTGCTTAACTAATGAGGCGCACGACGAAGGAGAAATGTCCAAACAGAGTCTTTTTAATAATAATCCATACAAGAAACAATCCAGGAACGAGCAAACACACAGATAAAATAATTGCAGACAAAGAATCAGGAGAGAACGCAGGCTTTAAATACTCAAAGTAATCAAGGGGAAACAGAAACAGGTGAGCTAATTAACTAATCAGGGAACTAAGGAAACTAGGTCAACGTAACAGTAAGTAACTATTTAAATTTTTTTATTATTTTTTTATTTTACTTTCCAAGGAAACATTTTATTTTAAGTTTTTCATTGTTTATTTCAATATATTTTGTTATTTTTCATCTTTATTTCAATTAATAAAATAATTTTTAATAAATTTAGTTTTAAGGTAACAATAATGACGACTCTATACAGTTTTACCCAAAAGCTTTTTCTCTAATTTCTATTTAACCAAGCATTTTGCAATGTTTCAGTAAAATGATGTAAAGTTCCTCTGAAATCTTGTTCATGTCAGTCTCCCAAACTAAATGTCACAACTGGATTTCGTCTGAAAATTTCTCATTCCTTTGAACTTTCCCTTGAAGGATGTTGAACTTCTTGTGCACAAGACAACCAAAACAACATTTCGCTTGCTACTAAAACACAGCGAAATAACATTTTGAGATCTGTTTTCTCACTGCTGGCATCAGAAATAAGAGGCGCTGTTCGCTTTTTCATCTCATGCATTTATTTTCTCTCATATGGCATCCATTGGTCCGTGAGTGTGTCTGTGTGTGTGTACAGGCTGATCTTTTGTCCCTTGCAATTTTGATCCAGCATGTCAGAGCAAAGCCAGAGCTGACTTCTGTGTGTCAGCCATTAGGGAACGGAGAGGAAGAGTGTGAATGGTGACTTATGGCATCCCTGCAGAAGCTGCTCTCTGGAGCCCAGAAGAGGCCTGAAAGACAAATCGCTGCCTGCACACATCGCTGCCTGTCCTTGGAGTGCACTGACAGGCAAGCCTGCAGAGAGAAGGCACTGTCACTGCTGCTTGCCACTCCGCCGAGTTACGCATACACAAGCTGCAGACGCACACACGCACCACACGCTGAGGCTAAATCATGTCAACAGTCAGTTGAGTGGACACACACTACAGTTACAAACACTTTTTGTTGTATATAGCAGTAAATATATGCTTTGCCTTGAAGATATTGTGCACACTCCCAAAGTTTATTTCTTTTGGGCTCTCATGCAGTTACTAAAATATCAACTCTGTCTCAGATGTTTCTTAAGCCCAGTGAATGCTGCAATTTTTTCACCACAGTTGCGAGTGTGATATTTGCTTTTTACAACAGTTCATTAAAGAAAAAGACATAAAATTCAGCAGAAGTAACTAAAATGAAGTAGGATTTTTAAAAAAATGTTTTTTGAAAGAAATATCTTAAGCTCAACAATGTTGAATTTATTTGATCAAAATAAGGTAAAAATATTTTGAAATATTATCACACTCTAAAACAACTGTTGGCTATTTATTATATTTTAAAATGTGATTTATTACTGTGATGGCAAAGCTGAATTTTCAGCAGCCGTTACTCTAGTGTCACATGATTAGAAATCATTCTAATATTCTGATTTGGTGCTAAAGAAACATTTTATTATTAATATTAATGTTAAAAAACAGTTGTTTAATATTGTATGAAATTAATATTCTATATGAAATAAAAACAACAATAATAAAATAATAAGAGACTAAATAAATAAATGTAAGTATAGCACAGATTATGCAACATTGTAAGATATTATGAGACCATATTGAATTCTTTCACATTTTGGTAAATCTGAGCCCAGTTTGAGACATTGTGGAAATCCCTTCTGAAACAAATCTGAGATTAAAAGATTCATGAAAAAGTCTCCATTTACTCTCCATTTAAAGATTTGCGACATTAAAGAGAGCTCAGTTGTGATTTTTCATTCCTGTAGCTGAAGAGGCAAGAAATATTCAACAAAAAGTCCAAGTTATCTAAGGTTTGCAGAAAGGAGGTTTAGGGTCAGTGGAGGAGGACTATGATTAAAAATTGATGGCAGTGATTTCAGACCCACTTTAGCTGCACATGACGGCCATTTCGTGAAGCAACATGTACCGTTGAAGTGTTGATTTCCTCTATTCGCAGTGGCACCCACTTATTTCCTTTGAGATGGTGAGAGGACGCAGAGCTCAAAGTCTGACCGCTTCTTCGCAAATGCCTTCGATAAGCGCCACATTGTGCTTTTACGCAGAAAGACCTGCAATTTTTATACAAAGAATGCTGTTTTTGACCCGCCCTTGTGTAGATCTCAGTTTGACATCTCTACAGTTGGGGAACCATTGTTTCCTTTCCGTTTTAATTAACTGTGTGTGTGCTACGAGAGAACGTGCATTCGTTTTGAAGTCATATCCCCTGCCTTGTTTACCCGTCTCACCCTACACAGGAAGTAGAATAATTTTTATCATTCACCTCAGGCTACAACGAGCACGTTGCATCGCTTTGACCCTCTACGAACTTCTCAGATTGTCGGCGAGGTGCAGTTATCTGCTTCGGAGATGCTCGTGAGATGTTTCAAAGATACGCAGAGGGCCCTTCTCAGGATGTCATCACCTATTGGCTCAGAAAAGCAGTTTTACACTTTAGCAAGATGCTGTTTTAATAGCCTTGGTGGAGTTGGAGGGAGGGGGAGGAACAGTCTGCTTTTGACAGCCTCGGGCATGCCCGCCCCCCCCCCACGCACAATAAACTATTTATCATTTCAAACCGGCTAATGAAGCCACATATTCTGAGCCAGCACAAATTGTGCTGGTATGTGTGAACGCATGTGTGTGTGTGTGTGTGTGTGTGTGTGTGTGTGTGTTTTGATTTGTGTGGCTGCGGCAGTGCAGATCTCGTAGTGAGTCAGTGCTCAGGTTCCCGCGACTTACTGCCGTGCAACGTTAGTGATAAATGAACTGGAGAAGAAGCACTAGAGTTGTGTGGCCATTTTGCAGATTAAGAATAATCCCCTACATCTGGTCTGCCCAAAGCGCTAAGACTTACTCGTTGGGATTTCTGCTTTCACGTTGTATCACAAGATATTTTTTAGACCTCGGGTTGGTGTGTAATTCAGGGCGAACGGCATAGTGATCCTTTAATGCGTGTTGACGGGCGTTTCTTTCAGGCGTTTGGCCTTACAAGTGTCTAATTTGTAAAACAACTGGAGCTTGACCACATTTAAGACTCGTGTGTTTTTGAAGGGTCTGAAAGTGCTCTAGGGGTCTTCGGTTGAAACCTTGATATGAACCGTGGCAGCAGCATGAACCTGAGTGCAATATAAATGTTAAATATGTGATATATGCAGGTTTTTAGGACAGAAAAAAAAGATCAACATTTGAAATGTACAGTAAATGAGGCATTACATTTAGTTCTTTTGTCTAAAATGTCAAACAGAAAAAAAGGAAATAGTTTTAATAGCGATTTGAGAGATTTAATAAATGTATTCTGAACTATATTGTACTGTTTTTAATACAAATATTGTATTAATATTGAACGATATTAGTGATTCTTTTTATTGAATCTTTCTGTACTTCTGAGATAGAAACATTTGCTGGCAAGTGATGAGATCATTTCAGAATTATATAGAACAAATATAACAAATTAGAAATAATATATTTAATGAACACTCCTTTAGTACACAGACCTTTACATTTAGTAAACACACCTTTTGCCAGAATGTTTTTTTTTCTTTTCTTTTCTTTTATATATATATATATATATATATATATATATATATATATATATATATATATATATATTAGTTTATATATCATTCTTTTTTTTTCATAAAATAACTAATAATTACAAAACTCACAATCTGCATTTTTGACTACATATTGTCATATGAACAATCAGTCAGTAACCACTGATGTATGTGAAAAGCCATAAGTAAATCAACATGGTAGTAACTCTTGATTCAGTTTGAATCATTAATGATGAAAGTAGCCTAAAAACTGGACTGAGAGAACTGGACTGATTCTGAAGGGTTTTTGATTTACAAAAAAGAAGGAGTTAATAAAAGTCAAAAGAATACATGCCATTTCCAGAACCAAAACTCAAAGAAATTATTCAGCTTTTTTCAGTTCTGAATCTCTTTCTCTCAGTTCTCATCCCTAATGAATATAAATAGCCTATATTCTGAATGTATGCTGTTAGTAGGTCAAGTTACGTACACATTAGCAGATACTTTTTCATCTGTCTGGGATTGGTTTCCTGCTGAAGCATTGAGAACATAAAAAGGTCACTCATCAAGACCCATAGAGTAGTTAATGAATAACCAGCACTCTTAAATCAGGAAGATCTGTACCTCAGGGGAAAAAGTAAACAACTACATATGTCTGACTGCCAGCCTGTTTTTTTCACCCTCCTAATGTATGTGCACAGCTGGTAGAGCATCTTTCTAACTTAAGCTCTTATAAGAAGATTAGGTCGGGCCTAGATTAGAGCCTTGAGGCACCCCAATATTTCAGCAAGAGATTTGTATTGCAAGATAAAGCAACCCCTGAGCTAAAGCAAATATTGTGGTAAACATCATCAAGTTTGTTATCAGGTGCTGACCGGAAGTGCTGTCTGTCTGCCTGTTATCCTTGCATGTACAGTACAAACATTATTAAATATTTATATTTAAGCCCTTTTCCATCTGTTAAGTGAGGACATTAACTTACAGTCATTCTCGCAAAAATGGTTCTGCGTAACATAAATTAACAAACTGGCTGTGCAAATGTTGACATACTTGTGTTCCTTTACGTTTAGCAGAGTAGAAGGTGGACTGACCACTGGTACAAATACTAAGGCAAAATTCACTCCAGAATCAATTTACCATGTTGAAATCAGAAATGCTACATCTTCTCACATGCTACATTCATAGCCTGGATTTATACTTCTATGAATGTTTTCAAAAGCTTATTATTGTTTAATTTTCACTAATACCTGGCTAGTTTTAAGGTCATCTTTGCAACAACATTATGGTACATATTAGAACATATGACACCTGAAAAAGTGACTTTAAAAGCTTTGGCCTTACAATGAAGCTAAGGCGAACAGAGTGTGAATCGCTATTGAAAGTGCCTGCAACCTTGCTGGCTGTTCATTGTATTGAGAACCCTTTAGAATACATGCATTCATTGAAAAACCAATATAAACCCGAGGCAGTTCACAGTCTCATGGTTTGTAATTGGCAGAGCTGCATTTATAAGATTAGAAGGACACACAGATGCAATGAGGTTCAGGGTTGTTTTTTTTAATATTGATTGAATTATGATTAAACCATATGTGTCTCAAAGGTAGAATGCTGTCCCTTCCAAAAAAGAGAGTCCTATTTTTCAGGAACAGAGAGAAGACCATTTTCCCTGGTATCTCAACTGGTATATAACCTACAATTAAACTAATGGTGAGCGAAACCACCCGGAGGAAATTTTTATAGCTTGGAGGTTGCGTTTCATAGCTCTGGAGATTTAATGGAGTTCTTCAATTATATTTTAACTTTTTCTCAGATGTTTCTCTTAAATTTCTTTAGACAACCCCCCCCCCCCCCCCCCCCCAAAAAAAAAAAAAACAGAAGAACCTTGAGGCAGCCAACTGATTAGCTGATGTGATTTCCACTAGATGCCTCTCTCCTCTAGGACGGATCCTTGAAGGATCTTCCTCAATGTGTCCTGAAACTTTAGAGGAGACCAAGGTTGTGCACCATTCACAATTGAATTGAGAAAGCCTTTTAAAATAAGTCTGAATTGAGGTAGCCAACAGGATGCAGAATTTTAATTTAGATTTGAGTTTGTATTTTGAATTTCACTTCATATATTTTTTCATATTTAATATTTTATCCTTTCTGTCTTTCCCATTCAGATTCCAAATTAGCATGTGGCCATAGTTCATCCAACAATGAAAATTCTGTCATTAATTACTCACCCTCATGTCGTTTCAAACCCATAAGACCTTTGTTCATCTTCGGAACACAAATAAAGATAATTTTGATGAAATCCAAGGGTCATTTTAACGATGTCGTTACTACCTTTCTGAGCCTTGAATGTGTCTATGGAGGGTCAGAAAGCTCTTGGATTTCATCCAAAATATCTTAATTTGTGTTCCGAAGATGAACAAAGGTCGTACAGGTTTGGAATGACATAAGGGTGAGTAATTAATGACAGAACTTTCATTTTGGGGACTATCGCTTTAAATTAAAATTAATTACACTAATTAATCTAAATATGAAGTCAGTTCTTCATTTCTGGATTTTGCACAATTCTGAATCAGAGTATATCTGAATTACTAGGGTGATTTTCCTCTCAATTAATTTCTATTTAATCTTATTATTGTCTCTTAGTGATCTTGCTTCAATTTTGCTTTATTATAGCCAGGCAATGCGTTCTTTCTTGTGCATTTTCTTTTGTCAGAAACCAGTGTCAAGAGGAGAACCTGACACCTCACCTACATCTCCCCGAATAAGCAATCGCCCGCTCTGTTATGTGACATTCCCAGCGTGTCAATGCGCTTGACCTCCCTCTCAGTTCCTGTGGCTGGTATCTGTGTCGATCCGCTGTGGGTCTTACAGGTCTAAAGAGGGCGTTGGAAAGAATGCAGCGGTGATTTTGTTCGCCGGCTCCTCTGTTTCACCTCTTCTCATTCAAGAACCTCGTCTCAGCGCGACAGATAAAAGCCCTTATCAAATATTGTCTGCGCTCAGCTAAGCGTGGCTCTCTAATCTCAACCTGTGTCTGCTCAAGGGGCATCTGAATACCTGCTGCCCACTAGACTGTGAGAGGGAAGTAAAGGTGCGTAGACGCCTCCAAAGACGGCCACGGTCAGGGCCCGCCGTCTAGTTAAGATGCAGGTCGTGGAACGGCGACCGAATGTTTACGAGCCCTTGGTTTTTCTCCTAAACACCCGTAGAGAGGCTCTATCACAATGAAGAAGAGCAAGATTGATGGTGTGCGCATACATAGAATAGACATGCTTGCTGCCTCATTGTGTCAGTGAGGATTTCTCGCAGGGCTGCTCTGGAGGGAAAAGCAAGGTTTCGCCTGCGTCTTTGTTGCCGCACGGCTGTATGCGATACGCTCGCAGCAGAGGGGTCAGATATAAGCCTGACTAATTCCTGCAGACAGCAGGTATTGTTGCTTTATTGTAACAAATTGATCTGAGACCACTCTCGTCTGCTGCTGCATGATGAAGTAGGCCGGAGTCTTTTGTGCACATTAATTATCTTTAAAATAAATATGACAATGCCTGCGCTCGGTGTGGGAATAGGGCCCTCTTCACTGGGCTGCACTTGTGCTTTTGTTCATAGGTGTCTTGTAAAGAGATACTTTATCACACAAGTATGGAAATACAATATTCTCTGCAAAATAATGTATCCATTACTCAGGGACAGAACACAGGCATCGTAAATTTAGATGTGTTTTACAGGAACTTTTGCATGAGAGCAGGGGCTGTTATTCACCGCAGTGACTGCTAAATCAACATCTCAGAGGGTATATGGTTTTTTATTGCGTTTGTGGGTGTGTGTTTGCGTACATGTGATAGTATAGCACTTAGTGATTTAACTTCACATGGAAATGTAGGACCGCCTCATTTACATTTAGATATTTGGCAGAAGCTTTTTTTCCCCAAAGAAACTTAAAGTGCATTCAAGTTATGTTTTCTTTTTCTTCTCCTGTGCATGCATTTCCCGTCAGACCCATGACTCTGCTGAAGAACTCTGATCTGTGGCTATAGTTTAACTGTCACATGCCCAATTGTGCCATCATTATATCTTACTTCTTTGAACATGCACATGCATTATAATGCCTCAAACATTTGGTTTTCTGGTACATATGATTGCAAAAATTCAGCTTATCAACATTTTAAACTTGTCAACTTGGATAAATTTGAGTAGCTTGACATTGACATATTTTTTGCATGGATTTGAATAGGTTAAAAATCAAGAACCTAGAAGTATTAATTTTTTTGCTTGTTTTTCTGAATATTTTTAATTAATTTAGTTTTTATTGCACATTTTCTTTTATTGCATTTTTTCGTTTCTTATAAAGCAATTTTAACAATTGATGAAGAACATTACATTTAAAAATGCTAATAAATAATATTTAAAAAAAAACATGCTAAATATTTTTTAAATGATGTATTATTAATTACTTAGTTCATAATTTACAAATAAGTATAAAACAATGAGTGTATTTTTTTACTTTTTAATTTAAAAATTATAAATGTAATGAAATATCTCTTCTTACGTGGTCAGGCCAATTGTTCAAATTTCTGTTTACCAACATATTCACTGGCCTCAGCACAAAAAAGATTATATAATTTATATATAGGCTATATTCATTTCTAATATAATTTCTAAAATGTTTACATTTATAATCTTTTCTCAGCTGTGGCCAGTGATTATGCTGGCAAATAGAAATCTGAACAATTCAACTGACCTGAAATATTTCTTACTTCTGATCCCTGTAAATATCTTATTGCAGCTGTGCGCTGCTTCAGTCTGAGTGTCAGTGATTTAATTTCAATCATAAATGGCACTACGGCACATGGGCATTGAGTCACTCTGGCATATATGTAAAAGTGCAACAAATAAATACACAAAATGTACTGAAAGCTCACGCGAGGGACCGACACCCGCTGTCAAGTGGAATATTGAAGTGGCACTTGTATAACAGCGGGGCGAGCGATGCAGACTCCCCCTGAATAAAAAGACATGGCAAAATGATAAGCAAGCCCTCTCCAGTGCTTGTGTGGCATTCCCCAGTTTCCCATCAAATGTTCTTCACTTCATTTGTTGTTATAACTGCGTTTGTTGCCGAATGCACACACACACACACACACACGCACGTCCGCGTGCTGGCACACACTTGCGTAGATGAGAGAGTTGTCAACTCTGGGCACTTAACCAAACCGTAATATTGAGCTGTAAGGCTTATGTCTGTAGTTTCTAGTCTTTTGCCCTGTGGGGATTTGCCTTCCTAGATCCTCAAAGGAAACACTGCTCATCTTGTCGTTTATATTCCAGCCCACCGCTCGGGCCCTGGGCAATCACAGAAATCAGTGTAAAGTGTTCACAAATTATCTACTGCCACTCCTCTTTCTAATGTAAACTGGTTCTGGCTTTATGCTACATTTTTAATACGCAATGAGATGAACAGAAGCTTACATGCATCTCCACCACAATGAGGTGCGTCTTATGTTTGAAAACTGTGCATTTAAAGTAGGGGTGTCAATTGTGTGATACAAAAATGAATGCAATTAATCGTGGCTCCTGCCCAAGTTTTTGTACATAAATATAAGTGAAATACTATTTCAGTTTTCATACTAGTTTAATGTGTTAGTTGCTGTTTCTTCGTAATTATCTGTGAAATTTACTCACGAGTTCTGAGTAAAATTTGCACAAATTGTACTAATAATGATTTTATTTTTGTGGTTAATTGGATTTGATTGATCAGCATATTATGTACGTGATCATTTTTCTTTCTCAAATGCTAGCACAAATTTACAGTGTTTTGTGCATTCTGAAAATATGCATTGACGGCTTTTAAAAAAAAATTGGATTATCTGTGTAAATTGTACTTATTTTGTCTTTTGCGAAACATGTAAACATCCATGTAGTTTCTGAAGGGCAGTACTAAATTAAAAAAAAAAAAATCTTTTAACAAAATAAGAAATAATTACACCTCATCAATCTGTTCAAAAGTTTGCACTCCCAGCTCTTAATGCATTGTGTTTCCTTCTTGAGCGTCAGTGATGTTTTCACCTTTTGTAATAGTTGAGTCCTCCCTCAGTTATCTTCATTGTGAGAAGATGGATCTCAAAATCATACAGTCACTGTAAATGCATTTTACCTGAAGAACAGTTTACCTTTAACTGCTCAGGACAAACAAGGAACTCAGAAACATCTTGCAAAACAAAACAGTTGTTGATCCTCCAAACACAGTATTACGATTCAAGGGTATGTGAACTTTTGAACTAGTTCATTTATGTAAATTCAGTTATTATTTTGTCTTGGTGGACTCTATGTAAACATCTGTGTGAAACAGCTTATTCAGGACACTAGTAAATAAAAAATAGCATGCATTTTTTTAATCACCACTCTTATTTTGTTAAAATTATTAACATCTTGCATATTCTCCAAAGGGTATGTAAATTCATGAACGGAATTATATACTGATTCAAAGTCCCAGAGGCCATAATGATGATGTGAGCAATTTCACATATTCACAATATATATTATCTCTAGTACATAATGAGGAGCAAATGATGCACATTATGTGTAATTGATGATTTATCTGTGGGAGAACTAGAATGATAAAACACACAGAGAATGTAGTTTAGTTGCTTCTTAAACAAGCTAAATGAGTAGTATTTTAGCTTTGTAGCTATTCTAAATACATTCACTGCAAACCAAACGGCGCACTCAAAATAAAAATGTAATTACTTCCAATATCAGTTTGCATTCCCCACAATTCTTTATCAGAACATTCCCAATTCAGAAAGTCCAGGCTCAGAGAGTTTCCTACTGGTTGAGGTTGCATTCATGTGCTATGAATACTATCATCCTGACTTAAATTATCTGGAGCAAGGGATGATGATTAGGTCTTAGGCAACCGAGCAAATACAATTTCTTTTCCGTCTTTTATAAACACCTTTGTGAAAAGCCTGAATTTATGCATTCGGGAGTCTTCAGGTATTACATAATAGCAGATTAAACTTTCAAGAAGCATCTCCATGCATGTTTAATGCTCAACAGGGATTTTTAGAAATGTGTAAGCTGCAGTTGTGGGGAACCTACTTTTGAATCTGTGTTATCGGTGTATGTCAGATTTGATAGACTTGCCTCCTGCAAGTTTAATCGGCGTGTATTACTTATGCATCAGCTTTACGGAGTTGTATTTAAGATTAAAATGAAAAGAAAAAAAAAACACACATTGCCATCTGTCTATGACGCAAGGGCATAGAATTAGGGGGGGAAGCCAGGGACATGTCCCTACCAATATCCAGCGACTACCAAATTGTCCCTAGCAATAATTTTGACCGTGGCGGTGCTATATGTTTTTGAAATTTTGGATGCATCTGGAATATGTCATACATAGTACATGGGCAGAGTAATAAGAACGTAAGTCTAACGCTCACTTCGCACCAAGTTCATCAAGACAGCAGTCCAAAACAGTTCATAGAAAAGTTAACTTCAGGAATCAACAAAGTTTGAATTAGTTTGACAGTGTTTGGCAAAACAGAGCAAACGGAAAGAGAAAGTGCGATTTATGGCTATTATTAGCTCTATAATATATAATATATATATATAATATATATGCTCTATAATATAATGCATACAGACAGAAAGACAAACGTTGAGCTGAAAGATGCACAACACACAATCTCAAAGTCATTATGTACATTTACATAATTTGGGACAAATATAATGTGATTTTATGGGAAATTAGCCTTTGTTAGTGGCACTTTGTGGTGCGGCAGGATTTGGAACAGCGTCCTGAGTCACCGCGGTCGCAGACAGTCTTTAAATTGAACTTAATGTTTTTAAACTGAATGTACAGCAAACTGTTTGCTGAAATATCCGTAAAATACAAAAATAAACAACACTGAAATAAGAGCGTGCGGTTTATCTGTCAATCAGATGTGCGTGATAGTTGTGTTCGTTACTATAGCAATGACATGAAACTGTGGTCCAAGGTCTATCAAAAGTATGAAATTATTGTTTTTTTTTTTGTGTTTTTTTTTTTTTTGGGGTGATTTCCCCACCAATGTCAAAAGCAAACCTATGCCCTTGCTATGACATGCTGGTCATTTTAATTCTTTTCAGACTTGTCTTTTATTTCTGTATGCTAATACGTCTTGTTCTCTCTGTTTTTCTACAGAGGATGAGCTGTAGCTATCTCCTATGCACCATCCTGCTCTTTGTTGCTGTGTTACTGGCTGTCACAGTAACTGGGATCATCCTTCTGATGAACCATTACCAAGCACCCAGCGGCCCGGACGGCCCCCCTCTCATCAGCACTAACCAGGATGAGGGTAATGCCCTGGTAACCATCGAGAGAGGCGACGGCTCCCGCATCAACATCTTCATTGACCCCAACTGCCCTGACTACAACAATAACTTCCTGCGTCTGGAGGGTGTGCAGACCTCACTGCTGCACTCGCTCACCGACCATGACACTGATCTGAAGTCAGTGAAAGGGCAAGATCGGGCTCTGCTTGTTAAACTGGCTGAGGAGGTGGCCAAGCTGTCCGCCCATGCCAGTCAGCTGAAGATGGAGTACAACGCGCTGAGACAAGGCCAGAGCAACATCGGACAGGAGCTCAGCACTCTGCAGACCGAACAGGGCCGGCTTATTCAGGTTAGTTTGGGAAATTTCACTGGTGCTCCAAGAGGAGGCCCAACAAATCAGGCTGAAATGAATTTGTCCCTTGTAGTTGTTGCGTTATCCACAAAGCCAAATTCCAGTGCGTACCAAGTCTGAATTTCTGGCATGAAGAACTTAGAAAACAAGATTTTAAAATACAACAATGCTGGGAGGATTCACAATGAATGAATGGTGCCGTTGATAGCGCTGTTTAATTTGCATGCGCTGTTTGCATTGTTTTAGATTTATGCAAATTAGTTAACCATGCAAATGTGACCATTTTCAGGCTGGTTCTGATTTTGAGGTTGTTGGGTAATGCTGCACACTATGTGATCTGGCATAATTTGCTGGGACTGTACAGCATTGCCCAACGACTGTGGTCCAGGTACCTGACTCGGCTCAGTCACCTCACTGGTCTGGATATGTGCCTGGTTATAATGGAACAGCTATTCTAAATTTGGTTTGCCGTCTGCTTTCCATTGGCCTTAATAGTGCCAGGTACAAGAACTTTTTTTTTACATAGAAAAAGACATGTTTCATATATATAATATATTAGGGCTGCAAAACGATTAATTGCATTTAATCGCATTCATGTGCATACACATACACATTTATATATATATATATATATATATATATATATATATATATACAGTGGTGGCCAAAATTATTAGAACACTAGTATTTTCACCAGCTAAAAATGGTTTTAAGTCAGTTATTTATATCTTTTGCTTTATCTTTAATTGATAAAGGAAATCTATTTATGAAATTATTTTTAACAGCATCCTCATTTTACAGCATTTTTTACACAAGTGCCTAAAACTTTTAACAGTACTGTAGCTTTGCAGGTAGGTCTCTTGAAGCATCTTGGAGACGTTACCACAGCTCTTCTGGATTTAGTATTATTACACATAAGGCAGTTTTTATGTCAACATTTTGATAACTGAATTATGTTTCTACTCCAATTTGTTGTTGAAACATAAACATTTAAACCATGATGGTTTCTTTCAACATACTTTCTGATGTTCATTCATGTTTATTTAGTGCTATAACTAGTAGTAAACAGGAAGAGAACATTGGTTCACATGCCATTTGAACTGAAGCACTACTGTCAAAACCACAATTATTGTTTGTATTTAGTGATAAAATTGACAGGTTGACAGGAATTTGCAGGCTGAGACTTTGTTTCATATAAAAAGTAAGAAGCACAAAGCTTATTGTGATTATTGGATTCCATGTGAGATACAAATAATATATAGTGAAGTTCACACATCAACAGAAAATAGCATAGAATCAGTAGACTAGAAGATTAGTCTTGAGATTTAAAAATCCATACCAGTATTGATTAAAAACTAGAAATCAATATTTTTAATCCAGCACTAGTGTCCACACAGCTGACATGTTTACCTGATGTAACTCATCCACATTGTGTGCATTAAATAGACACTGACACAGTCAGTCAGAGAAACACTAATTAAACGCCACTATTTCGGTCACTGATTTCAACCCTCCAAAACTATTTCAGCCAAAGTAAAAGCTGAAATTTTTAGCAGCCATTACTCCAGTCTTCAGTGTCACATGATCCTTCAGAAGTCATTCTAATATGATGATTTGCTGCTCAATTTTTAGTAATGGTTCTTATTAGTATCCATGTTAAAAATACTTTTTTGCTGCTTAATATTTTTGTGCTTGTGCACCATTCAAGTTCTCCGCATTCTCAATATAACCCAACTTTGATATATGTTATGCTTCTGTGTGGCATCTGATTTCATGTGAACAGGCCTTGACACCTACTTGAAAACCACATTTTGCTGAACTTTTTATAGATAGCAGTTTTAAAATAGTTCGGCTCAACTTCATAAGTACCACACCGCTTGCCTCTCCTTCACCTGTGCCATTATTATAAAAGCCTTCATCAGCACCGTCTGGATTGTCAAGACGAAAGACTGAAAGAAAATCTCAAGCACCATTACTCACAATGTCCCACAAGCTCCCACTTTATGACCTTTTATGAGTGTAACAATCACTGATTACAGCAGACGGAGAGATTATTTATCCTTGACAGTAATTTGAGGCTGAAATACTAAGGTTTCTCAAACATTCAACAAATCTCTTAGTGTTTACAAGATACCATTTATCTCTTCTGCCAATATGTTGTTGGCATACTGAAGCTCTTTATGAGCTTTTCCCATGTGATGAACAGCTCCGTCTTTATTTTGTTCTCTTTTTTTTTTTTTTTTTTTTTTTAATTGAAATTTGAGGGAAGTGACTTGCCCGTGAACTAGCGGGGGATTGAGCTCACACTACGCAGCCGTATGCCAACATCCCCACTAGGCACAAACCTCATTTTCACTGTGCATTTGAAGATGAGATGACAAAATGCATCGGAGCTCAGTGGTGTCAAACAGTGGAGGACTTTATTCGATGTGGCACACCACAAGGAATTTATAGCAGAGAATTCAGTCGACCTGATGATGTCTGTTTACAAGATATAGACCCATTTGAATGTGCTTTATTGAGATTCGGCTGTGTGGCTTTTTATTGCAAAATGCTTTTCTTTTTCTATATTATATTATATTATATTATATTATATTATATTATATTATATTATATTATATTATATTATATTGAACATATAACATATATTTTATTGTTATATAAAGCAAAATATAAATTTTATTGTCATATTATATATGACATATATTTACTGTATAGTAGTAGGCTGTAAAATCGATTAATCAAATATAAAATAAAAGTATATATATATATATATATATATATATATATATATATATATATATATATATATATATATATATGTAAACCAACACATATACATGTATATATTTAGGAAATATTTCACCATTATTTACCATATTTGTATATAATTTATATATAAATATACATATATAACGTATATTTCTTAAATATTTATACATATAAATATACACAGTACACATATATATTAAGTAAACACAGACTTCTATTTTGGATGGGATTCATTTTGATTAATCGATTTTACAGTCCTAAATATTACATAATCACTTTATATCCAGAAATATTGTAAAATATATTACGTACAATTGTCTGTGTGTGTATATATTTGAATGTGCTTTATTGAAATTTGGCTGTGCTGCTTTTTATTGAAAAACTTTTTACTTATAAAAAGTAATAATATAATATAATATAATGTAATGTAATGTAATGTAATGTAATGTAATGTAATGTAATGTAATATAATATAATATAATGTTGCATTATCTCATTTAATGTCCACACATATTATAAAATGTTTTATATATATCTTATTTTAAAACCTTTTGCCATACAGTATATGCATATTATGTAATATATCTACATAATATTTATAGTAGCTTTTTTTATATTCAAATGTATTATAAAAATATATATGAAATATATATTACATACAGTTGTCTGTCTATGACAGTGTTTATATATTTCAATATGCTTTATCGAGATTCGGCTGTGCTGCTTTTTCCTGTAAAACATTTACGGTTCATAGCTGTTTTATATATTTTGACCAATATATTCTATTATATATTTGATCAA
Organism: Acrossocheilus fasciatus; assembly: GCA_036784905.1. NCBI lineage: Eukaryota > Metazoa > Chordata > Actinopteri > Cypriniformes > Cyprinidae > Acrossocheilus > Acrossocheilus fasciatus. The sequence goes on along the minus strand of CM071945.1, from coordinate 7,068,860 downwards.
ATCAGCTATTTCTATATATCCTAGTATCTCATAATAGTATTTTTTAAACACCTTTTTGTTAAAGGGATGTCTTGATAATCTACTAAAAGTTTGATCAGTCAAATCCCTTGTTAAATTGTGTAAATTATGGTGTAATTGTCCATATTTTTTTAATATTTGTCAAAGTGCCGTTGGTGTTCTGTGTGTCTGATATGTGATAGCATCATTTCAGACCTGGCTCTGGAGAGCAGGAGACAGAATGAGAGACAGATGGGATCTGCGGCCCCTACATTCAGATCAGCGGTTTATGAATTCAGCCAGTAAACTAGGGCCATGCTTTCATTAGATTCCCTCGGCCAGACAATAAAAACACAGCCCCATCAATAGGGATGATTGGGTTGAGAAAAGGGGGTTGTATTCTTCAGCCTTGTGGAGTTTAGACTATATAGCCTGGTAATATCATGGGAGCTTTTTATTATTTATCACAGAGTCAGAGATAACTTCATGATATGGATGGATTTCTCAGCCCAAGGGACACATACGCTTGTCGTGGTTAGCTTGATGGGAGCTATAAACTGGTTTGCACACTCTCTCCTTGAAAACCGCAGGATAAATCTGAAAGCAAATATGAGGCCATTGAGCGGAATTACAAGAATACCGAATGAAAGTTCTGAAGGGTAATTTCAAAACTTAATTACAGATATATCATGATATCCTGAGCTCATATGATTAGATCTGGCTATAACCTGTGTTTACTTACCCTCTATAGATGAAATGAAATGCAATATCTGCTCAGTGCTTACTAGAAAATAGTGGATTTGATCATGTTATATAAAGTAAACTCAAGTAAATCACAATAGGCATCATTAAATGTATTTTTGCAGGTAATTTTTTTCATGTACTACAGCTGTATATAAGCGATTGGTGTAACACTATAGGGAAAATTGCTCTTTCTGAGTGGACCGATATTTATATAAATATGTTTTACTTTAAAATGTAGTTTATTCCTGTGATGGCAAAGCTGAATTTATAGCAGCCATTACTGTAGTCTTTAGTGTTCCAAGATCCTTCAGAAATCAGAAATCTTATATTTTTGTGGAAACCATGTTTTTTTTTTTTTTTTGATTATTTGAAATAGAAATATTTTTTTAAATTGTAAATGTTTTTACTGTCACTTGTGATAAATTTAAAGCATTCTTGTTGAATAGAAGCATCAGTTTCTTACCAATTTTTTGGAACATTTGAATTTGTAAATATCTGAATTTTGCAGTAAATTTAAATTATGTTCTCACTTATCATTACTTGATGGAATTATTAATTTATCTAATGGTAAAAGGACATTATTTATTTTTTTGGTGACTTTATACACACACACACACACACACACACACACACACACACACACACACACACACACACACACAAACACAGTTTGGAATCTCTTTATTTGTGCAATTCCAGTTTTCACCACTATTGGTGCAAAAATCACATGCTCGAACTTTGATCAATAGAAGGCTTATTTCTTCCAGTGACAATGGAATTGCAGAGATGCTAAGTAAATATATCCTCAGGGCGTCTTTGAAGGATGGATAAAGGTTTCTTTTGTGGATCCCAAGGTGCTAGCGATCTGACTCGGCAGAAGCCCTGGATCATTAATGAGGTTGGCTGAATCCAGGACTCCTTAGTCATTATCCCACCTCAGTGCTCCCGAGAAACTAGAACACGGGAACATGGTGACGCACTGGAGTGAATATGCCACTTTTATAACATAACTTCCACAGAATGTTACCACTGTGTAACATTGCATGAGTCTGCATGCTTTTGATCTGAGTGTTATACAGTGAGGTCCAAAAGCATAGCTTTCTCACTGTTGAATCCCATTTCATACACTCTTAAAAATGAAAGTCCAAAAGGGATTTTCACGGCTTTTCATAGAAGAACCTGCTCTCTTTTTTGTCCCCAAAAGAACCCTTTAGTGAGCAGCTTTTGAAAGAACTATTTTTTAATGTGAACATTTTAAAAATAGTCTTTTTAAATTTCAAATAATTAAATTTAAATAATCTTTTTCCACTGAAAATAACCTTTAATGCAACGAAAAGTTTCCATGGATGTTAAAAGAACAAAAAAGTACTCACCATCAGGCCATCCGAGATGTAATTACTTTGTTTCCTCAGTGGAACAGATTTGGAGAAATTTAGAATTACATCACTTGCTCACCAATGGATCTTCTGCAGTGAATGGGTGCCGTCAGAATGAGAGTCTAAACAGCTGATAAAACATCATAATAATCCATAAGTAATCCACATGACTCCAGCTGATCAGTTAATGTCTTGTAAAGTGAAAAGCTGCATGTTTGTAGGAAACAAATCTGTCATTAAGATGTTTTTAACTTAAACCCTTTGCTCCCGTAATATTGCTTTCTCTAAAGAACAAGTCATCTCATTTGAATTAGGAGGGACACATGCACATATCAAGCACCATTTATGAGCGGGAAACAGTTCAAAACAGTTCTAAGCAAATATGTTGGTGGATTTTGATGTGACCTTCTCACTGGAGGAATTGTTGTTATGGACTTGTATTTTGGCCAGAAGTGACAGTTTAAAGCTAAAACATCCTAATGATGGATTTATTTGTTACAAACATGCAGTTTTAACTTCACAAGACGTTAATTGATGGACTGGAGTGGTGTAGATTACTTGTGATGTTTTTAGCATCTGTTTGGACTCTCAATGACGGCACCCATTCACTGCAGAGGATCCATTGGTGAGCAGGTGATGCAATGCTAAATTTCTCCAAATCTGTTCCGATGAAGAAACAAACTCATCTACATCTTGGATGGCTTGAGAGTGAATAGATTTTCAGGCAATTTTAGTTTTTGGGTGAACTATTTCTTTAAAGGTTCTTCTGGAACCATAGATACCGATAGATAACCTTTATTTTTAAGAGCATGATCTATTAAATTCAGTGATTAATCATACATTAATCTCTGTATTTCTTTTGCAAAGTCAGCTCAAGCTAAATTAAACTGTCGTTTTTAAATAGTTGCACGTTGTTTACTTTCATGGAATACAGTTTGTTTCCGGCATAAAGCACAAGTACCTGCCATCTCCCTCTCCTCGTTAAGACCGGAGCACTCACAACTAGGTCACTGCCATGGCTGCATATTTGGCAGCACATCTGAGGTGGCAGAAGATCAGTAACATGCATTTGGGGAAGTAGTTTGCACCTCACTATTCCACTTTAACAGCATCTTAACACCAATGTTCAGTAGCCTATGTCATGAAACCTGGGTTTTGTAAAGGGCAGGTACAACTTATTAGTCCTGCTATAGGACCTTATTAAAACTCTCTTGTTAATTATGTGTGTAGACTCATTAGAGCGGTTGCCCGGGGAGATTGTTGTGTGAATGGAGAAGCTTGTAGCCTTTCTTTCTTTATGATAAACTTTTGGCAAAGAGACCACTTTCTTTTGCCCTTTGCTTTGGAAGGTGGGTGGAGGAAGGAAATGTTGACTCATCTGTCAGCCAGACTTTGAAATTAATACATGCTGACACTTTCCCTTTTCTCCTGGCAAAATCGTATCTGTCGTCTGCCGTGAAACACTTGGATGGTGTCTCGAATGAAAGATCAGTTTCGATTTAACTTTTTTGTGACTGCTGTTATGCCTGGACAATGACATTGTTAATTATTTGATTATTTAATTATGCTTTCACTCTCCTTCAAAAGAACCCTAAACTCTCTGAAAATAACCTGTGACACAAAAAAGGAGATTATGGAAAATGATTGTTATTATTATTATTATTTTCATAATTTTTGTCACTCATTTTACATATTTATTTATTATATATAATATCATTATACATTATATGTTATATATTAATATTATATATTAGATTTATTTATTTTTGCATATTTTGAGGATGACAGAAGTTTCTTTTGTGGGTAACCTTTAATTATAAATACTACAATTTCTAATTATTATCTGTATTATATTATATATATAATATAATATAATATATTTTTTCACATTTTTGAGTATAAAGTATTTGAACACTAATCTCACACTTAAAAAGGTCTTGCATTAGATAACAAAATAACAAACCAGGTTACATTTTAAAGAAATATAACTCCGGTGTGAACTTTAGGAACTGACATCATATATAAATGTGAGTTGTTAAAAACTAATTGAAAAAATGGAGTTTATTCCAAACAAAGCTTTTGACAGCAGTGACATTCATACATTTTAAACGTGACTTATATGTTCAAAGGTGTCCAAATACTTTTTATGGCCATGTTGTATTATAATTTATAGGTACATGTTGACATCGCTATGAAATTAGGCCTGACATAACTTAACAGCAGCATTATCTGAAAGCTACTGTTGTAGAACCAGAAAATTTAAAATGAATTCACTATCTATAGGAAACATTGAGTTCACATGAGTGCAGAATCTTGTGTTTCAGTCATTTGCATACTGAGAAAGTTTTGATGTGTCAGCAAGCAGCACAATTTTTCCCTTTGGTCTCCTCCTGTTCGATTGTGCTTATTAATCTTTCGCCTTTGATCTATCATCAGTCATTTCCAAAACTGAGAGCTGTGTTCCAAACTTGGATGCATGTTGGTGAGATTATTGATGATACGGAGTCTTGCGGAGGAAGCGCGCTGGAATATGTCTGTGATTAATGGAAGCCCCTCAAACAGGAAACAAATTCCTTTTAAATAATGTTTATGCCATCGATGTCCTGGTCCAGCCTGGAAATGACAAATGGGCCAGGCAGCACTTGTTTAAAAGAGGGGCTATCTGTGTCTCTTTATCTGCTAAAATGCTTTGGCATGAGACTCTTAACCTCAGTTCATTTTCCTCCATCATCTCTTTAACACGCTTTTAGAGCGATGAACGTATACAGACCTTGGGTAGATGTGCAGTCAGTGGGCGCTAATGTGGCCGGTACCATGCCGTGACTTTGGCTGTGCTCGTAATAGCTTACTGCCTTATCGCTCTTGCTGTTTCTGCAATATTCAGTACAGGTATACAGGTATATTCTCAATACCTGCATAAACTGTTATATTTGTCTTATAAACCAGAGTTTACAGTGTGGAATATGACATCCCACAATGAAGTGCGGTTGACTTGATCTTCCAATTACAGTGTGACATACAATCCAGAAATAATAATATTATATCTCTTTCTTGATCTCTTTCTTGACACGTTTGATTGGATGGCCAAATTGTAAGAAATTTTTACACAAAATTGGATTAAAAATGCAAAATGGCTTTTATTTCTGCTAGCAAATGCAATGTGATGATGTGGTGTTAATGTTGTTTACATGTATATCATTTTCAGGTTAAAGTTTTGAGAATTGTCTAGCATAAATCTAAATATATTGAAGACATGCATGCTGTTTTCCTCAATTTTTCTTCTGTAAACACTTAAGATGCACGTTTGCAGTATATTTTGCTGAAGCAGTATTTTGGCTAACTCATTCATTCTCATTTATGTCTTTAACAATAAAACAAGAGAAGGATGACCTTGGTTTTAACATTTATGAAATGTTTGAGTGTCCTCCCAGCAAAAAATATGTTTCTTCAATAGCTTGACTTTTTAACTGCCTGTATCTAAAATCTCCTAAAATTATATTTGATTAGACATGCACAGATAAAAATTAAAGTTCTGTTACTGTGAATATTCAAATGATAATAGAACTAATTTATTATTATTATTATTATTATTTTGAATATCCATAATATACTCATTAATAATTTTTTTAATAAATAAATAATTTATTTTTACGAAAAAAAAAATGTCTGTCTTCTGTGTGTATCAAAAATTACCCAAAACTGTCTTTGTTTGGACATGCACTGATAAAAAATAAAGAATAAATATTTTGTTTACATCATAATATATATATATATATATATATATTCTGTATATATACACACATACACACATTACATTTACATTTACATTTAGTCATTTTGCAGACGCTTTTATCCAAAGCGACTTACAATTGGGGAATACATAAAGCGATTCATCTTGAAGAGGCAATCAGACAAATGAAGTGCTTGTAACACCAAGTCTCAGGCATTGTTTAAATAAGTACAAGCTAACAAGGGAAGGAATAAATAAAGAGAAAGAGATTTTTATTTTTTTTTTAAGTGTAGGATGAAGTCAAGTAGTGTCGAAAGAGATTTTTCAACTGTTGCTTGAAGATTGACAGGGATCCAGCACTCCGGATAGGGGTGGGAAGATCATTCCACCTGCCAGGAATGGTTAACAAGAATGTTCTGGCGAGTGATTTTGAGCCTCTTTGTGATGGTACCACGAGGCGTCGCTCACTAGCAGATCTCAGACTTCTGGAGGGGATGTAGATTCTTAATAGTGAGTGCAAGTAGGCGGGTGCTGAGCCTGTGGTTGTTCTATAAGCAAGCATCAGTGTCTTGAACTTGATGCGAGCTGCGACTGGTAGCCAATGCAATGAGATAAAGAGAGGTGTAACATGGGCTCTTTTGGGTTCGTTGAAGACCAGTCGTGCCACCGCATTCTGAATCATTTGTAGAGGTTTGAATGTGTTTGATGGAAGTCCAGCCAGAAGAGCATTGCAGTAGTCCAGCCTAGAAATGACAAGGGCCTGGACAAGAAGTTGTGCAGCATGCTTCGTCAGAAAGGGCCTGATCTTTCTGATGTTGTGTAGTGCAAACCTGCAAGATCGAGCAGTCTTTGCAATGTGGTCTTTGAAGGTCAGCTGGTCATCAAAGATTACACCAAGATTTCTGACCGAAGTTCATGGAGTAATTGTTGATGAACCTAACTGGAACGTGAAGTCATGCTGTACTGTAGAGTCGGAGCGGCGGGAAAGACAAGAAGCTCAGTCTTTGCCAGGTTGAGCTGAAGGTCGAGATGTCCGCCAGGCAACCTGAGATCCTTGCAGCTACCGTTGGATCACCTGGTTGAAAAGAGAGATAGAGCTGTGTGTCATCAGCATAGCAGTGGTAGGAGAATCCATGTGCCTGTATGATGGGACCCAGTGATGTAGTGTATGTGGAGAAGAGGAGGGGTCCAAGAACCGATCCCTGAGGAACCCCAGTGACCAGTGTATGTGCTTTGGATACCTCCCCTCCCCAGGTCACCCTGAAAGACCTACCAGTGAGATAGGATTCAAACCAGCGAAGTGGAATTCCAGCGATGCCTAGTGATGAGAGGGTGGACAGGAGTATCTGATGATTGACAGTGTCAAAAGCGGCAGATACACACACACATATATATAATTTATTTATAACTTATGAACTTCAATAAATAATAATAATAACTCCTCACTTCAACAAATGTTCTTCAATAGTTTTACTTTTCAACTGTCAGTATTTAAAAGCACCAAAATTTGTTTGGCCATTGTTTGGACATGTGGATATTCAAATAAATATAAAATAAATAAATAATAATAATAATATATAAAATAAGATAAAATAAAAATAATAATTAATTAATTCTTATTCTTATTTAATGTCCATGTTAATAATAATCCATACAAATACACCAATAAATAATTAAAATAATTCAATATTCAAAATGCTTCCAAATTCCGATAAATACAGGCAAATGCCAGATATTTTACATTTTTGAGAAAAAGGAATATTGATGTGTTTACAAATATGAGCAAATTCTGACTAAAACTCGAATATGTTTATACATGTACATCATTCATCATGAAATAATGGCTAATGTTGACATACTGACATACTCTTTGTTAAAAAATGTATGTATGCAGCAAACAATGTATTCTGTTCCAAACACAGCCATTGAAATTGATAGTTCAAGGTGAGTTTTGAAGGCCTGGATCTTTTAATTGGTAGTTTCCTGCTGTGTGCTTTAATGAAAGAGAGGCAATGTTTAGAGTAGATGTGGTGACTGAGGTCTGGTGTCCTGTTGAGTGTATGCCAAGAGGTTCGAGTCATTCAAAAAACAGGTTTAGTTAGAGGTTATAGCATGGAGTGCATTGTACTTTTGGGGACATTATGTTTTTTCTTTTGATGCTGGATGGCCTCGTAATGATAGACGTGTTGCTATGGCAGCATTTTGAGAGTTGCGAGTGCTAATGTCCTGACCATCCGCTCAGTGCGTCAGCCGTCATCAACTTCAAGCGAGTTCACAGACACACACACACACAACAGCTCCTACTTAGCTTGCAGTGTGACACAGTGACATATGCGCACACGCAGACGTGTTAACGACACACTCTCAAAGAACTCGATGCTCGTTCACACCCCAAAGGAGAGCTTTACGCTTTCATGTGTCATAGGAAACAAGCTTCACTTTAGGGCTAATTTTTGCTAATCGCCAACTGAGCTTCCTACATCCTCAAGTGCCACGTTGATTCGTGATGTTTGATGTGAGACACGAAGAACTGTCCTTGGAGAAAGGCGCACAGTTTACCTCACTCAGAATCAAGTTTTTTTTTCTCCCCATCGAGGTGACCTGAACGGCTTTGCTGATGCAGGCAATAAAGAGAGCTGTCTGGGAAACTCAAACCGAGCGGTTTCCAGAGCCGCTGGCCGTGAGCCTGCTAAACTGAAGCACTATCAGTGTTGTGCAGCAGAGTGCACCTGTTACTTTAATGCAGTGCCGGGGACCACATGCTGATACAGAGACTCCATTGTTGTTATTGTTTAAGCCAGGCTTTTAGGAAAGGCCAAAGTCAACCAAAGCTGTGTTATAATGGCACGCCATAGAAATCACGTCCAAACCAGGTATGACGCAACGCGATTTCAGCAGCAAGCAATTTTTCCACAAAAATGTTAAGCGGCAAAAACGGTTTTAAATGGTTTGATAATAAGAAATGTTTCTTGAGCAGCAAATCAGCATATGAAAATGATTTCTCAAGGATTGTGCGACACTGAAGTAATAATGTTGAAAATTCAGCTTTGCATCACAGGAATAAATTACATTTTGAAATATATTCATACAGAAGACAATTCTTTTAAATTGTATTATTTCATAATTATTTCATTTGCATTCAGCCGCGAGCGGACGTGGATGCAGGAATGGCGCGTTACATTATTACTATTTGTTTTTTTGAGCAACTGGGAGTTGGTGCCCTACACAAACTGCGTAGCCTACTCTACGTATAGGGAGCAGCGGTACTGATTGTAATTATTAATAAAAATTTCAACAGTAGACTTGTGTATGTACTGTGTGTGTGTGTGTGTGTGTGTGTGTGTGTGTGTGTGTGTGTATTAGGGCTGGTATTTTCACACGTTAATTATATTAATTAATTAGGGTGAAAAATAACGCGTTAAAATTATTACTTGCCCCACCCCAGACCTATGTGGGTCATCTGACATTTCACACAGTTGATTGATGACAAATATGAGGCAGGGCAACAACTCACTGCATGATGGAGCCTAGAGAACGTAGTTAGAATGTCCCTGAAATTCAAGATATGGGGCAAAAATGCCTCTGTTTGAGTTTTTGTCTCATATTTACATCATATAGGCCTAGTCAATCAATATCACACGAGTGCAAATGTGTTACTGATCTTATACAACAGTTCAGTAAGTTAGAAGTTAATATTGTGTTATTTTAGATTGTTTTGCCAACGAAAATATAAAGACAAAGCAGAACTGTTCGTCTCCGAGCAACAGACAGCTGCATCATTTCTTATGCTGCATTCACGTGCTATCGGAATTATTGTAAATATGAGTTTCCTAGACGGAAAGTGGCCATATAAGGCATCTCTAAGGCAGTTCATGTCCAACTTCCGACTAGGAAGCTCGTGTTTAGGATAATTCCGATAGCACGTGAATGCAGCATTAATGCACATTTTGAACGAATTGGGTGAACCATTTGGCACGTTGAATCATAGGTGCGTTGGATTTGAAGCGGCGCTGCACAGATCGATCATCGTATGACATCAAAGGACCACGAGAGTGATTCAGAAGCATAAGGAGCCGTCTGCTCTCTATAGCTCTTGCGGTACTTTGATGTCACACATCGATTGGTCTGATGGTGATGATCCTCTTCAAGTCGAACAAGCCTAATGATTCTGTGGACCATTCATAAAGAACCATTTACTTCACTCCTGAATAAATCAGTCATTTGAACGAATCAAATGAATGAATAAATGACTCCATGACTTAATCATTAAGCCATTTACCACCACCTGCTGGCAGGTTTAGTTTATTATTTAGAGTATCATTTATCAATTAATGTATCATTATCAATAAATAATTTCATATTTCCATAGTAATAATAATAAAATTAATAAAACAAATTATTAAAGGCATAGTTCACACACCCAAAAATGACACTTGTGTCATCATTTACTCACCTTCATGGTCCAAAAGTGTTTATTTAATAAATGTTATCAAACTATTTCTTGCTGAAGCTACTTTTTGTAATGTCTGTTTAATGCTTTACACAACAATGACTTTAAATGATCTTTTGGGAGTAATTTCTCAGCCAAATTTGATGTGCGTTTAATTTACAGTTAATTAAATTAATTAATCTCCACATCTTGTAATTTTATTAGATTGAAAATTTTAATTGCTTACCAGCCCTAGTGTGTGTGTGTGTGTGTGTGTGTGTGTGTGTGTGTGTGTGTGTATATATATATATATATATATATATTATTTCTATATATAAAGAATAATTTTCAGCATTAAAATATGTTTATATGTAGTATTTGAATTTTTATATAAAACAATATATTTAAAAATAGCATTTTGGTTACATATTTTGTAGTTTGAAATACAGTATTTTAATTAAAATGAGTGATTTTCATTTTAATAAAAACTATTAAAACATTAAACTATAAAAATTAAAATTAGACTATAGAGTCTATTGCAGTCTATTTTCTAAATTATAAATATAATTTTTTAAACTTAATATATGTATGTCTATGTATATATATATATATATATATATATATATATGCATGTGTGTGTGTATATATTTGCAAAGTGATTCAAAATATTTTTATTCACTTTCGTGTTCTAATGGAATCGTCAGACTGATTCAGGCATGCAAGTATGTGAGTCTTAAGTAAAAGAAATGGAACGTGTGTTATTCTCTGTCCTTCAAACTTTCCCCTGCTTTCTCTCTGCAGCTGCTGTCGGAGAGCCAGATCAACATGGTGAAAGTGGTGAACTCTGTGAGCGACGCACTCAGCTCCATGCAGAAGGAAACCGGAAACATCAAGAGCCGTCTCAAGGCAGATCTGCAGAGGGCTCCGGTGCGCAGCGTCCGGCCCAAGGGCTGCGCCGGTGGAGAAGGTAAAAAAAACCCTCCTCATTAGCCACATATTCTCAAGTCTCCAACCAGCCCTAATGAGCCCTAGAATGGTTTCACACCTATTCCCTCATAAGCTTTCTAGAAGTGTGAAAGAGACATGCCACTGCTTAGACAGCAGGTGTGAGATGACAGATTTGAAGTCTGAAAGCTTTCTTTTCTTACGCCGTACCTTGAACGGGTTTCTCAAAAAATGAAAAAAAAAACAGATGCAGTTATGGCTTGGCATGTAATGTAGATTGATGATGCTGGCATATCGTATCTTCTGGCAGGTTCCAGACCCAGGGATTGCAGTGACCTCTATGCCAGCGGGCAAAGAGAGGATGGTATCTACTCTGTGTTCCCCACACATTACCCAGCAGGCTTCCAGGTCTTCTGTGACATGACTACTGATGGGGGCGGATGGACGGTGAGTCGCACAGTTCCCAAAGTCAGCATCATACAGTACGCCAGCAGCTCGGGGCGAAATTCGGACGTTGTTTCCGGTCACCTCTGAGCTGTTTTTTTTTTTTCTCCAAATATATCTGAATTGACTGAACAGCCTTAGGAATGAAAATCACTAGTAATGAGTCACTCCATTAGGCATTGACTTGTTAAGCGTACGCTCCCACGCATTAGTAAGCAGGTCACAGATACGCGCATGAACGCATTCGCATGCACAAACACGCTTCAAACCGATGTTTCACAAGTGTACAGTTCATTACAGCAGCTGCATACAGAATAGACAGAGCAAACTATCTTTTCCGAGAGCATTATCTTCACATTCGATGCACGGAGGAGAGTTTTAATTTCATGGTCTTTTGAATAAAAATAAAGATAAGACATAGGGATGGCAGTATATATCATGCTGCGATAGAAGAGTGCCAGTTGGTAAAGATTCTGCTGTGCCGTTTATGCCGAGCTTATATGCATTTAACAAGTCTGACAAGCAGAAAACTATAGAGTACTCTAAAATGTGTCACAGACTGGTGCTTCCAGCTTTTTTGCCTACAATGGGAGTGATTTACTTTTGGTAGCTTTGCACTGACTGATTATTCAGTTGTTATGAATAATCTTATCATTAGGGTCCTGTTTGAGTTTAATCTCGATTTAATTGCTGATGATGTGACGCTCAGAACTTGAATTTGGTTTATTGAGTGTAAACAGAATTAGATTATGGCTTATAAGTGGAGGTGAAACTGGAAGTGTGTCCAAGCCACTGCTCTGTTCTTACCAGAGAAGCCTGTTTAATCACAGATGGTAAATATATTTTAAGAATTAGAATATTGTGTTCATTGCAAAGTCGGTAGGATAATTTATCATGACATTTTATGCATTAGGAATCACTATTATATCATGACGGAATAATTTCCCCACGAGAAATGTAATTTTTTGGAGACTATATGTTTTATTAAATGTTTATATATAGTAATATGTATGTGTATGTTATTCTTTTGGTATTTTAATTAAAAATATAACATTTTAAATAAAAATATTAAACTATAAATAACTTCAAAATATTATTATCATTTTATATTTCACTATTTTTGTTAGATTTTTAGTTTGTCCTCTTGTTAAATGCTTTTGTCATTTTATTAGTTCTATTATATATAAAAAAATAAAATTAAAAAATATTTTTAAAAACCCCTAAAACATTAAACTATACATAATACCTTTCCATATATCATATATTAAATAATAAATGTTATTATTAAAATAATTATATTATCATTATCATTGTGTATACTGTGTATACTGTGTAAATTTATATATATTTATGGCTTGTAGCACACTGTAAAATTGCTCATACAGTACTATGAGGTTTTGATAATGCTGCTCACCACAAATACGACAGCTATTTAATAACTTGAACAGTGTTTTTCTAGCACCATTATTAAAGAGTCCACTTTGTAAAATTGCTGTTACAGTGGCACGCAACGTTGATTGCTTCAAAGTGGCATGTTTCCAGGTCTTGCTTTTCAGACAGCATGTTCCTTCTTCTTAAAAATGGTTTAATCAATTCTCAGGGATGACTTTTAGTGCTTGTTGGTAGGTAGCGGTACTGCTTCATAAACAAGTGGCTTCAGATCTTGCATTCATTATTTTCAATCCTCTAAGCATATGAAACAGAAAAGCACTTTGTTTTAATTTAATTTAGTGCTATTATTTGTAAAACCAACTGATTAGACTATGTGAAACGTATCTGATAATGAATAATTGAAAGAACGCTGTTACTGCCATATCCTCATTTGCTCGCTGTCCTCAGAGAAGATACTTTGAACAATACTTGGTGAACATCACAAGCTTTACGTAAGTCCGTCTTTGTCTCTGCAAGGCTATTGCAATGAAAGGAGATATTTCAAATAGCAGATGGTGTAACTAAGACTTTGAGCATCCTGATAAAGACACAGTAGGAGGCAGGCTGACATCTGCAGTAAAAGGAAAGAAGATATTTGATGACACATCGTCTTTATGGTCATCAGCCTCTTAATGCATTTCGTTAAGGTCAGTGGTAGAAAGGACAGGACGGTACAGTACTGAGTTGTCCTTGTGTTGAGAACACAAAAGCGCAATAGCTTCCATTCCGATACAATTGCCAGGATACACATTTTCATATTTGCTCTCGGTGGCTTACATACATGGTGTTGAAAAGGGTGACATATTGTATTCCCTGATTACAGTCAAAGCTGCTTTGCGGCAGCGAGAGCGTTAGCTTAGCACGTCGTCTTTCACCGCTAAGCGTGCCGGGAGCGCAGGGAATCTGAAGAGGCAGAAAGGAACTGTTACAGGGAATTAATAGATCTAGCGCCCCTATTCATCATCTGCGGTCTCCAGCGGTTTTTGATGAGGATGTGGGGCTTTTCTGCTGGTAGCGGAGTAGATCAGGCCGCGTTCAGTCGGGTCACGGAGACAGGCGGTGGGGGAGGGGGTGTAATTTCACATGCTCGGACATGCACACAATCCCTGCCACGGACCTTCCCAGTTAGCGGTGGAATGAGCTGTCCTCTCTCCACCTCTCCAAACGCTTGGTCTCTGGTGTTTTATTAAAGGAATAGTTCAGCCAGAAATGAAATTCTGCCATTATTTACACTCCCTCACGTCGTTCTAAACCTACATAGTGTTATTTTTTTTTCTGTTGAACAAAAAAGAAGACATTTTTGACCATTTTTTTAATGCCGCTTTTTTGTATAACAACGGTTGAGAGTGGCTACGTGTGTCAAACTCTGAAAGGAACAAACAAACAAACAAATTAATTAATTAATTAAATAAAAGCACCAAAAAGATAGCGTCATTTAATAGCTTTGTGTGAGGAACATAAACCGTGAATATAGACTTAAATTTAAGCCTTTTTCTTCCACAAAGCTATGTGGGTTGAATTCAGAAGATTTAGAATATGTAGTTTATCTCAAAGAACCAGCTCATAAGAATCATCTGTTCACAGAGAGTCATTACTCCGATTCAGACCATAATTTGCATGTGTTTTGAGAGTGATTTTTCACTTTTTTTAACCAATTCATTTAAAAGTTGCTTAGAATCATTTGTTTGTGAGCCATATGGAACAATTTTATGGTATTTTTATAAGTCTGACAGTAATGAATTTAAAGATCTGATTGTTGCATGGGTAAAATAACCACACAATTTTCATTTTTGACCACAATATTTCTTTAAATGTGTTCAGCTCAATGGCTGCTCCTGTAAACATGCAGAAAAAGGCAGAAAGACATAGACAGACATGGTCAGGGGGAGAAAGTGCACATGGGGGTGATGAAAAAAACTACAATCCTCTGAAACTAAATGACAATGGCAACTGTGGTTAATTGGAGCAGATACTTCATTTATGCTGTAATCAGATGTATAAACATCTGGAAGGCAGCTGTGGCTGTCAGCCATGTCTGGAAAAATGTCCCTGTTCTACCTCCGTCTGCACACAGGTGCATTCCGCCCCCAAACAGCGTTCCTGAACACCACTTTCCTAAACACTCAGCTAAATCGACCAACAGCAAAGAGGCAGAGAAGCACAGTCCTGACCCTTTGTTTTGGTTTGTAGTTTTTTATTTTTTTTATCAGTGTAATACAATCTACTACAGAATCTTCACCCCAAAGTCTTTCTCTCAGCATACTGGTTGGGAAGGAAAGTGTGACACGACTCAGTGTGATGTGAACCACTGTTGGAAGCTTGTGAACAGAATGTCAATGTCTACGCAGAAGTGAGAAACAGAGAAGTGAACTTCATGTCCTCACACATTCCATCAGCTTGCAAAACTAGCACCTGTCTGAGTGCTGGTATTTCATACGCCCTGTTGTTTTCATTTGAATGAACTGTGATGAACTGCTTTGACACTTGAAAGCATGCTTAGTTTGTGAATTATACAACGAAGGAATTTCTATAGGTAATTTTCACACACAGTCTGTTCAGATTTACTTGATGTAACCTGGCTTGTCTTTATGCACCCTTGTAATGGCGTACTAATGATTCGTTTTACTGAATAAGCATTCAGAATAACACTGAACACTGATAACACTAAAGTATCATTCAAAGGTTTGCTGTCAGTTTATTTATTTATTTTTAAAGAAATTAGTACTTTTATTCAGCAAGGATGCATTAAATTGATTGAAGTGAAAGTAAGGATGTTTATGATGTTTCAAAATATTTCAATTTTTTTAAATATCGCTGTTCTTTTGAATTTTCTATTCATCAAAGAATCCTGGAGAAAAAATTCAAACAAACGTTAAGCAGCATAACTGTTTTGAACATTTGGTAGCATATCAGAATGATTTCAGTATGTTATAGAAGTTAGTTTAAAATGTAATCATATTTTAAAAGCATTTTTAAAAAAACTTGCCGATGTTTCTGACTTGCTGTTTATACATTTAAACAATGATAATCTTGTAAACATATGATTCTTCTGTTCCCAGTGAGCTGCAATGCAGATTTAGACTGATAACACATATGTTAAGAGCTGATTCTTTTAGTCTTTATAACAGATTAATTTAAACAAACTGATTGTTGTGTTAAACCAGTTTCTCCTTCATCACAGTCAATTCAAACGGCAAGCTAAAACTCACAACTTAGCTCGAGTGTCATTTCTTTTGCCACTGCACTGTAAATACAGTAGCACTGCAGGAAACACTGTCAAAAGTAGTTTAGTGCAGCATTCGTCCACATACAGATAACCTAGCATAAATGGAGCTCATAAAAATCATTCAGTTTCAATATTGTTTTTAAAAAATGGACCCAATTTTGATTCCAACCATACATCAGCCCCTCACAGCCCCTTTCTAATAGCTAGTGATCTCATTCGGCACTGTCAGATGGTGCAGCTGACATTTGGATCTTCAAAGCTCATTTAACACCAAAAGTTGCATACTGTTTCCTCCGCAATTACCCCCCCAGCACTTTTTCAAGGAATTCTGATTATTTTGCACTTGAATGCATTGATTTGTTTCTTTGTGTAATATTTCCCCTCTGTCAGAAGCTTTCTCGTAGTACTATTTGTCAAAAATAACAATGCACTCCCAGGCAAAAAACGCCTCAAATATTGGAAACCAGAGTCCCCTGAGGCATTTTAATAAGTAGTGCTGTCCTCTTTTGTGTTTTTTCAAACTTTTTGCTTTTTGGTTTTTGGAACACATAATAAATTGCTTTTATTTTTAGGAGAGCCATAAAAGTGTTCCGGATGTGTCTCTGTTGTTTTCGATTATTTTTCTCTACCTTCTTAATCAAGACTTTTAAGCTGCTTTTAAAATGAAAATTGTCATTGTTTACTCACCCCCATGTTCTTCCAAACGTTTAATTTTTTTTTTGTTCTGTGGAACACAAAAACAGAAATGTAACATTTTGACTAGTGTACAGGGCCGTCCTTTGGGCGGTGCAACTGGTGCGGTTGTACCGGGCCCCGCGGCGAACGGACCACCCAACCCATCCCCCCCCCCCCCCCCCCCCTCGTCGTGAACGGACTGAAACGTGATCATGAACGGACCGCGGGGGGCCCCGCTCCCTACCTCGCACCGTGCCCCACATCAGCTAGTCTATATGAATAGTATTGTAGTCCATGCAATTACAATGAATGGCTTCTGAAGCTTTCAAACTTGCAAAAGCACCATAAAATTGACCCATAAATCTTGTGCGCTAGTCTCCTGAAGCCATATGATTCAGAAGACATAAAAATGAAGTCATTATTTATTGATAATCTTCTCCAGTGAGCTGTTAACCGCTTTGGCTGAGTCACTAAGTCAGATTTGTAAAAGAATGATTCCGAACATTTTTGTGATCTGGATCAACGAATTAATTCAAAAGAGTGATTCATTCACAAATCTAACATGGCTACCTTTCTCATGACCTCTCATGTGGGTTTGAAATGACTTGAGGGTGTGTACACAATGATATTTTCTGTTGCTAGATTGAATTTTGTGTTCCTTTGAACCCGAGGCAGCATATTGGACGTTAGTTGTTTTTTATTTAAGCGTGTAAGAGTACACACTGCACTTGTTAGAACGCACCACCAGAATGATTGAAGAAACTAGAGCAGACCTTCAAGCGGTCTCTGCGCGGTTCATGAATCTTTTTTTTTTTTGTTTTTTTCCTAAAGACAGACTTCAGTCAAGGGAGTCCATCAAGAGAAAGCTCTTTGAAAGATGGCCTGACACGGGCGGCAATCAAAGCATCTGAGAGGAAATTGCACCAGCAATGGCATCTTACTTTGTTGGCATGGCAGGGGAATGAAATATATCAATCTAATTTCAATTTAAACCCAGAAAAGTTTCAACTGGAGCCCCTCCGCCCACTCTCAAACTCCCGCAGCTTAATCGTCTCTGCTCTGCCGTCTCTGGTCCTGCCCCGGATCTCCACTAATTGCTGTATTTTTCTCCCCTTGTAACTCTTGAGAAGCAAGTCTGGAGATGTGGAGAGGGGGGAAAAACGGGGTCGGTTTTTGATGGCAGATCTTAAAAGGTGATGAAAGTTGAAAGTAACATTATTGCCAGAGGGGGAAAAGTCTCAGCATATCTTTCTTTTTCTTTTTCCATCTTGACGGTTTGAATTTTGCATGACCACTAAAGGTCTGGAGGTCTAACGATTCTTGAGGTTGCTCTATTTATATTCAGGCAGCAAGCGCTACCCCTAGGTTGTTTCAAAATGGCCGGGTGCCGCACGCCACAGCGGCAGACGGGTTTCTCTCTGGCATTGATCTTAGCAGAGAGTAATGATTTCTCATGATTACAGACAGGCTGGTCACAAAGGGGAAAGAAAAATGCATTATTCCTCGTGCAGATTGCAATGTCCTTTTTTGAAAATTTCAAGTGTAATCACAACACTCTGGAAAAAGCATTATTTGCTGTATTATAATTTCCTATTTTTTTTAAAAGCGGCCTTGTGAAATGAAATGCTTTATCTATTATAGATTGCCAGAGGATGGCACATGAAGTGGCTCTGTTGAAATATTTACCTCTTCTGTAAAGCGAATCTTTACGTGCACGCCGCCAGGCCTCAGACGGCAGGCTTTTTGTATTTTTTTTTTTTCTCCCTGGGTTAAGGTTATTACACGGGCCGTTCTCAAAGAGCACGTAAATTTCCATGCAATTCATTGGCTTTCTTCAAGCTCCCAGCAGGACTGATGTTTTATGAAATATGTGAATAAGCCTTGCCGTGTTTTTATTTCCTGAAAAGCTTTTGCTGTTCATTCATCTGTTCTGTAACACTTTGGCCCTTCAGGACATATTTGCAATTCTGTTAAGCTATCTGTCACTTTTCTCTGCGGTGGATGTTTTTGACTCTGACACACCTACTAACACCATTCATTCTCCAACACATTAAAACAGCTCTCTATATGCATACATATAGCTCAATATACACTGCTCAAAAAAATTAAAGGTACACTTTGAAAACACATCAGCTCTCAATGGGGAAAAATATAATGCTGGATATCTATACTGATATGGACTGGGTATTGTATTAGGAATGAAAGGATGCCACATCGTTTGATAGAAATGAAAATGATCAACCTTCAGAGGGCTGAATTCAAAGACACCCCAGAAATCAGAGTGAAAAAATGATGCAGCAGGCTAGTCAGTTTTGCTGAAATTTCATTGCAGCAACTCAAAAGGGTAATCAGTAGTTTGTATGGCCCCCATGTGCTTGTATGTGTGCCTGACAACATCGAGGCATGCTCCTAACGAGACAACGGATGGTGTATTGGGGTATTTCCTCCCAGATCTGGACCAGGGCTTCACTGAGCTCCTGGACGGTCTGAGGTGCAACCTGGCGTCGTTGGATGGACCGAAACACAATGTCCCAGAGGTGTTCTATTGGATTTAGGTCAGGCAGGCATGAGGACCATTCAATGGTATCAATACCTTCATCCTCCAGGAACTGCCTTCATACTCTTTTTTGGTCAAAGACATTCACACCATGCAGTGGCCTGCTGGAGGTCATTTTGTAGGGCTCTGGCAGTGCTCCTCCTGTTCCTCCTTGCACAAAGTAGCAGATACCGGTCCTACTGATGGGTTAAGGACCTTCTACGGCCCTGCCCAACTCTTCTAGAGTAACTGCATCCTGTATAACAATTTAACTACATCATATTGATGTGCCATCCTGGAGGAGTTGAACTGCCTGTGCAGCCTCTGTAGGGTCCAAGTATGACATCATGCTACCCGTAGTGACACTGACCCTAGCCAAATGTGGAACTAGTGAAAAACAGTCAGAAAAGATGTGTAGGGAAAAAAATGTCAGTGGCCTCCACCTGTGAAACCATTCCTGTTTTGGGGGTCATCTCATTGTTGCCCATTTAGTGCACCTGTTGTTAATTTCATTAACACCAAAGCAGCTGAAACTGATTAACAACCCCCTCTGCTACTTAACCGAGCAGATCAATATCCCAGGAGTTTAATTGACTTGATGCTATACTCTGATTAAAAAGTGTTCCTTTAATTTTTTTGAGCAGTGTATATTCCTGTGATTGCCATCAATAAGATTTCAAAATTAAATAGACAGTTATTTTAAATTGTAATTATATTTCACAATATTGCACTTTCTACTTTGTTTTTGATCCAATAAATGAAGCGTTGCTGAGCATAAGTGACTTCTTGATATTAGACATGTATGTAGACCGAAGCATTTCAAATGGTCAAACAGTTCTTGTTAAAAAAATACGAAAATTGGTGGAGACAAATGACTGTCTTTATGAGTTAGTTGGTTGAAACATTCAGTCAACTGTTTTCATTCAACAACACAGTTCAGGAACAATACAGTTGGCTTTATTTATGAGTGAGCCACTGAAGCATTGACACAATCAGTTTGTTAAAAACCTTGATGTATCCAGGTGCTAAACTATCTGTCTGTCTGTGTGTAAATACTGTATATATTAAGGATGTTTAATATGCAAATTGTGAGGCTAAATCAGAAGAGAGTGAGTGTTCATTAAAATTAATGGTACCATCTGCAATCCACCAGTGATTTTACACCCTCTAATGTGCTTCTAATATGGCCAAACGTATGTGAACACCCAAACACCATGCCTATAAGTGCACATAATCCATATACATTTGTGCTGAACCTATATAACGTATATAACTTCAAAATATGCTTTTCAACCATTATTCCTATACATATTCTGGCCTTTTATGTGATTCTCACAAAACTTAATCCAACGTTAATCCAATAGTTGTATTTACCGTTCTTATTCATAAAGAGAATAAAAAAATCTGCTTTTATACCCCAGCGAATATGTTCAAGCGCACAATGATTCTCCAAATATAGCTCACAACTCATATAATGATTAATGTGGTCCAGATAACAGGAGAAAGCCTATGTTAACCTTGAGAATTAGAGGGTAAACCCTTGAAATCTGGCCCCATTCACTGCACTTTACAGATACCCTGTTCGCTACACGACCTTCACCTGAGATATTTAGTCTTAGAAGACATTTAAGGCTTATCAAACTACTCGGCTGCATTGCACATACTATTTATATGCCATATACAGGGCTTCTGTATATAGCATGCATATATTGCAATATTTGTGGTACTGTATTAAGGGCTGAAAAGCAGTGCACAGCTGGAATCTGAACAAGTTTGTCACAGATGCTATCTGTGCAATCCTTCACGGCACCACTGCCTTTTATTGATTCACTGGTGTTGGAAGTCTGAATGTCCAGTGCCACAGTTCAATTTGAACCACATTAGAGGGTGTAAAATCGCTGATGGGTTGCAGATGGTCCCATTGATTTTAATGGAGACTCAACTCTCCTCTGATTTAACCACACAATTTGCATATTAAACATCATTAATGTGTATTTAGAAAATTATGCCTGGAGTTTATCAACCTTTCAGCTATTTACTAGATGTTTACTGTCGACGTTTGAAACTGAAAATTAGTTTGAAATGACTTGAAATGATGGCACGTCTGGATCATAAAGATTGAACCATTTATTAGCCATCATTTATACCTCGTATTAATGTTCCAGCTTCAATGATTTGATCAGAAACCGAAAAACACTTAAATTAGGGTATCTGGGATATTTGTGTCACAGTTTAAAATCTTCATCACAGTTAGTCAGCTGTAACATCCTAAAAATCAGTTTGCACTGAAAAATTTATATACAATACATTTCAAATGTTTTGGGAGTTTGTAGGTTTTTTATTTTTAGGTTTTTGAAAGTGTCTTATGCTCAACAAGGCTACATTTATTTGCAAAAAATTTGTGCTGTCAATCGGTTAAAAAATTGAATCGCATTAATCACAGTCATGAACTGTGATTAATCATGATTAATCACAAATTTAAAATACCAGGATTTACCTGTAAATGTGTTGAAATAAAGAAATGCATGAATAACTAGTTTAAGGAAACAGAACCTTTCACACTTCCGCCAGGTATGAGACATAATCCTTATTATTCTTTTATCATTATTCTTTTGTTTTTATTCAGCCATTATCAGCCTTGAAACTGGCAATAAAACGCTTACCAAGCCACATCGCTTCAATCCCAGTATACATTTACCCAACTATCATCAAAGTATTTCTAAATAAATACAACAAAATATTTTCTTGCAACCTTACATGAAGTATTATGACAAAATGCATTATGAAGAAGAGTTGGACTTGTTCTGCAGGTGCATTAGAGCTAACATTAGCTTCATGCTTCATAAGACAATTTATGAGATTAATAGTACACTTTTACTCAGAACTCACTTCAAACCACCAGAGTGTTTCTAATAACTTCCTTTTACGATCATGTGGAATTTGGTTGTTTACTGTTGTTAAAATATGCTATTTATAGCCTTTATTTCGCTACACAAATTAGCATTTCAGATGTACACATTCACCTCAAGAAAATCACATACAAATATCCTATTGTAATTGTGTGTTTATTATCTTATATAATCTATAGTGGCTGTTGTCATGTTTTTTTCTGCTGTGTAAAAGCCTTAACATGTGTGCTCTGCTGAAACTCACATTGTTTGTGATGCTACAACCGCCTCTCCGTTCTTAAGTTGCCAGGGATACATTCCAAGTATAATACACATTAGTAAAAGGATCTATTTTATAAAAGTATTATAAAAGTAGCCCAAAAAACCGCAACCCACGGCTCTGTAATTTTTCCTGCGACTGTATTTTCAAAATAGTCCACCTGTGCCGTTACCCTGGCAACACTGGTTCGCTGTACCCTCATCACACAATGATAGATAACCTTCCGCGCTGCAATGACGGGAAGAAGTTTTGGTCAAACCTTATCAAACGATTAATTTGTGTTAAAAAATATAATAAAAAAACGTTGACACCCCTACTAAAAATACAGTAAAAACAGTAATATTATGAAATATTGTTAGAACTGTTTCTTATTTTAATATATTTAAATATATTGTAAAATATAATTTATTCCTGTGATGGCAAAGCTGAATTTCCGCAGTCATTACTCCAGTCTTCAATGTCACATGATCCTTCAGAAATCTTTCAGAATTCTTATTTGGTGTTCAAGAAAAATGTCTTACTATTAATGTTGAAAACAGATGTGTTGCTTAATATTTTTGTGGAAACTGTTATACTTCTTTTTTTTCAGGATTCTTTGATTATAGAAAGTTCAAAACCACAGCACTTATTTTATTTATTTATTTATTTTTTGTATCAATGTAAATGTGTTTACAGTCACTTTTGATCAATTTAATGCATCCTTGCTGAATTATTGTATACGTTTCTTTTAAAAACCAATTACATACTGACATAAATGATGTATATAGTCATGAAATGAAAGACCTTCCCCTACAACATAATCCGATCACAAGTGGTCACAGGAGACACGTTTGAGAAGCATGTTAGATTGGCTGACCAGTGTAATTAGATCACCCGTGACTGATGGTAATACCTGGTGTAAACTAGGCTGAAATTAAACTGCAGTTTTGTTTAGAACAGTTTGAATTGGAAGAAAAAGGCGCATTTGAATGATGACACTGCAGAGCCTGACAAACTTGAACCATGAAGCAAAGCGGAATAAGCATGTATGAGCCTGAATGAAGGAATCCTTTTTTTTCAGACGTGCAAGTTTTCCCATCTGTGGACCTCCTTACTTCAAAGTGTGTTATCTGCACAGGCCCAGCCCGGATTAAGGGCTGACTTGATTAGGTGTGAAATGGCTCTTTGGCCTCCGAGAGCCCGGCCCTTTGAAGTGTCAGTGTATTTTCTGGACAGTATTGTGTGTTTGGATCAATTTACACTCTCACAGTGAAAGACAATGGCACAAGAATGGCTGACTTTACTCTGCCTGGAAGTACAGCTCGGATGCCAGGAACTTTTTATTCTGTGGCTTACACTATATGAAGTGTCATGACCCCCTATGGGTTTAAAAGTTATTTGTGGCCATCTTAATTTTGTTCCACTGCGGCATTTTTAGTTGGGGACAGTGAAACTCTGAGATTGTGGGATATAACATATTTAAATCCTATGGTAATTTTATAGAATTAATTGATATCTATCACATTTGAGTAAATGTTAAGTGAATTTAAATGAGTAAAATTTCATTTTGTTGGGCTGAGCAGGTTTTGTCAGCTCAGTTGGTAGATCAGATCTTTTCATATTTTTTTGGTACATTTTATCTCCCTATTTTCCTGTTTTATGGCAATTTTTGCCAAAAACAATATTCAGCATCTCAAAATATGCCTACTAATACCACCCCAAAAATCACAGATGTTGTTTTCTAACCAAAACCATGTGATTTCCAACATCTGCTCAAACCAAAGTATTGAATTGATTTAAAAAAATTTGTGTTTAGTTAGTTACGGAATTGTGATGAAAGACAACAAAGTAGTATGTTTTCCTTCTTTTAAAAATGTGAATTCAATTTTTTAAATTTTATTTAGTTTGAACAGATTTTGTCAGCTCAGCTGGTAGATCATATCTGAGATTATGGGTTCTATTACATGACAAAATGTGTAACTTGGAAGCACAGGTACTTTGGGGAAAAAAAAGCATCTGCCAAATACATAAATGTAATGTAACTTCCAAATGGCAATTTATTAAAAAAAATAAGTCTCAAATTGGTTTTTGGATAATACAAGCAACATCAGTTTTTGTTTAGATTAAATATGAGTTGGTTTGAACAATATTCTAAACTTCATCATTTGCCTTTTTCCCACTTCAAAATTTATTTTGCACAACTTGTTAAAAGTTGTGGTTCTGTTCATGTTTTTTGGCATATATTCTCTCTGTTTTCATGTTTCAGCAGCCTGAACCAATGGCACCCCAAAAAATCAAAGACTTGTTACTAATGTTTATGCTGTTGTTTTTCTACCAAAAACCATGTGATTTCCAACATTTTGTCACGGGATGTGGTTGTAGAAATCAGGTGCACAATGAAGGAGCAGACGAAAAGGAGACTTTAATAAACATCAACACACTATTCCATTGAAAGACATTAAACCAAGACAAAGAAGAAGACGAAACTGAAGGCTTATAAGGACTAGGAAACAAAGGAGCAAACGAGATGATTTATAACCTCAGGTGATCAGAATGAACGAAGATAACTAATGAGAACAGGAAATACTAAATAAGGGCAAAACGGAACTAAACAGAAACAGACACGTGACAGATATCGCCCCCCTACCAGAAGGCGCGTCTCGCGCCGTAACAGTTTCATCGGGGGGGGGGGGGGGCGCCCTGGAGGCTGGTGTAGGACAGGAACAGGGCAGAACCAGGGAGAGCCTCCAGGGCAGATCAGGGAGTTTGGGGAGCCATGGCAGATCAAGAGACTCAGGAGGCCATGGCGGATCAGGAGACTCCGTGGCCTTGGCCCTTGGCCCAGCCACTGGCATATGGCCCCCAGAAAAAAAATTTCTTGGGGAGACTTAGAAGCTCTGGGGGACCCTCTGGACAATTGAACCGGCTCTGGAGGGCGCTTGTGAGGAGCGGAGTTGACCGCCACAGGGGACTCAGGGGACGAAGGAGGCTCAGGAGACGATGGGGAGCTGGACGGGACCAGCGGAGGCGAAGGAGATGAAAGAGGGCTTTCTGGAGCGGCCTCTGGGGTGAGGACAGGAGCCGAGAACTCAGTGGGTAGCGCAATATTCATAAGCTTTGGGGCTGGAGTCTGCGGCCTTAGCAGCGGCGAGGCAGGTGGACTGGAGTGAGCTGCGGATGGTGGCGGGCTTGACTTCCCTGCGAACGGCGGGCTTGAGTGAGCCGTGAATGGCGGCGGGTTTGACTTCGGAACCACGGACGGCGGACTTGGGTGAGCCGCAGACAGCGGCAGCATTGACTTCACCGCAAATGGCGGTCTGGAGAGAGCTGCAGCTGACGGGCTGGTTCTGGATCGGGGCTGGACACTCTCCAGACACCGGAGGATCCCTTCCCTCCAGCTGAGTCCAGTGGTGTCTGGGAGGTCCACGGCGCGATGGTAGTTGACCCCGATCCAGAACAAAGAGTTCAGCGTGGCGTCATCGAGCCCCGTCCACACAGCGATCCCGCTAAACACACGTGTGACCTCCCCCAGTGGAAGATTCTTACGGGCCGGGGCGGCGAAGCATTCAGCGAACTCCATACTTAGAATACTGTATTAGGTCTTGATTTCTGTCACAGGATGTGGTTGTAGAAATCAGGTGCATGACGAAGGAGTAGACGAAAAGGAGACTTTAATAAACATCAACACACTATTCCATTGAAAGACATTTAACCAAGACAAAGAAGACGAAACTGAAGGCTTATAAGGAGTAGGAAACAAAGGAGCAAACGAGATGATTAATAAACACAGGTGATCAGAATGAACGAAGATTAACTAATGAGAACAGGAAATAAAAAAGGGCAAAACGGAACTAAACAGAAACAGACACGTGACACATCTTCTCAAACCAAAGTAGTAACATGATTTAAAATTAATCCTGTATGTCCACTTAGTGGTGAAATGGTGATGAAAGGAAACTAAGTAGTATGATTTCCATCCTTTAAAAATGTGAATTCAATATTTAATTAATTATATTAACTTTATATGATGTGGACATGAAAATATATTGTAGAATAGGAATGACCCTAAGACAGTAAAATGATTTTTCTAAGTTAAACCAAAAAAAAAAGAAAAGAAAAACTCCTCCTCTGCTCCTCTCATTCTCTTTCTTTTGAAGGACATTTTCCATTGCATGTCTCAAAAGAAAATTCAGATATCTGACTCTAACAGCCGTGTCATGCTTTGCAGTACATTTTTTTTCACTGGCCGTGTTTCAGTTTGATCATTTGTGTCTAAAGAGACTGCAGCGTAGGTCAAAACCTGACTTTAGCAAAAGGTATCTGAGAGCTTTTCCTGAGTCTTTTCTTCATTATGTACTGCAGATGCTTTGCCAGAACACGATGCGTCAAAGTGAACATTCTCAATCATGCGGCAACAGCCCTGATCTCATGAGCAACAGTGACACAGTTGGCACACGGCGCGAGCTAGCAGATTGATAATAACCTGAGCAGCCAATCAGAAGTGAGCGTCGGGTGTTTAAGTACAGCTTGGCTCTGATCGGGTTAGTGGTGTTTGTTAGCGAGTTTATCAGCGTTGACAGGATTACATGGCTGTGATTTGTGAAGGTAAGAAGCGTGGTCCTTCACAGGTGGCGTCGATCATTTAAGAGCCTGTTCATTCCATGTGCTTAAACTTCATGACATGATGGGTAATCCAAACGGCTTAACTGTTTGACCTTAAGCTGCTGAGTGAGGATCAGGGTCACCAGCGACCTGTGACACAGATTGGATGCAAATAAGAAAGCCTATGCTGTATGCCGTTTAAAGAGTACTGATAATCCTCGCATATTTTTATGGTTCCTAAACACCAGGCTGCTTCTTGAGTCTGATTCACCATCAGTAATCAAGGTAACATAAGTCATAATTAAAGGGATAGTTCACCCCAAAAATTAAAATTGTCATTTACTCACTGTCAAGTTGTTTTGGGGGAAAAAAAACACCGTGGAAGTCAATGGTTATCGGCAACTGTTTGGTTACCCACATTCTTCAAAATATCTTTATATAGTCATTAGAGTATTAGTAGACTGTCTGCTTAAGATCTGTAAACACTTTATTTTGATGATTTCTCATCAGACATTCTTACTAACCCTACAACTAACATAACAATCTACTAATACTCTTATGAGAGTTGGTTGACATGTTGCAAAGTTAGGAATTAAGAGTATAGTTAGGAGAATGTCTAATATATAATAGGAGAATATATTATATTGTATTGTATTATATTATAGTTATGTTTCCTTATATATTTTTGGCCATTTTAAGAATTAAATTAAAAAAACAACATATATATATTCAAAATGCATCTAAAAAAACATAAGACTGGAAATCATATTTTCTTGCATTTTGCAATATTAATTTGTATTTGAAGGCTTAGATGAAATATATACTATATTTCCTTGAACTGGACTATTTACAACATACTATTTAGCATATATTTTGGTTGTTTTGGCCAGAAAAATGCTTATAATTTTGCTGTATAGTATTATATGTCTGCAGAAGACTATATGAATAGTCTTCTGCAGACATATAATACTGCTGAATATCATGCTCTAGTTATATTATGCATCCATCCATCCTTCCTTCCTTTTGTAGCTTTGGTTTTATGTTCCATAGAAAAAAAACCAACAACAATATACATGCTTGGAATGACAAGAATGAGAAAATGATGACACTTTTTGTTTTTACAAACCATTTCCCAGCAACTTCACAAACTGAAGCGATTATTAAAACAAGGATCAGACTCAGTCTGTGATGCAAAATGCCAGACTACACAAGTAGATTTCAAGATTAGTCTTAATTAAATACTCAGAGTATCAGAAAGAACATGTAGTGGTCTGAAATCCACCCCTTCAATTTGTTTAAGCATGTCTTTTGTGGTACATGATGTAATGCTACATTTTGTTTGTCTTTTTATGCAGTTTTTTTTTTTTCTTTTCAGGACTATGTTAGCCAGGCGGTATATCTGCCTTGATAAAGAATGAATTGGTTGTTCAATATAGACACTGTGTGATCTGTCTGAAAATAACAGTGCGGCTGGTTCCATTCGTGATGTTTTCTCTGTAATTTGGAGAGCTGGTGTTGGTGAGAAGCAGAGAAGGAAAGGGTCACCACTCAGAGTGTGACCTGCTCTCGCTCTGACGTCAGCTCAAATGACTTTGTGTCAGACGCTTGCAAGCCTTTTATAGAGAAGTGTCTCAAAGATGTTGTGCATTCCACTTGGCTTTCGGTTAGTGCAAAGTCATTTTTACGGTAAATTCTAGTTATGCAATAGAATAGAAAAAAACAGGGATTTTTATCATTCATCCTGTTACTCCTATTTTTATGAATTCTATATCTTTAGTCTAGTTACAAAAGTGATCTAGTTTCACTTGTGCACTTTCACATTTGTGTAGTGAATGTTGAAATAAGCATATGATGGCTCCAAAAAGCATTTGGACACTAAAATCACACTAAAAATAATGATGCAGCATTTTTTTTTTTTTTTTTTTTTTTTTTTTTTATTATTGTATTCATTCCTTTCTGTTTTTTGGAGGGCGGGGGGAGGGTGGGTGTTAATATAATACATTTTCATCTTGAAAATATATTTCCCTAAACTGCGCTATTTACAACATGTGCAATGCAAAAATGCAATTCGAAGTGTGACTTAAGCGTCCAAGTACTTTTAAGACTCTAAGAAAATTTAAAGAAAAATAAATCGTGAATCAAAAGTTAGGCACTGATATGATTGATTATCTAATATGAATGATATCTATATATTGTTTTGATCCTGTGTTACAGAGTGTAATTCAATAATTTGTTAAGTAATATTAAAGCATTTTTAATTGTGAATCGTGTGTCCAAATACTCTAAGAATTAAATAAATGTATTAAATAAATTAAATAAACTTTTGGTACACTTGAAATATTTTGCATTTAAAGACTGATATTATTCAAAGATCTTACAATGCTTACAATGACATTTAGGCTTAAGAAATGTGCATTGTGCACAAGTAGTACTCCAAATACAGTTTAATTGTTATTTTTATATCAGCGATATGTCAGTAAATATGTTAATAGATTTGAAATAAATATATTTTAAATATATTACTTTTTTACTAGGGCTAGCAAACATATTTTTGTGAAATGTATTTCTTAAAAAATCATAATGCAATAATTTGTTGTGTAATGTATTATAATATAATTTAAAGCATTTTGAAGTGTAAATGAAATGTCCAAATCTTTTTTGGACTACTCTTAAGATTAAATAAATTTAAGGAAAACCAATAAATTGTCAATGAAAACCCTTGCGTTAACATGACTGATGATCTCTGTCATGCAATGTACCGTCAACATCAATTTTTAGTTTTGGATCAATATGGGAGACAATGTCGCTGTAGTAGAAAGCAGACACATCTGTGGCGCTCTGAGCGTTCTCAATCACCGCCTCTGACCCTCCGCCAGTGCAACCAGAGGTGTAGATGCCACAAGTTTATACCTCCGTTGATTGACAGCCCTCGGGGAGACCATTGTCAAATCCTCCACCTCTTTGCCCTGTGTGTGGTCAGACTCTGTTTTCTGTCAGAGTGACTGGAGGAGGCCGTGTTTTTTGGCACTGAATGTCTTCTCTTGTTCCAGCCCAGCAGATTGTTACCAGCGGTCTGTTGTGCAACTGCTGGCTGCGGGAGGGGTCTCAATGGGGAATATGAGCGAACAACATGATTTGATTTCAGTTTTTTTTTGCAGCAGGGTTGTTTTCTCTGCTCTCAGCAATATGAAACCAAACCTGCCAGTACCTAGTGACTCTCCGGTGAAAAACAGCCCACACTGCTGCAGCATTTATAGCCCACAAATGTTCCACTACAAGCTCGGAGAGGCTATTTACCTAAAGGAGTGACATTATTCTTATATTTTGCAACATGTGCGGTTAATAGATGTGAACAAAACGTGTCTTTGAAGTTTAGGATATTTTTAACTACAGGTTTTGTCTGCTGTTCAAATAAAAGGTCATTGTTTTCTTTCAGTCTGTTTTTGCTGTCACTTGGATATTAAAGATCTGGTTCTGCATGCAAAGTATTTTAATGCGTTTCATTTAGGCAGCTAAATTATACATGGTCCATGTTCTTTATTTATTTTAAGTGCTGCATGTCATTGGCTGTATTTTTGATCAAATTTGGTGCCAGGACATAGGACAAACAGTTTTATTTATGTTGATGTTTGCTTTCTGAAATCACTACCTTTTTTTTTTTTTTTTTTTTTTTTACCAGCCAAATCAATAGAGTTGTGTGGTGTGTTTTTTTTTTTTTTTGTACTTCATCAATACAGAATGAATAAATTAAAATAAAATAAAATAATAATACAATAATAATAAACAATACAATAATTATTAGTTTTAATAATAATAATAATTATTATTATTATTATTATAATATTGACCTTGCAGCCTCCTATTATTATTATTATTATTATTATAAATATATATTATATAAAATATCTGTAGCAGTTAGAAAAAAACAAATGTAATTTAAAAAATTTTTTGTAGTTTTATTCATTACAATATTTGTTGTCCACAGCAATTTTATGTTAAAATTTCAAACTTGTGTTTTGTGCATTGTGATTATTTTTATTGGTTTAATTTTGTATGAAAGTGTATAATAGGTGTTTTAATAGCAGGTTTTACTGTGGCAAATTACTCAATATACTGTGACAACATGCCCCACTGTTAAATAAATTGTATCTCTTAGAATGACAGTGGAAACATGCAGTTATGTCTTATCTGGCCTGTTGATTGTTCTGTGAACAATTAGTTCCCACTTCCAACCAACATAGCAAAACAATGAAAAATGAGGTAGATTACAAAGGATATCTCTTGAGAAATTACAGAGGTCATTACCTGCACTCCAAAAGATAAATCAGCTTTTATAGAACCGTTGTTAGACCAATAAACTCGCACTTCTTTTCCTCTTCTTTAGAATTAAACCTAGCCATCGGCTGCAAAACGGTGAAATAAATTCGTAATCTAATTCACTCGAGGGAGCCAAAACACTCCATCATTTCTGAATATTCAACACAATTCTCATTTTCCTTTTAATCTTTCACACACTCCCTCTCTTACATTGACTGCAAATGAAATACTTCAGCTAATATGAGGGAGGTTCAGCCTTTGAGAACAATTATTAATTTTTACCAGCTCGCTAGCGGTGTTTCAAAACTCCCCCGGGCCTCGCTGTGTGCCGTCTGCCGTAGTGCCGCAAATCAAAGCGTAGATAATTAAGAGATAACGAGACGATTCTTAAGGCTGCTTTCCTTCTGAGCGAGCGACTCAAGTGAACTGTCTTAAGAAGGGAAGATTGTCTGGCTCGTTCTCTGTCTGAATTGCACTCGTGTGAGAAGAACATCTCGTCTACTGTGGAACAAGGTCATCCATCTGCGTTAGCGCTTCAGACAAAGTGCGCGACCGTTTGCGGCCCGATGCAGCGACCTGGAGCTGAGCCTCATCTGTGTCGAAGGTCTCACGTCTGCTGCCGTGTGCTCTGCTGCCATTGGAGATTCATTGTAACAGGAGAAATTGCTTTTGGGACACATCAGCTGGAGTGTGGCTCTGGAATTAGGCTAACGGAAATAGATGCACAGAGGAACACAACAGCAGAAACAAAACACAGTGGTTCCCTTCTGTTTATGACATCATGATGAAAATAATATCGATTTACATTCTTACTAGGGCTGTCAATCATTTCATTACATGATCTGTCAGTTAAATTACAAATAACCAGTGTGCTGAGAAAAGTGCACAAATTAAAAATTTGAAAAACATTTTTGGCAGACAAGTAAATAAGTGAAGAAACATTACATTTCTTTACTAAATTAATGTTTACATCCATCGTGTGTGTGTGTATATATATATATATATATATATATATATATTAGCTATGTGCATCTCCATAACTGAGGCCGATGTGATATGCATCTCGATGCATAGCCAACGATACGATACATTGAAGATACATATGAAGCAGCTAGCGATGCGATACGATTCACCCCTATTACGATGCAGTGCGATTCGATGCAATACAATGCAATTGAAAAAATATGATCGCTTTTATCTCTTTGGTTCAGACAGACAGCAAATCATAAATTAACTTATGTGTCTTCTGACTTCTAACGCCTCAAGGCCTGTTTCATAAAACAAGTTTACCAAATAGGCCAGGCTTATTTCAGTTAGTCTGACTCACTGTCAAATGATTGGGTTCCATAAAGCAAATTCAACAAAGATCAACCTCATTCACTGTGCTATACTTATGCTGGAAAGCTAACCTGGTTCAGGGCAGGCAAACTGAGCTCACTGACCAATAGGAATGCAATGATATTACCACTGACTCTCTCACATACTAGCCTTTCTCTCTGGTTTTATAACAGCTGTACCTTTTATAGTTAGAACAGATAGCATTTGAACATTACAATCTAACATTGCTCTTTAAAGCATTAACAATCACTAACCTAAAAGTTAAAATCACTAAATTAAAACTACATTTTAACTGCTGCAAGAAACACACATTAACTCATCTGAGCTTAGTAACTAGGACTGTATTAGCTTACATTTTATTTACCCATTACAATAGTCTCTTTACAGTTACTGCTATCGTAAAATGCATATTTGACTCAGAATTATTGCGCTCCGTCTGTTTAGCGCGCATGCGCGCAGCAGCGCTCGCCCACTCCTGACAGCAAAATGGATATATTTGCATGACTTTCTAACATTTACAGATGAAAAATATATTCGTGGCATGTCAGTTATGCACTGAGGAAAACAAAACGTCTCAAATGCATTAAACAACACATATATATTCGTTGTTTGCCATGGTGTATCGATTTGATCCATGATCAACATTAAGCGTGCACAAATTAGTTAGATTGTGTGAATTTACATTGACGTTTATAACCGCTTTAGCCCCGATTGATTTGTTAGGTTATTTCAAGTCAGGTTTTGGACTTTAATCCCCGCTTTTCCTCGGGTCTTCGTGGTGTTGTGATTTGTCATATTCATGCGCAGCGGTGAGTAGAGAACGCGCTTGAGAAACAGTTTCGAGAGGAGAAATCAATCTACATATAAAATATTGGTCACAGATTATTGGTCCCTTTCTAAACAATAAAAGTGTAGCGCAACCACTATTAATTATATATAAATAAATCAGTTTTTACAGATGCAAATATGTTAGAAACGATGCATCGCAATACAAATGCCAACTTTTTAAACCAATTCATTGCATCGTTAATTTTTTTTGCCGATGCACCGAGTGAATCGGGGGAATCTTCCCATCCCTTATATATATATATATATATATATATATATGAGTATAAAATACACTAAGGGTGTATTATCACATTTAAATTATTATATATTTAATCATATGTAATGATATACAATGTTAATATTTAATTTTACATATCAGAGTAGTTTTAGGGCCAGTTTTACTAACATAAGACACACAGTGAAGAATTAGCGCTGAAAAGGTGTGGACAGTTTTGTTGTTTTTTTTTTTTACGCCTGACCTTATTGAATATGCATTTGTTGGAGTTTCCCTTTTAGGCGCAAAATTTATAGGAGGAGAGTATTCAAATGAATCACGCAACGAGGTTTACTAACGTTTGCGCTCGTCAAATTACTGGTCTTTGCACCTTTATTTAACACCCAAATAAAGCATGTCTTAAGCTATTTTGCGCTTGAAATCACTGCAGTTATTGTTACTAGGAGGAGGCATGCAAAAAACAGAGAGCACGTGGTAGAAGGGAGATGATTTTTTCCACACATATTTAGAAAGC
This sequence comes from Acrossocheilus fasciatus, assembly GCA_036784905.1. Lineage (NCBI taxonomy): Eukaryota > Metazoa > Chordata > Actinopteri > Cypriniformes > Cyprinidae > Acrossocheilus > Acrossocheilus fasciatus. Next base: position 7,034,346 of record CM071945.1, on the reverse strand, counting down.
AAGAAGAACACATTGTCCAAACATATTGTTTGCCAAGCCATGTTATTTTTAATTTGCTTCAGCAAATAGAAGACAACTTGGAACCCCCAACTGGGAGTCACGCAATACCAGCTCTATCAAAACTTCTTGCAAACCTTCATTTTTTTTTTTTTTTTTTTTTTTTTTTTTTGTCCTCCGGTTCTTTTCAATGTGCTGTGGCTTCTTTATTTCTTATTCTTTATTCGCGACTACGCTTATTTGCACTGCAATTGGTAGATTGTGTTGGTCATTATGGAAATGAAATGTTGCACCTGTGTTCTTTAATTTGCTCATTATTTATAAATAAATTTTGATTTAAATTTTAAGTTATTTTAGCAAATCAAAATAAGCTAAAATGAAAAAATGAAAAATGAGAAATGTTGCCTTTGACAGCTAGTTAAAATAAAAGATTGTTCTGTTTTATTTTACTTTTTTAAGTAACAAAAATGTTTATATATAATAAAAATGTTTATATTTGTTATATATATATATATATATATGTGTATGTATATGTTTCATTAAATTATAACATTATATATAGCTAGTATCATATACATGTATTTAGCTTAAGTGTGTATTACTTAATTTTTTCCTGTCTTTGACTTACAGCATCATGAATTGATTTTATATCATAGTTATTTTACTGTTTACAGGTTTGATTGTGACGTCTCACACTATATAGTCTGACATCCTGCTCCAATATGTCCTACACAAAAATAAATGTGTAAAATTGATATCCCTAATCTTTATTTGCATATATTTAGTGCATCAAATGTTTTTAATCATCTATTCAGCTGTGCAGTGACACAACAGGCCCGAAGCCATCAGTCGCCCCCAGTATCCCCTCTCTGAACCCTAGGAATGCCCCAAGATGTGCCCACCTGAAATATGCATCTGATTTTCCACTAGCTAAACGGCGCCTCGCTTGAAGTCTGCTCATGCTGCGCCGGTGGGAATATTCAAAGCAGCACTTATGAAATATTTATCGGAACACGAAAATTTCCCTGTATTTTAATTACCTGTTTTATACTCGAGGTACAATAAAGATTAAGTGAGCCCACTGCTGAAAGGTGACGCAGCGTTCATTTACAGAGATTATGGTGAATAATTAAAAAATTTTTGGTTGCTCTGCGGATTGGAAGAGGAACCAATGAAAGGATTTATTCAGAGTCAAGCCACATCCATTAATTTTGAATGCGGCCCAAAGCACCTGCACAGAGTGTTGGCATGTTTTATTGAGAGAGCGGCTGTGTTTTCCAAGATCACATGCCCGGGAGGTCCCATTCAAAGGTCTTCTCTGCAGAATCTATATGTTGTGTGTCATCACACATAAAGCCCCTTAGCTAAACATAAACTCCTCTAACAAGGAAAAAGCATCTTCAGTATATTCAGGACTGAAACTCCTACGCGAGTATGTGAATTCATGTGTTTCTAGCGACACAAACATGATTTTCACATGTGGCAGCAATTGATAGTGCATAGTGCATTCTTAGACAACGTTCAGAGGTCAGGAAAATGATTAATTACATATTTATGTATTGTTATTTTTTAGTTAAATTATAAAATATCGCATAATTCATACATACATTATATGTGTGTGTGTGTGTGTGTGTGTGTGTGTAGATATATATAAAACATACCAATGTTATTTTATCATTAATTTACTATTATACTATTGTTTTGTTAATGTTTTGAACTGTTTTTTTTTTTTTTTTACATTTTCTGTTTTCATTTTTCATTTTAAAGTTTTAGTCATTTTCATTAGTTTTTTTATTGTCTATAGTTTTAAAATTACATTAAATGAAAGGGTTAGTAGAACTATCCCTTTAAATTAAATTAAATAGGTTCAAATTTTTAATCAGTTTTTATTTTCATTTTTATTTTCGTTTCAGTTTTAGTAGTTTTATTGTGCATTAGTTATTTTTAATGTATATGTGCATATGAGCACAATTAACAGCTGAGCCCAAGCCTCCGTTACAAATTTGAAAATGTAACATTTTAGAACTAGTAACGAAGGAACGTTGAGTTGCTTCATTAAAAGCTTATTGTATATGTGTATTAAAAGCAGTGTATTATGTGGAGTAAAGTATTATGAGAGTATTTATTTTTTGTAATTTCGTTTTTAGTAGTTTTATTGTGCATTTGTCATTTTTAGCGAATATATATTAAATTAAATTCTATATTACAGTATATAATATTGAATCAACAAATCCTTTAGAAATATAATTGATAAAAGTCATAGAGGTTTGGAATGACATGAGAGTGAGAAAATTGACATAAAAGGGAACTATTCCTAAGATCCTAATGAAATATTCATACTAAGGATGTATTCACACCTGTCTTGTTTGATTCGATTGAATCAAACTCAAGTTTGTTTATATATGCAGATCTTTTGGGCAGGTGTGAATACAGCAATCCAATCGCACTTGGGTGCGCACCGAACAACCGTACCAAGACCCAGCTGAAAAGGTGGTCTCAGTCCGCTTCCGAATGAACTCTGGTATGGTTGAATGGATGAACCAATGAATGAATGACCTTAAGCACACGTGTTGTTTTGTTTACAATTTCTAGTTCACTTGCAAAAAGAAGAGTGTGAAAGCGAACCTCACCAAAAAAAAATAAAAAATCAACATTGTATTTGGTCCGGACCAAAGCAAGTGAACTACTAGACTTTCCTGGTGTGAATATACCCTAAGTAACATTTACATACCTACTTAAATTATTGCTTTATTTTAAACAAACACATTGACATCACTGTCATCTCATAAATGGGTAGATTGTTGTAATATTTCTAACTGAGGTCGGAAGGTGGTTTTCCTCGAGTGTTGAGTTCTTCCCGACTTGTTTAGGTGAGGGTGTTCCTCTGGGAACTGTCCCTGGAGGCATGTGTGTTTTCGTCTTGGCAGGCACTGGTGAGCATGTGAGAAGGGCGCTGTGCTTGGCTCATTTACATTGATGGCAAGACTTCTCCTTTGCTGGCATTTTCAACAGCCATTGATCCACTGCCTGCCTGATTAATCTTCTATAAAGGGATCAGGAGTCAATTAGTGTCTGAATTTCACTTTGAATTCCACGTGTGCGTCACCTTTCCCTTGAGGACCCCGACCCCTCTACATGCGTCCTCTGTACCACACTCCTGAAATATCCATCTCCAGTCAATTTACATGTTTCCCCTTCATTCCTCTCAGAGTAAAGAATACATCTGCATACCAAAGACAAAGGATGTACCTGCAGGAAAGAGACGTGTGTGTTAGCTACCTAGAGACTGAATCAGGTTTCACTAGGATTCATTAGCTTCCTGTTTTTAAGTAGAAGCGAGCAGAGTGTTGACATAAGATATGACAAGATAGTGCTGTGCTTGCCTGTCTGGTAATGGTCATAGGTCTAACTTTATGTTCCAAAACCTAGGGAGCTGCTTACCTAGAGAGTATTTTCCAGAATGCCCTTTGTCAAGCACAGAGAAATGTGAAGTTTCAAAATTGAAAGTTAACTTAAAAATTATGGATGGATGGTGCGTAAAATTCTGAGTTGATTATTTTTCATGTTATGACTAATAACTAATAAATAGCTGATATTAAAATTCTATACTGTTTTGTCAAAATAGATTAAAAGTAAAAAACTAAAAGCTAAAATCACTAAGTGCTACAAGTGAATTTAGAAATTACATTATAATATAATGTTTGAAAATGCATATTAATTTTAATTTTAGAATAATTAAATCAATGTTTTGTAAAGATGTTAGAAAATGGTGAATCTAAGTGTAATGTAAAGGTAAAGATAAAAAATTAACATACACAATTATAAAGAATTATAGTATTTTATAATACATTATTAATTAGTAATTTGAATTTCTTTACATTATTGCCCCAGGGAAAAAAAAAAAAAAAAATATATATATATATATATAATATTATTGTTTACGATTTTATACATATTTGTTTTATAATTATTAATCAGCCATATGATAATATATCATGCATCTCTCATCGAAGCAGTTTACTCCGAAGGATGAGGGTTATCCTTGCTGATAGATGTTGGTACTTTACCGTTCTGAGGGCAAAATTATTCAGGGAAGGTGACAGTTTGCGTTAAAGCGGTGTCTATAATAATCATACATTTTCCTTACACATATCACCTCTGCATGAATATTATATTGATAACAGTGTGTTTAAATGTACAACAATGACATTTTTTTTTACTTTTTTCAGGTGATTCAACGCAGAGAAGATGGCTCTGTTAACTTTTTCCGTGACTGGGAGGCTTATCGTGAAGGATTTGGCAAGATAACAGGAGAGCATTGGCTTGGTAAGCCTTCCGTGCCACTATCTGTAATGCAATCTGTCTGGAAAATGCTTTAGTAATATTAATGTCACTAAGAGATGTATAGAACATTTCCAAACAGTTTTTTCCCTCATTTCTGAGGAGTTAAAAATGTTTAAAACAATGTTTAGTTGCATGCAGCTGTAATATCCATTTCTGCATATTAAACAATTTACATCATATATAGTGTATAATAAGTACTATATGTTATGTGATAATCACTATACAAACAGATAGTTTGGTTCATAATATTTTATCAAACAGTTTCCGTTGAAGGAGCAAAACTAACCAGAATAGCTGAACATGTTGTGTCTGAAATGTAAGTAACTTTATATAACTTCTTGTTTATAGAACTGTTGTATAAAAGTGCACACGCAACCGTGAATCACAGTTTCACACTTTTTGGTTTTGAATGGCATTCATGTCTTTAAAAGCAAGCTGAGGAGTTATTCTACTTCTGTCGTGACACACACACACACACACACACACACAAACACGCTCATCATGTTTGTCACTATTTTATATATGACTGTTTTACCGACAACTTTAAGGAACACGGGCGAGTTCAGTTATTGCCACGGTGAGCTGCCAGCACGGACAAAATGCCAAGCTGTGTGTCCAAAGCCGAGCGTAGCAGATGGCTGTGGGTGGACAGGGAGCAGAGCTTTATAAAGAGACTGAATGTAGCGAGGAAACTCATCATAGCGTCCACTGATCAAGCATTGGAAATTTTTTGCTTCTATCCAATACTGGAATTACAGATTAGTGCTTGTTGATTCAGCTCACAGTTTTTTTTAAGGCAGTAGTTTATTAAAATTGAAAGTGCTGTCATTAGTTACTCAACTTTGTTATTCCAAACCTGTATTCTACTGTTTTTCCATGAAGAACGAAAATTAAATAAAATTAAATTAAATAATTAAATAGCAATTAATTAAAATAAAATAAAATAAAATATTAAATTAAAATAAAATAAAATATTACATTAAATATAAAATAAAGGCGATTTCAGTATGCATTGTGACAAGGTCAGAGAAATTTGAAATTTCATTTAAAATTGAAATAACTTTTTTAAAATGATGGCCAATACAGATAAGCTAATTGGATAATACATTTTTATGTTATGACTTACAAATAGCTGATATTAAAATTTTATTATATACTATATGCTATCCTATAAAATAAAATAAAATTGGTCTAAAATCTGTTAAATAAAGGAAATCCCTGAATGAATTGTGATAAGCTCAGGGAAATGTAAAGTATGAATATATTTGTATTTCATTTCAAAACTGAAAGGTATTTTATTATAAAATATAGGTATTTTCAAATAAAATAAAATAAAGTCAACACCATATAAGTAGTCTATGTCTTCTGCTTGGTGTTAGGTCTGTTTCTCACACAAAGCTATGATATGGCTTCAAACCTGGAATAGAGTCGTATACTCTACTTTTAAGACACTTGACAAACCAGGTTGCTAGTATGAACTGTCATTGTATGGGGAAAAAGCTTATAGATTCTCAAAAAATATTCAAGAATCCGTTTGCAACAATGTGAGGCAATTAAATGACAGAATTTTCATTTTTTGGATGACCTATTCTTTTAAACCTGATAGATGGAATAAGGAAAACAGTGTGGTTTGTTTGTGTATTTTCCGTGACAGCCGGTTGCTCTCCAGTATGTTGGATGTGGAGAAGATAAATTGCATTTTCTTTTATTTACTGCAAGGTTGCTCCTCTTTCGAGGAAAAAAGATGGAAATATTTTCTGCGAAGGCGATGCTTATGGGCTGCGTCTTGTTTCTTTTTTCGCCTTTGCCTGATAAACATTTTCGGTCTAGACTTGTAGAGTAGTTGTCTGTAATGTGCGCTCTGGGTCCTGTGTCTCAATCAGCCTTGATGAACTATGACAGGCCCGTCACGGAGTGTCATCTTGGAGAGATTGACGGCTTCACAGCGAGTCCAGGACAGCGCTGGCTAGCAGCATCTCTCACGCCCGCTGTGGCTGAGAATGACTTTTCCCATGGCCTGCTCCTTTTTCTTCACAGTGAGTAAGACAAGCCTAGAGCAATTCCACAGGCTTTTTCGACACAGGATATTGCTTGTGCCGCTGGTGGTCAGGGGTTCGGGTCCCCGTGGGCAAGCCCAGGATGGAACAGTCCTCCCTGGAGTGACGAGGTTCAGGGCCCTGCCTCATGGTGAAGATGTGCATCGGTGCCAATGAGTTGAGCTGCTCCAGCCCACGCTCTTAATCAATAAGAGACATGAGGGAACTGGAAACAATTAACCTCCAGGGCTGGCGAAATGAGTTCCAGAAAACATCAACAACACAGACTCATCAGGAATGAGGTGACAGGGAAACCGGGGAGGGCAGAGGACCTGTAGCGAGAGACAATCTAGCCTCTCACCTCCAACAAATAGGATACGGAGCACAGTTCACAATAGCTCTGTTGCAGAACTTGCTCGGGCGCCATTCCGAATTGAATTGGGAATGCCTGATAAATTCCAGTTCAGTTGCTGGATTTAAACTGATTCTGAACAAACAGGATGCAGAACTGCTGTATTTGAATGTAAGAAGTTAGAATTAAAGTCAATTGGAATTCATACAACTAATTTTAAGTAGAAAAGTTAAACCTTTGAATGTTGGTTTAACAAAGCCTTGGCTGAAAGTTTTGAAAAAAGTAAAGCAAAAAGGGTCACACTTTATTTTAAGGCCCAATTCTCACTATTAACTTACTATTAACTGTGACTTTTGCCTCAATAATAAAATCCTAATTTGCTGCTTATTAATAGTTAGTAAGCCTGTTGTTAAGCTAAGGTTAAGGGATCTAAAATGTGGTCATGCAGAATAAGGCATTAATATGTGATTTATGAATACTAATAAATAGTCGGTGTGCTTGAATAGAGTGCTGCAGTGATGATGTATTTTTGTAGTCCAACCCCGTTTGCATCACCTTGGTTGCCTCCACAAAAACCCAATAGGATTTTTCCGGTGGCTTTAGGATTATTGTAAAAAATGAGCTCTGTGACCAACAAACATTTATGATTCCTACACATTTTGTTCATCATACTAATCTTTACAAATGAACCCAACTTTTATGAATTTTAAAGCCTAAATTGGCAGAAGTAGGCTATAACAAACTACACCACGGTTGCATGACTCTCTCCACTCTTTCAGTCTTTATTTAAACGTTTAAAGGGTTACTCCACCCCAAAATGAAAATTTTGTCATGAATCACTTACCCCCATGTCGTTCCAAACCTGTAAAAGCTTCGGTCGTCTTCGGGACACAATTTAAGAAATTTTGGATGAAAACCAGGAGGCTTGTGACTGTCCCATTGACTGCCAAATAATCATAAACTGATTTCATTAGAGATTTACATTGCTAAGTGATCATTATGATACTCTAATAAGCATAAAAATACAAAAATTGAATTAAGTAATTACATTTTTTATTTCAAAACTTGTCTGAACTTTTTTTCTGATACTTTTCAATATAAATCTATTTATCAATATTTCTTTTGGTTTCTGTATAGAGCGAATGCCAGACAAATCTGAAGTTTCTCAGAAAAACTTATGAGCTACTTTTGGCGTGCATGCAAGCGAAGATCGTTTTAGTGCCGCATTACCAATTAGCATGAAATGCTTATGCATAAATGTAAGTCGAATATTAAGGGAGCAATATGAATATTAATGCACAAGAGTGTATTTTTGTGTCATCAAAGGAGAGGTTTGAATTATCATTCCATAATTTCCTTTTGTAGTGCATTAGCATATCCATTCATGATCAACCTCCCAGAGCACTATAAATAAGTCTTTTATCAGTCATTTTCATATAATTCTGTTGAATTGCTTATAATAAGTCATTCCCATTCCCTGAATATTTACAGATGAGTGTCGATACAAGACTCAAGAGCTCATCAAAAGCTCACACACTTACACTTGGGAGGAACTCCCATGAACTGCTATTGTTCTTAATGATTATAATGATTACATAGGGAAGAGTGAGAAGTGTTGTAACCCGGGGTGAATTGTAACACCATCTATTTGACTAATGAAATAAGCTAAAAGGGGGGATGATACGTTGCCACCACACAACCGAGGTGATAGTAGAAGTGATAGAAGTCTCTGTGTAGGTATTTACAGGATTTTAAGGTAAACTGTATGTATTTGTATCGTGCTAAAGTGGAACTATTGCAGGTATACTTTAGGTACACTTGAAATATCTTGCATTTAAAGACTTATATTATTCAAAGATCATGCAATCCTCATCAATAGTGACATTTTAGGCTTAATATTAATATTGATGTGCACTGTACACAGGTACTACTCCAAATAAAGCTTAATTATAATTTTTATATCAGTAAGTCTGTAAATATGTTAATAGATTTTAACTATACTTAGTATGAAATAATGTTTTTTACAAGGGTAGTTTTATATCAGTTTTCTAGTTTGATGTAATGATCATGTTAATGGATTTTAAATGATTATACGCTGGTATGAACTGAATCAGCAGGTTTCATTTTATATGTAACTGACTGTATCAAGCTTTATATCTGGGAAATGCCAGATCAGCTAATAATTTCCTTTGTACTTCTACTGAACCCATCCCGATTGAACAAAATAGCTTTTTCTAAACATAATTTTATTTAGCGTGGATAAATTAAATTGAACAAAAAAATATTTAAAATAAAACTGTGACAAAAATCATGGTATCACAGGTCCCTAAAAATATTGAGATGAAAAACTGTTTTTAATAATAATAATAATAATAATAATAATAGTAATAATAATAATAATAATAATAATAATAATAATAATAATAAATTGTATCTTAAGCAGCAAATCAGCATATTAGAATGATTTCTAAAGGATCACGTGACCCTGTGAAAATTCAGCTTTATTTATTACATTATAAAATATTTCCAACTATAAAACAATTATTTTAGATTGCATTTAAATCAGAATTTTTTGACAAAAATAGTGTTAGCTTTTGCTTTATTTTGAGCATTAACGAGCATATGAGACTTCTTGCATAAACATTAAAAAACTCTTATACTGACCCCAAAATAAATTATGAGAATAACTAAAATGTAATTATTTACCAAAGGTAAATGTCAAATTTCAGTTATATAGTCTACTAAGGTTCCAAAAATGTTTATGTGTGCACATGTTAACATGATCACAAATCAAATAATAAAGCAGGCACGAAATTATGTGGTGAACTTTTTCTTTTGTGAAGTGAACTTGCTTCTTTTGCCCAAAATAATGAACTTAAGGAAGAAAAGGGTGTATTTAATCACATTTACTCTATCCCTGCCGTATCCCCGCAGTCATCACGTTCCTGAAAGTCTGTCCAGCTCCACATCAGCAGAAAAAAGGATCGTGGCCTATAATCTCATCGACCCTCACAAGCCTCGTCTCATCACAAATGTGTCCAGATAGAAGTCAGAAATTGGCACAACTGTTTACACTACAAAAGATTTAGCTATTCGTTTGCTCTTTGTCATGTTTTTGGATACAAGACAGGACAGATGGATGTTTCTGATGAGTTTTTTGGTGACGTAATCTCACAAGAGCGACCCTGAGAGACTATGTGAGAATTTTTCAGCATAATTGATATGAAACGTGTCTGGTTTGCCAGTGCTGCATGTGGTGTTAGCGACGTCAGTTGGCACTCATTAAAGCTGAATCTGTATTGGGAAAATAAGAGTTCAATAATAGACTCCTGCCTTTTCAAGGAAGCCAATGAATCTCTTACTTATACTTGAGTCTTTATATTAAGGAAGTAGTTTAACAATGAAAAATTTTGAATACAAGACTCATAACAAATGCTCTACAGTTTGAAATTGTGTGTCCTCAGTCCTTATCTTCCTAAGAGCAGATACTGCCACAATATCTAGACAGAGATAGAGTCAAACAATGAAACTGCTTTGCAAAGTATGCAATGACAGACAGTTTAGTCTGACCCTGTGAACTTCCTTCTGGCAAGGAAACTTTGGAGAAGTTGGTCAGGCTAAAGGCTGTGGTCGATATATAAAAGACTATGCAGAGGTAAAGAACAAGAACCATTATTTCGTTCATTGATTTTTCTGAAGATATCATATTTCAGGGCTCACCAATAAGGATGGATTGCCTGAGGGCCAGTGTGAAAGTGTTTCTGTCACTTGCCCAGTCTATAGTAAGCACACATACATCTCTAAGATGTCTGTTAAAGAGCGCTTCATTTATTGTGTACAAACTCTGCATGCATTCTAAATCATAAATGTCTTTTAGATGAAAGAGCATGCACCAGTGCATTTTGAATCTACATGTTTTTATACCTTGCAAACATAAGCATTTGATTTTCTGTGATATTATTGTGATTTTAACTGATTTGAACTTTTTTACCAAGTTAAAGTTATCTAGCTGGCTTTCATAGAGGTTTTTGTATATATATATATATATATATATATATATATATATATATATATATATATATATATATATATATATATATATATATATATATATATAATTTTTTTTTAAAGCTTTTTTTTAATTATTGGCTTGTCTTGTCATGATCAAGAAAAAATATCTAGCTGTACTTTGCTGTTATCTGCTACTTTAACAGAGTCAGTGAAAAAGAATTTTGTACTTGTTGAATCACCAGCTGTGAAAACATAAAAAATAATTGTTCAGTCAACTTCGCTGTGTTGTGCATTTGCAATTTATTCACAGATATGCACTCTTGCTTCAGCTAGCGATAAATGAAGATATTATCTCAAGGGCTTTTTGACCCATTACATTCTCCTTTTTTGTGGCAGAGCGTGTAAACAGCATGAACGCATCCCATAAGTGAAGAAAGCGAGGGTGAATGGATGCCGTTGATGTGAAGTGACTTAGTTACCAGCAGAACATCTCAGAAAATCATGCCGGTGGCTTTTAGTTCTTACAGATTGACATACGAGTGTAACTTCCATTTTCTACACATGCATAAACTGGCTGTGCCTCAGGCGCTCGTGCTGGTCACGAGAGAAAGAAGTCGTTAACTGCTTCTACCAGGTTTTCCCTAGTCTCTCTCAATGTATTGCTGACTGTCGGAATATCGTAATCCCCCTTAAATCTCAGCTTTCTCGCTTCCTGCTTTATTTTCTTATTCGGATGTTGAAGTCCTGCTGATTTCATTAAGCTTAGACAGGCATTTTCTCACCACTGATGTGGGCTTCATGCAGGCTCCCCACGTCTGGCCGAGTGAATTTTAAAAAGTGGGTTAAAAAGATGGCCGCCTCTCCTGGGTGTTTCTCCCCTGTCTCTGCACTCATTACTCAACACAGAATCTCCATTAATAGACTGCTATGCATTCTAACAGCCCGAGCTTCTTCAAAAGGAGCCTGTGAAGTCTGCTTTTGGCTACCTGGTCTGGTTTATTGTCATTCTGTCATTTGCATCCGCGAAGAGATCCAATATATTTAAAAAGAGAATTCGGTCATTTACTTACCCTAGTGTTATTTGAAGTTTGTGGAACACAATAGAATTTATTTTTTATTAAAAAAATTTTTAGGTGAATATTCTGGAATATTCTAGTTTTCATTTTTACAGTTTTTGATTTAGTTACAGTTTTTCTGTTTTGATGATAAAATCTTTGAAATTTAGTAATTCAAGTCAATGTTGACCAAAATGGCATATCATTTTAATTGAAAAATGTAAAAATTAAACATTTTAAAAATTAAACATCATGTACGTGCATATTTACACTACCATTTAAAGGTTTAGGGTCAGTTCAATTTTTTAAATATATATTTTTATTTATGCAAATTTATCAAAATTGACATTTATTGACAAAATTCATAATGTTACAGAAGATTTTTATTTCAAATATTCAAAAAACCAAGGGAAAAAATCCGCACACCAAACAAAATGCAAAGCCCAAGGTCCTTTGTACAAGAGTTTATTACACATTTGTAGGTTTTGCAACTAAAAAAAACAACACAGAATCACAGAATCAACAACACTAGCTTCATTACTTGCAGCTCTACCAATGTTATTTATCTTTTGACTTTGTTCAATACATTGGCAAAACAAATAGATAACTCCTCACCCGCATTCATGAATATCATAGTTCTATATGTAGAGGTGATCTCAAATCTCCAGTAGCTAGACACTTTAAGGATTTAAATCACCCTGCTCATACTTTAGTTATTTGTGGAATTGACCAAATTCATCCATCTCGTAGGTATTCCAACACTGATCAAAGACAATGTGAAACCTGAGCAACCTTTGGGTCTTAATGAAACTTTAAATCTGTCCTGCTTTCTTTAGAGGCTTTTTCTGTCCATCAGGATTTTTTTTTTTGGGCGGTGATTGTTAATTAATTAATGCCTTTGTAATTAATTGTCGAGCTGGTTCTGTTTGGCGCCCCGATCTCTTAAAGTGCTTGCTAACTAATGTTTGAAACTGTAGCACTGAAAATAGTCCAACCAGGACTGAAACTGTTTGCCTTTTTGTTTGTGTGTGCACAGTCACTTTTTGTTTGTGCAGTTTAGTTTTTGTTGTCACCTCTATGTAAATCTTCAGGAATAAACTCTTGTTCATAGGACCTTGAACTTTGCATTTTGTTTGGTGTGTGGATTTTTTGCCTTGGTTTTTTTTTGTTTTGTTTTGTTTTTTCTTCGATTTGACTGAATCTACGCACCCAATTACAATTTTTTTTTTGCACTGTAATTGGTGCAGAATTTGTTCATATTTCACATATTCACCAACCATTCCTGAAAAAAAAATGCATCAGTTTCCACAAATATTAAGCACCATAATGGTTTTTCAACACTGAAAACAGTAAGAATTAAATAAATTAAAACAATAATAAACACAATAGTAATAATAAATCTAATAAATAAAATTAAACTTAAATCATACTGACCCCAGAATTTTGAAAGGTAGCGTATATTATTTTTGTGCAAATTATAATTTATTTTAAAATATTTTATACATTAATTTAAACGTATCAACATACAAGAAAAACATTTTTTTCTAGATTTTCCTTCTTCAGTAATATTTTTCATGCAATCATACGCACACACGCACACACGCACACACACACATATTATATTATATAAGTGTTATTTTTAGTCATATTTTCATCTAAAGGAAAATGTTTTAATTAAAATAATTTCATTGTCATGTATATTTATGTTTACCACAATTTTCGTTGACAAGATTAATGTTGATCCTGAACACTTTTTTTTTTTTTTTTGATGAAATAATGACTTTTTCTTAAAAGAAACCCCCAGCCAAAACAACAACAACAAAACAATCTTGCTAATTTGCTTTATTTCCAACTCTATTCAAGCTACATCAAGGCTCTGCTGGTTTTCTCTCTCTTTCTTCGCATCCTCACCTCCTCGTGTCTTTTTGAAATTCATGGTTTGTTCTCTCACTCGCTCATTTCCAATCCGTATCCTCTATTACACTCCCAAAACCCCCTGGATGTTACGCCGAGATGTATAGCCGAGATACTGCTGACAAACATATTTTCCTTTTGCCGCTTGTCTCTACTGGATCCTGTTTTTTTTACTCTCTCTGTGTGTGTGTGTGTGTGTGTGTGTGTGTTAGCTCTCCCTTCTGAATCACACTATTATTGTTTACTTCCACAAGATGGAAGAATCCACTACAGTGACCTCCTCAATATTTAAAAACCAGAGGATTTCAAAGAACACGAGTCGATACTGTGACTCTCCATTGTACAGATGCTCAAGCGAGATGTTTCTGTCAGAAAGTGTTAATTCAGAATAAATTTTTAAACAGTCTAAAGTGCAGCTGATGCTGTAGTGTGTTCGATCACAGCTGCGGGAGAGAAACATTTACGTCTCACAAGCCGAGAGAAATGTGACATTTTTGTTGATCTTCTAACGAACACAAGAATCAGCGAGGTGCAATTAATGGTTGAAATTTTTAACTGTGCAAGTGGCTTATTGAAGAGAGCAATAACAGTCTGGAGTAAAGCAACTCTGTTGAAAAGTAGTTAGCTAGACTGTAAGTTATTAACAGATGTGACTGCATACCACGCTGAGGCTTTTTAAAGGATTCAGTCGAGCTCTGAATAAGTCAGTTCAGTCTGTAATGTGGGTGGAGATGAGAAATATCAGTCAAGATTGACCTTCACCTCAAGTGCACTTTCATTATGTATTCAGAAAGTTAAAGTTGGTGGTTCAAGTGCTGTGTACTGGCATCCTGTCCAATGTAAAAAGAAAACTGCTCAGTTCTAGAAAAATTAATATAGCCTATTATAAAAATATATATATATGTCTAGAAACACCATTTTTATGGAAAACATGAATGAATAGCTTAAAAAGGTATACCATCTAAATAATGTTTATAAAATAAAGTTAATAAAATTAAAATCTATGAATATTTATGCTAAATATTTGTTTTGAAGCTGAAAAATGGAGTTCCAGATACATTACTAATATTACTGAACAGGTGAGTCATCTTATGAAATGTTTCATTGAAACAAACAATCAAACAAACTAATTTACGAAAAAGGCTCAGTTTGGACAACATTATTTGTGCAAGAGAGGAAAAGTTTCTACACTGTTACCATTTTATTTCAGGCTTTATGCATGAATCTAACAAACTAGTGATATTTATGCTTAAAACATTTTAAGTGATTCATTAATTTACTTGTTGAAATGTTCTCTGAAATGAGCAGCTTTGCTTTTCAAGTACACTGACTTTGCTTTAAGAATGTCTAGATAGTTTTTACTGGAAAACGACAAAAATACTGAGTAAGACATTGTTTTTTGCAGTGTGGGCAACTGTCACACTACTGAAAAATGTAGTGCTGCTACTTTTAGTTAGTTACTGGCTGCCTGGCGCCGCTGTTGTGATACCTGCTTTAACAATGCATTCCTCTCATGATGGATTTAGTCTTCCCTTTACAATTTAGTCTTCTTCACAGGTCAGGTTTCCACCGTGAGATCTCTGTGCATTTTCATACATCTCATGTAAGGTAATAGAGAACAGCGTTGTGTCCACATCCAGCAATAGTCGTCTTGGTCTGCAGGTGAATTCCCGGATGACTCAGAGAGATAAAAATAACAGACGGACAAAATAAATAGGGTAGATCTTTCAAGACACATCCATCGCCCCTTCGATGGAGTGCTGCAATGTGTCTACAGACTGGAGGAATGAATCTAAGCAGGGAAATAGATGGATATCAAACCAACGTGGTCCCTACTGGCTTGTTTGGCGCTATGAAAATATTGGCAATTTTCACTGAGTCTTTATCTGTGATTTATCTGTGAGTATAGCTCTCCAGAGGCTCTGAATAAAACATGGCCTTGCTCAGCATCCACAAAGCGTTCCATTAATCGCCATTCGGATTGTTTTAGACCGACTACTTATCTCGCGCCGAGGATTAACCACACGGCGCTCGCTGGCCATGCACGGATGGCCTTGAATTTTATGGAGGAGATGCGAGCTAAAATTGAAAACTCCTCTGATCTTCTCCTCCCGTCCTTGCCCTTCTGCATTATTTTCTATTTCTCTCTCTATCTTTCTTCTTCCTTCTGTGGGAATGAGATGCTATCACAGCTTTCGGCTTCGCTTTTAAACACCCTAATCCATTATAAATGTTATCAATCCCAGTGTTTTCCTCTTGGAAAAGAAAAAGTCATGACAGACACTGGTAATGCTTCTCCAAGCGTGCATGCCTGTGTTATCGTTGCATATTTTCAGTGTTTCCCAACTGTGTTTGCTTTACCTGCACAGACCCATCCGGAAACAATCACTTCATCAACACCACAGAAGTGTCACCTCGTATGAAGCAGTTATGTTAATGAGAAGATCATGACAGAACTTTTGCAACAGGTTTGGTTGCATACTCTCTTAAAAATGAAGGTTCTTTATTGGTGTCATGGTTCCATGTAGAAACTCTGAAATGGTTGTTTTTAAGATCTGTTCACTGAAAGGTTCTTTGGGAACCCCAGATGGATCTACTGTTGCACCACTATGAAAACACACCTTTGGAACCTTTATTTTTAACAGCGTACAGTACCCCAAATAGTTTTATGACATTTTAACCACACTAATTGGCTTTGCATTATATAACAAAAACCAAACCAAGTAGCATTTATTTGTATTATTTTATTATTCATAAACAAAACGTATAACATTTAAAAAAAAAAAATTCATGCTAAACTTTTTAAATGCATTGTATTATATTGTAATATAATATTGTGGTTAAAAATATGTAATATTGTTACACTACTGTTCAAAAGTTAGGGGTCAGTACCACTGATCTATATAATGACTCTATATTATAGATCAGTGATGCACTTTTTTTAATTTAATTTAATTTAATTTTATATTATTTTATTTAGCAAGGATGCTATAAATCAATCAAAAGTGACAATCAAGACAATGTAACAAATTATTAAAAAGTTAAAATATTTCTGTTTTAAATCAATTCTGTTCATCAAAAATGAACAAAAATTCATTTGAAATCAATTCTATTCATTAAAAAATCATGAAAATATGCATCACCGTTTCCACAAAAATATTAGGCAGCACAACTGTTTTTAAAATTGGTGATAATAAGAAATGTTTCTTGAGCATCAAATTAGCATATTATGATTTCTGAAGGATCATGTGACTCTGAAGACTGGAGTAGTGATGCTGAAAATTCAGCTTTGCCATCAGTTACATTTTAAAATATGTTATTTATATGTTATACATTAAACAAAAATTGTTTAAAATTGTTATAATATTTCACAAAATTACTGTTTTTACTGTATCTTTTAATCAAATAAATGCAGCCTTGGTGAGCAAAAGAAACTTCTTTGAAAAACTTTTACTTTTTTTTTTTTTTTACCAATACCTTAAATTCTTATGTTTTTCAGGTGTCCAAATACTTCTTTTAAATTTTTTTTTTTTTTTACTTCTTTCATTTCTGATTTCAGCAAAATCTTTCCCCATGGAACCTGCTCAAGTTCCCTCTGGTTGCGAATCACTGATTTAAGAGACGTTGGTTATTTTACTTGAGAAAACTTTGTGATTTAACTTGCACAACTTACCAAACAAAACCCTGTTCACATAAAAATTAATTCATCATTTCATTAATTAATTTTTCATTTGACATGGCCCAAAAACCTATTCATGAAGGTTGCATTTGGCCAAGGATTCTTCTCGTTATTAAGACTGATGCAAAGCTTTACCATTCTCAGAGATGATGCATTTTTAAAAATGTTAAATAGCAATGCTCCATTGAATGCTTCAGATTCCTAATGGGAGCTATTTTTCAAGGAGTATTATTTTTCTAGTCTCTAACCTTCGGGATGCTCTACATATTTTTCTGTCTCATGGCATCCATTCATTTAGCCAAACCTGACGCAGTAATGAACTGTAATGTGTGTTTTGTGAAGCGTTTCAGAGGAATAGGCAGGCGGTGAGCTGTAGACATGAAACCGGGTCAGCACACAGATAGGATGCTGATGTCCCTGATAAGATTTCAGCTGATGGCGACGCAAAGCCGCTGTGATGCTATCAGTGAAAACACTCCAGCTAATTTCACACTGCTAACCAAAAGGCCATTAATGCCTCATAACTTCATAGATGAATGTGGAGAACAGACCTGGCCTTATCTTATTAATACAGCATACACAGCGATGGGGAACTAGAGGATAGTTCAGGCAAAAATTAATATTCTCTCTTCATTTACTTGCCCTCATGTTGTTGCACACTTGTGTGACTTCTGAGAGAACATTAAAGAAGACATTTTGAATATTGTGCTAGTTACTCATTTTCATGCAGTTAATAAATACACAATGAAGCTTTCAGGCTTCAAAAAGTAACCAAAAGCATCATAAATGCATCATCAATGTATTATAAATGTAGTCCATATGACTAGTGCCCTATATTTCAAATAGTCTAGATAGAACCATACAATAGATTTGTGTGGTGAACAGACGAAAATCCAGTCCATTTAATGAATCAGAAAACTCGAAAAACAGTATGTTTTGTTCATGAATCAGACCATTTGACTCACTGAATCAATGAACCGGTTCTTTTGAATTATAATTTCACTTGGAGGATTATTAGTGAATAATGACTTGTATGAGTTTCTTTCTTTTGCTGAACACAAAAGAAGTTATTTTGAAGAACGGTGGTAACCAAATGGTAGCCATTGACTTGACATAGTATTTTTTTCCCATGCTATCAAACTCAATGGCTACTGTCAACTGTTTGGTTACCAATATTCTTCAAATAATCTTCTTTGTGCTCAACAGAAGAAATAAACTACAGATTCAGAACAACTTGAATGAGTAAATGATGACAGAATTTTCATTTTTGGGTTTCCAATCCTCATACTTCAACGTTTCTCCTCTTTGTGTTTCTTAGAAAAAAAAGTCATACAGGTTTGGAATGACATGAGTGTGCAAATGATAACCAAACTTTATTTTTTTGAGTGTATCCCTTCAAAACTGAGCCTTTGTGTGACCTGCAGTAAAATGCAGGAGAAAAGTTGAACTGCTGTTCTGATCTCCGCTTGGAGTCTGAATGCATTATTTAAGACGTTCTGATTTATTTAATTTTCCCTATGTATAGATGAGTGAGATGGCTGCTTGTGTGCGCCACAGTATCCTAACACACAAATTAAGTTTTTACCTTAATGTCACGTGAAATGTTATTTGTTGTGACAGTCTCCCCATGAATAAAGAATGTCAATCGCGCTGGATCCGACGACAGTCTTGTTCAGCTTCATTTTTGTCAGTGCCAGTTCAAACATGCTCTGTTGGCACATATTAAATTAGAATGAATTAATTTCAAATTCATGGTACTGGTTCAGTATGTGTGCTCCTGACGTTGAGCTCTTGTGCTCAAGCTGGAGACAGATTCAAGTCCAAACCAAAGTCCTTATGAAGCAAGCTGTTGTATGTGCATATGCATATTTACAGCTTTATGAGCTAGTTATATGATTATTAGATTTGCTTTTCTAGAGCTATACACTATAAACTGTAGAAGCCACATCTATTAAATTAAAAATACACTGTTTACACAGACTCACAGAGGTGGTTAAAGTATTTACATGGATTGTTCCATGTTAGTTATGCCAGCAAAATCATTTACTCAAAGGATTTGTTCAAGAAAGGCCAAGTGACGTTCACTCACTCAATCAATTCATTCAAAAACATTGATTCATCCTGGAATAAAACAAGTGCATGTGTTTATGAGTGAGTCAGTGAATCATTCACAGTTGATTTGTTCAAAATAATTGATTCATTTAGGGGGGGGGGGGGATTGGCTTTATTTATGAGTGGGTCATTGAATCACTGACTCAAACCATTCATTCAAAAACATCAGTTTATTCAGGACAGACCAAGTGACTCTGTATATGAGTGAGTCATTGAATCACTTATTCAAACCATTCATTCAAAAACATCAGTTTATTCAGGACAGACCAAGTGACTCTGTTCATGAGTGAGTCATTGAATCACTTTCTCAAACCATTCATTCAAAAACATCAGTTTATTCAGGACAGACCAAGTGACTCTGTTCATGAGTGAGTCATTGAATCACTGACTCAAACCATTCATTCAAAAACATCAGTTTATTCAGGACAGACCAAGTGACTCTGTTCATGAGTGAGTCATTGAATCACTGACTCAAACCATTCATTCAAAAACATCAGTTTATTCAGGACAGACCAAGTGGCTCTGTTCATGAGTGAGTCATTGAATCACTTTCTCAAACCATTCATTCAAAAACATCAGTTTATTCCGGACAGACCAAGTGGCTCTGTTCATGAGTGAGTCATTGAATCACTTTCTCAAACCATTCATTCAAAAACATCAGTTGATTCAGGAAAAACCGAGTGGATCTGTTCATGAGTGAGTCAGTGAATCATTCACACAGCCGAATTGTTAAAAAACAACACTGATCCATTCTGGAACAAAACTAATGAGTGAGTGAATCAGAGAATCATTCACAGAGCCGATTTGTTCAAACACACATCAATTCAGTCAAGTAACACTAATTTATTTAGGAACGCCACTATGAAGTTTGTCTATAACTATTTATGTTTGCGGAGCAAAAATGGACAAAATAACTGGCAATATTGTTTCTTAAAGTTAGGTTACTTAATATTACTGTCTTGGTTAATTAACTCTTGTATAAAACGAATTAAAGAAAAATAATCCCTTAAAAATAAAGTCATAATAAAAAGTTAACATTATATTAAATGTACAGATTTGACATTTTAAAGTGCACTTAACCAGAATAACAAAGGATTTGTGCTTTTTTGAATTCTGTAATGAGAAATCAGCTAAATTAAATGCACAATGGTGTATCACATTAGCAGTAGTCATAGATAATTACCCTTCTTTAATGGTGCAGAGCTCATTATCAGCATCTTTAATTGGATTGGTCAGGAATGTACAAATGGCCAATGATATAAAGCTGGTCTCCCTGTGTTGAGCAAGTTGCTAGAAACACTGTGTTCGTTCCAGTCTCTGGAGGCAGGTCTCCATATGCTCTTTTTAATTGCGCTGAAACAACTGCATTGATGTGAAGTGTACTTACAGATGTGTTTTCAATAGCATATGAACAGCTGCTCTGCTCTAGGATTTACACCTTGTCCATTTTACCTCAGCTGTTTCCAAAGCATTGCGCTCCGGTACCTTATTGAGTCTCTTATTTAATGCTGTGATCTGGCGTCTGACGGGCGGAAGGGTCGTCGCATATTCCTCCAGAATCCCTCTGGAGGTTCCTGTAGATGACAAGAGATACTTTCTTCATTCTGAATATGTAAACA
The DNA here is from genome assembly GCA_036784905.1 of Acrossocheilus fasciatus. NCBI lineage: Eukaryota > Metazoa > Chordata > Actinopteri > Cypriniformes > Cyprinidae > Acrossocheilus > Acrossocheilus fasciatus. Next base: position 7,013,227 of record CM071945.1, on the reverse strand, counting down.
AGAGCTGCATCAGGCGCAATTAAATCCTTTTTCTTGATTTGCATATAATTGAGCTCAAGGCCCAAAAATGGATTTCACAGAGACTTGCAAGACAGGTTTTGGAAAATTAGCAAAATCGATATCGGTGCGGTCGACAGCGCCCACCTGTAAACAACAGCTTTGATGCAGCTCGCTGGGAAGGGACAGGCACGTTAGGTGCGATGATTCATCCTGCGGAGAACTGAAGCAGCGCCGGATGCTGTGTCACTCTGCTGGCAGGTGTTCAAAGCCCCGTATGCCGCGACCTCGGGGCGCAATTGCATGTGCGAATTTGTGTGTTTGTGAGAGTGGAAACCCCTGCCCTGAACTCCAATCTCTCTGCCTCGTTTCTCTAATGCCTCGCTTTTGTCTGACAGGGCGCAGGGAACAGCCATGCGAGCTGCGTCTCAGAACGGTTGCGGCGAGCAGCAGAGCCCTCGCTGAAATGCAGATGAAGCAGCTTGATTAAAAATTAATAGCAGAGGACGGTTGCATGGGGAGAAAATGAGCGCAGCTTTTGGCCTGTCAGAAAGAAATCTGTCCTCCGCTGGCACGGCTCAGCACGAGGGCCTTCTCTATTGAAGGGTTTTCACTATTGCCTCACGTCCTCAAGTGCCTCGCTTTAGTTCTAATTGAAACACGAACTGCGCTTCCTTTAAAGAGGCCTCAGAAGAATTGAAATGTGGAATCAAGAAGCCCAGAGTCCAGCAGTGAATCAACAAGTAATTTTACTGTTTAGATGCAATGAAGGTCATGCACTACACAGAACTCAATTGAGAATGCCTTTTAAATTCCAATTCCATTCAAACGGGTGCAGAATTGGAATTTAAATGTAAGGAAGTAGAATTAAAATGACTGGAAATTCCAAGAAATTAATTTAATTGTAAGTTTTCATTAGAAAAGAAAAGTTGGAATGTCAGTTTAAAAAGTTTTCAATGTCTCAAGAGTTTAAAGTCCTGATGGATGGATGGATGGATGGATGGATAGATAGATAGATAGATAGGCATTCTGTCTAATCTTCTTTTGTGTTTCACTGAAGAAAAAAAGTTATACAGGTTTAAAATGACATGAGAGTGAGTAAATGATGACAGGAGTTTTTTGATTGAACTAACCCTTTAATTCCAGCTGTTTCATTCAAGCCCGACATGAAGCCTTTCAAAGTTAAACGGCACTTTAAAGTAGCTTTTACAGAACAATTGATTAATTACTACCTTCTACACCTAAGTACTTCGTACTAATTCAGGGCAACATGTTCGCTGTTTGATATATCTCTAAGAAATTATTGTTACTTGGGTTGAGTGAGTCTCTTGAGATTTAATTAAAGGCCTGAATGTAATTATGTAAATTTAGAGGAAACCCACAGTTTAAACATAACTATGGTACTTACATTTCAAAGATTTCTGTTTGATGTCAGAACATGTTAAATTTTATGCCTGAAGATATGTAAATTTTCATTCTAATAGCCAAAAGACATTTTGACTCCTTTCAGCAAAAAATGCTAAGCTGTGTTTCATAGACAATACGGGAGGAAAAAACTGAATTATGTTGTAAACTGATGAACATATGACAAATTCAGCTTTTGAAATGCTTAATGCTTTTAATTTTTTAGCTCTTTACCTCTTTTTGGTATTTTGTGTGGAAAGAATTTCAATTTTTGCTTTTCTTGTGTGTAAAGGCCCTATTGTTTTTGTGGCTCCACACATACAGTATATCTACTAGGATGCTAGGAAACATTTGAATGAAAGTAGCCTTGTTTATTTTTTCTTTCACATGAAAAACATAGTTTCCCCCCAGGGACTTTTTGTAAATGCAGGAGAACTGTTGTTCCGTTCACAGTTCAACAATTAAAAAAGCTATTTCATCCCAATATAGTAGATGTTTGGTGCTTAAACAACATTGTTGGCCCATCAAGGCCGTTGAAATGAAATGATGAAAGGTCGAGGGGCTTGTGTTTGATTTTGTTGTGTGGACTCAGACGAATGTCAGATCCGCTGTGGAGTGAGCTCCTCCCCGCAGGGCTTTCATACGGCAGTTTCAGGGGTGATCAATGCTTCCCAAAAACAGATCAAACTGGCTTTGTGTCAACAACACTGGCAGCTATATGAAGTCACCCTGAGATGTTATTGCTTCCGTATCCAACTCATATATGTGATTTACAGCAGTCATTCTCAATGGGTTTCTTCAGGAACAGATTTTATATTGGGCATCTAGTGGCAACTTAACACAGAACCAAAATGTATAAATAAATATTAGTGCTGTCAAACGATTAATTGCGATTAATCGCATCCAAAATAAAAGTTTTTGTTTACATAATATATGTATGTGTACTGTTTATTTATTATGTATATATAAATACACACACATGCTTTTATATTTTTCAGAAAGATATGTTATGTTTATATATTAAATATATTTATTTAAAAAATAAATTATATGAATATAAATATAGACACATAAATACATGTAATATGTCCAAAATATATACTGTATGTGTGTGTATTTATATGTACATAATAAATATACACAGTACACACACATATATTATGCAAACAAAAACTTTTATTTTGGATGCGATTAATCGCGATTAATCGTTTGACAGCACTAATATATATATATATATAGAGAGAGAGAGCGAGAGAGAGAGAGAGAGAGATTACTTTTAACCTAACTCATTTATCACATTGATTTAAATAAGATAATATTACACCATATTGATATTAAAATGCAAAGAAAAAAATATATTCCATTTGTTGTTATTAACAACATAAAGTGAATTAAGCATTAGATTATTTTAAGGTTTCCCAAACTGGGGTTCCTGAAGGAACTGGTTTGTGAGTTTAATGAAAAGCTAATAATTAAGTCATAATTTTAAATGAATGTAAATTATTTTAAAATAACATCAGTCAAAATAAAGCACTTACTAAAAAATGAAATATTTTGTTTACCTACTCGTCATGCAGGCATTTTAGAAATGAATATTAAAAAGATGAAAAATAATAAGGGAGAATCAAGAAATTCTGAATAATGTACTGCTATTGTGTGAATATATGTAATCAAGTAATCAAGAAAAAAGTAACTAGTCTGATTACGAGTATTTATATATATTTGTATATACACTGCTGGTCAAAAGTTTGGGATTGGTAAGATTTTTAATGTTTTTTTTTAAAGATGTGTCTTCTGCTCATCAAGGCTGTATCTATTTGATCAAAAATACAGAAAAAAAACTGTTATTTTGTGAAATATTATTGCAATTTAAAATAACAGTTTTCTATTTTAATATACTTTAAAATATAATTTATTTCTGCAAAGCAGCACTGAATTTTCAGCATCATTACTCCAGTCTTCAGTGTTACATGATCCTTCAGAAATCATTCTAATATACTGATTTATAATCAATGTTAAAAACCGTTGTGCTGCTTCATATTTTTTGGGGGGGACCTGTTATATAGATAGATGGATGGATGGATGGATGGATGGATGGATGGATGGATGGATGGATGGATGGATGGATGGATAGATAGATAAGTACGTTTTCTGTTTTTTTTTTAAAGAAATTAATACTTTTATTCAGGAGGGGTCTGTTAAATGAATAAAAAGTCATAGTAAAGACTTATATTGTTAGAAAAGATTTCTATTTTGAACAAATGCTGCTCTTTTTAACTTTGTATTCATCAAAGAATCAAAGAAAAAAGTATCACATGTTCCAAAAAACAATATGAAGCAGCACAACAGTTTCAACACTCATAATAAATCAGCATATTAGAACAATTTCTGAAGGATCATGTGACACTGAAGACTGGAGTAATGATGCTGAAAATTCAGCGCTGCGTCACAGAAATAAATTATATTTTAAAGTATATTAAAATAGGAAACCAATATTAGAAACTGCAATAAGATTTCACAATATTACTTTTTTTTTCTGTATTTTTGATCGAATAAATTCAGCCTTGATGAGCAGAAGAGACTCCCTTAAAAAACATTAAACATCTTACTGATCCCAAACTTTTGAGCAGCAGTGTATATATTTAATTAATTTAGTATTATATGCATTTATGTATATAATCATACTGCATATATATTTTGTAACAGTGTATTTTCATAGTATGTGCTATTACGTGAGGGGAAAAAGGCATAATCATTTATATATCATAGTGATTGCCATAAAACAGGTCACGCTGCAAGCTTATTGGGGAAAAAACAGTGGGTTTATCAAAATATAGTCAGTGTCTGATCATATCATGCAGACCACCAAGAAGATGGGTCTCGTATAAGGTTATCTGGATCCGTTTGATGCCCCGACCAGGTGAAGATAATCATACGCACATTAGTTTTTACATGAAGAACAGCACAGCCAGCCTTCTGTCTTTAACACGGCTGTTCAGATATATCGCACCTCTGTGTAACATTTCTGAATCCCTGGGTCGAAACCGAAATGACCTTCGAATGCAAATGGCCTATCCATTTAGTCAGCGCGGAGACCATTAGAAGGGTGTTGGTGCTTAATAGAGCCTGATGTTGCGCTCGGCTGCCGCTGGAACAGCTCCACACCAGTCCCCCTCCATTCACAGCCATCATAACCATCTCTGTCATTATGCCAGTATCATTTGAACAAATGTTAGTCTATTCTGCAGGACTGGAGGGAGGCAGATAGACTGCTGCTTCTCACCCGGGCTATCTTATAACTTTAAATTCTCAAAGTGTGGGGCACATTTCACTGCTACGGGATGTTTCTTAAAGGTATAGGAGCCAAAAATAGACATTTTAATTTAAGGATAGAAAATCTATATAGCTATGGACAAAAGTATTGGGACACACCTCTTGTATAAAATCAAGCATCTAGCCATGCAGTCTGCATTTACAAACATTTGTGGGGGTGGGGGGGGGGGATGGATCGAAGAAGAGTTCAGTGAGTGAATTCAAAAATGGTATTGTGATAGGATCCAAAAATGTGCAGAAGGAGCTTCATGGAACGGATTTCAGTTGCATGTAACCCTTACATCACCAATTACAATGCCAAGCATTGGATGGCGTGGTGTAAAGCATGCTACCACTGGACTCTGGAGCAGTGGAAACCTGTTCTGTGGGGTGACGAATCACACTTCTATGTTTGGCTTCTGTATAAAGACAAGTGTGGATGAGTTTGGTGTGAATGAACTTGACTGACCTACTCAGAGCCCTGACCTTAACTCCATCACACACCTTTGGGATAAACTGGAACGAAGATTACGAGTCAGAACTCACAAATGCTCTACTGAATAAATGGGCAAAAATCCCGACAGAAACACTTTAAAATCTTGTGGAAAGTCTTCCCAGAAGGATGGAAGCTGTTATAGCAATATGCAAAGGGGAGACCAAATTCATAGTGAAGTATATGTATTTGAAATGCAATGTCATACAAGTACCTGTTGGTGTAATAGTGTCCCAATACATTTTTCCATATGGTGCATGTATGTATAAGTTTAAGTTGAATTACTAAAACTAAAACTGAAATAAAAATAAATGCAAGCTGATATAATAAAATATATATTTTTTTAAATCAAAAGCTAATAAAAGTGAGAATCACATAACAAATTTATGAAAGTTTAAACTAAAATAAAATGAAAACTGAAAGGATAATTTAAAATATTAATGAATATTATACATAAAAATACTAAAGCAACACGCATAATAACTAATATTTGCATAAATGTTAATAATAATAATAAATGCACAATTCATAAATGTCTTTAAATTATTTATAGCCTAGCATTAATTTTTATTTTATTTGATTTTATTTCTGGTCTTCTTGTGGAAGATTTATTCAGTGCAAGTGTTTTTTTTTTTTTCTTGTTTTTTTTCCTAGTGTTTATTTTTGGATGACATCATTAATTCCTCTTTTAAAAAATAACAGCAACTTTTCATTATCTAATCAATTCCTGATTGATAAAATCAACTCCTACCCTACATGTTTTCTCTCTGAATATGTTGTTTCATTCTGAAATTTGGCAGTTTATGCAAATGAAATGGGTTTTGAATAGCTTCACGTGGACTTGAAAACTATGTCTCAGTGTCAGTGCTAATGTTAATAATTGTTATATCCCGTAGCCCTTTTTTGGGGAGATATCTAATGGCTGTTGAACATCTGTTAGGCACAGTATGATGCTTTTTAAGCAACACATTCTGTTTAGCAAATATGGCCGCATGCAGCTAAAGTTTATTCACCTAACACCCTACCCAAACATGCGCTGCGGTTCACAACAGCTGAAGACCAGCAGCAAGCTACGATTAGACCTAGCAAAACTCTGCTGTATTGATTTTCTGTCCTGGGGGTGCAACGCACATGCCAGCGAATGGGCTACAAAGGGAATTCATTTGTAGGCAAGCACATTAGTTTCCTGTCAAGCGCCTCTCCTCCTCTCTGTGAAAACTGGGTGGAATATTAAGAGCAGAACTTACTAGAATCTGGGTCTCCTGTTGAGATATTGATCCCAGGAAGTAGACCAGAGTCCTTCAAGCCGGTCTGAGCTAAGAAAGAGACGTTATGTCTCTAGCAGGCCCGCCCCTCGGAGAGAAAAGATGTGCACCTTGTGCTTTCTGAAGTACACTGTTGCACTGGTTCCCATAAAACTTTGCTATGAATGTAGCTGTGGAATCTTAAAGTTCACTGCTAGGTCGTTTCATGTTAGACAAAGAGGTTTGAAAACAAAAGCCCAGTCGCAGGTGTTAGATGATAAAGTTAAAGTACAAGTTTGGGGGGAAACTTTCTGATTATGGTTTCACTATTATCAAGACTATTCTGAGCTGTGAAGGCAGAAGACGGGGAAAATATATAAGGAAAAAGTCAATTTCACACTTTTAAGAGCACCTCAACACTCCAAGAAGAGTCTGTAAAAAAAAAAAAAAAATAGGGACCAGTCATAATATGCAGGAATTGTATTGTACTGATATTTCAGGATATATTTCATATTTATTTTTTACAAGTGTTTTTTCCCATATTATGGATTACACATTGAATTGTGTGCGTTTTAGATTTATAGAAAATGTATAAATTTAACATGCAGAAAATTACCAGTACCCTTTCTCTTATTGTACTGATTTCTTCTCAAATTGAAAAACAAATTGGTAAACTTGTATAACACAAAAGAAAAATGAAAATAAAATATTTAAGTATTGAAGTGTTGGGGAAAGTGTGCAAATTTTTTCCACAGAACATCATTGAATTTCAGTTTGTAATGTTGTTAAATTTCATGTTAATGTTGTCTAATTTCATATATATATATATATATATGTATATGTGCGTGTGTGTGTGTATATATTATATACACACACACACACACACACACATCCATCATTACTGTCTAAATAAATTTTCTAGCATTAATATGCCCACATATATTAAAAAGGCAAAAAAAAAATTATACTCACAAACTAACAGTAACTAATATTTGTTCATAATAATAAATGCACAATTGTAATTTTTTATTATTATTTATAGTTTATAGTTAATTTTTAATACACTTTTTTTTTTTTTTTTTTTTTTTTAGGAAAGTTTTCTATGCAAAACTTGCCATGGGCATTCTGAGTGTTTGCAGGGGTGTAGCTATATGATTGCTAAGGTGTTTTGAGGTTTTTTTTATTAGCATATTGCTGGCACACCTCTCCTCAACAAGTCAAGATTTGATGTTTCATTAAAGTTTAGCAGAAGCTGGTTACCTAACCACTCTTTCAGCCTTCTGTATATTCAAATAAATCTCATCTGTACATTTTTCCATTAACTTCATCTAAATCTCTTTTTCAGGCATGAAACGAATCCATGCACTTACCATTCAAGCCAACTACGAGCTAAGGATTGACCTGGAGGACTTCGAGAACAGTACCTCCTTTGCAAAGTACGGCTCTTTTGGAGTGGGTTTGTTCTCTGTTGACCCGGACGAGGATGGCTACCCACTGAGCGTTGCGGACTACTCTGGCACAGCAGGTATGCTACACTTTATTCTGCCTTTGACTGAGAGTTCCTGTGCTTACCTGTAGTATGGAGCCAAAAACTATTACATTTATTGAAAAGGCAGAGGTCTTGCAGAAAGCCATAGGTCATAGTGTCCCGCTTTTAAAGCTCTGTATTCTTAAGACATCCTGCACATCAGCAGTTCAATTGTGGACCTGCATTGATGTCTGAAGCCAAAGTTCATGTCAGGTTTAATGGGGAGCTTCAGATAAAAAGCTCTTCGGCTGATATGTAGTCTTGCCTAGACAAACTTTTGACAGATTGTTCTGGCCAAGAACACCCACTTTAGACCATAAGAGACAATTTAACTGGCATTTATTGTGTTCAGTTTCATTACAATATTTTTTCATTTAGGGACATAAATCTGAAATATCAGCAGTCCCGACAAATCAAAAGAAAAATTTACATAAAGTAACAAAATTACAAATTTAAGATCAAACGTAATATCCGAGTATAAATATGTATTGCTTATTTCACTGGCAAACAAACAAACCAACAACAAAAAAAAAAAAATAAAAAGAGTAAAAAAATGTATCATTTATTATTCTGTGGAACCCAAAGGGAGATATTAGACATAAGTGTTGGGTATCGATACGATGAAAATAATGAAAATACAGATGAAAAGAATAAAAAATATACATTTGGAGGAAATCCAAACTTTTTATATATATATATATATATATATATATATATATATATATATATATATATATATATATATATATATATATTTATGATCACATTGATTATTTTACTGGCTAAATAAATGAATAAAAGAATGGAAAAATGCTGTATACAAACTAAGATATTAGACAGGAGTGTATACTGCCGTGCAAAGGCAAAAGACCGTAACTTCGATTTTGGTTGAAAATGAGTTATTGATATTTTTGGGACATTCAAGACATCCTTTATCATGTGGATAAGTATCTTGAGTCAATTTCATTGTTTTCCCAAGAAAATAATGGGTTGTCTCAACCGTACCTCTAAAAAGCCCCAGGGAAACCAAGGCAGAATACCGTATAACACCAGTTACCGCTCTTTCTCTTTGTTTGGAACACTCAAATTGAGTTACGGTGTTCTGTCTTTGTTTAGCCACGCATCAGTATGAAGTTATACGTGTTCTGCCTTTGTTTTACTGCCCATTAAAGTATGCCACATTTTAATTACGGTGCAACTTGTATACTTTCATACATCTGATCTGTCACTGAAGCACTTTATTAGACAAACGAATTAGATCGCGATCTACCAAACAGCTCCATATAGGCTATCAAAGCACTGTAAAGACTAGATAGTAATACGCAAGCTAATCGTGAATAATCTTTAAAGATTTTTTATTTTTTCCTTTTTATAATGCAGATTATTCAGGCTGTTACTTCTAGTTGGACGCGTGTGGACTCGAATGCCGTAGCATGATCAATCATAAAATCAGTACTGACAGTTCGCAATTAAATCCATATCCTACTTTTAACACGATAAAATCAATCCATGGAGATGAATGTCATTGGAGATGTTTAATTTACAAGCATTCTGAGCATTCCTGCTTGCTGGCATTCACATCAATACTGCCTTTTGCCTTGGTGTGACTTCTCACTTTTTGTTCACTGCTAGTTTCACATTCTAGCGAGTTAAGGTCTTTTGCCTTTGTAATGCAGTATATACATATACATATATACATAGAGAGAGAGAGAGAGAGAGAGAGAGAGAGAATATTGACTAAGTAAGACCATGTCAAAGATTGAAATCATAGTGATATTAATGGTTAAAATCAAACTTAGATGCTTGTTTTATATGCTTATCTCATCATTTGATTTTGAGACTTTAGCCTGGATTTCACAGAGAGGGTCACACACACACACACACACACACGCACACGCACACACACATTTGTGTATGCGTGTGTCTCTAAAAGATAAATGTGTGCGTGTGTGTGTTAGTATAGTTTTTGCGTTGAAACCAAGCCCATATTAAGCACAGAGAGAAAATCCAAACTTAGTGGCCTGAATTGCACCCAGCAAAACAAAAAAGATCAGCCCAGAATAGAAACTATCATAAGAATCACAAGACTAATTTAAAGTTTCCTGCCCTGTTGTCAGCGGCGTTCAGATATATTCCCACGGTACGCAAAGCAACGGGGGCCGCAGGTTATCGCCTTCACCGAGGCAAAGTGATGAGCAATTCTCACTGCTTCACCTGCGCTGTCGCCGGGGCCTCTTTTTAACATTAATTGGGTCCCGCACTCTATTATTCTCAGGTGTTTTTCCCCGAGCACTGCCCTCCTCGCTGGGGCCGGACGCGGGCGTGACCTTCGCTGTGTGCCGGAAAGGGCAGGGATAATGAAGCCGTAGAATACGTCTATGGCATTCCAATAAAGCAGGCACTCGGCTTATTATGGGAGACGTAAACAAACACTCCTATTAACATAAATCAAGAGGAGAATACTGCATCCACGCGTCTAATTAGTGAGGCTGTCTTAAACATCCCCCGCTGGAGGAGTCATGCCACATTGATTCCCAATCTTATCAATTACGTCCTGTTTGGACTTTTACGCCGCTGTCTGGATTAAAATGCGCGCGTGGTCGTCTAAAGCATTAATGTGTACATGAATGGTAGGTTGGACTGACAGTTAGCATTAAATCACATTTTGATGTTTCGTCTGAGCTGTGCTTGCTCAAGTATGAAACTTGCTTTTGAATGAAACGCTCTAAGAGATCAACATAGATTGAACGTTTTAGCACAATGAAATCAAACAGCCATTTTTTTCAAGAGCAAGCAGCAGCGTGGAACAAAACAGCGGCTGAAAAACAAAAGGAAAAAGCACAAAAACACAACTTCGCAAACCTTGGCTCCTAGAGGGCAACATTGTGAGATGTCCTTGACACCTTTAATAACGGTTTGTCAGATAAAAAGCAAGTCCCTCCTCAGAGTCCAACCGTCACAGAAATTAGAAAGGAAAAATTCTGTCACAAGGTCAATGGCAAAAGGCACATCGTGGCCATAGAATCAGATGAAAACAATTGAATGTGGCAGGCAGCTTAAAATTCAACAAACAGCAGGATTTTAATATATTCTCGCTTTATCTGATGCACTGTCTCTGAACACAAAGTATCCATGCATCTGATGACAACGAAGTAAGAAAACTCGCTGATATAGCATTTTAATTGCTAGATCAATTATCATTTTAATTTTAATGATGGTTTTCAAGTGGTTTGGGCCATTACTCAACTGATCAGACCAGCTAAACCAGTTTAATCTGGTTTTAATTGACCATATTGTCTCAGCTTAAGGTGTTCGAGTTGGTTTTCGGAACTTAATATTAAGTTAGTTTGGAACACATTACTGGTAGGTAAGGTGTTCTAGCAGCTTTAACCAGCTTGGTTAACCATCTTGACCAGCTTTGACCATAATTTTTACACATTCAGTTCCTTTTAAATATGCAGTATTATTTTTGATAGATTAGATAGCTAGATATGCCAATTTGGCATCAAAACCACAGAGAATCTCATTCATGCGGGCCATTAGTACTAAAACTAAACCATCCAAGTGACTTCTTCAGCAGACATCTAAAACTGTGCAGAGCAGCTGTCGGAAAGTGTTTTAGCGATTGTGTGTTGATGCTGAAGTATACCGATTTGATATGACATTATTTCAATACGACAGTGCATCCCTGTGGAGATTTTGATGAGCCGTACCCCAGAATCCTGTGTTTTTCATGCATTACTATGATGTTTTTTTTTTGCAACTGAGATAAAAAAGAAGATCTTTTGGTGTTAAAGTGTGCCTCACACACCCTTTTCTTGCATGCTAGAATTTTTATATCATAGCTGCTTTCAGCGCACAAGCATGCTGTCTTTAATGCCGCTCTGTTTAATGAAAGGCCTTTACGATAGCGTAGAGAAAGAGCGCTCAGCCACAGCGGGGATCTCTGGGAAGATATAATTACCTGAGATGAGTTTTTACACCCATGATGCCCTGATCTCTGTAAACACTTTGAGTACTAATACAGTACCAACTTCAAAGTGCGCTAATGACAGTTTTGCAAGCGCACAGAAATGTTTTTACTACCATTAGGGAGGCCAGAGTAAGAAGCGAAATTGCATGGGAGCGTTTGATTATTTTGTAACAATGCTTGTCCAAGTAGAGGAGTGTATAATTTCTCTCTGATGTTGCAGTGTTTTTCGGCATTAACGCAATTATGTATTCATGCGCATAGCTAATGACTCGTATCGCCCTCCTGAGTGGGTCTGTCTCAAGATATTTCATAAAAGTCTGAGATGCACCTTCATGCTGACACACGCTACACACCCCCTCAGGTGCACAAATTGTGAAGTCTGTTTCGCACAGAATCTGCAATTTACTGCAATGATTAATCATCTCGTTCTAGCAAATGAGTATTTTTTCCAGCGTCGTTTGTATGATTGGGTATTCTTTGAAATGTAACACTTTATGAATATTACAACATACTACAATTGCAGAGGCAGCTTGTTGAGATTTGTTCATATATAGGAGTAAAGGATTTCCTTCAAGCAACATCCACTTCTGAAAGAATGATTTTAAACTAGCTGGTCTGTTTTGGTTTTCAAGTGGTTTGGGGTATTTTTCAGTTGGCCAACCAGCTAAGCCAGTTGGTCTGAACTGACCACATTGCACCAGCTTAAAATGTAAGTTGGCTATCAGAACATGATAGCTAGTTTAAAACATATTACTGGTCCAGTGTGTTCTACCAGGTCTTACCAGCTTGACCAACATGTAACCTAGACCAGCTTTGACCAGATAATGACTGTAAATTTGGATTTGTTTAGATGACAAAGGATTTAAATTTTTGTGTGGACGATCTCTTTAAACCAGTCTAAGATGGTTGGCTAGTCTCAAAAGCTCATTAGTGTGGTCTGTTTTGATGGTTTTCTAGTGGTTTGGGGCATTTTTCAGCCATCTTAAACCAGTTTAACCTGGTTTAAACTGACCACAGTTTACTGGCTTCAGGATATTTTTTGGACCATGATAGTTAGTTTGGAACATGTTACTGGTACAAAGTGCTCTACTAACTCTAACGAGCTTGATCAAAATCTAAATCAGCTTTGACCACTTGACTATAAATCGTTAGCTGAGGCTAATCTAAAATGGATAATCCACCCAAACATGAAAATTCTGTCATTATTTACTGACCCTCATGTTGTTCCAAACCTGTGTGACTTACTTTCTTCCATGGGACTTAAAATAAGATCTTTTGAACATTGCAGTAAAAGTCAATGGGAAACGAGTTTGGTTAAAAGTCGTACAGGTTTAGAACAACACGGGGGTGAAGATCTTAAAAGAATGTCCAAATCAAACAGTTTCAGTCTCCACTGACTTCTATTTTATGGACACAAAATACAATGGAAAACGAAGGCAACCAAAACGGTTTGGTTACCAACATTCTTCAAAATATCTACTTTTGTGTGGCAAAAAAGTCATACTGGTTTGGAACAACATGAAAATGAGTAAATGATGACAGAATGTTATTTTTTGGTGAAATATCCCTTTAAACCAGCCAAAAAGGAAAAAAAAAACAGACAGCCAAAGACCATAAATGACCTTCTTAGACATGCTAAAAACCAGGTAAAGCCAGCTTATGTGTCATGTTTCTGCAGGCAACATCTCTGCATCTGTTCATTGGCTCTCCTTTCACAGTCCAGGTGCTGTCATTTTATACCACCATCATTCTGCTGATTCGTTATCTGCTAGACCACAATGATGAATCTATGAGGCAACCGTAACGAGTTTATGATGTGTAACACACTTTACAATATGACATAACGGCATCAATTGGATCTCCTTTGTCCCAATAAAACGGCTATCACGATACATGTTGCAGCAGAGTGGAATTAGAGTCAGAGGAAGAGGACAGGAGAAGGGTTTTACTGCAAGGCTGGCAATAAAAGGCGGATCTTGTCAGCAAGGCCGGGCCCAGCAGAGCCAGGCGGTATGGAGGCAGGAAGCTGGGATTAGATTAGCCTAGCTGCACACTGCAACATTATGTCCCTGAAACATACATCACAGAGCTTAATAAGGGCACATTAGCGGCAACGAGTTAACACGCTCCTCTCTTTGGTTTCTGCCTCTCTCTACACTAGCAGAGCTAGCAATCTCAGCATGCAGATATAAACACACTGGTGATTGTGAAATTTCCAGCTGATGTTTTGCTGCTGGATATATGAGCCTATAAGCAGTGTTTTAGCATTGCTATTCTAAGCAATTGGATTTTATGAATTGAAGGCTATGAAAAGCAAATGTAAATCCACTAATGTAGGCTGTGCTATACATTATGTGCATGCAAAAAAAAATTAAATTCACTGTAATTCAAAAGTTTAAGGTGACTATGATTTTTTTTTTTAATGTTTAAGTCTTTTATGCTCACCAAGACTGGATTTAGACGATCAAATATACAGAAAAGAACAGAAATATTGTGAAAAAAGTAATTTTTCAGGATACTTTGATTAATATAAAGTTAAAAAGAACAGCATTATTGTTTTTGTAACTATAATTTTTTCAGTGTTGAAGTTTTCACTGTCACTTCAATCAATCAATTTATTGAATCCTTGCTCTATACAAGTATTACTGATAAAAAAAAAATAAAATAAAATAATCACTAAAATAATCATTAAATTGTACATGTTTGTGAAATCTGTGAAGTTCAACACAAACTTGCTTGCGTTTTATTCACTTGATTATTATCAATTTTATTGATTAGTTGTTTTTAGCCCTAATGTCAGTTACAAAAAGATTTAGCAATCAATTTTTGGAGGAAAAATGATCTTAATGTTTTTTTTTGTTTTTTTTTTATCCAGTATTTGTGTATTTTTACACTTATGCTTTTTTTGAGGTTCCATTTGATTCAGGATGTAGAGCAAGGTAGCTCACAATGTTTTGTAAGAAAACTTCTACACTTTGTTGAAACTGTGTACTGTTTTACTGCAGTAATCTAAACTTTCCATGACACAGATAAACAAAGACGTTGTGGTTGAGTGACTCACTTGTTCTTTTGTTTGTGTCTCTTTTTCTCGCCATCCCTGTCTCTCAAATGCTCACTCCTCCACCCATCCTCTGTCTTTCTCAATATTCCTTTCCATCACGCATTGATCCAACGCTGCAGGCGACTCGCTGCTCAAACACAACGGGATGAAATTCACCACTAAGGACAAGGACAACGACCACTCTGAGAATAACTGCGCGTCCTTCTACCACGGCGCCTGGTGGTACCGCAACTGCCACACCTCCAACCTCAACGGACAGTACCTGCGCGGCCAGCACACCTCGTATGCCGACGGCATCGAGTGGTCATCCTGGACGGGTTGGCAGTACTCGCTGAAGTTCACCGATATGAAGATCAGGCCAACCAAGGAGGAGAATAAATGAGCGAGAACTAGAAAACTCGACTAGAAGAGCTCAAAGGTGGCTGTAGGTGTTAGAGACACTCAATGCAGAAACGCAAGAACTTTCTGGCGACAACTTCTTTCTCATGTTTCTGTTTCTATCCATCTTTCAAACCCCGTTTTCCCACCATCTTGTAGTGTTTGTGCAAACGCCCAATGGGCCGATGTTTTTCTCTTGATCTACTGTTCACATCTCTGAATATTCTTACGAAACATTGCAGGTATTGTCAAAAATGTACTAATGGAAAAAAAAACGATAGTTGTTGTCTTAAAAAAAAAAAGAAAAAAGAAAAAAATTATCTTCTGTAGCTGTGAAATTTAGCAAGAACGTGTAGCTTTTCATAAAAATAAAGACTTTTAACTCTTCAGACATCCGACGGAGAGGCAGCTTGTCCTATGTTATTTTCGTTCAGTGCTTAATCAATAACTCGTAGTTAAACATGACAAGGTTGCTATTGGTGTGTCCTGCCCCTGCTGTGATATCTGGGAGGTAACTAGATTTTCCCACATGTCGAGTAAATACGTTATTGACCACCAGGGATGCTCAAAGAGAATATGTGTCACAGCGGTGGCTTTCAGAGTGATGGGCCACAACAGGCGCATTTTTCACTCTGACAGGTCAGTCGGTGGAAGGTTTTGTCAATGGAGAAGCTGAACGTCTCTCAGAAAACACAATAACCCTTTGGTGTTACTGCCGGATAGAAGAGTGTTGGATTGTATCTTATACCACAGTAGGTCAGATTCACCAGAAATCACAATAAGATGGAGAAGATCTGAGAATCGAACTTGGGTTGAACTGCTTTTTTTGTTGTTGTGAACAGACTGACAGATCATTTCAATAGCTTATTTAGTAGCTCATTAGTTTGCCATGAGTATATGATCATATATTAATTTAATGTCATTTGTTTCAGGTAAACTGTGAAGTTCTAAAAAATCTCATGCTGAAAGGAATAGTTTACCCTAAAATGCAAGGGGTCAAGATTCAAATTGAATTTGGACATTTGAAGCACGCATATTAGGCCTATATCAAACAGACTGGCAAAAACACCAGTGCTTGGTTTGTTTTTGAGGCTCTTAAAAGTGTGAAATGAACATCAAAAGATATATATTAATATAACAGTTAGTTCTCGACCTCTTTAGTGGGGATTCTTCAGCGACTCTTTCTGCATCGTTAATTAATGAGTGAATCATTGATTCATTTATGTTAAAAAAAACACAGCTTCATTTGGAAACTAAACAAAAGGCTGTTTTATGAGTGAACCTTTGAATCATTTACTTGCTTGATTTATTCATACATATGTTGGTTCATTCAGAACGAAAGAGTGATTATTTATACGTCAGTCGCTGAATCATTTACTGATTTATTCTAAATAATGAATCATTAAGGAAGAAACACCACTATTTCTTGCTTAGAGGTGTGCAACGGTTCTGTTTTGACTTTGTTTTTATTGGCGGAGCAAAAAAAAGTATCTGGCAATACAGCCTAAATTTATTGAACTGTTGTATAACATCATGAATGTGAGTTTAACTCGTTTGACTGATTTTGGTGTAAACTATTCCTAATGTTGCTTCTCTTTCGTTTGTATTGTATTGTTTTTTTTAATCTATGCAGACTTGATTCACTAATTTCTCTCTTTTTTTCATTTATGGCACTGGCAATGAGCATATGTCAACAATGCATTTACGTGTTTCATGAGTCTTTTTGTTAGTTTTGATCGCACGCTTTTCAACATGTCAACCTGCTGTTTTATTTGTATACTAATGTAATTTATCCTGCCATGTTAACTAACCCAGTGTTTAGAATGTGAAAATCAGTTTCATAAGTTTATTTGTATCTTTATATTTGTTGTGACTGTACTTTGATTATCCTGAACATTGTCTGCACTTTAAACAGCAAAATCAAAACACTCATTTCTGTTTCAAAACGTTTTACAATCACTTTTATATCTATATTGGAAGGAATTTACAAAAATAGTTTTATGAATCAAATGATAACTAATCCCTCAGATTATTTTAAAAATGCAAAGTATTTCAGGCTGCTTTATTCTTCATTTATGTTTCAATGGGCAATTTACAGTATATACTGCAATGCAAACCCCTACTGAAAAACCAATTCGCCACCGTCAGAGGAGCTCAAAACTACAACAGAGCGAACAGCTGTCACAGCCCAACCAAACTGATGCGTTTTGATCAAGTTTGTGGCACATTCTCGCTCAATAAAGAGAACCGCAGGCATTTCTGTGAGGTGAAATTGTTTAAGATGAACGCCGCCATGTAGATTGAGTTTCACGGTCAATTCTCTCTGGAAACCGTCGGAGGGCTTTCAATGATCCAATTGTCCTGATGTAGTAGCATGCACATTCGAAAACAAAGAGAAAACGCAAATAAAAAACATCACCTCACCTCATCCCGCCATGTTTTTCTTGCTCTCCACAGGTATTTTTTAAAGAAATGATGTTCTTTTCGGGTACGAAACTGATAAATGTAAGATACGGACTGAGATTGGTTTTGTTGCACCAAAGGAGAGAACGTGCGACAGCTACTGCTTTTGGGGAATGACAGATCTTTAGTTCATGGCCTCAGTTGCTTTCTGTGAACTTCTTGGAACTCAGGAACCCCTGCCGATGGCCTCTCAAACTACACCTGTCTGCTGACGGCGCTTGCCAGTCATCCGTGTAAATAATTTAACCGTGAAATTGAGCATGTATTGCAGTATAACAACACCCCAGGATGACAAGAGGACGTTTTCCTTTCTTTACACATCCTGACATCCCCTCAAACCTACAAACCCATCCTTTCTGACCAGCTATGAATGCAGATCTACTGTACGCTATTAACATTTGGTATGCTCTGCTACATTTTGAGAATTACGATGGACTCATGTTCCATTTTAGGTCTTGTATTAGCAGTATTTTTTGTTGATCATTAAGATGTGTTTAATGTTCAGAGTGACATTTAATAAACAGCCACAGTTTCTAGCATACTCGCTTACGGTGTGACTGGATCGTTTCTTCTGACAGAAGAAGTAAACTAATTCCACCTCAACAGTTTGGGAGTGAATGTCAGCTGAGGTCAGCTCATTAGCTGGTAACTGACTAGGTAGGCCAAGAATAGATCCCTAGGTAAAGCTTTTTTATGTGAATATTGTGACTATCGCATTTGCCTTGCTTTTAAATATTTGCAAATGTTTCAATCTCAGGCCTAGATTGCATAATGAGGCTCTCAAGTGATGAATGTTTCAGGATTGTCGTGAACATGCATGACATTAAATGGAGGAAAGGAGAGATTTTGCCTTTTTCAGTGACTCTCCTTCAGTATGGAGAGGAAAAAATGGTTAATATCCAGCAATCATGCAACATTCATTTTCATAAGATGACAGCAGACTCCTTTTTTTTAACATTATTTTTTATTTCCTAATAAAACTACATAAATCCTGAAATATAATAAGACTGGATGTAAATGTGACAGTTTTTAGGAGTTTGCATTAAGGCACTTTTCATGAATTGTCACATATTCAAGTCACTGTTAATTATTAAATTATTTAAAATTATATTTCTTAAAATTGTGACACCACTACGACTGGTACTGTGTATTATTTACTTCACCCTCCTAACGCAATTCATGGAAAGTCCCTTAGTAATAGAACGATAATTTCTGAAAAGGTTACTAGCTCTGCAAAAGGGACATTTCACACCAAATTCTATTAAAACCGAAGAGCGTCTGCCAATACATCTTGTAAAACAATAATAGCAAAAGCTTTATTGCAACAGCACTAAAAAACCCAATATGCAAAGGTTTTACTCTTTTGATTCATTTTTCATCTCTATTCATGCTTTTTAATGGTTATAAAATATAAAATAAACTATCCCCAACTGTTCAAAAGTTTGGGGTTTGCAAAGAAGTCTCTTTTATACTAACCAAATCTGCATTTATCTGATCAAAAACGCAGTTAAAATTGTGAAATATTTGTACATTTCAAAATAACTGTTTTATATTGTAATATATTTCAAAATGTAATTTCTTCCTTTGATGCAAAGCTGAATTGTCAGTATCCAAATCTTCAGTGTCACATGATCCTTCAGAAATCATTCTATTATGCTGATTTGCTGCTCAGTTATTAATAAAGATCCTTATTATCAAATTTGAAAACATTTTAAATGGTAATAATATTTGACAATATTATAAAATACATAATCATATATATGTCTGTGTATATATATGCATGACTGTTTGTGAGATTCAATCATGTCTTATCTATTATGTGGTAAAGAATGACTCTGCAGGTCTGGCTTCCAAGAACAGTTGCAGTATCTGCGTTTCAGGAAGTGTTAGAATGATGTGCATCTACTCAGCAGAACTCAGGATCAAAACCAAGGGAGGGATGCATCAGAAGCGCGAGGCGTGCTGATGGAACGCTTCAGATATTCAACACTCAGCAAGTCATAAACACATCTGGCTCCTTATCTCCATTCCCCAATATCCTTAACGCCCATACTTGTCTTCCACCCAGACAGATTTACAGAAGATGCTGCCCTATACCTCGCCTCTCTGTTTCCAGCACACAAGACACCGTTTGGGGCCTCCCGACCAGCCCGATCGATAAGGCCCATCACATTTTAAGCTTTTGCATCATGAGGTTTCTGTATTATTGAATTGCATCTTCTCACAGTGATTCATGAGGGTACAAACATCTTCTTTTTCCATAGAAAGCTCTCAGGCCCCTCACCAGCCACCTACTGCAGTCATTTTGATGCACTGGTCCCTCATGTGATTGCTGTTTAATGAAAAACAGGCCAGCCTAGCCCTGCTCTCCTATTACAGAATAATTGATTTGAGGTGAAGAATGTCCCTTGTAGAGGTGAATAGTTTTACCCAAGTCATTAATCCCTTCAACCAGATATTGAAACCCCCCTGACTGCCCTCTTTAGCAAAAATTATCTTCCTTGCTCTCTTTCCCTCACTCTCTTATCATCCAAACGGCTGTCTTCTGATTTGGCTCAGTCCAGACAGTATGTATCATCTCATAATGTTTTACAGACTATCATTCACTCATCATTTATCAGCAATTATTTGCAGCTTTCAAAATGAATATTTGGCAACGCAGTGACATTTACAGGTTTAAGAGAAAAAAATACTTCGGGCACCCGCTGTACAGTAAGGAAATGTGACCTTAAGCTCTATGACTATATAGTCTGACTGTGAAGTTTGTGTGACTTTCTATGCCGCTTGCTATTTGAATGGGAGATTCCTGTTTGAGTAGTGAGCAAATGTAAGGGTCTTCTGAGGGTTTTTCCACTTTCTCTTGAAATGAAATGATGCTCATACGATTAACAAAATCAATAGTATATTCTCTAGGCGAGTGGATGGTGCTTAAGTGAACCATCTTCAGTCTTTAAGTCTTAAGTCTTTAGACCATTATTTCAGCAAATATTCCAAGCATGAAGGTCAGAGATTCAAACAAGATGAGTTCTACAGAGAATAAATGAGCAGAGCGTCTCACTGCATGGTTTCTGTGTTATTCATCACCAGAAGAACCACGTTTTGGTCAAAATTTCATTAAATGAAAAAGCTCACTGGTTTACACAAAGGCTTGAGTTTAATATAAAATGCTATTACACGGGGATCAATAGATAGGCCTATATTTTACTGTTATCATAATAATAATAATAATAATAATAAAGTATACTTCTTTAAATAAGGCAATGCATGATCAAGACAGGAAAACAGGATGAAGAGTAGCTATTAAAATACCTCAGGAACTGTCACTTTTATGTAATAGCATAATGTTTTCTTTTTTTTTCTCACTTTCTCTCTTTATGGTTCCATAATTCATGACGTGTCCGATACGCCACTATCATGATTAACAGAGACGGGTGAGCATGAAAAATAAAAACAGCCGTGAAACGTGTCCACCACATTGGAACCGCAGGTAGTTTTTCAAACTGGGACTTTCCGTGTTGAACGGATATGACGGCCGAATTCTGAGAAAGCGAGAGAGAGAGAGGCTGCGGCTCAACACCTAGTGAGCTGCCTACCTAGACAACACTTTTGGCTATCGTCGGCGCTGTCCTAAATGGCAGTTTTGTAGTTACGAGAAATCATATTCATTTTCGTGCATCGGTTCTCGGCTCATAGGATTTGGTTCACAGAGTTCAGATTACTCAGAATGCATGACATTTAGTGAAACTGATTCATTGCAAATAAAATTTCACATACATATTTATTCACGAATACTTTAGTTAAGGATATCATATAATATTGGCTTCACTTTAGGACCTGTTTTTTTGTATTCTGTACTTTCTATGTATTTATTATCTTGTCAGGTCAGACTTTGGCCGCTGCGTCGAGAACGGTGTTTTAAACAGATGAAAATAGTTCAGTTTAATAAACCCCCTGGATATTTTTTTTAGCATAACGCGCGTAAACGCTCTGTAGGCGGGGTCGAGATAGTGAGACAGCACTTCTGCTTTTTGTTTTAGTACCCTCACTAGGTTTCCAGACGCAGCCACAGTGAAACGTGTTTGTATCACGTTCACTTAGCCTATAATGTAACAATAATTCCACACCCTTTTTTTCTTTCTCTTATTATTTTGTAGACTTTACCCCTAATTATTATTAGCAAGATCCATAACAGTGTGCCTGATAAGTGGGCGGAAAAACAGCGCAATAATATTTCCGGGTGTTTGAAGAGGGGGAACCCCGTGGTGTTTTTCTACCGTGGGTATATCACGAAAAAGTCAAAAGCATATCAATATGTCATCATAACCTGCTGCTGGTACAGACACTTTCTCAAACACCTCAATGGCTTCTGGATCAGCTGTTTCAGACCCGTCGTTACACGGGGTTTCGTCCACACCGGGTGAGAACGAGTACCCGTCGGGTTTTCCTCAGAGCATCTGCGATGAAGTCCCGAAGGAGAAGTACTTGTGCAGCAATTGTAATAATGTCTTGAATAAAGCGCGTCAAACGGCGTGCGGTCACCGCTACTGCCTCGCGTGCGTCAACTGGTTGGTCAGGTAAGTGAATGAGAAGCGTTCAAGTAGAACAGCTGCAGTTTCATGACACCACACAGGACATGGTTGGCAAGACATTATTTTCGGTTTTGATAATAATGGTATGTTATGGTAAAAATTGTGGCTTATAATCACAGTGCGACGAATAGCTACCTAAATATAGAAACACCACATGAAATTTAAAAAAAAAGTATATAGATGCTGTTGTATGTAGGCTACATATAGGCTATAGCCTTGGCTAGTTTATTATAAAGTGAGAAAATATAGCTAAGTGAAACTGACATCCAAACTGCTATGGATAAGGTTTATTAAAATGTTAATGCTATTAATGAATGCTTCTATTTCACTATTTCATTCAGAAACAACAAGGACCTTGTGTGCACAAAATGTAAAGAAGAAGATCCCAGTGTTGAGAATGACACTAGTGTACTGACTATTGACCAGGTAATCAAAACTATATCTATATCAATCTATCAGTCTATCATCTATCTATCTATCTATCTATCTATCTATCTATCTATCTATCTATCTATCTATCTATCTATCTATCTATCTATCTATCTATCTATTGATAAAATATGTGATGGCGTGTTCACATTCAGATCTGATTTTGACAGTGAAAGCATTGTGACTCATGTTTGGAAAGTTATCATAATTTCCCTTCTTGTTTAAACCGCAGTTCTTCAACGATGCAGCTATTAATAAGGAAATTTTGGATTTGAAAGTTCATTGTGCCAACCAAGGTTGCCCCTGGAGAAGCACCCTGAAGAACTTTGAGGTACTTTTCTATAGAAATTCAGTTTATTTACCTTACTGAAATTTAAAATAAGAGTAGAGATAGTCTTATTCTATATCAGCGATGTGGTTACTTGAATGGATCTGTAATACATTTAACACTATTTAAGCAGATGAATGATCAAGGCCGTTCTCGATTTCTGAGATTTTCTGAATTAAGTATTTATTTATAGCATGGGAAATGCTTTTTTTGAACTTCACAGGACATGATGTGAAGATCACGCATGTGAGCCACTTCCTGAGCCATCAGATAAAGTCTAGCACTTTCCACTGTAGTCCAGATTAGAACATTGAGCTAATAAACGTAAGACCAGAGATCAGGGCTGTTCACGGGCTGCTACACATTCGTGTAAAACCTATAAAGCTATTGAGAACACTGTAATGCTCTCAAATGTCTTTTACACTTGACTGAGTCAAAATCAATGTGGATTATGGGGCTTGTATCGATCACATTAGCAACCATGGCTTTTCTGTTATCACATTGTTAAAGCATAGGAACTCATTAAAAAATAGCTGCATTTCATGGCAGACAGTCATATTCTGTTACAACCACAAGATGCTATTTTACGGGAATCCTAACATGGTAGCTTTGTGGTCATTTCATAACACGAACCACCAGCTATTAAGGCATTAATCATAGAGCTCTTGTGCAGATGCTGTCCAATGAAGTGAATCAATCCTCAGTCTTCTAGAGTAGTAACAAACTCATACTTTAGGTTTTGAAAAGCCTCTTGTACAACTTTTAGAGGTCAGTGTTTTGTCGAGTAAAATGTTCTATGACTTTGACCCTCATGGCTGCCTAATGGAAGTCTTTTATGTTTTTACCTTCATTCTGTACTCGAGAGTCTGAAAGCCTTTTGAGAATATCATATTCACAAGCTCCCTATTACAATAGAAACGTGTACAGTAGGTTGGGCTTTAGATCGTATGTTTTTCAGTGGAAACTATATGATCAAAAGCATAATAAGTTTTAGAGGTTAAGTGTATAAAGCAGCATTATGTAATTTGTAGTATACTGATGGAGTAGTTCATCAAAAAAAAAAAAAAAAAAATTGTCATTACTTAGTACTTACTCACCCTCGTGTTGTTCCAGATCCATACGCTGCTATTTTTTGCACTAGAAAACAAACTGTTTTGAAGAATCTTCATACAGCCTTTTTCATACAATGACAGTAAGTCTTTTAAAGACAAACAATAAATCTATGTGAGGAACAGACTAATTTACTAATATTGAATTGGTATGGTGCTTTTTTTTTCTGGATAGACATTTTTTGGAGACTCATTATGAACTGTCCTTGCATGCAAAAGAGCTGCTGAAGATTCTACGATGACAAAAGCCATTTGTTTTTCTAAGAAAAAAAGCATGCAGATGTGACGAGATTAAACACATTTTCATGTTTTATTTGAATTGTCCCTTTAATATGCTCAATGACCCATTCAACAGGACCATCAGAGTCAGTGTGAATATGCCCTGATCCCTTGCAACATTGGCTGTGGCTTAATGGTGCAGAGGAAATCACTGGCTACACATCTGGAGAGAGGCTGTCCCAACAACAAGACCACATGTCCCTCTTGTTCAGGTGTCCTGACACTGAGAGAACTCCAGGTAAGGTTAGAAAATGACACTTTAGAGACTGCAAAATATTATTTTCCAAATCAGTAATTTTGCATTGTTTATCTAGTAAAATATCTTAGATCCTTAAAACAAGGAAGCAAAACTGTATAAGAAATTCAGAATTAATATGTTATTTTTCATTTACTTTTTTTTTTGTTGTTGTTTGTTTGTTTTGAACTCACGTTTGGTCAGATTATTTTTCAAACTTAGTAAAAATAACCCTAATTCAAAATATTTTCCATGAACCCAAAACTGTCATACACATATTTTGCTTCTCAGGGGAATGTATGTTTGGATTTTTATTGGAAAACAGTTATATAGAATATGTCTCAAAAACCAACATACAAACAATATATCTGTGCAAATCATATATACATGTATGATACATGGGTGATATTGTGCAAATAGGCCCATAGTGCAAGATATTCGGCCTCTTTCGTTGTTGCTAAAGTGGTTTTGGGTCAGCATGCCCTTGCTTGAAGCCCCGTGGCTCGGTTTTAAGCCACAGATGGAGTCTCCAGTGTTTACTGCTGTCCCATATTACTTTCTTTTCCATTTCACCCATCGGGACCTGCACTCCGGGACATGGATTAGAGGAATAAAAAGAAGGGGAAAAAAGCAGCAATCCAGTGAATTTAAACATCAATCATCAAACGCAACACATTAGTCAAGATATCTTCAAATGCAATGTGTTTCACGCTTCAAATTAAGATAAAAAGTCTCAATGAGATGTTTTGGAAAGTTTGTGGCACAAAATTATTCGAGCAAAACTTTCAGAACTGCCGTTAGTTAAAGTGACATTTCCTAATTTTTTCACAGAAGCATGTTTGTCCCAATTCAAGCGATAAGAAGACGACGAAGACAGATAAACGACAAAAGGTAGAAAATCTGGTGGATCACTGAATATTGTACCCTGAAAGTGAATGAACAAACAAAAACAATTCTAAAGTATGTCTCTGTGTTTCCTTTGTAGAATAATCACCCAGGCAGCTCAAAAAAGAAGGAGCCATGCATTTTCTCAGATGTTGGTTGTCCTTTTAAGGTTGGTATTTTAATAACAGTACCCATTTATGTTAATCATGATGTATTATATAGTTTTGTGGAACAGAGTTTTATAATTTATATAATATTTATATAGCTTTATATATTTATATATACTGTATAATCTTATAGTTTTATAAAAAAGAAACAAACTTCTTTATTTCTAAATGTTTATTTGGGTTGTATGCCTATTTGGAACAATATTTAATTGCGAAAAGTACTATACATCTTTATTCTAAAAATAATACTTTTCTGTTTTATTTCCTGTATGAATTTTCCTTAACAATTTTTAAAAGATTTTGGCTTGAAAAGTAAACAAATAAAAAATCCTCAACGGTGTAACAAAAAAAAAAAAAAAATACAATAAATAAATCAAATAAAACATTCTCTAAAAACCAGTCTCATTACAATTTTACTTCTTAAGTAAATCTTGTTATTGCAGTGGAGAAAGTAGTGTTTTGTGGAAATAATAAGTTTTGCTGCAATGTTTTATTTTAGGGAAATGCAGACAAAATAAAAGAACATGAATCCTTCAGCCATGTTGGCCATCTGCAGCTTCTCTTGGATGTGACCAGAGCTCTTCAGCGTACCTTGAATTCCTCAGCTGAGCAAGGCTACCACGAAAGCTCTGATCTTCTTCATCCTGGACAGTGTGGTGCTTCCCACACTTCTCAGAGTGAGGGTGAGATTGAGACCGACGGAGGGGATCCAGGAGTGAGTGATAAGGCTCTCAGTCTCCACGATGATCAGGCTGAAATTGCTGTAGGCCAGCAATTGGACGCTCTACAGCAGAGAGTGCAGGTTATGGAGAACATCATCTCAGCTTTGAACCGAGAGGTGGAGAAGACGCAGATCAGTGTGGTTGCGCTGGAGAGGGACAATTACAACAGCCAGCAGCTCATTCAACACTTGGAAACCAAGGTACGTTCTGTGTCATGACACTAATTGTATGGGAATTTAAACTGTAAATGGAATTAAATGGTTTTGTACGCAGTGGTTAGTTTTAAAATGCCATTATTATGATTTGTTTTTAGAAGAAAGCAGATTTTAAACAACTAGGGAACTTTTAGACACTGTACAGATGATGAAATTGCATAGCGGTGGTGCTGCCACACTGATGCTCACATGCAAATTATCTGCTAATATCCTGTCAATCATGTCCACCAGTTTGAACATCAGAATTGCAATGCAGTTGCACACCTTGTCAGAAAGGTTTTTCTGATTCCTTCTTGAATTGCTTTTGAAATAGTCTTTTGGTGATGTCTCAAATAAATAGATTTGTGAGAATGTTCTGTCCATACGCATACAGTACATAAAATTTGTTATGGAATTGGCTTTTAATGAATTTGTTGGAATGTGAATTGTATTGGCCACATTTGGAAATGGAATAACAGGAAGAAATATTTACATAATTGCGGTCAAACACATTTGATTTTAAATAATTATGCCTTTTTGTTTATTCTGTGTTTGTAGAAACATTTTTTTCCAACTTAACAGGCATACACTACCATTCAAAGCTCTGTAAGATTATATATATATATATAGGCCTATACATTTATATTTATTTATTTAATTATTTATTTATGGAAACTGTGATCATTTATTTCAGGATTCTTTGATGAACAGAGTGTTCAAAAGAACAGCATTTATTGAAATTTTTTTACTTGTCTTTTTTTATTAAATTTAATGCATCCTTGATGAAAAAGTATTATTAAAAATAAATAAATAAATTACTGACCCAAAACTTTTGAACAAAAGTGTATTTCACAGAACAAAGTTCAACATTATGTAAATAATTCACATAATTTAATACAGCACCACAAATGTCCATAAATCCATCAGTTGATAATGCAGATAATGCAAATAATATGGCAGGTTTATTTAATTGTGCTTTTCAAACATCAAGTAAACATCATTAATTTAACATAATGTTTCTTGAAATGTGTGTATGATAACATGTTTATGGTTAATTCAGATGACCTGTATTATTTAAAGCTACACTTATAGAAGATATTAATTTCACCTCATTTTAGTTCTATCTAAATTCTAAATCAAATTACAACTGTGCATCCTGCTGCCTCATTTGAAATAACAGGAATTCAGTGCAGTTCTGCATGGTGCACAACTCTGATATCACATTATTTCCATCCTGGATTATTAAAATCAAAGCACTTGCTTTTCACTGTGTGTAAATAGCAACAACAGATTTCATTACTTTGATGTGTCCTTGCAGTTAACTAGGCATTGATCTCATGCTGTGAATCTGCAATATGGTTGGAGCTAATGAATGTGTTTGTGTTACAAAAGAGCTGAAATGCTATATAGGAATCTCTGGAAAACATTTGTTTCCTGTGATGTGTTTTTTATTTGTAGCCGCTGGGTTGCATAATTCATGCTTTAAATAAGGACTCACATAAAACTAACAAAGGTATTCTTTTGGGGAGGTCTGCAATGATATATTTGTCCCTGTGCTCATCTTAACACCGGGAGGTGATAACAAATGATTACGGCTGTATTCTGACACTCGACCTGGAGGGGTTATTTAACACACGGGAACTGAGATGACACTCCTGAAATGCTGAAAATGAAGAGATAAGTTGAAGTAAGGATGAGAAGGGAAGGAGTGGTAGAAAATAGATTTGTGTGACAATTCTCCAAGTGCAGTTGAGAAAAAAAAAAGGATGTGTCTAATAGGATGTCGACATCTCGTTCTTTTTCTGTATTTCTGAGTGTTTCACACAAGGCTGCCGACCTTAACCAGCTCTGAAGGTCCATTATGATACATTAATATTGCGCTTTTGCAGTGAGCCAATCTGTACCTTTGGGTGATTCATCCATGATAATGGTTTTCCATCACATTCTAGGTAGCGGAACAGCAGCAGAGACTGGTCAGGAAAGAGATTCACATCACTTCATTGCAGCAGTGTATCAGCGCCCAGCAGGACATCTCATATGATGGCACCTTTCTCTGGCGGTTGTGTGATGTCAGCCAGAGACTGAAAGAGGCTGCCAGTGGCCAAAAGATCAGTCAGTACTCGCCAGGTACCAAAGCACATATCTCTCCTGTACTGCTCTGAAAGGGAGAGTTCTCTAAAAATAAACAGTCTGTCATTTACTCTCATTTACTCTGTTATCATTTATCCTCATGCCATTCTAGACCTGTATGACTGACTTTCTTCTTGAACTCTCTTAACTAGATTTCTTTCTACAACTTGAATCAGGAAAAGAAGAAAGTCAGTCATAAAAGTCTAGAATGGCATGAGGGTAAATGATGCCAGAGTAAAATCTCTCTCTCTCTCTCTCTCTCTCTCTCTCTCTCTCTCTCTCTCTCTCTCTCTCTCTCTCTCTCTCTCTATATATATATATATATATATATATATATATATATATATATATATATATGCATGTGTGTATATATATATATATATACAGTGTATGTATGTATATATGTGTGTATGTGTGTGTATATATATATATATATATATATATGTATATGTATAATTTTTGCAACATACCATGTACAAAAGGCCCGGTTGTGTCTGTGTCCCGGGATGATTCTGACCAATCAGAGAGTTACAGCATGGCAGGGATGTCACGAGAGGAGGTGGAGCTAAATCGCAGGTAGTGAGAGAGACACAGAGCACATGAGAAGACGGAGAGTTTGGCAGCTTTATTCTAGTTAGTTCAGTGTTACTTTAGAGACGTTGACTTTTAGTTTATACTGGGTTACAGTGGGCGTACATGTGAAAACCACACATGTATACCCAAATCTTCAGTAAATCCACTATCATCCAACTCTGTTGAGTACCTCTCTTCAATTAAGAAACCATCTCACTCAGTTCTGACAGACTGCCTACTGTGTTTCACACCCCCAAAATTAATACACCAATGAACCCCTCCGTTTCATACCAAGATTGAATGTTTCTTTATGTATCTAATATTTATAGCCTTGGTGTTACAAATTTAATATAGATAAGATTCTATACATTCTATACTGTACATTTAGATTTTTAGATTTTATATATATATTTCACAGTAGAACATAGAGAATATAACAAATATTTAAACGGAAAAACTTTACACTTTTATCCACTAAATGAGCTCATTTACAATTTGATGCCTGCTACAGGTCTCAAAAAAGTTGGCATGGGGGCAACAAAGGGCTGAAAAAGCAAGAACTTTTGAAAAGATTGAGCTGGGACAACATCTAGCAACTAATTAAGTTAATTGACATCAGGTCTGTAACATGATTAGCTATAAAAGGGATGTCTTATAGAGGCAGAGTCTCTAAGAAGTAAAGATGGACAGAGGCTCTCCAATCTGTGAAAGAGTGTGCAAAAAGATTGTGGAATACTTTAAAAACAGCGCTCCTCAATGTCAAATTGCAAAGGCTTTGCAAATCTCATCATCTACAGTGCATAACATTATCAGAAGATTCAGAGAAACTGGAGAAATATCTGTGCGTAAGGAACAAGGCCGAAGACCTTTGTTGGATGCCCGTGATCTTCGGGCCCTCAGATGACACTGCATCACTCATCAGCATGATTCTGTCGTTGACATTACTAAATGGGCCCAGGAATACTTCCAGAAACCACTATCGGTAAACACAATCCGCCGTGCCATCTGCAGATGCTAACTAAAGCTCTATCATGCAAAAAGGAAGCCATATGTGAACATGGTCCAGAAGCGCCGTCGTGTCCTGTGGGCCAAGGCTCATTTAAAATGGACTGTTTCAAAGTGGAAAAGTGTTCTATGGTCAGACGAGTCCAAATTTGACATTCTTGTTGGAAATCACGGACGCGTGTCCTCCGGGCTAAAGAGGAGGGAGACTTTCCAGCGTGTTATCAGTATTCAGTTCAAAAGCCAGCATCTCTGATGGTATGGGGGTGCATAAGTGCATACGTTATGAGCAGCTTGTATGTTTTGGAAGGCACTATGAATGCTGAAAGGTATATTAAGGTTTTAGAGCAACATATGCTCCCCTCCAGATGACGTCTATTTCAGGAAAGGCCTTGTGTATTTCAGCAGGACAATGCAAAACCACATACTGCAGCTATTACAACAGCATGGCTTTGTAGTAGAAGAGTCTGGGTGCTGAACTGGCCTGCCTGCAGTCCAGATCTTTCACCTATAGAGAACATTATTAAATGGAAAATACGTCAAAGACGACCACAAACTCTTCAGCAGCTGGAAACCTATATCAGGGACCAAATGGGACCAAATTCCAACACCAAAACTCCAGAAACTCATAACCTCGATCCCCAAACGTCTTCAAATTCTTTTGAAAAGAAGAGGAGATGCTACACCATGGTAAACATGCCCCCATCCTAACTATTTTGAGACATGTAGCAGGCATCAAATTTGAAATGAGCTCATTTTGTGCATAACATTTTTAAATTTCTCAGTTTAAACATTTGTTATGTTATCTATGTTCTATTGTGAATAAAATATTGACTCGTGATTCTTTTAGTTTTCATTTTATTCAAATTTAAAAAACATCCCAACATTTCCGGAATTCGGGTTAATTCGGTAGATATATAATACAGATCTGTATATCTGTCTTTCTGTTTATCTGTCTATACTGGCAATAAACATCATTATGATTCTATCTTATAAAAATATTCCAACACTAGAAGATAATGGTGACTTGATATTTATTCAGTCAACATTCTGAATGGATTCAGTGAGTGATTCAGAAATGGATTTAGTGAGTTCATTAAGCAACAGATCCATCAGACTGATTCAAATGGTAATTCCTGAGTTAGTGAGTCTTCTAGAGTGATTCATTAAAAGAATTGGCTCAAAAGAATCATTTGTTTGTGAATTGAACTACACTGGTTGCGCTGTGTCTTTTTGGTTCAATAAAGAGAACTGGTTTAAAGAAATAATTTGTTCAGGAATTATGGCTACACTAGTTGTGCTGCACGTCAGGCTGTTGTTTTACCTGTAACCTAGATAAATGTTGACTAAGGGCTGCCCATATGATCTGTGCATCATATTCTAAATCATATGATGGTTTGTGTGGGGAACAGGCCTATATCCACCTTGTGATTCAGAACAATCTCGGTCCCCTGGGCCTTATTTTTCTAAGCATGTTCCATTTGCAGTTTAAAGTTGACATAATCAGTATATTATCGACAATCACTTCTCACTTTTGTGCCAAAGCAAAACAGTTTTGCCAGCACTGAACACTTTAATGCACTGGACTGGACTCATCAGGAGAGCTGTGGTGAATGAATGTTAGTTGTTATCGTATACTGAAGTAGAATCGATGCTCATTCATAAGACCAGTGCTAAAAATTGAGTTGGTACCAGCTAAAGGGAAAGCGAAAAAAGCAAATGTGAAGCAGTTATAAAGGCTGAAATGGGGTTGTTTGCCCAGTAGTCATGTGTTTGCGTGAACACAACCATAATAGACAGCAAGACCGAGAATGAGAACGACTGAAAGAGAACAACTGAAGGTAATTTCATTGACTTTTCTTTCACGTCATTACAGAACAGGATATCAGAATAACTGCTCTTCCAATACAACAGTCAGAAAAAGGAAGCCACACAGTTGATTTTCGAGATGAAAGGAGCTCTCTGGTTATCGGCTGCTATTTTTAAGAGTTTTAACTAAAGCCCATCACGCTTCATATAAAAATGACAACGCATTGTGTTTTTCAGCTTTCTACACTGCCAGGTATGGATTTAAAGTGTGCATGCGACTCTACTTGAACGGAGATGGGGTTGGAAAGACAACACACATCTCTCTTTTCTTTGTTATTATGAAAGGAGAATACGACCCCATTCTTTCATGGCCATTCAGACACAAGGTAAAACGCTATAATCAAGCTGTCAATCAGTGATCCTGTCAATCATTTTCTGAACATTTGTGTTGCTCTTAGCTAATGACGCTTACATTGTGAATTCATACATTAAAGGAGTCATATCATGAGGAATCAAATTATCCTTGATCTTTTGAAATAGAAAAAGCTTTGATGTAATTATACTGCAGATATGTTGAACTCAAATGTAAATGATGAACTCAAAATGTTCTTCCCAGTCCAGCAAGACAATTTGTTCAAATTATTCGAATTTGAATTCTGAGTTTAGAATAATGTATCCAAATTGACCACTACCTTACTTGCAATATCTGATCATTTTATTTTTGAACACAAAAACCTATATTATCTTGTCATGAGTTCATATTCTTAACTATAACTAAACTATTACAAATATTTGTCATTGAAATAAAGCTCAAATAAAATATATAAATATATAAAATAAATATATCAATAAAATATAAATGGAAAAATTGAAACTTAAAAACATAAATGAAAATTAGAAATGTTGCCTTGACGACTAAATAAAATATAAATTACTTAAACTAAATAAAAATAAATGACAGCTAAATAGATCATTAAAAATTCTAGCAAAAATGACTACACTACTGTATATAAATAATGCTAAAATAACACTGTCCCTAAGTCCTGATTGATTAAAATCCTGTTCACATGTGAAACTATCCTGCTTCTGTCTTGCAGTGTTATCATTGTAAAATGAGCATCATTATGTTCTTCTCAAGAGGGCCGAACACTTGAAGTGAGCAATGAAGGACGTTACCATCTCATGTGTGCGTGTTTAGTACACCTAATATGAAGACCTACATCAGAAAAGTCCTGTTTTATAGTTGGTAATACTTTTTTGAGCCAAATAAAAAAAATAAAGTTAAATGCATTTCAGTCTGATTCTAGCTTAAGTGGCACATTTTAGGGTAGATTGCTTTATGATTCTGTTATTGAAGGCAGTTAAAAACACTAAAAACTCACTAAAGACTCTCTAAAGAAAGCATTTAGATAGAATTGTTAACGACAATACAGCAAAAACAGGTCATTACATTCAAAGTGCTTGAGAGAATGTAAAATGATCTTAAAAAACTAAATTACAACTGTTTATGGTGCAAAAAACCTACTAAGTGCACCTCAGGACAAAGAATTCAATAATACATGTATGATATGACCCCTTTAATAGTGGCTTCCGTTGTAATAAACCAGCTTTGGTTCCTCAATCATGTGCCATCAGCATTTTTCGTGACCTTCCGCTGACATCTCCTGCACGTGCCTGGCAGGTCACGTTCTTTCTCATAGATCAGAACCAGAGGGAGCACGTCATCGACGCTTTCCGTCCCGACCTTTCCTCTGCATCTTTCCACCGCCCCGTCTCAGAGATGAATGTGGCCAGCGGGTGCCCCCTGTTCTTCCCTCTTGGGAAATTGAAGTCGCCTAAGCACGCCTACTGCAAGGATGACACCATCTATATCAAGTGTGTGGTGGAGACCTCCTCCTGAAGCATGACGGCCTGGCTGTTAAGGAGGACTGGATTCCTAAGGGAGCATAAAAATTCTGGATCCGGACAAAATGAATATGGAGTGCAGAGAAACAAACCCAGAAATATTTATGAACTGAAAAGTTGAAGAGTTTTGTCTCGGTTGCATTTTGGTTCTTTGGGTACATGAATAAAATAATATTTTTAGATTGACACCTGGCTCTTAATGTTTTAAACATCGATTCTTTCTTGTGTTATTTTGGATGTATTGCTGTTTTATTTATTATGGAATGAACTCCTCTGGATTTTGAACATCATTCTGACAGTTTTCATATTTTGTGTGTAATAATAAATAAAATGTGTTTACTACTTTGTTTTTTGTTTCCTCAGAAGCATAGTATATCTGCTTACTACATGTCTCAACATTGCAGATAAATTATGATGCTTTGAAATGTTTGTGGTGATTTATATCTTTAAAGTTTAGAACAATCAATATTATTTGCATTTATGATTTAAATTTAAAGACAGGGTTCACCCAAATATTCACTCACCCTCAGGCCATCCAAGATATAGATGAGTTTGTTTCTTCATCAGAATAGATTTGGAGAAATTTAGCATTCCATCACTTGCTCACCAATGAGTCCTTTTAAATGGGGGGGGGGGGGGGTCGCTCCCTTTAAATTGATTAAAAACTGTCACTCATTCATCACGCTCTTACAAAGTTCCGTTTTAACCAATTAATGTGACCACACAATGAAACCTTTTTTTTAATGAAGTTACGAGCATGATAGAACTCGGTGCTGGACAAAAAGCGGTGAGTGCGTGGATTCCAACCTAAACACCTCTGATTGGCCATTGTGTTGTAGAAATCAACAAACATGTCTGTGATTGGCTACTTTGCTCCCCTCTGCGAAAATGCATTGTAAAATCATTTGACGCATCCCAAATCTATTTCGTAATGCTATTATTACGAAGAAAACAGATCCTAGACCAGGAGTTATGGGCAGCTTTTCCATCTAAAAGCAATCAGTTAGACTATTTTACACTGTAAGTTAGACTATTATACATGCTAAACTAAAGCCCGTCCGCCCCCTCTGTCCGGGTGTGTGTGTGTGCCATCAAAACTTTAAACTATTGCTTTTGACTAAAATATAAAGGTCTCTATCTATTGCTTTCTTCAGTGACCAAGTTAAAAGAAATATGCACAGATCAAGCACCGTTTACAGTCCACAAGAGTTTTAAACAAATATGCTGGTGGATTTTGATGGGAGAGGACAAGAAGAAATTGACTTTATCACTGCAGCAGGAAGTGTTATTATGGATTATTTTGGCCAGAAGCGAGAGTTTAAATGGAAAATGCCTTGATGGATTTGTTTCTATACTTGATCTCTGATTACTGTAATTTCATTTATTTTGGGCATTGTGCATAGATCCTTATCAAATATAGTATCAGATTAGCACATGAAAAGGTCAAGTGAGCTCATGAATTTTTATTTTGCATTTTTTAAATATGTATTCTCACTATAAAGATTTTTTTTTTTTCACAGAATATCTGATGCTAACCACAATTTTTGCATATGAAATGTTATTTCCTTTTATATAAACAATGGAAATTTTGCTGAACGAATACATGCATGTACTGGCTGCTGTGCAAAATTCTTGTTAACACTTACAAGAATGTGTGCAACAAAAAAATCATCCCAGTTCAGCCAGCAGTTTGAAATGGTGACTTTTGTACAATATGTACAAATCATCACTGCATCAAATAACTAAATACACTTAGTCATGTGGTATTCATAGCCCCCACTGGGTAGTTTTGTTCTGCGACATAAAAATTTTCATTTAGTCAGCTCAACATGACCTTGTGATGTCTGCCTGAATCGCAATGTCCAAATTTCACAGAAGTCTAAGAATATTACTGTAATGCCAGCAAGTATGACCTGTTATGTGTTAAAAATGTAACCATTGTGACAGTTGCACTGCCAGCAAACTTTTACTGAAGCTGAAAGATATATGCTGACGGCTCACATCTCACATTCACTTATCAAAACCATTACACTTTTTTATAATAACTTTCATAACATTAACACACATTATATCATGCTCAATGTATCAGTAATGTAGATTCAAACAGTGTAGAAATCTATCTATCTATCCATCACTATATAATTTTAATATCTATCTATCTATCTATCTATCTATCTATCTATCTATCTATCTATCTATCTATCTATCTATCTATCTATCTATCTATCTATAATTTTAATATCTATCTATCTATCTATCCATCCGTCCGTCCGTCCGTCCGTCTGTCTGTCTACTGTAACTATACAATTGCAATATCTATCTATGTATGTATGTATCTATCTATCTATGTATGTATGTATGTATGTATCTATCTATCTATCTATCTATCTATCTATCTATCTATCTATCTATCTATCTATCTATCTATCGTAACTATACAATTGCAATTTCTATCTATCTATCTATCTATCTATCTATCTATCTATCTATCTATCTATCTATCTGTCTGTCTGTCTGTCTGTCTGTCTGTCTGTCTGTCTGTCTGTCTGTCTGTCTGTCTGTCTGTCTGTCTGTCTGTCTGTCTGTCTGTCTATCTGTCTGTCTGTCTCTTTGTCTGTCTACTGTAACTATACAATTGCAATATCTATCTATCTATATCTATCTATCTTTCTATCTATCTATCTATCACTATATAATTTTAATATCTATCTATCTATCTATCTATCTATCTATCTATCTATCTATCTATCTATCATCTATCTATCTATCTATCTGTCTGTCTACTGTAACTATACAATTGCAATATTTATCTATCTATCTATCTATCTATCTATCTATCTATCTATCTATCTATCTATCTATCTATCTATCTGTCTGTCTACTGTAACTATACAATTGCAATATTTATCTATCTATCTATCTATCTATCTATCTATCTATCTATCTATCTATCTATCTATCTATCTATCTATCTGTCTGTCTGTCTGTCTACTGTAACTATACAATTGCAATATCTATCTATCTATCTATCACTATATAATTTTAATATCTATCTATCTATCTATCTATCTATCTATCTATCTATCTATCTATCTATCACTATATAATTTTAATATCTATCTATCTATCTATCTATCTATCTATCTATCTATCTATCTATCTATCTATCTATCTATCTATCTATCTGTCTGTCTGTCTGTCTGCCTACTGTAACTATACAATTGCAATATCTATCTATCTATATCTATCTATCTTTCTATCTATCTATCTATCACTATATAATTTTAATATCTATCTATCTATCTATCTATCTATCTATCTATCTGTCTGTCTACTGTAACTATACAATTGCAATATTTATCTATCTATCTATCTATCTATCTATCTATCTATCTGTCTGTCTGTCTACTGTAACTATACAATTGCAATATTTATCTATCTATCTATCTATCTATCTATCTATCTATCTATCTATCTATCTATCTATCTATCTATCTATCTATCTGTCTGTCTGTCTACTGTAACTATACAATTGCAATATCTATCTATCTATCTATCTATCGCTATATAATTTTAATATCTATCTATCTATCTATCTATCACTATATAATTTTAATATCTATCTATCTATCTATCTGTCTGTCTGTCTGTCTGTCTGTCTGCCTACTGTAACTATACAATTGCAATATCTATCTATCTATCTATCTATCTATCACTATTTTACTATTTATCTGTTTGTCTATCACTATGTAATTTTAATATCTAGCTATCTATTGGAGACCTCAATACTTGGTAAACCATACACAATGACAGTAACAATCAGTGGATAGTGTTTGAGTATGAATGGGTCATTTTTGAGTAGAAAATGAACTCCAGATGTCACAAAACAGTAAGATACTAAACCTAACAACAAAAGCAACCATAAAATAGTGTAAATACAACTCGAAAACAGTGAAAAATTTTACCTTTTTAATTATTCATGCCCCAGTGCATGATGGGAAAAACGGGATCATAAATTAAAGAACACTTGTAAGCATAACAAACACTTCTAAGTAAAATATACTTATACGTTCAAACTTTAATTTCAACAAGCTTAAATTGAGTAATAATATAGAATAATATAGAAATTACATTTGTTTTTATGTAGTATTTACTTCACCACAAAAATCATTTTTCTCAGTGTACTTAGAGTTCTACAGTATATATAATAGGTATAATCTAATAGGCTATATGAAAGTCTGATAACTTAACTGTATACTTTTTATCTTTATATCTATATGGATAATTCTCGTGTATATTGTCAGTTGTCCGCTTTCATACTTAACATGAGTTTCATCTCTGACTTGAAGTCTTTTCCCCCTGTCATGTTGTAGGCTACTATCAGAGTATTTAATGTCTTGTTGTCATTGGTGCAGTGCTTTTGTAGCCCCTCCTCGAGAGCGCTGCTGCTGTACTTCCTGTACGCGGATGATGATGATGATCGGGTTATGTTAATTACATAAGCAAATCGTAAATGATTCGCGGGAAAAGGTGAAAAAATGGCGACGTTCACTGACTGCATATCTGCGCTGCTTGAGCTGTAAAAACAGCAGAAACTCTCTTATACTTCACGAATGGGATTTGGGGCTGCCAGAGGAGGAAAAGCTGCACTTTTGGCGCGTTTTACCCGCGGGATTGGAGAGAAATCAAAGCGGTAATCTCAGAGCAAAATGTGTTTGAATGTAACCCGATTCGAAATCTGCAGCATCGTAGTGCGTAACACTCACAGCTGCACTGATCTGGCGAACTTAATCATGCGTATGAAAGATTAAGACTGTGGTCTGAGCATGTGTTATGAGTGTGACAACTTGTCTGAGTCCCTGAGAGAAGTTTTGGTAGTGCGCAAGTTTTCCAGCATGCCTGATGATGATGCATGTCTTCAAACGGGGAGGGAGTCCATGCAAAGATTCGTAGCGGCTAGGATTTATTTATATAAGCAACTGAATTGATAAGACTCTTGAGAAGTGGGCATGGCTGTTAAGTGACTTTACATACAGGCGTGCATACTTTTTCAGTCGATGCAATAGTTTGCTGTCTTATTTTATGTCACGCGGAGAAAAAGCACGCATGTTTTATTCTTATGTTAGTTAAGAGTAACGTTACTGTTGAAAGTCGTGTGATTCTCGGCCGCCTGGTTTCGATTCATTTGAATATTTGTAAAAGGGGTCGGGTGCATGGTAGCAGAGGAAAACTGGCCGAGATCAGTAAGTCTGAAGTTCACATCCTGACGATGAGTCAAACCAGCTCTGTTTCTCTGCTCCCTTTTTAACTCATCAGGGTTGAGATTGAGTCAGGCAATATTCCCCATGCGCACTGTTGTGGTTGGACGAATCTATTTGCAGTTCTACAGAATTCCTGCGGGGTTGTCAAAACCATCATGCACATACAGTACATACTTGCTTACCTGATCACTTTGAGTGCTTCCCAGCAGGGGCTTTATGGATAGGATCAACATTTAAGCCTATAAACTTCTTCAAATTAAGAGATAAATAAAATAACGAATAATTATTCATCTCATAATTTTTACATAATTAAGAAAATCTGTTTTAGCTGAAAACTAAAATGTAATGTGTACAGCTTTTATAAATTTCTTTGTAAGACTCCCCTACTATATTTGATACTAGCGAGTTTATTTATTTATTTATTTATTTTACTCAGTTATGGATTGTTTGTATGGTGATTCAACACAGGGATTTGAATCTGTTCACCTAAAAGATTTGTTCACATTGACTCACTGAGATTACTCGTTACGCCTTTAGGTGGCGACAAGTTACGAGTCATTGAATCACTCAACTCAACCTACACTGAGTCGTTTATTGTCCTTCATTTATAAATTCATGTTGACAAAAAAGCTACCTCAATTGTGTTGTAGTCTAACTTGTTTGCAGAAATTTCCTTCATATTTTGAGATGTTTCGTTGACTACGTTTACATGGACATCAATACTCCGATTTTAATACGATTACGACAATACTCTGATTAAGAGTCTACCATGTAAACAGATTTTTGATTACCTTAATCCGGCTAAAGTCATAATCGAAGTAAACACAAATCGAATTAAGACATGTGAAGTATTCCTATTTTAGTCGCATTATTGAAGTGCAGTACAGACATGTAAACACCTTAATAATCAAACTATTACCGTCGTGTAGGACTTTTCGCAGCATTTTGCGACAGGATACACACACGGCAGTGGTCAACCGTTTGACGGCAAATAAAAGCGCTTCAACACCGCCGTCATCTGTATACACGTACAAATAATGAACTGCACTTGAAGCTTTCCTAAAATTAAAAATGAAACACCCAAAACTGTATTTGGCATCATCACGAAGACGAACTATATGTATATGCGTGAAATTTTGGAGGAGACGTCGGATGGCGTCGCATGGTGGTCGCATGCCATTAATCGATCTATGTACTATAACATGTAAAACGGGAACATGAAAGGATTATTCTGAAAGCAACTCATTTAAACACCTTAATCATAATATTGTCTTATTCACAATAAGGTAAATAAGTAGATTACTGATGTCCATGTAAACGTAGTCATTGAATCGTTCATTAAAGGGGGCGTGTTCTTACAGTAGGTCCAGCCAATCATATTGCGTTTTCACAGGCGTTAATCGAATGCTATTTGCTCATGCTGTTGTCAGTCCTTGAACGTTGCGAGAATTCAGTAAATAAGAAAAATAAATTCAAAAACTTCTTGCAAGTAATAATATAACAATATGAATTATTTTTCTAAATGGTGTAATTATAATGAGAGATAAAAGGACAGATTACTGGTGGGTACTTGAGCATTATTGAAGAGGCTGTGTTAGACAAAAAGGTTCGGGAAACTTTAATTAAAGGGATACTCCACCCCAGAATGAAAATTTTGTCATTAATCTCTTACCCCAATGTCGTTCCAAACCCGTAAAAGCTTCGTTCGTATTCGGAACACAATTTAAGATATTTTGAGTGAAAACTGGGAGGCTTGTGACTGTCCCATTGACTGCCAAGTAAATTACACTGTCAAGGTCCAGAAAAGTATGAAAAACATAGTCAGAATACTTCATCTGCCATCAGTGGTTCAATTGTAACGTTATGAAGCGACGAGAATACTTTTTGTATGGAAATAAAACAAAAATAACGACTTTATTCAACAATTCGGCACCGTAATGTCACCGTAGCTCCATTTTGATTTGAACGCAAACAGCACATCCCTATGTTGCGGCTGACACAGACGGGCGTGTAGCGATACTCTCCAAAATGGCGCTACGGTGACGTTACGGTGCCGAATTGTTATTTTTGTTTTATTTCCTTACAAAAACTATTCTCGTCACTTCAAAACGTTACGGTTGAACCACTGATGGCAGATGGAGTATTCTGACAATGTTTTTCATACTTTTCTGGACCCTGCAACTATCCCCTGTGTTGATTCCAATGATTTTCCCAGAGAACTTGAAGACTGTCATGTTTTTAAAGCCCTAATTATGCTAAATGACCCATGTCTTTAGATTGATGGTGCTCTGCATTTATGCTTATTGATTAATTGCACATATAAATCCTTAAAACCTTTTTCGATCTGTAAATATCTTTTGGGTTAATATAGATTTTAAATTTTAACTGGAAGACTTTTTTGCTGCCTTTTCTTAGTGTTTATTTATATATGCAACTGTACTGAGCAGTGGGCAAAACCCTTTATAATGTCAATCTTTACCTTGGTTTCTATGGGAGTTTTTATATAGAGATATGTGGTCCCTAAGGTTTTCATATTTAGTCAATTTTTACATTGAAAAACACCTACAAATTCCAAAAGAGTGTTTTTGTATGAAATATTATGCAAACAATTCCACTGGGAAATTTCACAAGTGATAAATTTGGTGTAATCTGCATATTATGTATGATTTGTTTGTTCCTACTTTGCTTTCAGGAAGTGTAGTTGTGTCTATTGTCAGCATGTTGGAATCGGCCTGTCGGGACGGATATCTGACAGTCGGGTCGGAACCTCTAGAAGCCAAGCACCTGCTTCCCAAGAGAGAGAAAACCTGCAGCGACCAGGAGACCAACTTGACCGTGGGCCAGTACGTGCTGTGCCGCTGGTCGGACGGCCTTTACTACCTGGGCAAGATCCAGAGAGTGAGTTACTGATACTATGGAGGTTTATCATACTGTGCATTGAAAGCCCAGGATGTCCACGTTAAGATACACCAACTATATAAAAAAGTGTCCCATTTGAAATTGCCAAAAATCAATGTCCCCTACAGAGGACAAAAATGAATTGCTGGGTC
This sequence comes from Acrossocheilus fasciatus, assembly GCA_036784905.1. Taxonomy (NCBI): domain Eukaryota; kingdom Metazoa; phylum Chordata; class Actinopteri; order Cypriniformes; family Cyprinidae; genus Acrossocheilus; species Acrossocheilus fasciatus. The sequence goes on along the minus strand of CM071945.1, from coordinate 6,970,707 downwards.
CCAGGAGGAAACATACAAGAGATGTTCATGACCCGATTGCATGCTCTATAATCATGAATAATTTATTTGGCAAATATATATTCATGTCTATTACAGTTTTATGTTTGCCTTTCTCAACACATACATGTCTTATTCCATAGGTGAGCACCTCAAAACAGAGTTGCTTTGTGACATTTGAAGACAACTCCAAGTTCTGGGTGTTTTGGAAAGACATACAGCATGGTAAGAGCTTGAGTGGAATATGAGTGGGATTTTTAATTTCAAAAACAGCAGCAATAATTCATCAGCAAGTTAGAAAGCAGATATTTTGTTTGATATGTCAGTGTGTCCTATGAGATGTGGGTGTGTGTGACAGTGTGGTATTACTGCTTTGTGACGAGGTAACTGAAGCTTTATTCTCTTGCTCTCTTGCACAGCTGGTGTCCCTGGGGAAGAACCCAAATGCTCAGTGTGTTCTGACATGTCTCTGGTTCCTGGTAATGAAATTCTTATCTGCGGGAAGTGTGGAATAGGTGAGTCTGAGGCAGACATGGGCTCTGCCTGTATCCTAGCTCATCATGTAACACACCAAACCTGGATATATCACAGTAAAACAGCTTGTTTTTGCTTGGAGAAAGTAGTGATTCATTTTGAGGAACTATTGACTCAGTTAGTAGTGATGCTTACATCGCTCATACTATTACTCATACTTAGGGTTGAACTTTGAGATTATTTGTATGTTAATGTACAGCTGACTGTTAGCAGACAAACAAATTTAAATTTAGATTTTGTCTCCTCCAGGAAAACAAAATATTAGTGACTGATCTTGCACTTAGAGGTAGATATAAATGTGTCCAATAAAATGTCCAATACTAGGGATGCACGATATTGTCAGACTGATATAGGTATCAGCCGATAATGGCTTTAAATGTAAATATCGGCATGACATGTCTTGCCGATACTTTAACTCACATGTGCTCAGGGTGTGCTAGTAATTAGATCACGGCAGCAGTGTGACTCATTCTTGAAGCAAAGTTTTGACTGAATGTTGATTAGATAGTGTTATGGATCGCTGCATTTAATCTGTGAAAGCAGTACAGAATGTCTGATAGACATTCTGTGTATGATAGAGTAAACAGTAATAGCACGTGCAGCGGCAGCCTCCCTGCTCCAGGTCCTAACGCCCGTTCGGTAAGGAGTTTTAATCTGTAGGGAGCGCTGATGGCCTACTTCTAATTAAATTAAAAGTAAAATAGCCTACACAAATAACATTTAAACTGTCTTTCTGATTAAATAAAGCAGTAATTGATGCCATAAAATTATGAGTATGCTTTGATTTAAAGGTTAGAATCTATAGCTTACATGAAAAAAATCACAAACTTGACACTTGTAAATTAAATAATTTTATATATACTGATTTATAAATTAATGTGTAGTATGTTTTATTTTTTAAACAAATCATAAGCTCTAAAAGATTTTCAGAATTTTTACAACTCTTTTGCTTTAGACCATCACCAAATGTTAAATCTTAAAATAAAATGTTAGGGTTAACACTGCATCTTTCTGGGGGGAAAATGCAGCGATTGATGTATAGTTTATTTATAGTTATTTTCAAAGCTTCAATGTACTGTCAAAAAACCTTCATTATTGTTTACCAAATAAGTTCTTGTTCAAAACTAATCCAAATTAAAAAAATATTTTGCTTATCATTTCTGGGCAGGAGAGACTTGGTGTTGTTTCCAAACAAAAGGAAATATATCAGTATCAGCCAAAATGAGTTGAAAATATCGGCATCGGCCAAAATGAGTTGAAAAATATCGGCATATCGGGTATCTGCAAAAATCCAATATCGTGCATCCCTATCCAATTTTTTTGTTATTATTAATAACATTAATAATTTATTTGTTATTTGTTGTGATAAATGAATGTATTACAGTACATCTGGACCAATAATAATAATAATTATTTCTATTTTATGTGGGTTTGGGTGGGATGGGATATATTCTGTTGGTGTCAACCTCCTAGGATACACCCCAAACATCCTATCAACTATGCAGCCACATCCTGGCAACCTAAAATTGTAGTGGTGACCAAACCTATGTCTTTGGGAGGACCTAACAAATTTTCATTTTTTCATTTTATTTTAAAGTAATGTATTTGAACTATTTGCAAAATAAAAAAAAGGTATTTTCCAAAAGGCTTTGAGGAAAGCCACATTCATTAAAATAATTCATAACAAGCACACATCCATTCTTAAAGGGTAAGTTCATGGATTTTCATCCAGTGTTTTATTGTTACAATGTTGGTAGTATAAGTAAATGAACAATGTGCATTATGGTCATTCCGTGTCAACTCAACCAGAGGTGAAAATTCCCATTTTGACCCCCCTCTACTAAAAAGCGGATTACTCAGTAAATATTCATCCATGACGTTTAATATTTTGGCTTTCATTACTAAACATGTTAATCTTTCTTCAGAAAAAATATTAGCAAAATCAAAAATTTGATCCGGGGAAGTTTCTGAAATTTGGTTTCTTCAAATTTGACACAGAATGACCCATTATTTTCCATGTTACCTGCACCAAGATATCCTCATTTATTTGTCGGCAAAAGGCCACCATATGATGTAAAACACATCATTTTGTTGCTCATTTTTGTATCCCCACTTGCAAGTAGTCTGAGCCCAGTGCATTATGGGGGCTGAAGTTTTCCTAACTTTTTTCCCTCTGTTTTCTGTAGTCATGTAGCACTGATTTACAAAAAATAGCATTTATACTACATAGACAGCCAAGTTTTATTAAAACAACATATTGTCAGCAGTGAATTGTCCCTTTAACCTTGTGCCTAATATGCTGAAATCTGTGAATGTTGCTTGTTTCATCACATTAAATTATAAATTACACTATATGAATAACTAAAATGATGCTATATTTTTTATTTAAAATGACAAAATTTGACATAAAAGGAGTAGTTTGCATTAGAGATAAGTGAGGCCGATGTGATAAGTAGCTAACGATACGATACATTAAAGATACATATGAAGCAAGTGCCGATGATGGGATAAGATTCAGCCCTATTATTATGATGCAGTGTGATCTGATTTCGATTCGATTCAACACAATGCGATTCAATGCAATACTATGCAATTCAGTACGGTACAGATAGTTCGCTTTTATTTCTTTGGTTCAGACACACAGCAAATTATAAATGAACTTAAGTGCCTTCTGACTTCTAACGCCTTGATCTCTGTAGTGCTGTGATACTTCATATTCACATAGCGGCAGTGGTGATGAGAGAACACGCTTGAGAAACAGTTCAGAGAGGAGAAATCAATCTACATATAAAATATCGGTCACAAAATAATAAAAGTATATCACATCTACTAATAATTTAAATCGATGCGTCGGATCGTTAACATTTATGCCGATGCAGCGAATCTTACCATCCTTGGTTTGCATCACTTAGTTATTGCTGTCGGTCATTTAACATTTCTATCATAAAAAGGTTTACAACAGAAAAATATTTCATATTCAGCTAATTGCTTCTTACTTTGCACTCCTTCAGCTGAAGCGCTTGGCTTTTGTGAACAGTAAAGCCTGCCTTTTTTGATTTGATTGACTCGGTTTTAGTCTTTTTGACCATGATGAATGCTGTTATTGTCATCTAACAACAAACAGAGCGGTGCAAAGCAGCATCAAGATGATCGAATATTGTAGGGAATATCTGATTATTCAATGTCTGTGGTGGTTACGGCTCTGCAGCGCTCGCAATTTCTTCAGAAAATGTGGAAATCTAGTAATATAAAAGTTGCTATGACTTCTTGCATGATGCAACGGCTGGGGAACTCTTCTGCCTGTGGATAAAACTGATTAACATGTACTTGTGATAATGTATTTTAAAAGACTGGAGTGGAAAATGTGGTACAATTTGCATTATAAACGGCATAGCGTCTACAAAGCAAATAGAGAACTATTCTGGGTGTCTTTGATGACTTTAAGGGGGTTTGGTAAGACTGCACTACAGTAATGACTCGCTGGGGACGCAGAAGTGGCTCTCTGAAGTCTCAAGGATTAGTGTCGACTTCAGCTCTGCTGTTCATATTTACACATCTGATCGGGTCTGAGTCGATCTGCTTTTTTTGTGCTAATATTTGTCTTCCGTCCTTCCACATGCTTGCCTTGCATCTTCAGGCTATCACCAGCTCTGCCACTTGCCCCCAGTGGAGAGCTCAGCTGACCTTCATCCATGGTTCTGCAGGAAGTGCATTTTTGCTTTAGCTGTGAGAGTAAGTCCTTCATATACACTTTCCATATAAATGAATGGGGATCAGGGAGGCCGTGTTGCTGACTTGTGTTTCTTTATGTGGCAGAAAGGGGGAGCTCTGAAAAAGGGGCCAATCTCCAAAGCGCTGCTGAACATGAAGCAGGTGCTGCCCTATAATCCAGAGGAGCTGGAGTGGGACTCTTTGCACCGTACGAACCATCAGCAGTGCTACTGCTACTGCGGAGGACCCGGAGAGTGAGTCTGCCTCGTCTCTTCTCTTTACATTCTTTTTGTGGTCTTCCTTACTTGATTTCTTCTCCTGCTAGAGGTCTAGGCATTTGGCCTCTGTACTAAAAACTGATTCAGTGTAGCGTACGCACAGCAAAGCAAAACTGTAATGTATTGGGCATAACATCTGTCACATTGTTTGATAGCATTGGGATGTTTGATTAATTGTAGTGAAGTGGTTTGTTTGTGTGTTTCAGTGAAGTAAAAGCAGTGAGGAGAGCGTGACAAATGCACTCACACAACTCTGCCTCGTGTGCTCGCTTGCTGTCTGCTCACTCAGCGCAATCATTTTGATCAAAACAAAATTATATGTTACGCAACCAAAGACAGAACCGAGATTGTCATGAGATTGTTGAAAAATAAACAGTCCCTACACTGCTTCGGAACCATAGTCATCAGATTATTATTAAAGAAATTGACTTTGCTGTGACACTGAATAGATGTCATAATGTTAAACACGCAATAAGTTATACATTTTATGTTTTACTTACAATGACTATAACCAGAGCAGTGTTTTTTTACTCTAAACTACTAAACACTAAAATGACTTATAACTTTCATCAACTAAAGATGAAATAAAAATAAATTGAAGCTAAACAGAAGTATAAAAAAACTGTTTGATATATTAGGCTATTGGAAATAAACACTATAGAGATAAAAATTTTATTTAAAAAAAAAAATGACAAAAGTATACTGTGTAACAAACCAAAAACTGAAAATACAAAAATAGAAGCAGGTTCAAAATATTAAATAAATAATAGTATCAAAATAATAATAAAATAACACTGAGAGTTATTTGTTATATGAGTATTTACTAACATTTGCTAACTGATATGAATCCTCTCTTTTAAATATTTTACTGAAAAAGAAAGGAAATTATGTATTTTGATTTGTATGATGCCTTTGTGATCAGCTATAGTGATCTGGATATGATGTTATCATTAATTTCATGAAAATATTAAAGATGCTGCTACCCTTAAAGGAACACTCCACTTTTTTTGGAAATAGGCTCATTCTCCAACTCCCCCAGAGTTAATAAGTTGAGTTTTACCGTTTTTGAATCCATTCAGCCGATCTCCGGGTCTGGCGATAGTTCTTTTAGCATAGCTTAGCATAGATCATTGAATCCAATTAGACCAGTAGCATCGCGTTCAAAAATGATCAAAGAGTTTCGATAGTTTTCCTATTTAAAACTTGACTCTTCTGTAGTTATATCGTGTACTAAGACTGGCGGAAAATGAAAAGTTGCGATTTTCTAGGCATGTATGATTAGGAACTATACTCCCAGTCCAGTGTAATAATCAAGGAACTTTGCTGCCGTAACGTGGCCGCAGCAGGCACAGTGATATTACGTAACGCCTGAAAGTAGTCCCCGGCTATATTATAACTAGTTACCTAGCTGGGGACTACTTTCAGGCGCTGCATAATATCACTGTGCCTGCTGCGGCCATGGTACGGCAGCAAAGTTCCTTGATTATTACACTGGAATGAGAGTATAGTTCCTAGCCAAATCGGACTAGAAAATCGCAACTTTTCATTTTCCGCCAGTCTTAGTACACGATATAACTACAGAAGAGTCAAGTTTTAAATAGGAAAACTATCGAAACTCTTTGATCATTTTTGAACGCGATGCTACTGGTCTAATAGGATTCAATGATCTATGCTAAGCTATGCTAAAAGTGCTATCGCCAGACCCGGAGATCGGCTGAATGGATTCAAAAACGGTAAAACTCAACTTATTAACTCTGGGGGAGTTGGAGAATGAGCCTATTTCCAAAAAAAGTGGAGTGTTCCTTTAAAGCATTACTAAAAACACAAGTGTTGTATTAGTGAGTATTAAAACAAAATATTATTACTGTGCTTGGTTTCTAAAAATGGCACTGGTGCCATTTTTATTATCCCTACTAGACATAAAGCTTCTAGAAACATCATGGTTATGCTGCGCTAATGGTTTTGCTATTGCCGCTGTTCTACACGCACCATCTAAATGGAAAGAAAGAGGTTTGAGCATCACGCCACCAGTTTTGCTTGCTTTTAGTTTTGTTTATACTGAAATGTAATTGGTCTGTTTAGGTCTTTGTGCTTTGTATCTGATAAGAAACACAGTTCATTACTTATTCTCTGATTTTCCCATCAGGTGGTATCTGAAAATGCTGCAGTGCTTTCGCTGCGAGCAGTGGTTTCACGAGGCGTGTACGCAGTGCCTACAGGAGTCCATGATGTTTGGAGATAGGTATGTACTGTACAAAGCTACAACGAAAGAAATTGCATCTTGCATCAATATGTTGCCATCCTTTAGTATGGATTTCTCATCTTTCCTCTCAAATCAATGAACTTCCCTGAAAAGCAATTGGCTTTATATCATTAAATGTAATTAAAGTGATTTTGTTATGGCTGAGGGGAATTTTTAGGCACAATCTGAATGTAGAGCACCAAAAACCTGCCTAAAATCACTGTTATGCACAATCTTAAGTGGCATACTAGTTTTATAAAATGGCAACAACAGTAATATATTGATATATTGTTAAAGAGTTAAATATTATCAAATATTCAGAAAATATTAAATATTTGAATTATTATAATTTAAATAATCAAAATAAATATTTGTAAATATTTATAAATATTTGGAGTTGTTATATTTAAATTATATAAAATATTTAAATAATAAAAATAAACAATGATTAAATATTTAAAGTATATTAAATATTTGTATTATATTGTATATTGAAAATATTTCAATTATTATTTAAATAATAAAAAATAAAAATAATAACCATTCTTAAAGCAAAACCTCTCATGTAAAAATAATCTGTATATAGTAGAGTTAAATTATATAAAATATTTAAATTATTATTATTTAAATAATCAAAATAAACAATGATTAAATATTTAAAATATAATACATATTTGGAATATATTACATATTTAAAATATGTTCAATGTTTGAATTATTATTTAAATAATAAAAGTTAAGTATTCTTAGAGCAAACAATCTCATGTAAAAAAAAATAAGCAATAAATAGTTGGAGTTAAATTATATTAAATATTTAAATTATTATTTAATACTCAAAATAAACAATTATTAAATATTTAGAATATATTATTCATTTAAAATATGTTCAATGTTTGAATTTTTTTTAATAATACATGTTAACAATTCTTAAAGCAAACAATCTCTCATGTAAATAATTTTTATCGAACCAGCTACACTCTACACATTTTTCTGATCACATGCTTTAATTAAATTAAATAATTAAATCTCATTGGTCTAAAATTCAACTGCACATAACTGTAAAAATCAGATATCCTCTGATTGGCTGTGATTGTGGTGTGCTGCCATTTCACATTCAGTGTGTACAGACAAATTGCTTGTCGCTGAAAATTGGCCTTCGGTGGCTTCGAACACCAAATCGGTCCAATCAGATTTTAGGGTCGGCGCTATCTGTTTTATAATGAAATATAAGCCATTGCTTTTTGGAAAGATCAATGAACGCAATAACCAAAGTGAAATTCTATTTGCAACATCTCAACGGTAATGATTAGTGAATATTGCGACAAACTTAATGCGGCGTCGCACACAGGCGAGATTACAAGCGTTAGGGATTTTTAAAAGATCATAATGACACTGTCAAGCACAATTTTTCTGTGGCCGCAGCACCGTTTGTACCTCTCCAAGGTGTGTAATTTAAATGCCTCCATTTTCTGTCTTTTCTCTCATAGGTTTTACTTGTTCATTTGTGCGGTGTGCAATAAAGGAGCAGAATACATCAAGCGGCTGGCTCTCAGATGGTAAATGGCAGCTCCTCTTTTCCCCCTCGCAAGTGATTGCGCCCAGATCTGTGTCAGAATTATATAGTCAAAGTGTCGGATGTGATTGATGCGGGACGGAGCTCTTGAGCCAGAGCGTTTTCTCTCTATTTCAAAAAGTAAAGAGAGGGCATCGCGGTTATTTTTTTAGAGTAGAGTATGTCTGGACATTGATTCTTGCTTTTTGTCCCAAATGAGAAATAGCCATTTGAAAGGAAGATTTGGTGCTGAGAGGATTTCTTATGATAGCAGGGGATTACTCTTGAAATACAGTGAGCTGGATGTGTTGAATATTTAGGTATGAAGCCAGTCTCGGTTCAGATTTAAGCTTTATCCTTCTTAAAAAGTCTGGTGTGTTAAAATGGACCTTGCCTTATGAACGGAACGGCACTCTATTTAACGTTCACCCTGTGCGTGCGTCATTTGATTTAGGACTAAAACATCTTAAGATTAGTCTCTAGAATTTTACGTGAGATTTTCCTGTTTTCAGTCGAATTACTTTTCATTTGCAGGGTGGATGTGGTCCATCTTGCCCTGTACAACCTGGGAGTCCAAAGTAAAAAGAAATACTTTGAACTGGAGGAGATCCTGACCTTCATCAGCAACAACTGGGACCATTTCCAGATGGGCAAGGTGAGGCGATCAAGCTTTTCCTGCCATTTAATATTCACAGTCTTTTTAGGAAAATGTTAAAGGGAAAGTTTGTAACTTAAACAAAAAATGTAGTGTAATTTTTGGATGGGCTTTGGGTGGACGTGTGGTCAATAAGCAACTACCCAGAGAGAACACCCTAGTGACACCATAGTAACCACCCAGAACACCCTATCAACCACATGGCAACACCCGGAACACACTAGCAACTGCATAGCAACAACAATAACACTCTAACAATGTGCTAGTAACCACCCAGAACACCCTAGCAACCACATAGCAACACCCAGAACAAACTAGCAACTGCATATCGACAAATAGAACACACTAACAACCGGAACACACTACAAACGCCCTAGCAACCACCCAGAACAGCTTATCAACCACAGTGCCCTAGTAATCACACAAAACACCCTAGCACACACAACAACACCAGGAACACACTAGCAACTGCACAGTAACAACTAGAACACCCTAACAACGCCCTAGTAACCACCCAGAATACCCTAGCAACCACACAGCAACACCAGGAATACACTAGCAACTGCACAGTAACAACTAGAACACCCTAACAACGCCCTAGTAACCACCCAGAATACCCTAGCAACCACACAGCAACACCAGGAATACACTAGCAACTGCATAGCAACAACCAGAACACCCTAGAATCTTCCTAGCAACCACAGAGTACCCCATCAAACACATAGCAACACCCAGAACACACTAGCAACTGCATAGCAACAACCAGAACACCTTGACAAGTCACAAGAACTTGGCAATAAGCTTTTCGCTGATTGGCTTGCGTGACAATGCAATTGAAATTTTTTTTACTTGCATGGAAGACGTGAATATCGTATGTTTGCGGCAAACGCATCACCCAATTCGCATCATTTGTGACGCCTGGAACTTTGCATTGACTTTGTATGTACTCTACTCGCGCAAAACATTTTCTTCGCTTTTTGTGCACACACACCATAACCACAACTAGTGTTGTCAAAAGACCCGGTACTTCGGTACCAAGTCGGTACTAAAAAAATGAAAACGTCACGGTACCAGTTTTTTTTAAGTACCGGTGGTACCGAGTACCCGGTCAACCCGGTTCTTGACGCGTACGGCCCTATGATTTCCACGATGCAGAAAACGCGGACGGAATCACAGAATCCAGTTATAAAAACGGAAGTTACAGTTTGGCACGGAATGTCACGGAATTTGTCAAAGTTTGGATGAATTAATCAAACGTAGGTCATTGCACTTAAGTCAAATCGCGATACAGACTAGTATCTGTAAATAGCCGCAAAAGTCAATTCAGATATGAATCCCGCATGTTCTGCGAGTCTCTGTGTGAATGAATGAATGGCAGACACACGCGTCTTTTTTTACATACACTGAAGCGCGCGTGACGCTCGCGGTGATTTCACCTTCTGCTGTCTCAATGAGGACATAAATACATAAACAACATCTACAGAACTGCTCTGAGAGTCACTTCACGAGCATTTGACCGTTTCATTTGAGTAAAACCAGCTTCATATCATATAGCTACACACAGAAATTTAAAGGTATTCACGGCAACCCGTCAAAATAAAAGTTTATCTTAAAGACATTGTGCCACAAATATATTACTATTATTTAGTAGAATGTATGTGATAGTATTACTACTGTTGAAAAAAATTAATAAATATTTATTTTTAAAGAAATAATCACACTATTTCTTCCATATTTTAATTTTAATAGTAAATCCCCTTTTATCCTCCTCTTTACCAAAAAAATAAAATGTTTAAATTTCATTATTTAAAAGACAAATTAAATTTGGGTGAAACTTGTTTACTGTTTTTCATACTTTTATTACTTGCGGAAAAACTTGAAACACAATTTAAATAAGTATAAAGAATGGCATTGATTTTTGTACATTTTATTTTTGTTTAATTTTTATTATTAAAAATGTTTTTTAATTAGCATGTGGTACCGAAATTGGTACCGAGAACCGTGGATTTTCACTGGTATCGGTACCGAATACTGAAATTTTGGTACCGTGACAACACTAACCACAACCATAACACTCTAACAACGTCCTAGTAACCACCCAGAACACCCTATCAACCACATTGCAATACCCAGAAGACACTAGCAACAGCAAAGTAACACCCAGAACACTCTAAAAACGTCCTAGTAACTACATAGAACACCCTAATAATGTCCTAGTAACCACAAAACACCATAGCATTCACAAGGCAACACCCAGAACATTCTAGCAACTGTAAATGTGTCATTCCATTTTGTACTACTAGTTGTGTAAAAATGAAACAATTCACCTTCAAAGACATTTGAAAGCAAATAAAAACAGAGTTAGAGATTTGTCTGTAGACTGCTGTAATTGCTAGGTACTGAAAAGCAGTTCCTTTGATAGACATGGGTAGTGAAAATTAGCCTGTTTTTTTGTTGTGCATCATCACTTGTCATTCTAAACGCTTGTTTGTTGTCAAGTGTAATCTGAGAAAACAGCACTGCTAAATTGCTCACACTTCTTTATGGGAGACTTAACAACTACAGCAAAGCCTATGGGTTTCATTTGTCTTCATTGAAACATGACAGCTCAATGCACCAGCAAACGAAATGTCTCATAATAAAACACCATATCACACAATCAGTTTCTCGCAAAGACATTCTTACCTATTTCTTCCCCTTTAGCTCTCCAATACTCCTCTGTCTGAACGGGGCCAGTATATTCTTGATGCCCTCAACAACTATAAAAGCAAGTAAGAAAAAATGTTTTCCTTTTTGTTTCGTCTCATTGAAATTATGCTTGGACTTGTTTTGATTCATTTCAATTTGAATTACTTTTATGTTTACTAATAATTCAAATTTATTTAAAAAACAAAAAATATAACAAAGATTTGTGTGTGTGTGTGTGTGTATATATATATATATATATATATATATATATATATATATATATATATATATATATATATATATATATATATATATATAATTATTTATTTATTTTTTAATGTTTTTAAATGTTTTTAAAATAAATTAGAATTATTAGTAAACATAAGTTTGATAAAAATGTATAATATTATTTATTGAAATTCTGAAAAAAAATATAAAAATAGTAAAAAATAATGTTTTATATATATAATTTATTTATTTTATTTTATTTAAATATTTTTTTATATATATATATAAATTATATTTTTAGGTTTCTCTGCGGCAAGGAGATCAAGAAGAGGAAATACATTTTCCGACTAAGGACAAGGGTCCCTCCTAACCCCCCATCTAAGTTGTTCCCGGAGAAGGCCCAGAACAGCGAGGGCCACAGGGGCCGCAAGAAAGGGGCCAGCAGAAGCAGGTTAGTTTGAGCATTTCTGAGCTCCTTATTACTGCCTCCCATTTTTATGACCGACATTTTTTGTTGATGTCACATGGAATAATTAAAATTAATTATTAAATTATTTATTTGGTTTACAGTGCTGTATGTTTGTTATTTATCCATTCAGGTGATCATAACTGAGATCTTTATTTTTACTTGATGCTTTTTGGAGACTGTTGAGAAATTAGACTTTGGCAGTGAATGCACTGAAAGACACATGGCTTCTCCCCTATAATTGAACATTTGACAGCCACAATCCTGGTTAGGATTGAGTAATTTCAGCTCTCAGATCTGTATTGACATGTTTAGTGGGTGGAGACAATGTATTGATTGACAGTTTATTTAGTTCAGTTGTTATTATGCTCAGTTATGTCGATTGAATGTTTCTCGTTTTCCTCTGTTGCAGTAGCTCTGTTCCTGCAGAGAAGCGGAAGAGGGCCAAGTGGCTGCTGGAGGATGCTATTCCTAATGTAAGCTTTGTCACTTCACTGCGACACCAGCCGGATAACATGACCTTTCTTGTCTGGTTGACTGTCTAATAAAAAAAAGGGTTCTAGGCCAGTTGCATAAAAAACACAAACTGTGTCTTAAGATCTAGCCAGCTAGCAGTTTGCTGAGGGGTAATCAGTCTTATATTTCAGATTCAAATTAGGCCAGTTTACATTCAGTTTTAAAGAAAAAGAGATGCAACTGGCTGCACTGATCTATAGCATTTTCAAACTATTTAACACTTTTTAAATACTGGATGAGTGTATTTATCTGTGGTCAGTTAATGAGTTGCTCAGTGGCAAATATTGATATTTAGAGACGCCAATACAATTCAAATTAGATGAATTTTACATGCACACACAACCCCAATAATTTTGGGTTCAATTGATCATAAATTAAATTTAAAATTAAAATTAAATTGATCATAAGTGACAGCAAAGATATAAGATTACAGAGTTTGCATTTCAAATAAATGCTGTTCTTTATCAAAGATAATAAGAAGAAATGTTACTTGAGCAGCAAAAATATTTCTGAAGGATCATGTGATGGCTACTAAAAAATTCAGCTTTGCCATCACGGGTGTAAATGACATTTTTAACAAATAAATTCACAATATTGCTGTTTTTACTGTATTTTGATCAAGTAAATGCAGCATTGACAAGCATTAGAGACAAGACAACATTAAAAATTGTACCAACCCCAAACTTTTAAATAGTATTTGACATGTTATACAATTTAATAACAGCAAATAAGACATGCTCAAAACATGCTGAAATTAAATGAAGCCTAATTTTACTAAAAATATTTAAAAACAGGAAGTGTTTGATATCCATTCACAAGGCTTTCAGACACTTTGGTTAATTGGCCAGTTGGGTACAGTTACCAGAAGGATGCTAGGCTTCTTAAAATTGTTGTGTATCAGATGTTTAATTGGTCTAGTTCAGGGAGGTTCCCACATTTTTTGCCAGCCGATCCCATTTGATCTAAAATATTTACTTGAAGTACCTGCTTAGATTTTAGATTTCATTTGCGTGTTCGTGGTTCTCTGATGTTGGTTAATGGTCGCATGACATGCAGGTAAACTAATAAAATACAGTGTCTTATTTTTAAATGATTTATTTATTGTAATTTTACATGTTAATGATTTAATTCATTATTTGGTTTTTATCAACTCACAAAAACCCCCTGCAGTTCACTCACAGACCCCAGGTTGGGAAACCTGATATATATTGATCTATCACTAAACCACACACACAAACTAAATAATTCAGTTTGTGCAGTCCTCTTGAAATCAGATTCATGAAGAGATGAAGTGTTGGACTACTGAGACTATGTTTGACCTGTCAGTGCGAATCCCAGATTTTGTGTTCTAGCACCTCTTGAAATTTCTAGAATCCCTCAATGGCTTGCTCTCAAATTGCTACTTGTTTCTTTCAGCCGTTTTTCCACACGGTTTCTTTTACAGACTTAAAGCCGATTTAAATATGACCCGTGTGAAGTTTACTCTTCGATATCTTCTCCTGCCTCTCTTCATCTCTCTCTAGCATCTGCCTGCGCCCTGTGGTGTTCTTCTTTTCATTCCTTGACACCTGCTGCCATGCAGACCTTGCATTTCTCCCTAGATTCTCATGTGTTGTTTAGTCTCTTTCTCGCCTTTGCTCTCTCTCTCCCCCTCACCTTTTTTCTCTCTCCTTTGGAGAAGCTACTTTGAAAGCCAAGCTACAAGCTACTCATGATTTCAAGTAGCTGAACTTCAGTCAAGCTAGCCTTTAGCACACTACAAGCCACTAACAAAAAGTAGTCACGCTTCTGACAAAATCTAGTTGGGTTATGTCTCTACTTTTAGTTTGTTACTCCCCGGCTCTCTCCTACCCTCTCATTCTGTCTTTCTACATTTTCTAAAAAGGATTACATTCATCCTCTGAAGCATTTAACTGACAAATCCTTCTGAGAGGTCTCCAGTCCCCAGACGTGCTTTACTTGAACTACACATCCTTGACACTCCAGGCAGCATGGCTAATAATGCCATGCGCAACTTCAAAGGCGGCATTAGAGTGACTGTAACAACCATGACGGCTCTGATCGGCATAATCAAAGCTGTGATTATCGTCATCATCCGAATGACAATCAGACGATGCACTGTGTGAATTTAACATTGTATTTCATGCTTTGTTTGTGCCATCATTGCAGAATGACCTCACCTCTACCTGGGGCACTAATCATCACATGGCCAACATATTCGACTTCACGCTGGACGAGCTGCAGAGTTTAAAGAGGTGACTTTTTCATTTGATTTGATTTGAAGACATTTTATTGTCTATTTTATTTATATATAAATGTATCTCTATTTATCTAAAATAGACATTTTATTGACTTTTTATTAATTAATTTTTTCACTAAATTGCTAAAGCGTCTGCTAAATGTAATTTTATTTAGATGTGTAGGGTGAATTCTGTATATTTATAAGTGTCAAATATTTATATATATATATATATATATATATATATATATATATATATATATATATATAATATATACTTTTTTTTTTTTTTTTTTAAGTGTTATCCATAGAATTTTGTGAAACTATGGGAGGTGGACCTCGTTCCAACTTTTTAGTTGTGATATAGTGTTTCAGGCTACATTACATTCACAAAATATTATTAATAATGCAAATACTATTATTATTTTAACTGCAGTGTAAATGAAAAACTAACATTTCCTAATACTCTACTGTAGGAAAATTTTTCTTAATTTCTTTACTTAACTTGAGGGCTTAAGAGTTCATTTTGGTTAAATTCTGTTCATTTTTAGTTCCTTTGAAAACAGGTTTACAAACATGAATTTAGTGAAATACTGTAATCATCTGTCCACAAACATTGTTCAATCAATATACAAATGCAAAATTATGCAAATGTGAAAGTAATGCTTAACGTTAAACTCGGAGCACATGCAGAGATGGAGGTCGCTCCGTTGTGAACTGCTGCAGTGAAAACACTGAATCACAAACTAATATGCAGTGCTACAGACTATATATTTATTTAAATCACCTCCTTTTGAGATCTGATAAGAGCACTAAGCGATATTGCGCTTTCAATTTTAGTTTGTTTGACAAATGCTTTGCCAAAAGCAATAGTGCACAACACAGCATTAGCGACCTGTTATGATATTATGAGAAGTGTAAAATATTATGAAACAGTGGCAGGACAGATTAGACAATGGCAGGCAGCCAGAGTCTAGGTAATTAATGGGAAACACTGTATAATTATATATTGTAGTTTTAATGTTTTAAGCTCTCAATAAATTTTGCACTGATGCCATTTATCTTTGAGTAATCATTTTCTGATTAAAAATAATAAAAATAAAAAAGACATGATAATCAAATCAGATAACGTATTGTATAAAGTATAAATTCACTAAATTGTTCACAAATATGCATTAGCACATGAATCAAGTGTAAACTTTTTTTTATGCTGTCATGATCATTTTTGCTGAAAATGACAAAAAAAACCTCCCATCCCTAATGTGAATGCAACCACCACAGTGAGATAGATGCGAGTTCATCAGTAATGTCATCCGTGTTTTTCAAGTGTTCTGCATTTTAAATTTAGTGCGGAAAAGCCATAATTAAGCCATTGTATTGCATAATCAATGTATATTTGGTACTAGTTTATTATTCACCCTTGTCCTCTTAGTGACTTCATAATCCGTTGGGACCCCGAGGCACGTCGTAACAATTAAGCGCATAATACAGATATCCGCTTGCTTCGGGTTTGATGGCTCATTTGATACGTCTGCCCTTTCATTTTTTGATAAAGTTGCCTCACCTGTGCTAAAACTGCCAGAAATTAATTGTCGCCTTTCCATCAATGTACATAATGAGGTCTCAATCAAATTCAGTCTGCCTTCATCAGTCTCTCTCACGGCAACAGACGGCACGCTTAACCTTTTCTCATTACCTTTGATTTGAATGCTTAAGCATCTATTTATTGGCTTTCGAACAATCATGCTCATTTGCATCCATTTCCCTTTGAAATATCGGAAAGGTCTCTCACTGTTTCTCCAATCACAACCCCACCCCGCAGAAAATATATTTTTTATCAACATGGCGGGTGAAGCGATTTAATTATACTTTTCTGTAAAGGTTATCATCTCTCAAACAGGCCTGAATAATGAGAGAATTGGAAACACTATTGGGGCAGACAAAGCTTTCAGAGGCGAAAGCGGCTGTCTGAGAGGGATTGTTGAGGAGTATAAAAGAGAAATCTGGAGTTGGTTTCGGCCATAATAAAAAGGGCACGTTGGGTTTCATCACAAAGCCGTGAACTGTAGTTAATGACTGCCATCCTTTGAATGCTAGTCCTGATAAACTCTGTTATAGTCACAATCCCAGCGCCGTATATTGTGTTGAATATCAAGCAGCCGGTCGGATCAACTGTATTCTTTTGTATTCCTCAGTTGCCCTTTGTTTTGGCCTCTTGCGTATGGCTGAGATTAAACTTATTGAGAAAGATAAGATTGGTAACATGAAGTCAAATTCAAACGATTTTCTTTTTCCTCAATTACTGTTTTGATCATTTGCAATTAAGTTGACCAAAAAAAGAAAACACTGAAAACACTTTAGAATTATTTATATACTATTATAGTAATTATTATTATTTTGAATGAGCTTTAATTTTTAGTATTAGTTATTTTATTTTTTTTGTCATTTTTACTAGATTTTTTTAATATATATTTCTACTTGTCTTTAATTATGAATCATTTTAATACTTCATCTTAAACATTTTGTATTTCAGTTACGTGCCAGGGCAACATATAAAAATTTCCTTTAATTTAACTTTTATCTAACTTACACTTTTATTGAATATTTATCAAATTTTTAATTTCATTTTATAAGCTTCATCGTTTTTTTTTTCTTGTTTTTTTATAGTTTTAGTTTTAGTCAGCCATAACAACACTAGTTTCAATAGTTCCTGATAGGTCAAATCAAGCTCCACCTTTTTCCTCACTTGATATTCTGTTTTTACTCTAAAACATGTCACAATATGGAAGTAATATGGGTAAGAAGTTAAATGGGAAGTAAAATGTGTTTCATGTTGACTAGGTGTTTGAGAGTCATTGAACGCTTTCGCTTGTGTTTCTTTATTCATCGTTATCACACTTCATCAATTTCTCTTCCTTCATTCTTAGCACCAGTTCAGGACAGACGTTCAGTATGGACCAGGACTCCACCGATGCAGCCAGTACTTCTGGTTCCGCCACCACCAGCGTTTCCTATGACTTCAGGTACAGTTCATTTTCTTCATTTCTGCAGACTTTACTAAGGAAACAACAATTATGTATTTGCTAAAGGAACATTCATCCTATTCTATATTTGTCAACTCCCTGTGGCACTGACTAGATTATAATAACCACGTTCGGTCAGAACAGATGTATATTAGCACAGAGAATCTTTACACAATGATTTCCACCCTCACAGTGCTGCTGAAAATTAAGATGCATTGAGAAGTGTTTGGGAATCAGATTGTGACTTTTTGAATCAAAACAGAATCAAATCACTAGGTGCTAAAGACTTCCACCTCTATTTTGCTTGCTTTTTTTTAAAAAAAATGCACGTAGTACAACAAAATGCTCTCATGAATATTTTTATTTAAATACATATTCTTACAGTATTTGCAGCCAGTTACATTTCATAAAATTTAAAAATACATCTAACACACTAGTAACAATTCCCTGCCATTGAGATTAACTTAGTTGTCTGTTCAATAAAAGTTGCGTTGTTTGCAGTCTTTGTATGTATAAAATATTAATGTTAAAAAAATTGATGAGAAGACTATCTGGCAACAGATGCAGCACAGGTAGCATTATATAAAATTACAATTATGACAGATTTGCAGTTCAATGTTAGCAATTTTTCACTTTTTTCCTTCAAAAAGGAATTGAATGCATTAATGTATTAGGTTAAAAAAAATTAATTGAAAAAAAAAAAAAGGTTGAAATTGCTCACACCGCAGCTAAATATGAGCTTGTTTAGCCACAGGGCTGTAGATTCAGCAGCAGCGCAAAACGCTGGTGTGATGTAATTCTTCACAGGCCGTTGCGAATCACTCATACACTTGTAGATCCTTGCAACAGCATGTTTTAAATAATTGAAGTTAAAGCCACGCATCTGCCATATGAAGTCAACCCAGTGCATCTTTCCAGTCAAAACATTTTCCCTGGATTAACCGGTGACCCGCTGGAATCTAACCCTGAACTACAACTTAAGTGCTTTTTGATGCGAGCCTGAGGGATTCTGGGAGCTAATTTGTCATGACATTTGAAGTGGTGACATCAATGATTGCAACTAAACCACCGAGCCGCCAGGGTGCCTCTAACCGCTTTGCTTTTTAATATACATGAGCTCCAGCAATTGTCAATTTGACTTGGTCGCTGGATTGACCGTGGCGGGTTTGCGGGAATTCCAGGCCTGTATCCTCTATGCTTTTCATCTTGCTCTTTCACAAGTGTCCTCTTCACAGCTACGCTGCAGCGTAATCAATATTGCTGTAGTGGGACAATTTGGCAGCACGACTGTGACTGTAGATTCTCACCTCCCCTGCTGGGGTTGCACTCTGCTGCCCACGAGTTAAAGAGGAATAGCAGGCGTCCATCACCACCTGATGTTGTGTGTAAACTGCCTCTGACAGCTCGCAGAAAAATATGCTGTCAGATTATGGATTATTTATGGTTATGGTCACTTGTTTGCTCCTGTTTATTTTAAAGATGGAGTCTGAAAACGGCAGTGAAAGCATGCTAGAGCGGAGGATGCCATCAGTCAGTTATGAATTTGGATGTCAGTCTGTCAGCTGTTGTGGTCACGTATCTGGGTTTGCTTTAGTGCTTAAGGTCAGATTCTTGAATGAATATTCCATGTACTTTCAAGCTCTATTATGGTGTGTTATCGATTACCACAGATTTGTTTGCATTGTGCAGTTTTCACAAACCGTGAACATGAAACATATTTATAGTAATCGCTTGAAATGGAAGTCTAGGATGTCTAGGGTTCGCTTGGTCATGAAAAACCTAGCAGAGGTAGCAAGAAATATTAAAACTGGAAAAGTAATGGAAATAAATAAATATATATATATATATAAAAATATATTTATTTACATTAAAAAATGTAGGGTCTGTAAGATGTTTTTTTTGTGTTTTTGAAAAAAAAAGTCGGTCCCACTTTATTTTAGGTGGCCTTAACTACTATGTACTTACATTTAAATTAATCATTTGGTACAATGCACTTATTGTGTACATACATGTTTTTACATTGTACTTATATTTTTAAAAATACATATATGTAATTACATCTGTAATTAATTTCTGTAATTACATATATAATTACACAGTTGACTCATCCCTTACACCTTCACCCACCCTTAAACCTACCCATAATCACCAAACCTGTCCCTAACCTCACCCGTATCACACCTCAATAGCAGCAATAGTGTTTTGCAATACAGTATGAACACAATAAGTACATTGTACTTATTTTTTTAAGTAAGTACATAATAGTTAAGGCCACCTAATATAAAGTGTGACCAAAAAGTCACTTATGCTTACCAATGTTGCATTTATTTAATTAAAAATGCAGTAAAAAGTAATTGAGGATTAAAATGTAGTTCATTCATGTGCCGAATTTTTAGCAAACATTACTCCAGTCTTCAGTGTCTTTAGGATATAGATATCGTTCTAACTGATTTGTTCAAGAAATATTTCTTATCGATGTTGAAAACAGTTGTGCTGCTTAATATTTTTTGTGGATATTTTTTTTTGTTCATTTTAATGTTATTGGTGAGTAAAAGTATTCTCACTGACTGGTTTATAAAAGTAATAAAAATACGTAATGAAAAATCGTAAAAACAAAATCATATTTAGGATTAAAATATAAAATCTTAAAAACATTGTATTTTATATTTATATCTATAGTGAATGTATATTTTTATATTAATGTTCATGTTCATTACATTACTTTTGAGTGCAGACTTTAAAAAATGTTATAATTAAAAAAAAATGACTGAGTGGAAAAAGCCATGGATATAATTTAAAAGTTCAAGAATACTGAAAAGCTGAAATATTATGCATAAATTCAACATGATTTTGATCACATTTTCTGATTATGGGTCAAATTCAGAATTATACAATTAATATGATAAAATATGTGAAATTGATTCGATCTCATCAATGCAAAAATAAAAATAATAATTTTTTAGCTAGCCATAACCTGAATTTAAAAACAGATTGTAATGTTGTTGTTTTTTTGTTTTTTTGTTGTTGCTTGTTTAGCATTGTTTCCATTTCTAAGAGTATTAATTGACTGGCAGCATGACACACATTTAGTACATCCTTTAAATAAATAGTTCACCTAAAAATGAAAATTCAGTTATTATTTTCTCACTCTCATGTCATTGCCATATCCCTAAAATCTCATTTACATCTATTTGAGATTCAAAATAATTATTGGGAAAATGATGACAGAATGTATTTCTGTGTGAACAACTTCTTGTACACTTCTGTTCCTTCTCTAGTCTCTTGAACTTTTCTTTTAGCCTCCCTCACAAAACTTTATTTTCATTGAGAAATGTTTTCTGACACGCTGTTCTCTTAGTTGAGTCACTGCTGTAATTCACCACTTCTTCAGAATGAGAGAATGAGAATGTAAACACTCGCGCGTATGAACGAGCAAAACTCCCGCGGTGAATAAAACGGCTTACAGTTAATAAAGAGCGCTTCTAGATCAGGACAGCGCATCTTCTTTAACACAGTTACATCTTTACACTACCTTTCATTGATGTAAAAGCATGTCCCGCCGCTGTGTGATTTCCCCGTTGATTCTGCATCGCAATCTGCTCTAAACAGCTGAAAGCCTGGCAGATGTAGCGCGCTGTTTGGAATGGCGTCATTCAGCTAGATTTCCGTGAAACACAGCAGAGTTTGAAAAATCCTTATTTTTCCGGGAGAGCAGAAGAAGATCGTCCGTTTTGTTGGGTAGAGAGCGGAGATTGGCCAGATGGACGCTAGGCAACGGCGTCCGCATACCGTGCTGTGTGAGCTTCACGAGCGCGCCGTCTCACTTCCCCCGTCTGCGCGTCCTGAAGCGCTTGACCAGCGCTACTGCTCCGCCAACTACAACGTTCAGCAAAACGTCCGAATAATCGAAATCCGGTAAAAGATTTTGTGGTGTGTTCTGCCAAATGTTCAGCAGTTCATCTCTGGTAAAATTGATCGTGTTTGAGAAACAAAAAACAGAAAAAAATATAGCTGCATGCAGCAATGACGGGGTCAAGCATATCAGCGGCAAAATGAGGAGCTAAGCATAGCATGTAGCATCAAACCAACTTCAGCAATGATTAATTGAAGGCATTTTAAAATGATTGTAGTCCAAATGCCTGAAAAAAATAATTTAAAACTACTAGTAATCCGACTGAATGACTTTTCACTTTTGACCAACAGGTGGCACCATTATCAAATCGATGTGGTGTGTTCTGTGTGAGGTGACTATGGCACACACAAAGTTTGGTTTCAAAATGCCAAAGCATTGCAGAGATACAGCCTCAAGTGTCATTTTGGCATCATAACTCAAATTCGTTGTTGTGGTATGTAAAAACGATTTTATCTATCAACACAAAATCCATAACTTTTTGTCAGCATGGTCTGAAGATGATATGACTTGATTTTGGAGAAAATCGGAACAACGGTTGAGGAGGAGTTTGAAGAAATAGGTTTTCAACATAAATCAAAATTGTAGACAGGAAGTTTGGCTGACTATCGCACCATTGCTATCACTGTTCTCAGCATGACCCAGGGAATCTATTAATACCAGTCTCATTACAATAGGTAAAATGCACAGAAAGCTACTAGCATTTATTTGAAATTTCATTATGATGTTTGACCACAAGGTGGCACTGTCTCAAACCTTTTTGAGTACCTTCAGATCATGGTCTCGATGGTAAATACAAAGTTTCGTAAAGGTACACTAGTGCATTTGTAAAATATACCATTTTACATTGTAATATTGTATCGTAGTCAATGGAAATTTCATGTTTTGTTCAATTATTGCGTCACCAAGAGGCACAATCCCACCAAATTTTTCATGTGTCCTTATAGTGTGCCCATAATTATGTGTGTCAAATTTGGTGAAAATATCTCATTTTGTTTTGGAGTTATTGACATTTTTATATACGAGATGAAAAAAAATGACTGACTGTCGACTTTTTTGAATTTTTGTACCAATTACTATCAAAATTTTGGCAATTGAGCATTAACGGTTAGTCAACACGCTATGATTCCAAAATTCCTACGGTGGTTTCGAGTCGATTGGAGTAACGGTTTCTAAGATATTGCCAGCTGTTTTTTAAGTGCTAAAGTGCAACTCTGCACAAACCGTAAGGCGAAACCTGGCAAGTTTGGTACCGCTGGACTCGGCAAGGATTCAGGAGTCTAAAAAGGTGACTCCCGTGAAAATAAGTCGACCACACCTAAAGTTATAAGCATGTGAATATTTGATTTTACCACTAGGTGGCGCTGACTCAAAACTTCTCAGACTCCTTCAGGGTATCGTACTGATGACCCATACCAAGTTTCGTAACGATACGTCAATGCGTTCGTAAAATATAACATTTTACTACAAAATTCAACATGGCCGACGCCCAAAATGGCTGACATAGGAAAATTGGATATGATGCACCGAATCTAATGAGACCCGTTTTGTGATTATTGGCCAAGTTATAAGCAAAAATATGCATTTTTCATATCTCTATACCACTAGGTGGCACAGCGTCGAAACACTGCAGGTAGCCTCAGTCATGCTTGTATAACACACACCAAGTTTCGTGTCAATACGCCAAACCGTTGCGGAGATATTGCCTCAGATCCATTTTTGCGTGCTTTTTGGTGAATTCGTTCGCGCGTTATTCGAGAACGGTTGGACTAATCGACTTAAATTTTTGCCAGCATGGTCCGTAGATGATCTGAGCCAATTTTGGTGAAAATCGGACAAACCGTCTAGGTTTACCTTACCATTTTTTAATTTTGGACTTCATTCGAGTCGGCTTGAGCCAAGGATTTTTCTTGAGCCAGAGCAAAAAAGAATTTTCATTTTCTGCCTTACGGTTCAAAAGTTATTAGCATAAACATGAGTGAAACTTTGGACAAGTGGTGGCTCTAGAGAGTTTGACTTAGATACTCCAAATTTGTTGTGGTTACTATTGACACTACCTTCTATCAGTGTGCCAAATTTTAAAACTTTCCCGCAAGCGGTTCTATGGGCTGCCATAGACTCAAAAGCGGAAGAAACGGAAGAAGAAGAAGAAGAACGCTAACGGATATAATAGGTGTCTATGTAACAGAGTAAAGAAAGGAAAAACAGTTACACTTGCGCACCTTCGGTGCTTGACCCCTAACTAACAAAAACAGTACAAACCCTGGAGAGCTAAGCATTGTGGCTGCCATGTGCGGCACCATCTTAGACCATCTTTTCTTCCTGCTCATCATCTTCCTGCTAGTCATGCCTTGTGTCCCGCAGGCCAGATACTCATACAGTTAGTAATCCCTTATATTTGTCCTGTATTTTTGATTTTCTTTTGTCACCCGTTGCACTAGGCCTGGAGAAACCGTGACCAAAGAAAGCAAAGGCCTGCATTCTGAATATGCAGTTGGATGGCTGCCTTGGTTGGAGACTGCCAAACGGCCCCACTCACTCTTTGATATCTTTCCCATAGTTTGTCTTATTTATTTTAGGATATGAATGCTCATTAGTATTCTTGTAATGTTCCTAAGGGTGTTTGGAAAGAGGCGGAGAGAGAGGGTGGAGGAAAATAAACACGACTTGGATTTTCTCGACTGGAAAAGTTGTGAGGGTCGACAGATCCCTGTCCCCTACTGTGCATCTTCGTTGTGGGCTAGATCAAACACTTCACAGACACGTATCTGCTTTCCGTGCTTGGCTTTCATGTACTAATACTGTTTAGCTCTACATCCCATTTTAGCAGCTGTAATGATTTCTGAAATGGAGGTTCTCAGCATCGGATTTTGATATCTTGCTGTGATTTCCCATGTTACACATGCCCTTGGGCAGAAATGTGTGGTCATTATGGGGTTTATGCAGATTGGAAACTCCCTAGAAGATTAGCAGCATGAGAAAAAAAATACCTAAAAGTCCAGTTCTGCTGCATAACCTTTAAAATGCCATAACGCCCACAGAGGCAAGTGAAAGGGGACAGTGAATGGCTAGGAAGTAAAATTCAGTGTTAAACAGGGACATCTTGTGGTAGACAGTGTTAGTGCATCTATAAAACTGCATCTGTTTCATGTTAATATTTATTCACTGGATAATACAACAAATAATACAAAAGTTGCTTTTTAAAAAAACAAAAAAAAAAAACAAGTAGAAAACAGAGTAGTATACATTTTTAACTGAAATATAAAATAAACCATTAAAAAAAAATTATATTTGCAGCATACAGAATTCATACTAAACAATTTGTTTTATTAACATCTTTAGCTTCCATTTCTAATGTCATAAATGATCCAGAAGTGTTTACAGCTATGATTTAATACATTTATTGAACTTGCCTTTCAAGGGGTTGGGGTCAGTAAGATATTAAAATGTATTTTAAAAGTCTCTTATGCTTACCAAAGCAGCATTTGTGATCAAAAATACAGTAAAAATAGTAATATTTGTGAAATATTATTGCAATTTAAAGTAACTATTTTAATCAATTTTAAAATGTAATTAAAAAAATATAAACATCTAAATTTCCATTACTTCAGTGTCACATGATCCTTCAGAAATCATTCTAATATGCTGATTTGCTTCTCAACAAACATTATTACTGTCAGTGTTGAAAACAGTTGTGCTGCTTAATATTTTTGTTGAAACCGTGATACATTTTTTTCAAGAATCTTTGATAAATCTTAAGTCAATTGCATGTGTTCCTGCTGAATAAAAATGAATAATTTTATTTAAAAAGAAAAAGAAAAAATGACCAACCCTAAACTTTTGAAAGGTTGGTTGTCTATTTATTTTTCTTCAGTTTCCTTATGTTAAAATTAAATACATTTTCTTGTTAAAATATGAAATTATAGCAGGCTATATACAGTAATTAAAGAGCATATATATTCCATTATGAACATGATTTGATTTGATTACAGGATTGTGTTGTGAAGATATAATTTCGTTTTTAGAATATTTGAAATATTATTTAAAAAAAAAAAAAAAACAGTGAAAGGCAAGTTCTTATGCTTCTTACATTCTTTACAGGAAAAATGTGGGCAGTCGGAAGAGAAAGTTACCCTCCTCTAATTACACCGTGCTGGCCACAAAAAGAGAGATGGTGGAGCGTGAGCTGAGCCCCATCAGCATGCCCGGAGAGGAGAGCAACGTCATGATGGAGAACAGCATCGACAGCCACACCTTTGAGAGCATCAGCGAGGACGATTCCTCACTGTCTCACCTTAAGTCTTCCATCACCAGCTATTTTGGGGCGGCCGGTCGGCTCACCTGCGGGGAGAAGTATCAGGTTCTGGCTCGCAGGATCACACCTGAAGGCAAGGTGCAGTATTTGGTGGAGTGGGAAGGAACTACACCTTACTGAATAATCACAGAACAGACGTATGGAACAGATGGGCCGTGAAGGAAGGTGTTACGCAGTCCCCCCCCCCATAGTTACTCTCTGTTTTGCTTTTCTGACATTCATAGTTTCAGCCTTCTAGTTTTGTTTTTGTTGTTTTCCACAAACCACGTATAGTGTTTTTTTCCCCCTGATATTCTGGTCTTCTCACATGTGAGACATTAAAGTCTTTGTTATTCTTGAAGTCATTTGCAGTGTCATTTTAGGGCACTTTAAACATCACAAGCATGATTGAGTCTAGTAACATACTAACCTTACGCATTATAACATCATTATTAGGTAGCAGATAAAGGACAGTATTATACAACATGAAGTCATTTCAGTTTAATGTCGGGATTCAAACAGTGTAAAAGCATTTGCCCCGCGAGTTTCAAAGTTTGTATCAAGTTTTACTGAATTTAATGTTCATCCAAAAATGAAAATTTGCTGAAAATGTACTCGCCCTCAGGCCATCCAAGATGTAGATGAGCTTTTTTCTTCATGGGAACTAATTTGGAGAACTGTAGCATTACTTCACTTTCTCACTAATGGACCTTCTGTAGTGAATGGGTGCCGTCAGATTGAGAGTCCAAACAGCTGATAAAAACATCACAATAATCCACAAGTAATCTACGCGAGTCCAGTCCATCAATGAATGTCTTGTGAAGCAAAAAGCTGTGTGTTTGTAAGGAACAAATCCATTTAGATGTTTTTATCTTCAGGCTTCCAGCTAAAATACAAGTATCCATAATATTGCTTCCTCCAGTGAAAATGTTGTCTCGTCTGAATCGGGAGAGAAATATGCACAGATCAAGCACTGTTTACAAACAAAACAGTCCTAAACAAATACGTTGTTGGATTTTGATGTGAGAGGGCAACAGGAGATGGAATTTTTCAGTGGTTTTAAAGTTAAAATGCCTTAATGGTGGATTTATTTTTTGTTTCACTTCACAAGATGTGTGGATTACTTGTGGATTATTGTGATGTTTTTATCAGCTGTTTGGACTCTCATTCTGACGGCACCCATTCACTGCAGAGGATCCATGAGTGAGAAAGTTACGTAATGCTAAATTTCTCCAATTACGCTGTGATGAAGAAACAAACTCATCTAAATCTCGGATGGCCTGAGGGTGAGTACATATTCAACAAATGTTCATTTCTGGGCAAACTATTCCTTTTAAAGTAACTCATTTTGTTTCATTCATCTCTCTCAGTATTTCTTCAGACGGATATATAGTGATTTGTACACATTTGTTTGTTCACCTAAGTTTAACAGTACAGCGGTACTTTTTAGCTATGTTAAAATATTAGCACTTTTGTTCTTTCGTGTGCAACCATAATTTTGGAATTTGTTCTAGGTGATTATATAACCAAAGTGATGCAAATACTGTTTTAAGAAGTATTTTTCTATTTTATAAGCTTTTGTATGCTCTGGCATGTCAGATTGGATAAACGAGACCTGCTTTGAGAAAGCAGAATGAAACTGAAAGGGGAAAGTGATCATTTGCATTTAATTATCAATAGAATTTAGGCTCTTTTCAACATTTGCCCACATGTCAATGTCAAATCCATGTTTTTACAGGATCTCCAAAGAGTGTTGTTATATTTGAGATTGATCTGGAAGTGGATACATGCACTTATCAGATGATTGGATTGACTGGAAAATTGAAAGTTATGTGAAGTTTTAAAGCTGTCAGGTTCTATAATTTGACTTCATTTAGTTTTATAGTACACAACATTATAAATATACTTTATTATTTACATGTATATAATTGGATATAAGATTAGCCCCATTTTATTATTGCACTATTAACATGTTTTATCAGCTATGCAAGCTATTATTGGATAAATTGACCTATATTTTTTAATTGATTTTAAAGAAAAGAAAAATGTATAAAAAGATATTTCAAATATTTACTTTTTACTTTTATAATATTTCCCCAAAGGAAAAGCATTTGTGAAACTGAAATTTCTCAACAAAACACGATGATGTTTTTGTATGTCAACTTGCTCACATTTCATAATATAAAATTGCTCACAGTTTTATATTATGGTTACAAGTTTAACCATGTTTAGAAGAGAAACAACCTATTGCATTTGTACAAGCAGTTTAGTATGCTTTTATGACAATTTTTCTTCACAGCACCCTCAAAGCCGTACATGATAAACATGAATGTTTTTTGTAAGTGTTCAAACATGTTAAATGTGCAAACTTGCATGTGTCATTATTCATTCATTCCTGATTCAGACCATTAAAACAGTTTGTCGGCAATAATTGTGTCTGTCTCATGTATCTGAACAAGCATTTTCACAGGTGTCTTGATATTATTTATAATGCACAATTAATACAGACACAAATGTAAACGCAAGCACAGTAGCCATGATTAACTGGACTTTTCATCTTGTGAGTGAGAAGAGAATGTAAGTTTCAAAAGTGCAGAAAATAGTACCTTTAACAGGTTAAAATATTTTTTTTTTTCTTGCAAAGACCATCTATTTTCATTTCATAAAAATTATGTTTTAATATGTGACCCTGGACCACAAAACCAGTCTTAAGTCGCTGGGGTATATTTGTAGCAATAGCCAAAAATACACTGTATGGGTCAAAATTATAGTTAAGTAAAGATCATATTCCATGAAGATATTTTGTAAATTTATTACTGTAAATATATCAAAATGTTATTTTTGATTAGTAATATGCATTGCTAAGAATTCATCTGGACAACTTTAAAGGCAATTTTCTCAGTTTTGATTTTTTTGCACCCTCAGATTCCAGATTTTCAAATAGTTGTATCTTGGCCCAAATATTGTCTGATCCTAACAAACCATATATCAATGGAAAGCTTATTTATTCAGCTTTCAGATTATGTATAAATCTCAATTTCAAAAAATTGACACTTAACCCTTATGTTACATTTTCGTCCACTATAGGGTGCTGTTGAGTCTTAATTTGGCCACAACTTTCTCTGAGTTTCAGCAAATGGAATGATTTTTGGTGACGAATCTTATTTTGACACATATTTTGGGAAAATGCTTTGAAATTTTTCAAAAACTCAATGCACTGTGGGCAAATTCACTACCCTTTCGTTATGTTCGAGATGAAAACATCCACTAAATTAAACTGCTGTAAAAAAATTTTTTTTCAAAAATCTATTAATCAACCTCAGTCCTGATCAAAACTACTAAATCTTTTAAAAATGTCCATGATTTTTACTCTTTAATTGCCAAGTTCATAAATGATGTCACTGATTTGGGGGAAAAACACACACAAAATGACTTATTTTCAATATAAAAAGTGATTGTGGACAACATTTTTTTTTTTTTACCTTTTATCACAGTCTTGGGAATGTCAAAGATTAGTAACAACATTGGCTTTGATGCATTGTTGGTTTTTGTGCAGCATCAGATTTAAATTTTTTCTCCCTCATTTACTGTTCATGGCTGTTTTTGCCCCATTGACTTCCATTATAACGACATTTTTTGATTGCAAAGCCATGACACCATATAATCATGCATTCTTGATTGTTGGTGGTTTTCCCTGTTGGGAAGAGGTAAAATTTTATTTTTATTTTTTTTACAGTTGATCACCAGGCAGCACCATTAACCCTTTAGATAGGCCTGAGCAAAAAAAAAAAAAAGCTTAGTTTCTGGCTTGTACATGGAGTTATATGGAGTATAACAGCATATTATAGTGCGAGTGTGTGAGTGAGAGAGACCTTTGCGCACTTACCTTGATGTATCTGAGAAAATCAAAATATGCACCTCAGCTCTCACAACTACACGGAGTAAACAAAAACAAAGTAAGTGTATTTATGCACCTGCTGCCTTTTGATGGTGAGAAGTACAGACTAAACAAAATGCCATCCGGCTGGTCATTTGACGGCGAGAAGAGCAGCAAGCAACATGAGAATGGGCTTGACTTGTACCAAAGTTTTAGAAATGATTATGCAGCCTGACCCCTCCAGCGAGCTGCAGGATGTATTGTCTTCTCCCTCGGACACCGCAGACTCAGGAGAGTCAGATCCCTCATCATCCTCTCCAGCTTCCACTGAAGGCGAGGAGGATTCAGAGGATCCTGGATCTGGGTGGATTGGGAGAAACAGCAAAGTATGGTTTTCCACCAATGTGGAGACAACTCCCTTTCTTCAGTCAGCACTTGCATCTGTTGTGGTGGACACACTTGCAAAGAACACCACGTGATATGCTGCAAGTCCTGCTGGAAAGACTGAACACACGCACAAGCACACGCACACACACACGCACACATGCACACATACACACTAAATAGTTAGTTTAATTGTTTAGTTCTCCATCCATCCTCAACTCTTGCACCATTGTTCAGTTTATTTGAAGTTATTGTTGCATTTTGGTTCATAATAAATTATGTTCATAAATCTCATGCAGAGTAGATTTTTTACAGAAAAAAATGGAAAAGTGTATTACTGAAGGATTTTAAGGTTTTAAACTGGCTTTACCATCAAGAAAAGACAAGCATTTCACACATAGGCCGTCCGTACTTCTCACCATCAAAAGGCAGCAGGTGCATAAATACACTTAC
Source organism: Acrossocheilus fasciatus (assembly GCA_036784905.1). Classification (NCBI taxonomy): domain Eukaryota; kingdom Metazoa; phylum Chordata; class Actinopteri; order Cypriniformes; family Cyprinidae; genus Acrossocheilus; species Acrossocheilus fasciatus. The sequence continues at coordinate 6,939,660 of CM071945.1, read as the reverse complement.
TTTGTTTTTGTTTACTCCGTGTAGTTGCGAGAGCTGAGGTGCATATTTTGATTTTCTCAGATACATCAAGGTAAATGTGCAAAGGTCTCACTCTCACTCTCACTCTCTCTCTCTCTCTCTCTCTCTCTCTCTCTCTCTCTCTCTCTCACACACACACACACACACACACACACACACACACACACACATACATACATACATTATAATATGCTGTTATACTCCATATAACTCCATGTACAAGCCAGAAACTAAGCTTTTTTTTTTTGCTCAGGCCTATCTAAAGGGTTAATGGTGCTACCTGGTGATCAAAATTTTAACCTCTTCCCAACAGGGAAAACCACCGACAATCAAGAATGCATGATTATATGGTGTCATGGCTTTGCAATAAAAAAAAGTCGTTATAATGGAAGTCAATGGGGCAAAAACAGCCACGAACAGTAAATGAGGGAGAAAAAATTAAAATCTGATGCTGCACAAAAACTAACAATGAATCAAAGCCAATGTTGTTACTAATCTTTGACATTCCCAAGACTGTGATAAAAAGGTTTTAAAAAATCCAATCCACAATCACTTTTTATATTGAAAATAAGTCATTTTGTGTGTTTTTTCCCCAAAATCAGTGACATCATTTAAGAACTTGGCAATTAAAGAGTAAAAATCCTGGATTTTAAAAAAATATTTAGTAGTTTTGATCAGGACTGAGGTTGATTAGTAGATTTATGCAAAAAAAAAAAAAAAAGTAAAAAAAAAATATCTGATACAATTTTACAGCAGTTTGATTTAGTGGATGTTTTCATAACGAAAGGGTAGTGAATTTGAACAATGCACAAGGGTTAAGACTGGTTTAGCGGTCCAGGGTCACGTCTATCCAGAAACCCCGGTATGTCAAAGCCATGGTCATAGGGTCATGCATTTTTTACACATCCATTGGGAAAAGATTAACTTATGAATATTAATTACATGAGGCTCACGTTCCTCGGTAACTTTTCTAGAACGTCCAATAACATAGCTCAATTAATATTCATGAGCCTAGCCTTCTACCCAATCTGCCTTTGCCTCTGATCTAATCTTGTACGCCTACTAAACGAACGTAACCTTACGCGATTAATATTCATGAGTCGGGCCTTCACGTCATATATCTATTGAGAGGAAACAAGTGAATAAAGGCATAATCTCCTAATTTTTTTTTGTTGTTGTGACATTTAATATAATCATTGTGTAATTTGTTGTTCTCCAGAATTCAGTACGAACCTGCCAATTTCAAAACATCTGTCCAAATGAAAGAGAATCCCTTGTGTTTTTCAGGCTAGGTTCTTTTTTTTTTTTTTTAAAGAGAGAGAGAGTTTTGTGTTTGTGGACAGATTATTTGCTTTCTTCGCAGAGAGTTTAAGCCGTTAATTTAATTAAGGTATTACATTACGTGTCTCGCCTTGTCTCCTTCACTCTCAGTAACCCGCACGCGCGTCTCAAAAAAAGCGGGTCAACGATCTGCACGCGCAAACCATCGTCATTCCATTTGCATTATCCAGAAGTTAATTTTGATGCCACATTTAATCATTATGAGGCGTCCATCAGGTGAGCGAATGTCCTGAAGCGTTGAATGTTTAAAATTGCACTCTGACAACATGTTTAGTGGTCCTACCACCATGTCAACATACATCACCCGCTGTCAGCACCAGGGCTGGATGAGGGTCACCGGTAAGTACATTATTTGTTTTGGGCCGAAACGAGTTTAATTTATGAATGTGATTGGCTTTTATGAACAAGTTTGTCTGCCATATGTTTACTGTGGTTGTTTATTTGAGCACAGTGAGTATAAGACTTGGGCGACATGGAGCTATCACTTCAGTCAGTATTTCTTAGGGTACTTTTATTTTAAAAGTCAATTCCTCTATGTACACAAGTCACTATAAAAAGTTATTGAACATTATTACATGAACACTGAATATATAGTTATATAGTTTTTCATGTGGAAGCATGTTGCCACACTTTATGGTCATTAAACATCTTGTTATAAGCTTTTCAGAAAAGTGTAGATAGACAAATTATTGTGAAAAAAAATTGGAAAAGGTAAAATATCAAATAGTCTTGTAAATTTCTGCAATTTATTAAGTACATCTACACATGACATGAAATATTAACAAATGTGTCAACTTGCCCCACATTTGTCAGACATTAAAAAAAAAAAAATACTAATTATTCACAACTTTTTGGCTAAAATCTGCCTTCATTACTAACTCTTATTTGAATGCATGAAATAGTGGTTTTCTCTTGTGTTCTTTGGTTTATGCAAAACAAATAAATGTTTGGTGGACAGAATTCACGAAAAACAATTAAGTTTGAAAACAAATATAAATAGGTTGTTGGAAACCAACATTTGTAAATCAGGTATCAAGTCTTTTTAGTGTGTTATTGCAAACAAACAGATATCTTTCTTATATTTTTCATGTGGCTCAGGAATATATTTATATCACAGTGTCCTGTCCTTTAAATGATTTAATCATTTTCCTAATTGAATATAAACAGTTCCAAATCTCATGGGATGAGAGCACAGCCCCAGAGGTGCACTACAACCGCCCAGTCTCTTAAATTTTATTTGTAAACTCAGCAAATTAACTTAAAGAAATTGAAGGCACTCTAATTCAGTTAACCTTGCATTGTGCTTTTAAACAAAACAATACTCATGCAACTGAATCTAGGCCAAGCAGGAAGGATTGTCCATTCATAGAGCTGTATGCCAGCTGGCTTTATGACCACTGGGTCACCTTCTGTTTTTAGCTGCTAAGACTCACACTCTTTGGTCCTACCATGATTGTAATTGATCCATCTCTTCTTCCCCACCTTCTTTTCTCATTTATCACGCATTTTCTGTTTTACAGATATGAAAGGTTCATCAATTCACTGGATATCTTGTGGAAAACCACTTTTAGAACCAATCGGATGGCAGGTCAAATTTTGCTTGGTTGCAGAATGTCAACTAGTTCTCCTGGACAAGAGAGAGGTATAAATTATAGTCATTATATATAACATAATTTCAATATATTGGCCTATTAATCAGAGATTTCCTAATACTTAAAGCATTAAGAAATACAAATGTGACTTCTGATATGTGCATCACTTCTAGACTTCATTATTGATATGTGAAAATGTATATATTTTTAGTTATCGAGACTTTAAAGATGAATGAGTTTTAGTTCTTTTTGGCTCTGACCTTATATTTCATGGAAGCCTTTGACCTCAAGAGGGCAGCACATATCAACAAGTTCATAGTAACAGGTCAGAGCAGAGAGGATGAGCTCTCTTTAGCATACTAGAGTCTTTCTTATAGGCCTTTGCCCACTGACACTCTAAATCTATGTAATTCTGTCCTTAGATCAGTCCAATGCTGTTCCGAGAGCGCCGTGCTGAATCATGCACTGTGTGGCTCCTGCGACGCAGCACCAGCATTCCTGAGGGAGTTCAGCTCTGTAAAAACCAGAGCACCCAAACCAGAAATGCCAGTGAGTAGGATCTGGAGCGCTACTTGTATGCACCTTTTGTAGTTCTTTTTTTTTTACCTTTGGAAAGTGAAGAAACACTGCGATGAGTAATAAACCCTGATAATAGTCTTTAAAGGTAATCAAATGTAATTGGCAAAGTGGAAGACGAAAACAGTCGCTTGATAGCTGCTGCTTATCTGCGCTACCCTTTTAACGGAATCTTTATCCTGAGTTTTAGTATACTGGATTTTGACATTTGCTGTGCTAAAGATAGGACCAACTTGTGCAAGTTAATAAGATTTAGCCACTCGTTATGTAATGTACTGTATTTAATTTCTTTTATTCATATTGTAGATTTTGCATCATTTGAACTTCAAAATGCCTTGCATTCATTGTGTTAAAGTGCAGATGTGACCCCTATAGACAGATCCGTGAAATAGAGCATGATGGAATGCACTGTAGACTGTTTTCCGTTTGTCTCGAACAGGCAGCAAACCAGTAATTTGCAGTGGGAGGCATAATTATGATGGTGTTACAGGACAGCTATTGTTTAGAATTGCCTAATAAGGACTCTGGTTCACAATGCAGTTGAATTTGGGGACGAGACACATTATGTGAGCGCATGTTTTGTGAAAAGGTCAAAGAGAACTCTTATATTAAATAGGCCAGTTCGGTTCTGTCCATCCATCCATCCATCTTTTTTCTAATTAATATTACAAACAAAGGTTTGAAAAAACAATAAAAGTAAAAAGTAAATGTCACATTCAGTACCGTTCAAAAGTTTGGGGTTGGTAAGATTTTTTAATGCTTTTGAAAGAAGTCTCTAGGTGGTATTTATTTGATCAAAAATACAGTAAAAAAAAACACACAAAAAACAGTAATATTGTTAAATTTTATTCTTTTAAAATAAAACTATTTTCTATTTTAATATATTTTAAAATGTAATATATTCCTGTGATGGCAAAGCTGATTTTCTTGTTTTTTATCAGTGTTGAAAATCATTGTGCTGCTTAATATTTTGCGGAAACTGTGATACTTTTTTAGGATCCTTTGATTATTAATACAATTCAAAAGAATAACATTTATTTGAAATAGAAACGTTTTGTAACAATGTACAATTCTTTAATGTCACCTTTGATCAGTTAAATGCATCCTTGCTGAATAAAAGTATTAATTAACAAAAAAACCTTACTGACTTCAAACCATTTAACTGTAGTGTATGATCATGGGTAGACCTTAAACACTGACTGCTCTTCATATCTCATAAAGACTCTTCTCTCTCGTGTGAGCTGTGGTGTTAATGCGTGTGTCAGACACTGGCAGCTTGTTGCTGACTCAGCAAATGTCTGTGCGTTTACTCTGCACCCCCCCCACAGAGACACACGTTTAACACCCCACACGCACACTCCCTCCTGTGCATCATCAGCATCCTAATCTGTCATAGCTCTAAAGAGAAAGACACTTGATATCCATATGTGGTTTGAAATCCGATTAAAATTGGATTTTTAGAAATGCGTTGCAGTCTGATCGGATTTCAAGTTTCAGGTTCTCTCCTCATTTGGGATGTTAAGCCTGTAAAGTCTTAAAGTGCTGTAGTGTCTGCGCTCATATGTAGCATTAATTGTGTTTTGAATGGTCTTGATTGAACGAGTGAGCAGTTTTGGATACAGTGAATTTCTTAATAGTACAATAATGCCTTTTCTTGAGTTGTGACCACTTTGGTGAAGTGTGATGGACATGAGCATAAACAATATTTCCAGTTTTCTGCCCCCCCCCCCCCCCCCCACTGTAATTGCTAATCTCTTATAAAATATAGATAAGAAACATTTGATGTTTACAGTGATGTTTATCATTACTGATCCATACTGGTTTAATTACTAGGAAAATTGTGGACAATTGGATTTGAAAATGGACCAGAATTAGGTGTCGTGTGATCAAAGCCTAGTTTATTTAAGCACTTTTTTTGCTCTGTTTTTAATCATTCCTGTTTTGCATGTAGTTTTTGAACTCGGTAACTTTTAAAACAATTAATATCCCTGTGTTTTCGTATAATTTAATGATTCATTGTAAAAAAAATAATAATAAACCACACTTAAACAAATATGCTCTATTCAAGCTCAATATATATTATACTGTATATGTATTATAAGTTGATTATTTACACAATTTCAAGGAAATGAACAAGGCAGCAGATGATTCTTACAAAGCATTGCTAATAGTTACTGATTTCCTGCAAAAATTGGCACTTTGATATATTACAAAAGACTAGCATGATACTAATGATCTATAAAAAAAATAAAGAAAAACCTATAAATTGATTACTAGTCTGAACAGTATTTCCAAGAAAACATGTTTTGTTTGAGATTTGGATTATAGAAAGGCAAGAGAAAAATCTTAAATATTTTCAGTTTTTCATTTTAAAAAAGTGCATAGCATCCACAGACATGACAAAAATGAGAAAATCATCTCTAACCAAAGTAATAAAAATAGTTAACTCCCCTATGTTCACCTCATTGCTATATTGTGAAATAAAATTATAAAAATGAAACTTATCGTATTTCAGCTAGTTGTCGAGGCAACATTTATCATTTTCATTTATTTTAACTTGATGCATTATAACCAAAAGGCATTAAAAAATATTAAAAACAACCAAAGTTAGCCAAAGTAAGAATGAAAATGTAAAATATTAAAATCATTCAATATATTAATAAAAACAATAACTTTAATGCTTAAATAACACTGCCTGCATATCTAGAGGATGGTAGAAAAGGCATGCTCTCATATAGAGAGAGGGAGAGAGGAAAAGCAAGTGTTCAAGATTAAAAAAAAATCCCTGCTGTGTCTTTAAGAGCTCTGGCGCTCGTGTGGGAGTGAGTGGGGCCCAGAGAAGTGGCTCAGCCCAGCTCAGATCTGCCAGATGCAACGCTCCAGCCAGAACGGAGCGCAGGCAGGCAGGCAGGCTGCACGGGAGGCAGCGCTCTTCTGGCAAACGGGTGACGAGGCAGAGAGAGAGTGTACCCTCCCCGTGAACCGTTGCTGTCTTCCCCTCCCTTGGCACTGAGAGCATGTCTGATTTTGCCTGTCTTTGAAGTTATGGAGTTGGACAACAAACTCGAGCTGGACGGCCACCATGGTAAGAGGAGAACTTGGATACACTTTTAACAAAGCACATGAAGTGTTGAGAGCCAGATAGTGATGTGAGCTTGTGTATGTGGGGCTGTGAAACAGATTAGAGCAGGTTGCCAGGGCTTTTTGCAGTTTTCGTATTTTGTTGCGATGACAGAACAACTGTGATCTGTACTGAATGTGTGTAATTACGCACTAAAATGTGTCTTTATTCCTTAGGGAAGGGTTTAGAACATGTGTGTTGACATGAACAGATGAAAACACTGTAACATCAACAGATGTGTTCGCTCAGGTTGCTACTGTTACGTCAAGGCAGGCTGAACCCTTGACTTGCATTAAACCTTACCTGAAATTTGATCTAAAACAGGTCAAAGGTTCACGTTCTGTCCGACAGCACTGAAAACCATTACTTACACCCTACAAATGTACAATTTGAGTATTTACGTCAATGCTTTTAGTCTCGAAAACAAACATGAACTTGTGGTTTGTTCTGGTTGTAGTTTTGTTGATTAATGTCTTTCTACACTCTCAGAAATAAAGGTACAAAAGCTGTCACTGGGGCGGTACCTTTTCAAAAGGTACATGTTTGTACCTAAAGGGTCCATTTTGGTACTTTAAAGGTACATATTTGAACCTAATAGGCACAAAAGTGTACCTTTTGAAAAGGTACCGCCCCAGTGACAGCTTTTGTACCTTTATTTCTGAGAGTGTAATGAGACTGAATTGCACTGTATTGAAGGATATAATGTCATCTATGTTCACGCTGATGTGACAGTCATGTGGGCTGAGATGAACTTTAGAGGGATCTGTGTCATGGACCCTAAAGCAAACTGTAATAAAACTTTCAGAGCTTGTCAGACCATAGTTTTTCATCGTTTCAACTTGTTTGAGGCTTTCGAAAGGCATAAAAAGGAGTAAGGGAATAAAATGAAATAATAATTAGCTATCCCACCAGATGATTACAGTTTACAGTTTATGTAGGTAAATAAAAAAAATCACCTTTTCTTCAGTGTTTTAAATGATGTTTAAAACTTCTGCTGCCATTTTAGGGCTACAATTGAGTTGCATAGTGGCCAAGCTCACTGTACAACATATTTTCAGTTTCATTTATGGTTTGTATAGGCTATTTAAGAAGTATTTTGTTGGTAATGCCATGAAACTGCTCTGCTGTGTTCATCGCTTTAATTTTCACCAGGAATCTGAAATCAAACAGAATTGTTCAGATATTCATCAGCATAACCCATGTGAGAGTTTTGCATTTCAACACAAATTTAAAATGTTTTGAGTCAATGAATAATTAATTAAATGAGCTCTTTTACAATGAGAGATCCGATTATTTATATCTACTCCTTACTGTTTGACTTACATTTATTTGATAGTTCTATTTCGGAAAAAAAACCCTTCAGTACAATGAAAAGCCAAGGAAACATTTGAAACGTTTAGTGGGATGGATGTTTTCTGTTTGTTGCTTCACTTTGGTTAGGAATATGTGGTTAAAAATCTTCCAGCAAATATTTGTTGGGCTCAGAGCAATCCTGCTTGTAACTTTGCTGAGGATTAAACATGCCAGACATGGCTCTGAATAGTGACAATCTTTGTGAAGAACATAATCCTTGTGGCATATCAAGATGGACATAATCTCCTTTAGTCAGATATTAGGACAAACATTTATAATTTACTCCATCTTGTTCCTGATGGCCCATCCTGGGCGATATTTAGGCCTGTTGTTGTTTCATTTGGTCAGTGTCGCTGATGAATGTCTCGTCGTTGTTATATCAAAGCATCAAATTGTCCTGCATTTGTTCATGAAATATGTTTGGCAGCAGTCTGATTTTGGTCTTTTATCCATCTCATTTGCTGGCATGAGGACTGGCTGTGTTCCAAACACACGATGTGAGTGATGTACTCAGTAATAGCCATTTCTGCTGTAACAAACAAGCTCTTTCAGTGCAGGGCTGTATTATGTATGGCATACGCCTTATAACTTATGATAACCTCGTGTTATTCTGTAAAAAGTGTTCTCCCGTCTCATCTTAATTTGTAGAGACATCTGTAATTAAAGTACTTGTAGGATAGCTCCCCTGAAAAGAAAAACTCTGTGTTTCCAAAAGCATCGTAAACCTTTGAAACCGTTGGTGCCAGTAGTTTCTATGATCTACTTAGTCTTTCTATGCTTTTGGGAAATGCAGCCCAAGCTCGATACAGCAACATTGACACTGAAAAATGGCAAATAGGGAAATGACTGGGAAACCTGTTTGGTAATACCAGTGGTGTGCAGAAATTACACGCCTAAGCTTTAAACTTCAGCTATTATTTTTAGACTACTGTTCAAAAGTTTGGGGTTGGTAAGTTTTTAAAAATGTTTTTAAAGAAGTCTCTTATATGCTCCTAGTCTGAATTTATTTGATCAAAACACATTAAGAGCAGTACTATTGTGAAATATTATTTAAATTAAAAATAACAATTTTCTATTTGAATATATTTTAGAATGTATTGTATTCCTGTGATCCAAAGCTGAATTTTCAGCGTCATTACTCCAGGCTTCAGTGTCACAAGATCCTTCAAGATCCCTGATTTGGTGCTTTAGAAACATTTATTATTATTATTATTATTATTATTATTATTATTATTATTATTATTATTATCAAAACAATCGATGTTGTGCTGATTAATATTCTTTCTGGATTCTTTAATGAATAGAAAAAGTAGTCAAAGCAGTCTATTTAATTGTAAATGTCAGAACGAGGAATGAATATGGTTGAGTGTAAATTCATATTTGGAAGTATGAAAGGCTACAATGTGTTGAATTCGACCCCTTTCATGTACCAATGAACAGCGACAGTAAATCACAGATGTACTCTAAATCTCTTTTCATTAAAATGCATTACTCCAGGCTAGCATGAAAATATCCCTTAAAATTTCACAGTTATGCCTTGGGTAGGCTGGATGTTCAGGCTTTTTATCAGTTGTGGGAAATCCCAGTTTAGTCATAATTGATAATAGAGGGTAGTCAACTGGGTTCTTTATTCTGCCCATAGACTGGGGAACAGCACTTCTCCTAATTGCATAGTATTAAAAGAATTAATTATTATTGAGATTTATCGGGAGGGAAGATGAAACAATAGAGTGCTCTCATAGCACTGAGGCAATATTTTAGGAGTAGCCTACAGTGAATGCCTGTTTTATAGTAGGGCAAATCACTTTAAGATACACTGTAATGACTTAATATCAGCTTTTGAAAGGGGATTAGACATCCAGCTATGAACTTAGCAGAGTTAAAGATGTTATCTGCCTCTGTAGATATCTTATGCCATCAAAAAGTGATTTTAAGAACTAAGATCTAATATTTCTCGACAAATTTTTTAGCTCCCAAGTTCAGCATGTTTTATAGCACAAGATGTGTACATGAATGTTTCTTAGTGTTTTTATACCAAGAATGTCACTGCCACCAGAATTGGCGCGATCAAATGTAATAATTTTAGAATGAACCATTGAACAACCCATATTGGTCAACCACTAATCTGAATATAGGGGTGAGACGTGTGTCCTTCCATGTCTGTGATGGTTACAGCCGTGGTTTACATTCTGCTCTCAATGAAAGTTCAAGTGACACACAGTTGACCTTTACCAAATCCTGAATGGCTCCCATTAAAGCAAAGGACATTTTGGAAAAGGGCAGCTGTAAAAATGCGTCAGAATCAGGAGTAGGTGGGTGGAACAGATTCTAAATCCCGGACCTGGATGATAAGGTCATTGTTAGTGATTTGCAGAGATACTTTTGTGACGTTTTTGTCTTGTCATTAGAGATGTACGGCATACAACTCTTCCACTGTCCATACTTAGCACCATTTTATAAACGTTATTTAGTCTTTTCTTTGTTTATTCCAGATGTGAAGAGTCTTTGACATGTGAGACATCATAAATCCATGTGGGCATATTGCATTTGAAGTCAAAATTCCTTTGAATGTGAACTTGGCCCAGCTGGTTGTCATACATCCAACTGATTTTCTGACCTCACATGCTTGACAGAAGTGCCTTTGTGTCTGTAACAGCAGCTGTCCAAATCCCAGCTTTCTATCGTTGTAGTAGGATGTTTAGACTACAACTGTATGTCAAGTCACTTGTCTGTTTCACGAGTTCACACTTACCTATAATTACCGAGTAAAGGTTATGCGTATTTGGCGTGCTGTCCGGGGAGAGGGCTCCGAGCTCGGTAATTACTCTCGAACCCGGGGTACTCCCCCTGTCCGGGGAGAGGGGTCCGAGCTCGGCATTAGCCCGTCCCCGTGTTGGGGTAGGAGCGGGCTGATAGTGAGGAGTCGGGGTGGAGGACGGATGCTGAAAAACTGTAGAGAGAATGAGGGTAAGATGGCTTGATTATTTATAGAGGTTCTCTTTCGAGCTGATAGGATTGATAGGTTGTGATTGCTGATGATGAATTGGCTGGGTTAATTTTCTGAACATGGTCCTCCCGAACTTTGTTAATAAAACATCATTTGTTATTATAATCACAACCATTGTTTGGAAAGCTACTTTTAAATTAGTTACAAGCTATTCATCATGTTCAATCTGCACAGCAGTTCAGCTATTCTATTGAAATATTTGCTTTTGTTTTCAATTTGTCAACAGATTTGTAGTACTTTAACTAATGGATAGTGGTCACGTGGTTTCACAAATATGTGTGTGTGTGTGTGTGTGTGTGTGTGTCAGTATGATTTTTTTTTTTTAAATATATATATATTTTTTTTTAGCAACGATTAATTAAATTGAACAAAATTTACAGTAAATACTTTCTGTTCACCAAGGAATCCTGAAAAAAGTTTCCATTAAAAATATTAAGCAACACAACTATTCTCAACATTTATAAGAAATGTTTCTTGCACATAAAATTAACATATTAGAATGATTTCTGATGGATCATGTGACACTGGTCTTCATGTAATGATGCTGAAAATTCAGCTTTGCATCACAGAAATAAATTTCATTTTAAAATACTGAAGTAGAAAACAGTTATTTTAAATCGTAATAATGTTTCACAATTTTACTGTTATTACTATATTTTTGATCAGCCTTGGTGAACATAAGAGACATTTACGTTTAGTCATTTAGCAGATGCATTTATCCAAAAAAATAGCACTGACCCCAAACTTTTGAGTTGTATTAAATGTTTATTTATATATTGTGATGATATTTTTATTTATTTGATCATAGTTTGCGAGCAGGTGGCTAATTTTAGTGAGATGGGTTGGGAATGTTGTTTCTTGTTGACTTTAAGGTGGTAGCATTACTTTTTTATTTAGTTTGCTCACGATGATACTAACAGCTAAAAGAGCAAATGTTACTGTATATGAGCCGTGTATGACCAGTCCAGCCTGTGCGACGCACATTATATGTCTGGGCGTCCAGACGGCTTTCAGACACTGCTAATTTGATGTCCTTTATTGCTGTAGTGCAATATGAACCCTTGAGAGCGTGTTTTAGGTGGCATGAAGTAAAGCAGATGCACATTGTGAGCTGAGCTTTTTATCTTCACTGAACCACAGATTGCTGAAGCGTTGTAACTGTTGCTAGGATGTCCAGTGGCCAGAGCTTTTATCACCGTGGTAACATTGTTTTACCCATCCCCCTTAGATTTATTGTGTGTCCACATTAGATTGATGTGTGTTTTTACTTGTTTTTCTTTTTAACTCGTCATTTGAAACAGATGTCACTGGCGTTTTTTGCACAATCAGCAAACTCTATGCTGGGTCCCTGATTTTTAAGTTTGATGCATGGATTAGTATGGCAAACAGTAATTTTGTTATTTACTTGTTTGTTTTTAAAGGAACATTCCAAGTTATTTACAAGTTACAGTGTGTATGTAATATATCAACATCATCTCTGGCATCCAGATTACCATAATAAATGTTTACTCATCCCTCAGTCTGTAAACAGCAAAAGAAAAATGTATTTAGAGTTATAATGAAGCCTAGCAGTGATGTGCACATCAGCAGGCACGGTTGTATCGCTCAGTAAATGTGACTTCTTAATAGGGGTGGGCCATGTACTGGTAGACATGATTAATCGGTAGAAATTTATCAATCGGTAAGTTAGAGATTTTGGACTATTGTTCAAAACTTGTCGTTTCTGTGTCACTACTCTTGGCTAAATCATTTTTTGTAACTTTAATAAGAAGCCATATGTATTTAATTTACATTACATTTAATTTACAGATTTATGCAATGTATTTATTTGTTCTTTGGTAGTTTTTGTCTTATTGCTTGTAATTTTTTTCTTATTCTTATTTAATCACTGACTGTTTACTTGTCTTCAGTGAGCTTGAGTTTTTTTTTGTGACATTGACACTGGTGACAAGAATTATGAAATTTCTATGGTATCAAAAATGTTGATATCATGAACCTTATTTAAAGCAAAAATAACTATATTGTGATATATTGTTACTGTGAAATAAAATTACTCATATAGTGATATAAGATTTTGGTCATATCGCCCACCTCTTCTACTTAATAATTTTTTGTTAAGTCAAATAGGCAAATATATTATAAATAAATAAAATAAAATGTTAAATTGAGCCTGTAAGTAATATATATTTCTAAACTTAATTTGCTGCTTTGACCAGAGTGTAAATACTGTGTGCTTTTTATTTATTTCTTTTTTTTAAAACCGATTGTGTAAGTTTGAGGCAGGACTGTTTGTTTGGTTGACGATGGGGAAGGTTTTTTTTTTTAACGTTTTTTTTTAATCATAATTTTTGCTATACAGTAATGATAATTTGAAATGGGTTATTTCTGTTCTAAAGTCAAAATCATTAAGTATTTTATATAGCACTGGATACAATTTTAATTATGTCAAAGCAGCTTCACGGTAATAAACAGGAAAAGAACTGTTAATATTGCAAAATTCATCAGTTATGAAACAAATTCAATTTCATCTGTAAAGCAGCTCTACAGAAAACAACAGTGTCATTATTCAGCTATAAATATAACAAAACTAAATGACTAGAGTTTAAAAAAAGAAAAAAAAAATCTTTACTGACTGCTTAATTATACTGTATATAATAGCATCCAAAGTCATTTCAAAAGCACTGCGTAGTTTGTACCACTTTTTCACATTACTGGGAGATTAAAGAGTCAGAGGCGAGGCAGGCCTTCCCATAACACACTCCCTAGAGCCTGCGTTCTGATTGGCTGACATTCAAAAGGAATTCAGCTCTCCAAAGGGGGCTCGTTTCCCCCAAAAGATAGTGGTGCAGAATGAGAGAGAGAATGCCGTTACTAGGCCCCTAAATGCTCATGAAAATGGAAAAAAGTAACCACTGTCCGTCCCTCTTGTTCTCCTGTTCTTCCCCCTCTTTTCATTCTCCTTTCTTTCCAAAAGTGGGAGGCTCGGCTTGCGCACAATGTGGCAGGCCTGAGCGGCGCGTTAGAATTCTTGTGGTAATCTCCACCACCGTGTGGAGGCGAAACAGCGCACAGATGGATGTAACAGACCGGTTTTGTTTGTATTTCTCAGTTAGGAGCTGAGATAGTGCCGGACACATCCTTGAGTCCTTCAGCTTGTGTGTCGTCCTCTCTGTATCTGATTATTCTTTTCGCAGGACGGGGTGACCTGCTTCAGAAACTGGCCTATTTCTAAGATGTCCCCTGGGGGCAACCAAGGTGAGAAGGAGCTGTTTTTGGGCTCCAAAAAGATGAGATGTAGGGCCTGCTTTCTTTTAAACAGCATGCCGTACGCTTCAGGCTCAAACAGGAAGTATGGGACATCCAAGGCCCCATCCCAAATGGTGCACTAAGCCCTCTTTTAAATTCACACTTTGGTTATGCAATCTCGTATAGGCTGTTAGGGAGTAGTCCGAATCATAAAATGGGCCATGCTATGTACTTCTGGGGGAAAGGTTCCAGGGACAGCAGATGTAAATTAGCTATTAGCTAACTCTGGTGAAATTACTTTTAATTGTACATTGTCCCAGTAAAAATAAACAATAAAGTAAAAAAAAAAAAAAAACATTGTGGAGAAACAATTTTATAACCAATTAACTTTAAACTTTTTTATAATGCAAGCCTTGCTGAACAACCAGATCCTGTCTCTTTTCTGTTTTACATTTTTATGCTGTTATTACCTTTCCAAGTATAGCTACTAAAAATAGGATCCATATAACATTCAAATTTAGAAGTAGCAAGACTGCGACTGCAGAGTATTTTCCAATGATTTTTGTTTTATTTACGACTGTAAAATCTTTTTTACAGTGTGCAGGTCAAATTTGTCCTTAATGCTTTATCGAATGAAAATGACATGTGAAATATGGCTTTCAGCTGTCAGTTTGAACGTGTAACATAGTGTTAAGTCATCTTACGGAGTCACATTCCTGCACTTTGAAATGCGCTGGAGAAAAAGCTTTAAACAGCCCGTAAACTTATGTGGAAACATGGGAATTATTCTCTGGCCGACAGAACTCTGAATCCAAGGGGTGTATATTAGCTCTGTCAGCAATTAACTTTTTATGATACAGACCTTGCTGTTTTAGCATCGACTGATGAACAAATGGTTCCTCTTTCTATTCTGTTTTCCATTTTTCCGCTGTAATTCCCTTTGCTTTTCTCTCTTTCTCTCCATACTTTTTAATCTCCCTCATGTACCCTCCCCTTTTTTGTCAGGATGTTGTTTTACTCCAAAGTAAGGGTATTCCAAGCCCGGCTTTGAACTATAAAAGCTGTGGTGCTTCAGAGATGGCTGATATAGTGCCTCTATTGATCCCGTCTCCTGGCAACCTCTGACAACAGCTGAGTAAAGGACAGCGCTCCGAAATCACAGACAAGACTTTTCTTGTGCAAAGTTAAATATAGGCTTGCCCTGGCCTTGAGCATTCTGGGAGATTTGCTCTGTGTTTCTTGCAGAACTTGTTGTGTAGCTGTGTAGATGGTACCGGTAAAACTTGGTGTTATAATGCAAGTGCAGGTATAAGAGGACCTGTTTTTGAGAGAGGTCTCACAGAGTACAATCAGTTCTGTGCAGTACCAGGAATTATTTTTTGAATATCAGCATCTGTGCTCTCCTCCATCTCTGCTTGAACTCTCTTATTAGACAAAGGCTGTTTGTCACACAAGCCATGTTTTGACCATCAACATTAAATTTGGACAATAATCTGGCCACGGCTGGTCAAGAGGCTGTCTGACCAACATGTACTTTTGAATTTGCATTAGCTGAACCAAAATGTAGACTAATTTGAACTAAAGAAATACAATCTAAGATAAGACTTATTCCTTATTTAAAATATGATATTTAAAGTTAATATTGGCAAACAGTTAAAGAGATTTTGGTCTTTTCCCATTCAAAGTTTTATTATTTATAGATGATTTATTTACATAAAGTATATATATGCACATACACCTCCTTTACACAAAAAATGTATGTGTGTGTGTGTATATATATATATATATATATATATATATATATATATATATATATATATATATATATATATTTATGTGTATATTGTTTATTTATATAAAAAAAACTATAAATATATTTTATGTATCAATTGTATATTACCTCTGTCAGCAATTAACTTTTTATAAAGCAAACCTTGCTATTTTAGGATCAACCCTCCCCTTTTAAACTATATATGCAAGTACAGTTTCTATATTTACAACTAAAAAAATAAAATAAAATAAAGATTTATTTGTATTTATAAAATATATATTTATATAAAAATCTATATATTTTTTATATATTAACTAGCCTATATATTACTTCTGTCAACAATAAACTTAAATAAATAGCAAAAAATCAGCAAAAATTTATAAATAAATACTTTTATATATAAAATCTCAAGTTTGTCATTTCTCGTGTTATTTACAAGGTTTGTGGACTTGTAGATAATCTGAATGCAGTTAATATTCAGCAATTTGAATCTCCGTTCTTAAATCGTGACTTACTGCCAATGGCAGTGAAGCGTCCTCTCTGTTTATTGCGGGGTTTTAATGCAGACCCTGGCAGAGACGGTGGAGCTGTTGGAACAAGCAGGTGTTTGGCATATTTTATCCATGGCTCTTTGATGGCACGGAGTCCATTGTGCTAGACATTCATTAACATACCAAAGCAAAAGAGAAAAGCCAAAGTCCAATTAATTAACTGAGCAGTGCGGCCGAGATGTTCTGCAGGATGCATATCGGCAGCTGAGCGCAGATATTTGAAAATATTGTGACGGCTGCAGTGGAATTGCTTTTACTCGTCTGAAAAATGCAGCCTCATCCACTATCCAAGGGTTATAAATACCTCTCATGGCCCATTTTATAGATCATAATTTAGAGTGCTCATGTTCAGCATAACCTGCCCCGGTTGCCCCAGGGAGAAGACCCCTGTAGACAGAAGTGTACCACTTATGAACCTCTTTGATGTATTTCCTGTTTGAAGTAACATCACACCTGATCTTAATGTAATAGCACTGCTTATTTGAGGGGGGTGGGTGGGTGGGTGTGTGCGTGTGTGTGTGTGTGTGTGTGTGTGTGTGTGTGTGTGTGTGTGTGCGTGTGTGCCTGCTGGCATGATGATGATAGACCCTCCGGTTTTAGATTAGACTGAAGGACAGTAGACAGCATGCCAGAAAATGCTGAGATTCTTGAGGAGTCCAGTCTAGACAGTATTAAATTTAGTACTCAGGGTTATACGAGAGTCCATGTGCGGCGCTAACAGTTGTGTCTACACTTTGGTAAGCCAAACTATATTTGATACTGTTGATCAGCAGGATTCAGAGTTTTGGGTTACCTCACATTACTCTCATAACTTCATTTGCTGAGTCTAGTTTAGCAGAAATTTCATGCTTCCCTTTTAAAGTTGAATTGAGTCTACAGTATGATGTTGTTATGCCAATTTTGGCTGCATTGTAGTAAAATCTAGAGTAAAATTAGCTGGAATAAAATAACTTTGAATGATTTATGTAATGTCATTTTTTGAAGTGTCTCAGTAGAGGTTGACTAAATTTTTGGGTAACTATAACTTTAAGGCTTCATACTAGCCCAAATAAATAATATACCAAAAACAAGTGGGTGGTCTGATGTTCTTACACCTTTTTGATATTTGAGGCAAAAAGTGCTTCAAGACCATCCATAAAAAATTGCATAGTTGCAACACAGAACTCTTGATTATCAGGGGATAAAACCCTTTGAGAACATCTGTCTTGCGTATGATTAAGGTCTTCGAACATGTAGAATAAACTAGATTGAAATTGGGTCAAACCAGAAATGTGCTACATGTGTGATCCTGCGAGTTCAAGAGATTGTTGTTGGAACTGAACCCGAAAGTAAATTATTTCAAGGGCAAAACAAATCAGAACAACATGTTGCTGGTCTTTTCTTTAGCAGCCATTAGTTTAGTACTGTTGTTCTTCTCTGTAATTGAGATAATTGCAAAAATGTAGGAAACAATTCCTCCAGCTTGGGAAAAACTATTGTGGACGTGATTGTATTCAACATGAGATTAGTTTGAGTCTTAATGCATTTTTGAATTCGGTGCCAATTTTCATTTTATCTGCTTTATGTGCTGGAAATTAACCAGCTGTTTGCTTGTTTTACTTTACACATAAATGAAAATTCTGTCATCATTTACTGAACCTGTGAGGAACTTTCCTTCCTCAGTGGAACACAGAAAAGTGATATTTTACAGAATGTCTGAGCTGCTCTTCATCGTGCTATGAAAATGAAGTTGCATGGACCATTTGATACTTTTATAGTGCACTTTTTTAGTTTAACTGCCTATTTTCATTATATGTTAAAGAGCCAGAATAAATGATGAAATATTCTTCTTTTAATTAAATAACAGATGGAATGTGTTTATCTATTTTTAAATCTCACAGAAGAGCTTCTACTAAAACTGCCTTGTCTTCCCAGGGATTGTGTAATTCCTAGAGATAAATAAAAAGCAGATATTTGACTCTGGTCCACATAAACAGAGATGGAACGTGTGAAAACCCCCAGGGTACTTTCTGCTGGTGCTGACTGAAACTGCTGGTTTTTAGTCTGGGAAGAGATTCATGAGCTTGTTGAATGTTGCTTCAGGAAATGCGGCATGACTGCTGGGATTCAGGGAGCTTGATGTTAATGGTGTCTAGTGACCGAGAGCCTCTCGCCTTCTAGGGGACGTCCAGATGTTGTAAGAATGGCAGCCCGCTTACAAGCGGCAAATACCCAGGAGCATCAGTAAACTGCTAGGCACCATGTAGCTCAGTGATTGAAGTCCTGTCTCAGAGATTACGAGGCAAGTTGGATGCACAGTACCTGGTACTCTGTCAACAATTTCTTGTAAGTTGAAGTGGTATGTTAATACTCTATAAGCTTCACTGTTTGATGGTAATCTGCTTCAGTTTTCGATTTGGTAAGTAATTGCTAAGTTAGAAAAAAGTAATACAAAGAAGTAATTTTGTATGTAATCAGTAGTGTGCAAAACAATTCAAAAATAAGGAGGCAAAGTTCCCTCTCTGCTGTTGTGTTTTTTTTTGTCCGATGTAAATTTGTGCTCCAGTTCCGTGTGTAATTAGTCTCTTTATTTCTACCAGTTTCACTCATTCAGGCCAATTTGCAGGCTGGTTGTGAACATGATAGATGGGCATTTGTGCATTGACAGGTAAATGAAGCAATCACAGCATAATTGGAAGCATTGCCTTTGACTTTTCACCCTAATTTTGCCATTTCTCCACTCATATTCACATAACAGGTGCTCTATGAGAACAGCTCTTTCTGAAACTTTTTCCCGCTGTTATACAGTGTTCACTTTATTAAAAGTGAGTGATTTATGCGCTATTTGAGCTCATACCTTTTCTCCACCTTTTAGAAATGTGAATTATGTTGTGACTAAAAATGTTAAATCAAATCAAATCTTATATTTGAGCTCGGATCATTTTCTCAACTAACTTTATAAGGTGCATCCTTGCATGCTTTTTAAACAGTATTGAGGGAAGTCACATGTATTTATGTACCAGCTTTCAATTATATTTTTACACAATATTGATTTGTATCCATTACTAAAATCGATAGTTTAAAAGTTTGTAAGGTCATGAGAAACAAAGTAAGTCGAGTGTGTACAAATGTTTTACTTTTAATGTATTTTGTAATTCATTCATTTTCAGCATCTGCTCTTTTTCCATTTGGTCTTCATATGTACGCTTTTCTGTTTTTCCCATGTTTCTCAGAGCTGCATAATAACAGCTCATGTACATATTCTGTGAGTCTTTTTCTAATGATTGCAAAAATAACACAAATAGTACTCACACAGCTAAACAACAAGACCAGTGGAGTATTTTCGGACTCTCAAATGGAAAGAACTATATGTAATTGTTGATTTGGCAGTGAAAATATCTCTTCCCTAACTTGGCATTGTTGCAATAATTGCACAATAATTTAGACTCATTCTAAGTCTCATTCAGGGCCGTTAAACAGTCTAGACCAGTGTGTTTCTTTGGCAGACTTTATCTCGCCTAATGTGTTTGTTCTCCTAGTTTTCATTGCTTCATTAATTCACATTGTCACTTCATCACAGAAAGAATGTCATTATGGGTGTTCATTGGTTGATGATTTTGGCTGTTGCCTCTTCTAGTAAAAGTTTGGAATCCAAAACTACAAACAGCAGCAAAAAACAAGGATCTCTCTGTACTTCCCAGCCACCTAATGCGGTGAACTCTGTACTCTCACGAAAGCTTTTTGATATAACATCTAAAATGGCCAAGAGCGTTATGTGTATTTCATAAAACAACACCCAAAGAGCTGTTTGTCTATTTGACGTCAACAGAAAAAAGAGAGTGGTTTCAAAGGAAAGCGAGTTATTGCATGTTTTGTCTCAGATGAAGGCATTTGTGGTGTCGGTGGCCATCATAAGTTCCTGTCCACAGCTTGAGGTCCTTCCGATTGTCCTCATTTTGTGGTGGCAGTGTGGGAGCTGTGGTTTGTCTTGGTTTGTTTCATCACTTCAGCAGATGTTGTTTGTTTGGACATTTTATTTTTCCACTCATACTTTTCTGTTTGAACTTTTGGATCCATTTTATACCATTTATACCATTACTTTGTGCTATTAGATCTTTCATGGCTCTATCTATCTATCTATCTATCTATCTATCTGTCTGTCTGTCTGTCTGTCTGTCTGTCTGTCTGTCTGTCTGTCTGTCTGTCTGTCTGTCTGTCTGTCTGTCTGTCTGTCTGTCTGTCTGTCTGTCTGTCTGTCTGTCTGTCTGTCTGTCTGTCTGTCTGTCTGTCTGTCTGTCTGTCTGTCTGTCTGTCTGTCTGTCTTATTTTCACAATTGGTTATTGATGATTGTGGGAATGCTCTAATGTTAGTGCATCAATGTCTTTTTTTAGTACTACTTTG
Organism: Acrossocheilus fasciatus; assembly: GCA_036784905.1. Taxonomy (NCBI): domain Eukaryota; kingdom Metazoa; phylum Chordata; class Actinopteri; order Cypriniformes; family Cyprinidae; genus Acrossocheilus; species Acrossocheilus fasciatus. Next base: position 6,918,703 of record CM071945.1, on the reverse strand, counting down.
GTCCAGAGGGGGGCACTGCATGTAAACATTTTCCCCTTTAAATGTGGCCGGAGGGCAGAGAGCTGAAGTCATGTCTTGATTGCATTTACCTGCTGCACACTGGTCAGTCAGCTCCCTGAAGTCAGTCTGATATTTACAGCAGTGTTCCTGCGCTCTGAGGCTAAATGCCTGTTTGTGTGCAGGGCTGATGTGCACACCTCCTGAGCTCAGTGCTATTAAAGGGCTGGCAGAGTAAAGAGGCAAACATTTCAGAGTGTGGTGAATGAAGGAATCGTAGAAAGAAGTAATTATGTGATTTTAATATGGTCACAATAATTTATAAATCTGGACACTTAACTCACACTTCCTTCTGCTTTTATTTCCTCCTCTTTTATTCAATATGAAAAAGAAATGGATTCGGTTTGCTTTCCTAAATACTATTACAGGACTTCTGTGCATAATTCATCAGAGCATGTTTATCTACAAATAATAATAATGTTTGTTTTCCTAATTCATGTTAAATATTTTAATGGGTTCACACCTGTAAATAGAAGACACATGATAATTTCTATAAAGATAAAGTTATGCATTTTTAACATTCCAGTTAAAATCTCTCGCTCTCTCTCTCTCTTTCTCTCTCTCTCTGTACATATATATTCTTGGTAAATTTTTTATTAGTCTTTTTAAAATAGTTTTTCCCACTGAAAAACTATTTTAAAAAGACTAATAAAAAATTTACCAAGAAGCAAGAAGTAATTTGTTCCAGTACAAGGTTGAGTGACCAGGGCAAAATACTAACAAAAAAATAATCGCTAACATTAACGATCCAATCCAGTCCTGATGGTTAAAATCATGCCCTGCCTACATTAATTCCTGTGGATGAATGCTAACCAGATTACATCATACTGCTGTGTGTGAGATTGTCTTATGTTTAAGAGCACTGATTATTTATGGGGGGACATTCAGTCCTGTATTATTTTCTTCTCAGAAACTCATCCCTCTTTCAGTCATTTTTATCTTAAAGCAACAAATTAGAACCATAAGACAATTTCATGCTGACTTAACTTTATGTTGATTTATATAGACGGTGACTTGGCTAATGAATGTCATAAGTAGTTCAAGACTTTGTGATGTTACGCATTTCTGATGGTTACCAAACATTTGGTTCCACTGTTTCTGGTTTCCGTTACATCTCTGGAGTGCGAAACGTTTTGTTTTATGTCTTCATGCAAAACAGGCAGCATCAGTACACAGAGACGTCCATCACTCAACTTAATGGCACTTCCCTATACTCCCCTTTAGCTTGACTCCGAGGCTCAGGTGGCATGTAGCAACTGCACTATGGGTAATAATATCAGACCTCTTATTACCCACATTTATTCCAGCACAGAGCTCTTCTGAGAAGCCGAGCAGACAGATTTACGCCAGCCTCTCCATCTCATCCTCTCTTCCTCTCTCGATGAGAAAGTTCAAACTGGGGTCGAGTGTCTGAGCGTCAAGAGAGAATGAAAGTGGCTCCTGCCGCCTCCCTCGGCTCCTTCCATTACTCACTCACCCTCCTACAAAGACCCAGCATGCCACAGACCTGCTCTCTTCCTCCTCACTGGAGAAATATTCTGTCGCCGAGCTGGCAGCACGTCAACCCCCCCATCCATCAGCTCCAACTTACTGAGAGACGCTTCGTATCAAGACTGTTACTGTCTTTAGCTCTTCTGCTTTTCAGTTATTCCCTCTAATCTTTTAACTTTATAGTTTTAAGTATGCCTGCTTTCGAAGTTAAAGTTCGGAGAAGCACTGACGACAGTGGGTGACGCTGATATGAAACTTTTTGGATTGTCAGTCTGTTTTTGGAGTAATTAAAAGTTGAGTAAAGTTTTAAAGCGAGTTTTCACTCAAAAATGAAAATCCTGTCATTATTTACTCATCCTTATGTTTTTTCAAACCTGTTCATTCTGATGTGTTCATGATACTCATTTAGGCTAAAAAAAAAATCATTGTAAAACTACAATATAAGTGGTCCATATGAAGTTACAGTATACGCATATTTGGTCATATAAACCAATCCCATTGATCTCAGTTATGCACATCTTTTGACATTTGAGAGGTATGGTAGAGGTTAAATTTCTGTCTTTTCTTCACACTGCTTGGACTACTTTTTTCCCTTAATAGAGCTTGACAGCTCCTGGTCACTATGCTTTTTTTTTTTTTTTTTTTGTATAGAAGATTTTTTTTTTCTGTATTCAGATAAGAAATGCATGCAGGTTTGGAACAATGTAAGGGTGAGTAAATAATGAGATAATTTTCATATTAGATTAATTAACTCTTTAAATCAAGCATAAAGCATGTTATGGTCTCCCTCATGAAGAATGACTATGGTATTTAGTTTCTGCCAAATTATCATATTTTCACAGTTATACTGTGATAACCTAATATTAGCCACTACTTCATCAAAAAGTAATTAAAACGACATGGTCTGAAAGCTTTTTAGGCTGTTTAATGTATGCTATCAGAAGAGAGTGTTTTTAAATTTTTTTTATTATTAATGCTTTTATTCAGCAAGGATGCATTAAATTGATCACAAGAGACAGTAAAGACATGTATAATGTTACAAAAGATTTCTATTTCAAATAAACGCTATCTCACAAATTCATACAAACACCAATAAAATAACTTTTTATTTTTTGCATTTGGGTGCACATACTGCAAATCATTTTTAAAAATAGTTTTCATCTCTGTCTGATAGGTTGTTGACATTTGGTTCTCAGAATCGAGGATTTCATCAGGGAGGTGAGATGTTCTTCTGCGGCTCGTAAATCTCATTATTTCACCAGCTAGTGTCATAGAGGTCACAGGGGTCAAATGCCTTGTCAAAGCACTGCAAACATATTAATGTATTAGATGTTTAACTGAGGGTGGGTGAAGAGACAAACCTCCTGTTCAGTCTTCATTGGTTTCAGTCAAGTAAAGCTATAGTTTCTCTTGAATTTAAAACAATAATGGGAAAAAATGCGGACCTCTTAGTGACCATACCTGATAAGCTCCAAAAAAAAAAAAAAAATTACTGTAAAACTGCCAAATAATAGTTTTGTGTGAGAAACAAACCAGAATTTATTATTTACATAAACTGTACAAATCTTTTTTTGAGCTTGACAGAACTACAAGATTAAAATCAAAAATTTTCAGTTTTGGGTGAATTATCACTGTAATCTAATATCTGTACATTTGATATAGTTATTTTTATGATGGAGCTGCTCAAGACATGTCTGCACTATAATTTACACACCTCGCTGTAGATTGCATTCCCAAAGCACAGAGGTTATTTGTGGGGAGGAGTCGACTCTCTACTTTCCCCCTTGTCTTTCCCCCTCTTCTCTCGAAACTCTCCATCATGTCATTTTAAGAGCAGTCCTGACTTGCAGAATCAGATGCAGCAATCTGCTTCTCTGGCAGTGATTCAGTTCAACAGGAGCTCTTGAAGTGAAGACTTCCAGCAGTTTCTGAATCAATCATTCTGTAGGCCGTGACACAGACGAAAGCGAGGTGCGGAAAGCATGTCAGGGGCAGTGAGGAGAGTTCTTGGGAGGAAGTGGTACTACTACAGACTTCTGGGCCGATCCAGGCACAGACAGCATGTTCGGTCACGGAGCCGCTGCCGCACTGCTATCAAGGGTGATTTAATCTTTTTCTATCTATTTCGGATAAAAACAGTACTTTGGTGGGGTTACAGAGTGTGCCAAAGTACCCTTATGCGTTTGAGACATTTTTCATTGTCTGATCATATTGACTTTATATCCATCGCGTAATAGAATTTGCCCTCAAGAGTGATGAAAATGAAAGTGCATTGAGGAACTGACAGAAATGTTTGACTGATTATAGTTTTCAATCAGAATGAAGTGTGCATTTGGTGTCTGAGTGAAACGGTGCCCAGGTTTCAGATATTCTTCTCCTCTTTGCTCTGTGATTGAAGTTTTTTGCTGTGATGCATGTTTTTAAACCAAGTGAAGGTGCAGGCAACTTTTGAGGGTTTTGAACTTTGTTGACATTTCATAAAAATATCCAATATCCATGTCCATTCATAAAAAGTAGCTAGAATGTTGGACTTTTTAATTCATTTATCAAACGTTAAAAATATTTAATATACATTTGTGGTCTTCTTCGTGGCCTTCCACTTCCATGTTTTTAAAAGCTGATAATTATAAGTATTATACTTTTATTTTAGCTGTTTAAAAAGACAAGTTGTAAGTTCTGATTCTGAGTTTAAGTCACTTTTCCTTCAGTATGAGTTAGCCTGAAGTAGGAAAAATGTTTATTTGTGAGCCTGTTGTAAGAATATCTATCCATTTTTGCAGTACTTCACTGCTTCGACGGAGTTCATAAACAAGTATTTTTGTCTTCCTCATGCCTCATGGTGAATTGAAGCTTCCTAAATATACAGCCTCCAGGGACTTTTTCTTCTCAGTTCTTACACTGATTAGAGCCAAGAGAGACTTATCCTATGTGTGTGCGTGTGTGGGAGAAGACAGCAAGAGGTTCACAGTTCACACAATACTGAAGAAACCCGCCACCTCCTCTTTACATCAGGTTCGAACACATTTCCATGAACGTTTTCTGTTCACAGTTTCTATTCTCTCTTAGACGATCCATTCCTTAGTGTTTGCTAAGTATTAAACTTTGGTGCATAACTTGTCCACACGTGATAGAGCAGGTCGTGCAGCTTGTCGAGGAGAGGTGTGCTAATACTTTTCTAACCAATGCAACCACATAGCAGTGCTCTGGCAACCACCACAATTGATTTGAGACACTTTTGAAATCCAGTTTAGTTCCTGAATTAAGAAAGGAATTCAGTTATTTGATTTGAAAGAAATTCATATAAATAATTATTTATTTATTAAATTACATTGTACTATTTTATTTTGTTTAATTAATTTATTATTTTATTTTAAATGAACGTTGGTGAACTAGGGTGGAATAATGAACTGAATAATGGGAATATTGAATTACATTTTTCTTACCCTATTAAGAAAGTTTTGAGCATAAGCCTCTTGGTTTTCTTTTTTAAATATGTTTTAAACCAGTGTAGTGTAAATATATTTAAGAAATATAACAAAATATATTTTAAAATGGTTAAATCTGGCTGAATTTCCATTGAGCTACTATTCTGTAAATTCCTTATGCTGCCATCCCAAATTCAATTCAAATGCACACTTGTTAATTAAATGGAAGCCTATTCTACATTTCTGAATTTGGCACAACCCTGGCAACCACTCATAACATACAATTGCAACCTTAGTTTTTGCTGCCCTATCATTTAGTTTCTCCCATTTCCTTCTTTTCAAAGAATTATGAGTGCACTCCATATTTTTCGAAACTTCAAGTGTGTAGGAAAAAAACCTTCAAGATCTTGGGTATTCTTGTTTCAGATCCATTACTTGGAAACATTGCACTGTTCAAACTTTGCTCAAACTCTTGTGGTGGCAGCTGATTAGATTGATAAAGTCTCGCTGAGATGAAAGGTTTCTCAGAGTTGGCGAATGTGGGCTGCATGATCTGTCAGGCCTTTAGCGGCACTTCTCCATTAAAGACCAAAGAAGTTCTGTTCTGTCCGAGAGGCTTGAGAGACAGGTGTAGTCGAGAGTTTAGCTCTGTGTCTGTTTCATAGAAGAAAGAGAGCTGACCTGCTCAGTGATTGACGCTTCAGCAATGAGCCCAAAGCAGCATTTACCATCCGTTTTCTGTGTTACTGTACATGTCAGAGTCTGAAGCTTACCTGTCCAGAAGTCATTGGCTACTGCATGGGACAGTATGTGCTGCTGATTACAGATTACATTTGTTCTTAAACACGAGTTCACACAAAAATGAATTATATATAACACTCACACTTACATCGCCTTTAACTGGAATCACTGCAACAGCTTGTTCTGATTAAGTAATTGTTCCTCAAAGAACAACAAACAATGCTTAGTTATCATTCTGTTTCTGTTCTGTTTGTCTCTGCCTGTTTTCCATTTCCTTTCACTGTGGTGGTCTTGTTTCAGGGGAGTGATGTTAGATGGAAGGGCTGCACAGCATTTTAGCTGTTTTGTTGTTAGGTTGAGAGGAGCGTGGGTTATAAAACCCAGGGAATGGGCACATACTGTAGGTTTGCTTTCAAAAAATATTTTCTTTTTCTACTTTTGTGAAAATCTTACCAAGGCTGCATTTATTTGATTAAAAAATGTAGTAAAACAGTAATATTCTGATTAAAATAACTGTTTTCTATTTGAATATATTTTGAAATGTAATTTATTCCTGTTTGCAGCATCATTACTCCAGTCTTCAATGTCACATGGTCCTTCAGAAATCAGTCTAATATGCTGATTTGCTGATCAAGAAATATTTCTTATTAATACTATAACAGTTAAGAATTGTGCTTTCTAATATTTTTGTAATACATGGTTTTTCAGAATTCTTTAAATAGGATGTACAAAAGCATTTTTTTTTAAATAGAATTCTTTTTTGGTAACAATTTGAAGGTATTTACTCTCATTGTTGATCAATTTAATACATCCTTGCTGAAAATATGTATTAATTTATTACCAAAAAAATAAAAAATATTGTTTGGTCACTATAAAAGGAATAGAAGTCTACAGAAATCCCCATAATTCACAGAAACAAACGCGCGTGTGTGTGTGTGTGTGTGTGTGTGTGTGTGTGTGTGTGTGTGAGTGTGTGTTTGTATTGGAAATCTTCTTATAGTTAAAGGATGTGGTCCGTATCTCACAAATTAATCAATTCTGTGTACTTCTCCACAATATTTCTCTCTGCTTCAATCCATACTGAAAATCAATGGATATGCAGGTGGGGCATTTGACAGAACATTACTTGTAAAATCTGTGTATTTGCTAACTACATTATTACACCAGATACTTCCTGAGTCACAAAGTTATGTTCTTCTAAATAGGTATCAAAGTCTGTTTTTTTTTTCTTTATCTTTTTACAATTCTTATCATTGTCATTCATAATCAACTATACAATAGCTGCAAGTCATGTTACCCAAAAACTGACCCTGCTGAAAATCAGCACAATGTTGTTTTGCTTTTTATGTTATTGTCTTTGCTTTTAAACCTTAAAAGGGCATAGTTGCCAAAGAAGTCAAAAAACATTGTGTCCTAGGCCTTCGTCTAACCAAACCGAATGGCCTGCAAAGACTCATCATCTCTTGCTGCGACAAGTCGAGCCAGATCTGAAGAAAGGAACGTGCATTTAGATTAAGAGCAAATGAGACAGGCCTGTGAGTTATAGCCCTGCTTGAATGCTAAATGAGACCGTAGCACTTCTATGTAATTTCCTGGAATGACAGAGTCCTCTGTGAGATCAGATGGAGGACGGTGGCACCCCGGTGCAGGCGTCTCTTACACAGCTGGGCCATGCATCTTGTTCATAGCAGATTAATAGGGCCGCTAGCGCCAAGCATTTCTGCTGTAATTCTCTGGCAAATGGCCCACAAGCCTTCCCAACATCTGGGGTTGAACTGAGTATATGGAACATTGTTTGATGGCTCATACCAGTCGAGAACTTTTTGTCTGAAATATATTCATTTATAAGTAAGTTACAGCTAGGGGCCACATTGTGGTATTTTATTTTATTTTTATTTTATTTTATTTTATTTTTTATGTATTTATTTTATGTTTTTAATTGAGTTTTCCTTAATGTAGGTGCATGTAATTTGTATAATAATACATATAAATAAAAAAGCGTATATAACTTACATTTAAATAATGTTTAATGTATTTAGTCATTTAGTTTATTTCCCAACATATGGGGTTGAACTGAGTATCTGGAACATTATTTGATGGTCTATACTGGTTTAGAAATTTACAGGGGCTATTTCTTTTAATTTAATTTCTTTTCTTTTCTTTTTTACTACTTTTTATTTTATTTTATACACGAGGAATAATTTTCTGTTTTCCTTGATATAAGAAAAAAAAAGAAGAATATATGTTATATAATGTACATTTGGATAACCTTTAGTTTAGTTCAAGCATTATTGTTGTCTTTTTTTTCTTTTTTCTTTTTTTTTTTTGTAAATCATGTGGATCGTAAAGTGGCGGTGATCAGTCCTCTGATGTGGAATTTACTTTCGTTCCCCCTGAAATGGAAAGTATTTCCACGGCAACTTATAAACACAACTTCTGTATTCTTGTCAGCATGTTTGCTCTGGACAAATATGAGCAGAACGGTCAGGAGTTCAGACCTCCTGCTCGCAGGTCCGTGCCAGAGGAGGCTTTTCTTTGAGTCCCTTGTGTTGTCCTCTCAATATGAAACCTGCCTCTACTCTTCATAAACACTTGGCTCTGGGTGGAGGAAAGTTGGAGCCATCTCTTAATTGTTGTTTACTGTTTTTCCATTCACGCTGCACTTTATTAATCATGATCAAACAGCTTGATGAAAGAATATTTGAACCAATTATTAGTTTGCAGGTTGGTAATGGCATAGTCATCATTCAGAGCAAACAGTGCTTTCAACACAGCTAATGGAGAGATGCTGTTTATGAACGGAAGTATACATAGTCATATTTTAAAAATACATAAAGTATCATACCCTGTTAAGAATTATGTATATAATGTTTTGTCCTAATTACAGACTTTTAAATATGACTCAAAAATCCTGTGGATCTTCACTGTTTTTAAACACTGCATTTAAGTCAAAGATCATGTGATCTTGCTTCCATGCTTAACATATGGATCAGGATGTTGTGTTATCAACATAAGCAAGAGACGGCGCTGAGATTTCTCTCCCATGCATTCCAATCTGTTCATCTCTCCAGTGAGAAAACAGTGAAATTACCAACACACACACAACACACACACACAGACGGAATGTTCATATGTCGATACCTACGCAGGCCTGTTAATCACTCTTCCTCCATGTTGTCAGATCATGTCTAGTTTTGCTAAGCCAACACTAAATGATGACTGAGGCGGCAATACAAATCCTTGTTATTTGACGTTATGGCAATATTTATTAGCACGTAATTGTTTATCCTTAGCAGTTTATATCATTGGTTTGTTTCCACACTCTCAGAAATAAAGGTACAAATGCTGTCACTGGGGCGGTACCTTTTCAAAAGGTACACTTTTGTACCTATTAGGTTAAAATATGTACACTAATATGTACCTTTAAAATACCTAAATGGACCCTTTAGGTACAAACATGTACCTTTTCAAAAGGTACCGGCCCAGTGACAGCTTTTGTACCTTTTATTTCTGAGAGTGTAGGTGTCAGTGAATTTGATGCTCTCTTTTCAGTATAAAAATTGTTTTTAATTTTTACTGAAAAATAATGTACAAATCTGTGAATTGGTTAACTGAAAGTTACTTTACCACATGTGTGTGTGTGTCATGAGGGATCACGAGGGGAAAAAATATTAAAAATAGTAAATGATGTTTATTTGAAAGTGTAAGGGGTAGGGTTAGGGTTAGGGTTGGGTCAGGGGATGGAAAATATCATTTGGTCAGTATAAAAGTAATAGAAGTCCCCACAGTTCACGGAAACAAATGTGTGTGTGTGTGTGTGTGTGTGTGTGTGTTGGGGGGGGGGGGGGGGGAGATATATGTCTCATGGGGACTCGTGTCATGGTGGGGACCTAAATTGACCAGACGTGTGTGTGTGTGTGTGTGTGTGTGTGTGTGTGTGTGTGTTATCATTTTTTATAATAAAAAATAGAATAGAAAAAGATTAGAGAATGCTAGTGTTAGAGGGTCAGTTATTTATTTATTTTTTTAATAAATAAAAAGAAAACAAGGAGATAAAATAGAATAGAGAGGGTCGATATATATATATATATATATATATATATATATATATATATATATATATATATATATATATATATATATATATATATATATATATATATATATATATATATATATATATATATATATATATATATATATATATATATACATACACCGTATATAATAAAAGAAACAAGAAGATAGAATAGAAAGAGAATATAGAGTGCAAGTGTTAAAGGGTCAATATATTTTTTTTTTAGTAAATAAAAAGTAAACAACTATTGAATAAAACAAATTTACACTGGTTCATCATGTTGTTTTCTGTTGTATCACCTGTATTATTGTGATGGTTGTTGATACTTTTTATGGAAAAATGTGGATTTTGTAGTTTTGAGTATATAGGTATATTAACAGTCTATCACTCAATGAAATATACAGTTATAAATTGTGAAATATACAGACATCTTGTAACACTGGAAACATTGTCAAATTTTTACAGTGAATTTCAGGCAACCAGCTGCCAGTTGTTTTTTTTTTTTTTTTTTTAATACCATAAATATAACAGGATATTTTTTATGCTGTAGAATAGAAAGCTTTTTATTTGAACAACCAATTCTGGCACAAGAAAAGTGCTGTCAGAAAGAGCACACACACACACACACACACACACACACACACACACACACAAAAAAGCTTCCAGATCTTGTTAGTGACGCATCTTTCCAAGTACAAAACCAGCGAGGCACAGAAGCCCTTCCTCCACTTTGTTTTGAGTTTGACATGATTCAGACTGTGCAAAGAGAGAGACAGTAGGATGAATTTCATAGATCTTGTCTTTCAGGTTGGCTGCGTTCGCTCTCTCATTTGTTTTCTGCACAAACACTTGTTCCCTCCTTCCCTCCATCAATCGTGCAGACAGAGATGCAGGCGTGTGCTGAATGCCAAGCACAGTCTGACAGGCCGATGCAGGCCGCACATGACCGACACATGTGACTGACACAGTGACGCTGCTACAGAAGCAGCATATTATAGAGAATTATGGGTGGGCCTTTTGACTTGAGCCAATAAGGAACCTGCTAAAGCAGCCACATTGCAACATGCTTAATACTACTCAAAAGACCATAACAACCACATAGCAATAAGTTGAATACATTCACACCTTAGCAATGGCACAGCAACCCCCTGGCAACCATCCAAAACATATTAGCAACTTGTTTAAATCTTAGCAAGCAATGAAGAAGAACACCTTTCTTTAGTTTTTTTTTCAGTTTTCCAGTGCTGTTATTGATGTTTGATTGTGTTCATTTGGTGGGTTTGTTTATCCTAGGGGAAATCTGATCGTAGAACTGCTCTTGGCAGGTTACATACACATGAATCCAGTCATCACTCTCTGATTCCTCTCTCTGTCTGTTCTCAGAGTCTCTCACTGACAGGGTGGGCCGGCGGCGCAGTATGCCTGGCAGTACGGTGGACAAAACGGTGATCGCTATGGATGCAGACACGTCAACACCTTTTAAAGTCACGGTACGCAATTATGACAGCAGCACAGATAAAAATAGTACATTTACAATTGTAAGAGGATTTAAACATCTCCCTGAGCTAGGAGTTGTTTTTCAAAATGTGATTCAGTTTGACTCTAGATGATAGTTCCTGTTGTGCTGTACGCTTCACAAATGCCTTAATATGTCAGATAAAATATTAAATGCATAATTCAAAATCAATAGGGAGTGAATTTTAAATAATTTCACTACTTTGATTTGACCAGATGTTGCCATTTGTGCCAATTTCTGTAATTAATTAGGTGACAGAAATATTACAGATGTGTTTGTAATAAAATGTTTCAAACAAAAGATGTTTTAATTAGGGAATGTTTTAATTAGTAATCAGATAAATCACCTATCTATTTTCAAAATCAGTGTTATTTTAGTATCATTTAAAAACTATTCTAGTATTTTTTTTTTTTTTTATATTTTGAATTAGATTGTTTGTTTTAATTTTAGTTATTTTGTTAGGTATTTTGTAATTTAAGTTCATTTTTATTAGTTTGTTATTTTAAAAAAAACATTTCTATTTAGTGTTTTTCTTTTTTTTCATTTTCATCTTTTGTCTTTTTTCAACATTTTTCATCTATTATACACACACACACACACACATATATATATATATATATATATATATATCTATATATATGTATATATACTGTATATTAAAATATAAAAATTAATTATTTTTGTTAATTGAAAAAAATATATAATGATCTAACGTATATATATTAAAAATGTTAAATTATTGTAATAAATTACTATTATTATTATATATTATATATATATATATATATATATATATATATATATATATATATATATATTAGGGGTGTCAACGTTAACGCATTAACACATGCGATTAATCAAAAATTTTTAACATGTTAATATATTTTTAACGCAAATTAATAAGGTTTTGATAAGGTTTGACCCCAACTTCTTCCCGTCATTGCAGCGCTGAAGGTTATCTATCATTGTGTGACGAGGGTACAGCAAACCAGTGTTGCCAGGGTAACGGCACAAGTGGGCTATTTTGAAAATACATTCGCGGGAAAAAATTACAGAGCTGTGGGTTGCGTTTTTTTGGGCTACTTTTATAATGTACCGCGGGCGCCCAAAGTGTATATTGACAAATAAAAAATGAAAATAGATCCTTTTACTAATGTGTATTATACTTGGAATGTATCCCTGGCAACTTAAGAATGGAGAGGCAGTCGTAACATCACAAACAACGTGAGTTTCAGCCAGAGCAGCAGAAATAAACATGACAACAGCCACTATATATTATATAATAATAATAATAATAATTCCTTACATTTATATAGCGCTTTTCAAGGCACTCAAAGCACTTTACATTGTGTGGGGGGGGAGTCTCCTCATATATAAGATAATAAACACACGATTACGATAGGATATGGTTTGTATGTGATTTTCTTGAGTTGAATGTGTACATCTGAAATGGTAATTTGTGTAGCGATATAAAAGGCTATAAATAGCATATTTTAACAACAGTAAACGACCAAATTCCACATTTGGAATGTGATCGTAAAAGGAAGTTATTACAAACACTCTGGTTGTTTGAAGTCAGTTCTGAGTAAAAGTGCACTATTAATCTCATAAATTGTCTTATTTAGCATGATGCTAATGTTAGCTCTAATGCACCTGCAGAACAAGTCCAACTCTTCTTCATAATGCATTTTGTCATAATACTTCATGTAAGGTCGCAAGAAAATGTTTTGTTGTTTTTATTTAGAAATACTTTGATAATAGTTGGGTAAATGTATACTGGGATTGAAGCGACGTGGCTTGGTAAACGTTTTATTGCCAGTTTCAAGGCTGATAATGGCTGAATAAAAACAAAAGAATAATGATAAAAGAATAATAAGGATTATGTCTCATACCTGGCGGAAGTGTGAAAGGTTCTGTTTCCTTAAACTAGTTAGTCATGCATTTCTTTTTCAACACATTTACAGGTAAATCCTAGTATTTTTAATTTGCGATTAATCATGATTAATCACAGTCCATAACTGTGATTAACGCGATTAAATTATTTAATTGGTTGACAGCACTAATGTATATAACAAAATATACTGTATATAACAAAATTGAAAATTATTTCTGTTAATTAATCACACAAAAATCAGTTTTTAAAAGTTACAAATATTGAAAGGTAGTACATAAAAATGACTTACTTTACAGTAAAGATGTACTACACACTTCATGGATTAACTTCATGGTTTTAAACCTACGACACAGCAGGTCTTACTAAACCACACTGCCGTTTACAACATAGAAAGTGTTTACTGTGGATAACAGTTGTAGTGTGGCACATACTGCTTTACTGACTTTTATGACAGATTCTGTTTGTCGAGATTAGTGGAGCAAAGGGCACCGGATTGCACTTGTCGACTAACTGCAGACCGCAGTTCATTGAACTCTGTTACGAGGTTAATCCCGGCAGTTGTTGCTAGTGGGATAAAGCAGGTGTCATCACGCACCCTGAGGAGAGACGGCATGTCATTGCCGCTGCGCTGTGCACTTCCTGCCTAGGGTGAGAAGCACCGGTCCTAATGACTCTCCTCGCAGATAAGTGAGCGACACGGCCACAGCTGGCTCTGAATCCTCGGGTCAGCCTGAGAGGAGAGGAGGATTAGGCGTCCTGATAGAGTTAAGCCATCGCTTTATAGACCTCAATGGCTGTCTAATGGGGAACAGTCCTTGGAGGAGATGCAATCAGTCCTGGTTGAAGCGTGCTGTAAATGAGACAGATGGGTCGTGAATTTTGCTGCATTTAGTTGCGATGTGGAAAAGCCACAGGCACAGCTGGCAGCACCAGTACCCACGCCTCCTGAGAAGGGCAATATTATCCCCTCTTGCCTCTCACAGTGAGTTGATGAGGTGTCATGTAAGAATGTATCCATCCTGTAATACTGTACCGCTGGCATACAACCCAATTGGGACAGGTTATCATGGAGACAGTGAAGCTCATAGGTGCGGTTATGACTGATGGAGCCAGCTAGTTTGGATTTGAGTGACTTTTTTACCAAACTTTTTTGTGTCATAATTTTATCTGCATAGCAATAAAAAAATAACAATATAAATTGTAATAGAAAACAATATAGTAAAAATAGAAATATAGTAATAAGGAGCGATTGGATTATTCATGTATAGGCAGTGTTGGGGAGTAACTAGTTACATTATGTAATTTAATTACAAAATAAATGTAATTGTAATTAGTTACAGTTACTGAGAAAAAATGTGTAATTAAATTACAGTTACTTTTTAAAATGTTAATAATTACAAAGGGGGTTACATCTGAATTTTTCACACACACACACACACACACACACACACACACACACACACACACACACACACACACACACACACACACACACACAGGTTTGTTTTGCTATCCTTGTGGGGACTTTCCATAGGCGTAATGGTTTTTATACTGTACTTACTGTATGTGCTATTGTCCTACACCAACCCTACACCTAAACCTACCCCTTACAGGACACTTTCTGCTTTTTTACTTTCTCAAAAAAAAACCTCATTCTGTATGATTTTTAAGCTTGTTTCCTCATGGGGACCTAAAAAATGTCCCCATAAGGTCAACATTTACTGGTTTTACTATCCTTGTGGGGACATTTGGTCCCCTCAATGTAGCATAAACAAGGACACACACACACACACACATAATGTTTTAATTGACTTCTTTCATAAATTGCATTGACTGCTCTAAAATGAGACACCAGTGTTTCAGGAGTATAGGACACATGCTTATTCAATAACTGTTTAATTTCTTATTTGGGTTTATGCATATGCTTTATTTTTTAAGATTGTTTTTTTTTTTCCAAGGCATTGTTAGATGCCAGTGTTTCCAGTAATAACTATGCAAACATTTGATTTCAAAACCAGTATCATAGCTATTAAACTATTTCTTACTATGATTTTAAATCTGTATTTAACTTCAGAATGATCTCAATGTAAATAAGAGGCGTTGTCTGATTTTGTGGTGGCTGTGCTTTAAATTAAATTATTACACAGCTCTGTGGAATGCTTGACTCTGTTTGGTCAGTCGTGACATTTCAAGATTTGTTATTCCTCGATAACAACTGGTAAAAGCTAAAACGACTCATCCCGGTAACTTAAGTCGGTGCTATACGCTTGCTACAAACAGTTTTCTTGGTGGAAGCTTTGCGTTTGGTTAGCTAATTAAATATTAAAGCTCAACTCAATATTGTGTATACAGTTTTTTTTAAATTCTATCAACCTGGTATCGTGGACTCGCTCTCTCATTTCATACAAACGCAGCTGCTGCATATTGTTTTGTACACAGTAATGGATTATTAGATAACTAACAAACTAGTACTGTAAGTACTAGTCCTTAATTATTTATGTAGTGAAATGTTGTGTTATAAAAGTGGTATGACTGCACCATATCCCTTAAATGTCCATCTAGTTTGAACTTCCCGCTTACTAGCAACTGCTTTCTTCATGGAAACTTTGTGTTCAAATATTTCAACTCAGATCAGTGTTTCGTGTCTAATTATTTACTTTTGTGGCAAGCAGCCGTGTAATAAGTGGTATAATGTACATTCAGCCAGTTCTTATCGCAAAATAAAGGTGTACATTATCCCTTACTTATTATAATCTTAATTCAAGTGATGAAGGATTTTGAAAGTGACAATAGTCATTGTTGAGTGACTACTGTAAGGTTAACCTGCCTGGTTTAAATGTTTCAAAATGATTAACAGTTGAAAATATTAGAAATTTAGAAAAGTACATTACTTTAATAAAGTAATTGAAAAGTTGCACTGCTTATTACATTTTAAATAGAGTAACTTGTAATCTGTAACCTATTACATTTCCAAAGTAACCTTCCCAACACTGTGTATAGGTACCTATTTCTTTAACTGTGGTCACTTTTGGTCCTGTTTTCATACTTTTTGTTTAAATTTTTCCACACTTTTATTAATCGCAATTAATCACATCAAAAATAAAAGTTTTTGTTTACATAATATATGTATGTACTGTGCATATTTATTATGTATATATAAATACACACACATACGGCATATATTTTGAAAATATTACATGTATTTACAAATATATCATATATAAATATTTTTATAATAAATATACACAGTACATACACATTATGTAAACATATATGTGTATATATATATATGTGTGTATATATATATATATATATATATATATACATATACATATACGATAACTATGGGGCAGTCTTTTTTTAATATTGAATCATTTTCTAATATATGGAAATATAATAAAGTTAGTAATAATATTATCAATAATAATTATGTATGATGAATGTTTATATTTTCATTTTTAAAGTCTAGGACAAGTATGAAGCAATTAAATATATATAAATAATAAATAATTAAATATAAACACTAGCATTCAAAAGTTTGAGGTTAGTATGTTTTTTTTTTTAAGGAAATGAATACTTTTATTTTGCAAGGATGCATTAAATTGGTCTAAACTGACAATAAAGACTTGTACATTGTTTTAAAACATTTCTATTTCAAATAAATGCTGTCCTTTTGAACATTCTATTGATCAAAGTATACTGAAAAAATGCGTGGTTTCCACAAAATATTAAGCAGCACAACTGTTTGATAAAAATAAGCCAATAGAAAAGTAGCAAAACTAAATGAAGAATGTGTGGTAAAATGTTTCCATTATACAGTAGTTTGTGATCTTTTAGTGTGATCTCAATCTGTTAGTTTAATTAAAAAGTTCTTAGACATAAAAGTTCCCAAAGTTGAAGAAACACTCACATATATGCGCTTCAGTAATTCCGTCAAGGTCTGTGTATTTATTTTCCAGAGGTACATGTTGCATTAAAATATTGGCATCAGTCTGTCCCTTCAGTTTACCCCCTACCAGGAACCTAAGATAAACAGTTATTCCACTGCTTTCAGCTCACCCATTTTGCTTAATTACAGAGCTAAACTAATGACAGGATCTATTAACTAACGCAAGACAGAATGAGCACACTGTTTGTAAGCATGCTTCAACGTGAACGCCCCTCGTGCATGCCGATGAGTTGTGTATTTGGCTCCTGCGGGGCCACAAGAGAGTCCCGCTGTCTCCGGTGATACAGAGCCTTTCGTGCGAGTACGCCGAACCGGATCCACGCTAATTGAACGGGATCCTGGGCTTGTCAGAACAGAAGGAGGAAGGGCAATAGTGTGCCCTCATGCTGTGCGGACCACTTTGAGAACCCTGGGAGAAATCCAATACCTTGCTCTGGTGATGTATGCAGACACGATCGTTTGGAGCCCAGGGTTGCGGATTTCCCCACAGGCCCCGGTTCCTGCGCAGAGCAGGCAGCTTCAGACCGTGGACTCCTCTGCGTTATGTCTCAGGCTAGACTGTCTGGCTGCGAACAACAGATAATGACATTAGATGTATTGTGTCAGCAGATGCTCAGACACATCCAGGCTCTTAGCAGAGGCTCGCTGCAGTCGGGAGACTTGTTTAGTTGTTATCTGAGAGCATGTTTCTCATGTTTGATAACGGCCGTTATGCTAAGTGCTTTCATGGAAGGCTGAACCCAAAGAACTTGTTTTCACTATGGGGAAACATCTTTTTTTGCTCATTTTATCACTGGCTAGTGTTGTCTTAGGTGTCAAATGCCATGTCAGAGCAGGCAAACACTGCAAAAAAATCTTTATGAGTATTTCTGTATGATTTTGCAGTGAAAATATATATTTTTAAAAACTTTATATTTTTAAAAACAAGTAAAAAAAAACCCTGAAAATCGGTCAGTGAAAAAAATAAGGTGTTTATATATATATATATATATATATATATATATATATATATATATATATATATATATATAAACGCCTTATTTTTTTCACTGATTCTCTGAAAACAAACCTAAATATCTCAAATATCTCATATTTTATATATATATATTTGAGATATTTAGGTTTGTTTTCAGAGAATGCACAGTATCTTTAATACAAGAGTATTTTATATATTGTTTAAGTATAAGCAAGTTAAAATAAGTGAACAATCTACTATGCAAAGATAATAATAAATGCACTTATATTGAAATAAACAACCTATGAAAATGAGACAGAATATCTTATGCTTCTTAAGCACATTTTGTCTTGTTTTAAAGATTTGTTGGTGTTTTAACTGGAAAACAAGTCATTAAGATTTTTTATTTATTTATTTATTTTGCAGTCAAGGGACAATCTTCCTGCTCCTTCATCAGTAATTCAGCATACACGTGCATTTGTGTGTTGTTTTTAGTAAAAAATATTTAAACATCATTAAATCAAGATGATTTTGATTGAGAAGCAAAATAATATGTTAAGACTTGTTTTCAGAGAGTGTAATTTGAATTAAGTAATTTTTCTTAACCCACTGGCATAATGTTTGTTTTGAGCATAAATCTTACTACATTTTGTTGGTTTTATTCTTAAAACAAGAATTTGGCAAACTGTGAGTTTTTAATTGCGTGCAGGATGGGGATCTTAAGTGTTGTAGTGTGCATTTGGCATAAGAAGACTTCTGGAAGTCTTGGCATAACGGGCCTCTTGCAATATTTCATCTTAAATTAGATGTCTTCCAGGAATGTTTATCTTGTAACCTTGGTGCATTGGCACAATAAGGCCAAGAAACATATCTCAGTTCCACTGGTTATAACACGACTGTTACTTGTCAAGACATCATTTCAAGAAGCGAGGAATAGTGGTTTAACCCATTAAAGGACCCATTAAAGATCTTTAACACAATGCCTACATTGGAAATTTAGGAGTTTTAATTTTTTTTTACTTTTAAAAAATATTCCCTTAAAATATCTTAAATCATATTTATTTATTTTACTTTTTTAAAATTATTTATTTACTTTTGTACATTTATTTTCAGAATTTTAGATATTTAACTGGAAAATATTATGACCATTTTTAGTACGTGAAGCCCTCAGTAACATTTGTAATTTGGCTTCTGATTAAAAATTTTAATTCCTTAAGTATACAATATGGCAATTAGTACAGTAAGTGTATATATATATATATATATATATATATATATATATATATATATATATATATATATATATATATATATATATATATATATTAATTACATTAATTATTTTTCATTAAAACACATAGTACACACAAATGTTGGGTAAATTATTGATACTTTGCAGCTTATTCTTTTAGAACAATCTTCATGATGTGTGTGCCTATAATGCCTTAGAATGCTGTCTTTGTAGGCATCTCACTAGGTTTTTGGAACAGAGCCCCAGACTAGCTCTGGTGTGACTAAGGCCGCATTTACACTGCATGGTTCAAGTGACCAAATTCCGATTTTTTTGTTTTTTGTTTTGTTTTTTGTTTTTCCTCCCATGTGGCACAGAAATAAATCAGATATGAATCGGATACATACATTTGCGCCTGCCGTGTAAGCGGTCAGATCGGATATTCCCCTGTAAATGCGACTCCTATGTCATCAAAAAGTGAGGTTGTTTTAAACATTTCTTGGTACAGAAATACCTGTAACAAATGAAACCTCTCTAGTTGAGTAGCAGAGTATTAATTTCGTTCATTTGTGTTAAATAAAAAGCGACCTGATGCTGAAATGTGTTGCTTAAAATCATACCGAGTGCTCGTTGCTGCTGTTTTCAGTGACGATGGCTCGTGCACAGACGAGCGCTTCAATCCCATTCGTTCCATTGAAACCACAAAATTAAATGCACACAAACATGTCCCTGCCTTTTGATATACAATCACTGATGAACATAGTTGGTTTTAATTACTAAAAACCACAGACGATGCGACATGCTTAACAATATCTACCACCTGAGTATCGGTGCGTACATCACTGTCCTGAAGAATTTGTACTATAGGCTATATCATTATTTTCATGTATAGATGTAACTATTGCCTTAAAAACGTTTCTATATGAATTACATGTCAATAAATTAAACTCAATGTACTATTCAAATTGTTCTGTGATGTCATATGCTATTTTTGGCTTGTTTCACCAAGTGCAGTGTAAAATGCAAACATCAGATACGGGTCACTTTTAAAAGAAATGTAAGCATGTCTTCCAAAAAATCGGATATAGTCACAAAATCGGAATTGGTCATCAAGACTTCCAGTGTAAATGCAGCCTAAACAGCCTAACAGTGCCATGTGCGGGTCAGGACAGGGCTTAGACTTCTGCTGTCCTACAAAGTAAGGGCCAGGTTATACAATTCCAGACAGGGCCTTCAAATCTACGTTTTTCGGCCTCCAAATGTTTCACGCCATGTCTGGGATTGTCAGCACAATTAAAGCTGTCAGACATAAACTCACAGGCATGGACACAAGAGGGCAGAGAGAGGCCAAGCATAAAGATTACAGGAGAAGGGGGAGAAGTGGGGGAGATGAGATGAGGTTGGGAATGCAGGCTCAGCAGCTAAGCATTACAGGAATTCAGTACATGCACACAATAGACGTGAAGGAATCTGCAGACCTTCAGCCTTTTGACAGCTGACAGAGCTTATTACCGAGACATGATGCCAACATAACCGCATATGTTTGGTTAAGAATAGGGTGTTATCCTGCCATTACTCCAGTTTGCAGTGTCACACGATCCTACAGAAATCATTCTAATATTCTGAGCAGTTACTAAATTAACATCTGGCTTTTGGAGGGCATGAAACAATTCTGTTGAAAACAATAATTTGGATGCACTTTTGTCTTTAGAATTGACAAAACATTTAGTGAACAAAATTCTATGTAAAGAAATGCATGTGATGCATTGGCCTTAAATGAATCTTGGCGTATTGTTTAAATTTGAAAGATGCAGAGTTACTACACAGCTCGAGTTGAGCTCTTCAGACTGCGTTGTCATTGATCCAGACTGCAGCTGCAGCCTCCAGTTGTATGTCTCCTCCAAACAACAGCATCATCAAACAGCGCTCTTCCTTCACTCTGACAGGCTCGATGAATAATTCCATTTGGAAGTTTGGCAAATGGCAAATTTCATGTGAAAGATGTTAATAATTTTATCTAAATAAGGGGGATCATGAAAATTGAATATTATTTTTATTTAGCACTCTCCTGAATAAGCTATTTCACCTAACAGATATTTATATATACTCCACAAGACAAAATAATAACTGAATTCCTAAAAAATGACCCCGTTCAAAAGTTTACATACCCTTTAATCTTAATAATCTTTGTTGTTTCCTGGATGATCCACGACTGTTTTTCTGTGTTGTGATATTCAAAAAGTTTACACCCCCCAGCTCTTAATGCGGTGTGTTTGTGTATATATATAATTACACAAAATTTGGAAGGTGTCATGTATACCCTGAGTAGGAATGATGTTTCTATACTAGTCTAGCTATACTAACTATACTAGTCCTTTCAGCAGAATTTCTTTGTGACTTTGTTTGTTCCTGTTAGCCCCTTAATCGGTTGTTGTGCAACAACAGGCACTAAGTGGCTTATTAATATCAATCAGCCATTCATTCACTTCATGCATGAGGCCTCGATTCACAATTCCCACCCATTAATTGCATCTACATGCCTGTGAAATGCATGTTTTTTTCCACTTCTCAGTGTTTCAAGCATCCCACTCAGACAGACTTTGGATTTTCAGGAATAATTCAAGTCCTTTTAATCTTTTCCTAATCTGTAGAGCGTCTGAAAAGCACCAGCTCAGCTCTCCCGCTATGAACTTGCAGTGCACCAGTATTTTTCCCCCCTTTTCCATGCCAGCCAACAGTTTCCATGGTAACACCGGCTTTGAGGGGAGTATCACATCAGTGAAGCTCCTCAGCCCAGCGCTGCGAGCAGATGTGTGTGCCGCACCAATCGCGCAGCTATGCACAGCGCAACCAAACGCTACAGATGAGAGGAAAGAACAAATAGAAAGGAAAAAGCCAAGCGCCGGTTTTCACATGCATCTGCTCCAGTGGTTAATGTATCTCTGAGTGTAATCCAGTCCTTTCCTCTGACTTCCTGTCCAGGGCTTCCTGAGCCGCAGACTGAAGGGTTCCATCAAACGCACCAAAAGCCAGCCGAAGCTCGACCGCCACAGCAGCTTCAGGAACATCTTACCGGGCTTCAAGAGCGCGGAGAATGACAGGTAAGGTGGAACCGTTTAGGTTTGTGTTGCAGTTTAGAGTCTCTAACGGCTTCCTGTTTGTTGCCTTATTATTTTTTATTCATCCAACACCTGAATCCACCATTATATTGACAGCTGCCATCACGTCCTTTATGATGTGCTGTTTACAGTATGTCACTGCGTGATTGTAAAGTACATAAAAATGTAGATTTTGTGCCGTCAAGTTGATTAACAGATCTCCCCTTGACCTGTCGGTTTTACACAGCATGAAGCCTCGATTCGCAGCTTTCCGTATCTCCTTTAACATTCATCACAAAATTCTCAGAACGTTTAGCCTCTCTATTCATCTCTATTAGGATTGTTTAGAGTCACTTATTGCAGTGCTAAAATGTCTGAGTCATCTTTCTCCCCAATGAATAGGGATCACAGAGTGAGGAATGAATTGGATTACTCGCAGGATAAATGGTCTGGCCTCAGTCTAATTTGCGAGAGATGCTTGTGAAATATTCGGCTCCCTGCGTGTCGTTCAGGTTGTCAAGAGAAGAAATATCTGGCTCCCGGATGCTGGGTCCATATGTTGTTTTGATGTGACTTCAATACAGTGACCTACACGCTGCAGTTTGTTTCCCAGCCTCAGGTCAGTGTGTGCTGCTTGTATATGAGCTTGTAGGAATGCACACAGAAGCGAACAGAGTTTAGATAATATTGTGACTGCATTTGAGTGTGTGTGTTATTCAAAAGGACTGGCTACTAACTTTGCCACTGTGGAAATCTAAGCAATATCTATCAACCTCACTTCTTCACAAACCCAAACATTTTTTTTTTTTCCTTTGTGAAAATAGGTTAAATTAACCACAAATGGAGGCTTGCTGAGGACTCGGTGCTTCTCAGATTCTTTTTAGTGATTTTCCTTGCATTTGTTTGCCCTAGTTTGAGATCCAAACCTTCATTTTCAGATTTGCAAAGATATCAAAAATCTGAGGTCTTTTTGTGAACTCAAATATTTCTCAAATTCTCAAGGCATTCAATTCACATGTATTGCTTTATATTTTTATTGTATGTCAACAATTGTCTCTTTTTTTATTTATCCATTAGGAAAGTTGGTAGTTAAATTAAGCAACCTCTATAAAAGAGCAACCTCTGTTCATCTTTGACCTGACCGTTAGCTATGTGAGTTTGAATCCGGCTTCTGTTAGTAAAACCATTATTTCCGGTCATCACCCTGCTGTACCTTTCAACAAATGTATCAAAATGGCAAACATTTCATTTATTATTTAGTCTACTCATCCTCATCTCATTCCAAATCCTTATGGTGAACGTCCTGGCTGCTTTTTTCCAAGTAATAACAAGTAAATGGGGACTGGGCATGTCAAGTGCCAAAAACTGACAGAAAAGTACCATAAAAGTGTTATTAAAAAGTCCATATGACTCATGCAGCTATATTACAAATCTTCCAAAGCCATGCGATAGCTCTGTGAAATTTAATCCGCTCTTGGCTGATAATTTTCCACTTCGTTTTTGCTCTGAAATCAAATGTGGTGCCATTAGTCATTAGAGACTTTTGCGGAACTTTTTTGTGGTGCATTTTATGGTTCCATTTACTTTTATTATACTGAAAAGAATGGACAATTCTGCAAAAACATGTCTTTTACAGAAGAAAAAACCTCTTACAGGTTTGAAATGATGTGATGTTCGTTTCACAGAATGTTCATTTCTGAGCGAACTATGCCTATATTTATCTAAGATGCGTCCCGACTTCCTTTATTCTCCATCTGTGAGGGAAATTATTCTCTTTTACCCAAAAGAGAATCTCGAGAGCACCGTCTCTTACATGGGAATTTGTTGAGTCACTCTACAGGACTGCAGATATCATAGCAACCACGCCAAAGATTTCTCCACAGCTCACCATGAACCTTGTGCTTCTGTGTTGCTGTGGTGTTAGCAGGCAAAAATGGCCTTGCTTGTCCAGAGATTTTATGCCTCATTAGAGCAGCATATTATCCTGGGAGGGAGAGCATCAGCTTCACGGCACCAAGGTGTGTGAGCTGGATGTGACGCACACAAACTGCTTTACAGATGCTGTGGCAGCCTCTCTACCTGGCTGGGTTCTGCCGGTCACAGTAAGTTAAGGGTCATTTGCTCCAGACGTGCCTGTTCTGCCTGCCTGGACCTGACGGTTGCAAAGTCTGAGCCAGTGTTGCATAGTTCAGACAGGGTCTGTCACCTTTGCAGTATTTTTTACCATCTCATAGCCTAATATTTCATGAAACTGGATTTATTTTCTTTGCATTCAGTTTTAATTTGCTTTCCTAGTATTTTTGTGCACAGATCATTCACATTATTCCAAAGAAAAAAATTGTGTCTTAATTTTTAGCCAACAATTTTCTCTTTTTTCTTTCTCAATTAAAAAAGTAAAATTGGTCTGCAAATTCCATTTCATGTTGACTTTGATTTTGTTTTAGTAGCACTTTGTGCCACATTTTGTATTTTATTTTTTTTCTCATTAAATTTGCAGAACTTTTCCTTGATGGACTACATTGGGCTGTAAGTGTGCATTCTATATGTTGGCTATAAATGTCAAAGTTGTCACTGATTTATTTAATATGTCAAGCAATAGTGTGAGTTTGGGGAAGGACTGCCGTTCAATGTCTCTAATAACAGAGAGGAGTGGGGCTTAAGGGGTTTCTTAAATTACAGATTTGATCTGCTTAATGATCTGTTTTCACAGATTAAGCCTTAGGTTGGTAAAATGGCATGATATTGGATTCAGCTGTTACGCTGGATTTTTAGTCTCATTCTGCTTGTAGAGGACTCTGTCTTGAGCAGTGTTGATCTGTTCTGCACTGATGGCCAGCATCAGTGTATGTGGAATATGTGGTTTCATCCTTTATGGACTCTATATAGTGCATATTTTCCCTCTTTACCTTTTAGCTCTATAAAAGCTTCCATTTAGATATCTGGTGTCCTTTTGAGTGAAGAATAAGATTTTAAAGCTTCTAACTGGCCACTGCAAAGGACTTTTATTGATAGAATTAACATATGAACTGGAAGTGATATGAAAGGGAAGTTGATTTGCTTTTATAGCGGAAGGACAAAAATGTATAGTTAATTATTTTGGGGAGTACTTTATAATAACTTATATAATAAGTTACTTAACATAAGGTGATATAATTTATGCACCACTAGTATATCCAGGTAAATTTATATAAATAATGTTTGACATATTAAAAAATACAGTGAGTTTTTTTTTCTTTACTTTTATTCAGCAAAAATAAATATATGTTTTTTATAAGGAAATATCTGAAGGATCATGTGACACTAAAGACTGGAGAAATACATTTTAAATTTATTCAGATATAAAAGAGATATTTTAAATTGTAATAATATTTCACAATATTTTTGTTTTTTACTTTATTGTTGATCAAATACATGCAGCCTTGGTGAGCATAAGACCGTTCTTTCAAAAACATGAGAAAAATCTTACCCTAAAATTTTGAATTACATTGTTTAACAGATCAGTGCTTGATGTATATTCAGTTATAAAAATACACTATATTGCCAAAAGTATTGGTTCACCCCCTTCTAATGAACAGGTTTGACTACTTTAGTAATTTCCATGAGTACAAATCTTAATGTTTAAGCATATAATGATATTCTAGGGAACTGTGTGCTTCTAATTTTAAAGCAACAGTTTGGACAGGACCCTTTTCTATTAAGACTTTTGGCAATATAGTGTATATGAATCAAATTGTGACATTTCTAACCATTTTAATGCATTATGTAATTATATATCATATACTATATGCTATTGTCACTTGCTAATCCAAGAGGAGAAATCAAACAGTCACTAAAAGACAAAACAAAAGACTTTAACATGACATTGAGCCTTAGGAGATCCCTGTACATTGCAGCCTTTGAAAAGGACATTGGGCTTTAACTATTGATTTTACCTCTTTCTCCCAACAACCATTATCTGAACAATAACAGCAGTGAGATCTCTTCATCCTCATGTAATTGAACGAGAAATAAAGGAGGTGGCGTCGTCTCGGCAGGGTGATGGATAGGGCTATTCAAAGCGTGTTTTCATTCAGCAAAGGCCATCTTCTTCACCTCTGGCTTACACTTCTGTACATTTATTCGAGTTATTGCTGCATAATCCATTGTTTTAAATCTAAGCACATGCTGCTTGAAACCAATTACTGAAGCATCATGTTCTTGTGTTTTTTGTTTGTTTGTGTTTTTTAAGAGTCTCTTGCATCATCCGTTGGACACAGCGTGGTTTCCAGGTCAGCCTCCCTTCATGCTGCAGGCTGTTTTGCTATGTCCCACTTAATTACAAGCCTGGGAGTCGTGTAATAGAGAGAATGCATGGCCTTACTGCACTCCGCTAATACCAAGAGACATGCTCGCCCAGGGCGTGCCAGTGTTGTAGTGTGCACCCTACGCCACAGATTACTGTCTTCATTTCTTTCTGTGTTTGTATATGTGTGTGTGTGGGGGGGTCTTTGTCTTTCTTCCCTAGACGAATGGCGTAATCAGAAGCTGTTATGTTATTTTGTATATTTAGTGACCTGTGAATTTCACCGCAGATTGTCTTGTGGTTGCCATCGATGTGTGAAATCTAAAATATCTTGTTAAGCATACATGCATACAGAGATATATGAAAGAGAATCGCTTGGAAAGCATTATGTGTATTTTAAGCACCATATTTGTGTACTAACATCTGATAAACATCTCCAAAATGATTTGAGATTAGAAGTGTCACAAAAACATCCGTAGAAAGCTATTCTGACATCCATCAGGAAAATTATAGCCATGTACTGAAGATGAAAAAAATGGCACATTCCAGATGAAAACAGATTTTTAATAGATTTCTTAATGATGTATGTGAGCAATGTATTGAGTCTGCAGAAAGCTAAACTAGCAGTCGTGTGTTCCAGCAGTGAATATTTCTGAGAAATAATTAAATTCTTTATTTTCATAAACCTAAATATCTTGGCTACAAAAAAGATATTGTGTATTTCTTATGTTGTTGATCAGGAAAAGATGTTGCTTTTTAAACATAAGTTCACAATGAAACCCATTCAATAACCTGTTATTAGTTTTTCAGCTGAATTTAATGGTAAGCAAATGAGAACAACAGAAACAATCAAACTAACAAAAGAGCAATAATATGCAAGGGCCGTGACAAGTTCTGGTTAGTCTAATGCAGTACACATAGCGTGTTTTAAAAAAATAAAAAATAAACAATAAGAATGAAAAGTAGATAGAATAGAAATAGAATAGAGAATGATAATGTTACATGGTCAAGTTTTTTTAGTAAAAATAAAACAAGTAGATAGAAATAGAATAAAGAGTGCTAGTGTTAGAGGGTCAAGTTTTTAATAAAAAGAAGAGCATAGATTGAATAGAAATAGAACAGAGAATGCTATGTTAGAGGCTCATTAAAAAGTAAACAAGTAGATAGATTAGAAATAGAAATAGAATAGAGAATGCTAGTGTTAGAGGGTGAAGTTTAAAAAAAGAAAAAGAAAACAAGTAGATAGAATATAAATAGAATAGAGAATGCTAGTGTTAAAGGGTGAAGTTTAAAAAAATAAAAAGAAAGCAAGTAGAATAGAAATAGAATAGAGAATGCTAGTGTTACAGGGTGAAGTATAAAAAAAGAAAAGAAAACAAGTAGATAGATTAGAAATAGAATAGAGAATGCTAGTGTTAAAGGGTGAAGTTTAAAAAAGAAAAAGAAAAGTAGATAGATTAGTAATAAAACAGAGAATGCTAGTGTTAGAGGGTGAAGTTTAAGAAAGAAAAAGAATAGTAGATAGATTATAAATAGAATAGAGAATGCTAGTGTTAAAGGGTGAAGTTTAAAAAAAGAAAAAGAAAACAAGTAGAATAGAAATAGAATAGAGAATGCTAGTTTTAGAGGGTGAAGTTTAAAAAAAGAAAAAGAAAAGTAGATAGATTAGAAATAGAACAGAGAATGCTAGTGTTAGAGGGTGAAGTTTAAAAAAGAAAAAGAAAACAAGTAGAATAGAAATAGAATAGAGAATGCTAGTTTTAGAGGGTGAAGTTTAAAAAAAGAAAAAGAAAAGTAGATAGATTATAAATAGAATAGAGAATGCTAGTGTTAAAGGGTGAAGTTTAAAAAAAGAAAAAGAAAACAAGTAGATATAATAGAAATAGAATAGAGAATGCTAGTGTTAGAGGGTCAAGATTTTTTTCTATAAAAAGAAAAAGGTAGATAAAATAGAAATAGAATGCTAGTGTAGTGTTAGAGGGTCAAGTTTTTTTTAATGAAGAAAATAAGTAGATAGTATAGAAATAGAATAGAATGTTAGTGTTAGAGAGGGTCAAGTTTTTTTATATAATAAATAAAAGAAAACAATTAGACAGAATAGAAATAGAATAGAGAGTGTTAGTGTTAGAAGGTCAAGTGTAGATTATTATATTAAACTATTGTTTTGACCTACAGGTATTATATTTCATAATTGTATGAAATTACAATATTTATTGCTTAGAATGTAATGATAATATAATGATATTAAAATTTTAGTTTGGAGAATTGTGACAACAGTCCTTGGTCCCCCGTTCGTCTTTGTAAGGGAACTGGTGCACCTCTTTATAAAAAACAAACCTCTTAAATAATACATGTGCAAGTTGTCACTATTGACTGATATTGATTAAAGGCACACTGGAAACCACTGCCCCCTAGTATGTGGCATCCCAGGAGATGGGGGAGGGGTGCAGCGAGCGGCTACGGGATGGTGGTGGGGTTTGGTTTGAAGACATGTGTGATGTGAGGGCTGTGGCGGTCTGCCCATAATGGATTAGCCTCATTAAATTCAAACCTGCATTCCTCACAAAGAGACACCCACGGCAGAGCAGCACGTCCTCGCTTCCTTCAGTCCGTCTATCCTTCTGGTTTTGTCTCCATCTCACCCTGTCTTCCCCCACGGTACTCCATCTATCTGACAGGCTTTCTATCCCCCCACCTATTTTTTATTTTTATTAGTTTCTGCAGTCTCCGCACCCCACTAAAACCTGCACCGTATTTCTGCTTTTGACCCTCTAGCAACCTCAAATATCAGCTATGAATATGACTGTCATGTACATTCAGAGCATTTCTATGATTGGCCAAGGACTTTCACTGGTTATTGATGGATATGTTTTTTTTTTCTTTTCATGAAACAACGGTTTTATCTCTCAAGGTTTGCATTTAATGGCAAACTGAGCAAGCTTTGCAGCTTATTTAATCCTATGGAAATTGCTCAGAGCTTCATGTAGCTTTTATGTGGTCATAAAACCTGTTACATATTCTGCGGTTTCTAAAGACTGTGCATATTTTGTTAATGGTAGATGCAGATACCAGCTGCATCTCTTTCTCAAGATTTTTTATGATCACATCCAAAATTGAGCTTCCATTTTCTTTCTCTTAACTCTTTGAAATCTATACTATTTAGTGCTATTGAATCCAGTACTACCTTTCATATAACAGTTTATTAGATCGTTTTAATAGGAGATCAGCGGGTTTCAACGGTAAAGGAACAGTTCAGAACAGGAACAAGCTTCTTTTTTTTTCTTTACTGTATTGGTCAGTATTGGTATTTTCAGCTTTAGCAAATCTCAAAATTAATTTTCAGAGACAGTACATTTATAGTGCCTGAACTACATTTTTTAGTTTTTCCTTTTTAGTGTTTTATTTTAAAAAATATTTAAAATAGATATATACATTTATCTCTGTCAGCCTAATTTATGTCACTAAATATTCAAATAATTTTTTTAATTACACCAAAGGCCTTGATAACAACGCGTAACCATCAATACAGTGTTAAATAAAGCTTTCTTTTTGACCCAGCAGTTCAATGACACTCTTTTTTTGGCAACATTTCCCTCCTTGTCTTCATTTCACTCTCATTTTGAATGCTTGACATGGTACATTATAGATCGGGCCTGTGAATGATGTATAATAATGAAATTCTTGTAAGCAGGGCTGTGTTTGACATCTTCACAGACAAGGACGGTGACCTCTCTATCCCAGAGATCTTTATTTGGAGGAATCACTGAATCCCATTGTTATGATATGAAGTAATGCTTGAGCCAAAGGACAGAATAACCTTCTTGATAAAACAACTTCCAGCTGAATGACTTCTGAATTTAAATTCAACACAGTATAAATAGAAATGCTCAGGTATTGTTAAAGCAATGTTCTGGAGTCAGTTCAAGTTAAGCTGTATTGACAGTATCTCTGACATGCTGTTGATTATCTTAGGAAAGGAGTCATTCTTTTTATCAAATCAAACACATGCAGCAATTAAGTCTAGTCCGGTTCACAAACAAATGACTCTTATGAGCCAGTTCTTTTTAGTGAATCAAATGCATTCAGCAAGTTAAGTGTAGACTCTTTTGAATCAAACCACATCCAAGCTGTATGTGAGACTTTAAGACTTTTTGTTTTAGATTTTTGGACCTTTTTTAAATTAGCTATGAGTGAATGTCTGTGTAAAGTTAAATACAATGTTGGAGTTCCTCTGTCTGTAACACATAACCAAAAGATAATTTAATAACTTTACAGGTCAAATCACACATACTTTTCTATATAAGAATTAATAGGGGTGCATTAAGAAAAATATGAGCTTCATATTTCCGCTTTTAAACTCCGTCTTGCTCCATAGACTTTCATTGTCTGCATAGACATTCTTCTTTTTACAAACTGAGGGACAGATTGAAATAATTTCATTGGTAAATGACAGCATAGCAGAGATACTGTGAATTAAGCTTATAGTTTGAAGCTGGAACATTCTTTTAATTATTTTAAAGAAGTTACATCATCAACTTAAAGCAAACTATAGCAATGAGTTTAATATACAATGCCTATGCAACAACATATATGTATTTCAGAGGTATTTAATCTTGCAATTTGTTCACTGTCTAAATTGTGAGACAGAAACAGTGAAAGCAAACTTTTGGATTGAGCTAACAAAAGTAGTGAATTAAATTAGGAATTGCAGAATAATGTGATAACCTTCAGATTTTTTGCTATTTCTTGCACTGCTTTATACAAAATAGAGTTTGCAAAAGAGTGATGGTGCAGCTGAGGATAAAACTGAATTGATGGATTGCAATTTACATTTTAAAAGATGGCTTAACTTTGCACTGTCGTTTTGACAGCAGAGAATGCTGGTTAGCTCTAGTAATGGGGCTTTTTGCAATGACCATGACCTGAGCAAATTGATTTACTCTAGGAAGAGATGTCTTTCTAATTCACACTCAAATCCAGGAGGATAGCAGAGAGAGGAACAGCTTGAACGCAGCTGTCATTTCTGTCACCTAATTTTTCTGTGCATTGTACAGTGGTTGAGATGAGACCAGTCATTACACCGCCGTCACTCACGGCCTGTCAGCGTTCTGCAGATCCCGCCCCGACAGCTCATCAGCTTCTGGAATTTTCCAAACGCCTGTACCATACTGATCACTCATGCTTCATAATTGCCTGAAATATATTACACGAGGTATGGCAGACCATATAAAGGCAGACCAAAAACAAACCCATGTGAGCCGGAAATTGTCAATCAAGTTAGTAGATTTTCTACTTTTTTGACAGAAATTCAGGGAGTAAATGAGCAGTTGAATATAAATATCTAGTCATAGAGTTGTAGCTAATGCTCACTAAAGCTGGTTTAAACAACACATGTTAGCTGCACATATTAATTTTGCTTCCCATATTAAAAGGTTACAGAATTCAAACTAAGCACATAAACTATAGACCTTTTTCTCTAATTGATTATTTTTATTTAATCTAATTTTGCTAAAAAGCTGCAAGGCAAGTTTATTTATATAGCACATTTCATACATAGTGGTAATTCAAAGTGCTTTACATAAAAGGAAGTGAAAAAGTAAAAAAAAAATTAATAAAAAAATCACAACAATAAAAACAAGGAATTAAAAAATAATAATAAAAACAAGATATAAAAATTTATTTTAAAAGAATTTTAAACAGTTAAGTATAGAACATGATTATACATAGTGCAATCAGTTCAGATAAAAATAATAAAAATAATTTTATTTATTTTTTTATAAAAATAAAAAATTATAAAAATAATCAAGCAAACCACACTGTAAAAAATAAATCATTAAAAATAGGGTATATTAATATGAAGGAATATTCTGTATTTATTATTTAAATACAGAATATATTAGAGTATTCACACATTGTTTGAAAGAAAAAAAAATTAAATATATTATATTATATTATATATAATTTATATATATATATATATATATATATATATATATATATATATATATATATATATATATAATTTTTCAAAAAAAATATTTTTGGGAAACAGTGAGTGAATACTTAAATATTTACACATTTCTGTGCAAATTAATTACTAATTGGATGTAAATGTGATAACATGGCAGAAGTCCTGTTTAGACATTTCTCTAATTAATTTGAAATATTTAATCTAATTTTGCTATGAGGCTATTAAACTAATTTAAGCTAAATATCATATAAATATTTTCTCTGTTAAACTGTAGGTGAATACTTTAATAGCTGCTCATTTCTATGCCAATTAATTGCTATTTGGATGTAAATTTGATTGTCTTTTTCAGGTGAAGTACATTTTGTTTCAGTCAAGTTATAGCATAATTATCAGTAGCTCACTCCTGATAACCATTTAATAATTTATGAGAGGCAAATATTCAATATTAATGTTATTTTCAGTTTCAACGTGTTTACGCAACCTGCAGTTGTGCTTAATGTCTATTACGCACCAGTTACAAGAGCTATGTGAAACGGGCCTAAGTGTGTAACTGTGTCTGGCAGATTCACTGGAGTTCAAGGATCAATGACAAATCAAATGATCAGATAAGCCTTTGCTATAATACGCAGTAATCTTTCAAGCAGCAGTTCTGCGTGGCCACTGCAGTGGTTTTTATATTCTACCTACCCCACTTCAGTTTTTTTAAATGGCCACACATGCAGATGCACACAAAATTGGCATTTCTTCACAGGGCTTAGTGCGGTTCACTCTCGTTGAGACTCTAAGACAGGTTTTTTGTCTCCTTTGTCACAGCTTTCTTTTGCATTTGAAACAGTTTCTCATACCCTTGTGAGTTAGGCTTTCATTCGTGACACTTTGTTTATTATAAGGTCTTATTGAGATGCTCACTACCGTGCAGAGTGTATATGCAATTTTGTGCTGTTGTCCCTCAAAACATCTTACCAATCATCATCATTTAATGACAAGGTAATTTGTGTCAACAACTTGTGGTCTATAGAGGGAAATTGCAGACGAAATTGCACCAGTTATGAAAGCAGTCAGTCGCTGGGTACAAAAGCTAATCTTACCCTCTAGAGTTGCCATAGTAACAAAGATAAATATTAAGTACAATTCAATAAGCCATTGCGCTTTTCTCTCGTTACATACACATTAATGAATGCACATCATCAGTGTGTGTACCTTTTGAGATCACGTTCGAGCTGTCACAGTGAGTGCGGCGTTTCGAATTGACGGGTACCGCATGACCCTTTGCGAGAGCAACCGTGACTGAATTAAACCTGTAACAATGTCATCCAGCACCTCCGTAATTAACACGTTTTGCAGTTATGTTGTCCTGGCGGGTTGTTAGCATAGTTACTGGAAAACTAGGTCAATATGATGCGTCATAATTCCAGCCTGTAAGGCAACAAATTGTGAAAAGGGAAATAGTGGGGGCGGTTTTATGGTTCTGCGCGTGTTCAGTGGTCTGTAGTTGTAGCTAATGGAGCCGGAAGAGACAGGAGGAGAATGTTAACAACGCTGAGGGGAATGTTAGAGGTCGCCGACTGAGCTAACAGAGTGAAGGGACTTCCTGCGTTCTGCTACAGCCTGAGATTATTAAAGGAATTAACATTGTTACAACGATTTGTTTCTTCTGTGGAACACAAAATAAAGTATTGTCTGCTTTTATTAATCAAAATATAACCGCTCGTTTCAGAGTGAAGCACGGCACTGTGCTTTTTGTTTTACACATAAACATTTCATGATCCAGTATTTTCTGTGTCTCTGAGTGGCACATTTTTCAGTAAATGCTGCTACATATAAATTAATCTCTGCATTTAGGTCGCTTACAATGTGCAAATTACAGCAACCGTCTTCTCAAACTTTTATAAGTAGCCCTTTTAAACCAGCTGTTGTCAACAAAAGCTTTAAAAAGCTAATAAAAAGCTTGATGGTTTAATGTTGAACGTGAAGAAATTAAGGCAACCATAAATATTAGTACTGTAAATTTACAGTTGTCCAGTAAAATAAATGTATATGATTTTTCTTGATTTTTATTTTACAGTGAAATATTAGAGTGAATATGAATATTTCTTATTTTCTTTAATAATTTATTTAATAATAATAATAATAATCAACTATTATTGTTATTATTATTAATGATGAATACAAATATTAAACAAAATAAGAAGTCTTACTGTTTTATAGTATATTAAAATCAGTAAAATGGCCTAATTGTGCATTCCTACCAGCAAGCACAGTAAACCTGGAGCTCTTCACTTAAATTTTCAATCACAGTTTTTATCAGAATCACAATTAATAAATCATCCAGCCCTATATTTAAAGTGCAAGGGGTCCAAAATTATTTAGTAATTAGCAGATGCTTACAAATGAGGACAGTGGAAGCATTCAAAATCAATGATGATCAAGTGCTAATAAATAACATAAACATAACATAATATATATAGCAAAATAACATAAACATAATATCACTGTAGTCCAAGTCATCTGAAGAAATTGTGTTTTTTTTTGTGTGTGTGTCAATATTCAAATACTGCTTCTTTTCAAATACAACAACCTTAGACATAACATGTCAGGTTTGGAATATAGCACATGGCTTGTACAGACTACTTTTATAGTGTTGTTGTCATGTTCGTTGTCATGTTTTGTCATATTTCTCCTTTTGTTCTCCAAGGAGGGAAGAAAATCATGGGTTTGGAATGGCATGAGGGTGAATAAATGATGACAGAATTGTAACTTTTCTTTCAAATTGTCCTGCATTGCGTTTTTAACCGTCATTACGCATTTCTATTCACATAACGTGCATTCAGACATTCAGCAGATCTGCTGAGAGTTTCTTTACCGTTTATAATGATAGCTAGCAGAGCAGCTACATGACAGATATGAGAGGCAGCTAGCCACATCTGCATCATTGCATTCATAATTATTCTCAGTCTGTTGACAATCCAAGAGGCCAGCCGGGAAGTCAGGCCCTGTTATTGCAATCTTCATTCTGCTTAAATGCCCCAGGGAGCTTATATATGAGGAATCCTTTCTGAGGAATACGAATTAATATTAAAAGACTTCCACAACTCCATGAGACAGGTGTGGGACCATTAGGTGAAGCTGCAAGATGACAAGTAATTGCTCTTAGCTTGCTCACACACACACACACCTACACGGGCGTAAAGCGGATAGAATGACACTGGAAAATGAATCACAGGCTTGCTGTAGGGGAAAGCTGTGCGTGGTGGAGAATAGCGAGAACATATGTCATTAATTTGTCTGCCGAGTGACTCGCACACATTCGATACGTTATGTTAAAGGTTGAGTTTGGAGGAGAGCCGAGCTGGTGATAGGAAACCCCTCTCTCTCCCGTGCTGCCTCTGTTATACTGCATGTCTTTGGGATATTGTGTCGTCCGATGAATTGTATTCCTGATGGTGTCTATAGCCAGCGCCCTACGCCCACTCTAGAGGACTCTGTCACATCACACTTCTGTCTCCAGCGTGTAACAAAGACATGACCTCATTGTTTCAGCCCTGAAGGACATGGAACCCACTTTGGTTTCTCCACCCAGAAAAGCCAGGAAGCTTTTTAATGCCTTAGTGAGAACATTGATGAACTGCTCAGAGGATTTTTTATTTTTATTTTTAAACCTTGAAGTCCCAATAATACAATGCATTCATTAACATGTTTAATGGATGCAAACCTTTACATCTGAATAGACGTTCAGATGTTACGGTCTATTCAACACTCGTTTGGTTCCAAAACGCCATTTTTTAAAAAATTGAGTTAACACCAAAATCAGTAA
This sequence comes from Acrossocheilus fasciatus, assembly GCA_036784905.1. Lineage (NCBI taxonomy): Eukaryota > Metazoa > Chordata > Actinopteri > Cypriniformes > Cyprinidae > Acrossocheilus > Acrossocheilus fasciatus. Next base: position 6,882,201 of record CM071945.1, on the reverse strand, counting down.
TGTATCTTGTCGCTATTGAAAAGTCCATTTTTAATTTTACGCAATATGCAATACCCGTCGTGTTACTCTGTCATGTTTTCTCCCTTTTTTTCCAAACCGCGACGAACACCAGTCTCCCTTCTCTGCAGAAAGCGATACATCCATTCAACCAATTTGTACTTTGTGATCAACAAACAAAAATGCTGCATGATAAATCGCATGTGATTGTCATGCGCATCTCGTCAGTAAAGCCGGTTTTGTGATAGCAAATCTCCATCACGTGCTTTTAGATGGAGTGACATTTAATACACAGAGCCGTAGATCACTGACAAGCTACGCAATATCACGTTCATAACCGCAGATAAATCGCATTCGATTATGAACACGATATTGCGTATCTTGTTAGTGTAAGTGTTTTTATTCATGCCATTAATGTTTTTGTTAATACAGTGTATAGCACTATTCAGTTAAATGAATGTAACATGGCAAAGATGAATGCACTTTTGGAAGTTGAATGTAAGGGAAATGTCATTTTGGAATTTCTGTGGACTAACGTGATATTGTTGTTCATGTTCTTGTTCATGATGAAATTTTCTTTTATTGTTGTAATTAATTTATAGAATTAACAAGATGACCCGTTGAATTCATTTTGGGAGCGATGACTGGTTGAATGTAGCCTATTTTTAGTCAAGTGCCTGTTTAAGATTAGTCTTGACCAAGTTCAGAGGCTGTCATATGTGGATCAACTTACTTTGTTGTGTGTTTTCAACAGTTTCAATATAAAAAAAAACTTTTTTTATTGATTCAATGATTGTATTTTGAAAAAAAAAAAAAAAGTGTCATGGATTTATTGCATTTTGGGGGAAAAAATGATCTCTTTTTATAATAAATCTTTGAAAATCAAAATCTGGATTTGAATTTTTAATGTTATTATAACCTAAAGATGGTACGTGAAAGCACTCATTTACAGCACAATGAGTGAGATGTGATATTGTAAACAGTTTAAGTGTACTGATTTTACCTATTGCTTTGTGTTTTATGTAAGTTGTACATTTACATTTACATTTAAACATTTGGCAGACGCTTTTATCCAAAGCGACGTACAATATGAGAACAATAGAAGCAGATAGACCATCGAGAGTGTATACCATACTGTATGTACATACCATACTGTATGTATTTTACAAATGTACAGTGGGCTCCAAAAGCCTAATAATTATTATATACTTTATTGGACTTTACTATATGTATATTGCTGATTAATCTTCTTTTTCTTATTTATCTGGATCAGTAATGCTTAAATTCAATCAGCCATTGTAAGCTCATCATATTAATCGTTTTAAGTGACGTGCTGCGGTCCGGGGTCTCTTCCTCCTCTTGTTGTTCATCATATTATGGCTTAAACTACATTTTTCTTATGTAATACACAATTTGTGTGGGTTGAGCACTGAGCCTGATGAAATGATCTCTTTAATGATTATTTTATGGTTATTAAAACCAGGACATGTTCACACAACAAATTCAATGAATAATTTCAAGTTGTAGCATGTTTTTAACAAAACATTTGAAAAGAAGCTAGTTATATTTTTTTGAAGAAAATGGCTGTGCTTGCTCTTGCTCTTGCCACCATGATGCTAGGAGTTATGGGTGGTTGGCAGGGCATTTCTATGTTGTTGCTGATGTGAGTTTTTTTAATGTGTTTGCTAGGGTGTTCTTGATGGTTAATTCAAAGTTCTGTCATGAAACTCTAGATGGCGCAGGCCTTTTCTAATCACACATCATTGCTCACATGACATCTGCAGCCAATGAGCTGCCACTGAAAATTAAAATACTTGACTAGTGCTTGCTGTAGTGGTTGGAGCGCACTTCAGAAACCCTTCTCCTTCCCCAGCTCCACCTGTATAGATCTTCTGCGAGGTGATTCAAGTATGCTATATATGGGGTCATATATGTTATATGTGCAGCAGCAGTATTCCTTACATGTTCAAAGCAGCATGTCTGTGGATATATTGGCATATCTCGGTACTTGCTCAGCCGCAGCAGCAGCATAGCAGATCTATTCTGCCAAGACCAAACACTTCAACATTGCCCTGTAGCCTATATTACCATGCTAAACTCTCAGAAAGTTGTCATGACAGAATTTATTTATTTTTTCTCTACCACTACAAGCATTGTTTTTAAACTTTCTGGTCAGTTTTGAGATTGAGCTTATTGCCCTTGCTTAAAGTGTTGTTTCAGACTAGTGGAAAGAAAAAAAACATCTAAAATAAATGTTTGAGTGTTTATTGCACTTTATCTATTTGTCTGTAGATTTAATCTACAATACATGTCTTTAAAGCGCACTAAAAAAGACATCCAAAATCCTCTCTTTATAAACTTTGACTCATATCGATAATATTTTGTTCAGATTTATATTCTGGAAACATTTGCAAATTAATGCATATTTAATTTGATAATGCCTCATGCATATTTAAACACATCATTTCAGGAATGCAAAAAAGGTTTGCAATTTTTAATGTAATTAATCAACTGAGGAAGTATGATGATATATAATAGTTTTTTTTTTTTTGCCTTATTCATTTGGGATGTCTTGCCTCCAAAGGCATTTGTAACATGGCACATCTTAAAACACAGAGTTCATGGTGCATGACCAAGACATAGTTGGTAATAATGAAACTGACTAAATCGTGAAATATGTCAATATAATAATATTATATAATAAATAATAAAAAGTGCATAATTTGTCTATGATATCCAGTTCTTTTCTCTAGATGTTAGATGTAGGTGTGGGGTCACCGCAGTTTTAAAATCTAACAAATGGCTTGCTGACCAAAAAACCCTAAGCATGAGCAATAGTGTAATAACCAAGCATGCTGTAATTGTTTTTAAGTATGCACTACTCAGGTCAAGGTTTACTGAGCATACATACACCCACCCACGCTTCCAAACAGCCATTTACCTCCAGCAAACATGCATGCTGGGAGATATTGTCTTTACTTTTGGATGTAGATTTTCCAATGCAGGGAAGAGGCCAGTATATCACAAAAGCCACAGGACAAAGGCCACACACACACACACACACACACACACATGCTCACAGAGGGAAGGGGGCAGGGCCAGCTCACACTGTTCAGCCTGCTTCCGTTGCACACAGCAGCAGTCCAGCCAACACAACGAGAGAGAGAGAGAGAGAGAGAGAGAGAGAGAGAGAAGGATCGGTGCAGCCCACGGTCTGTGGCCCACTTTAAATATGAGTGGGGGGTTTACAGCAGCTCCTCTATGAGAGTGTGACAGTTAAAACAAGGAGGCCGGAGCGAGACGAGAGAGGAGAGAGAGAGGCGGGGCCGTGTAGATTGTGTGTGTGTGTGTGTGTGTGTGTGTGAGCCGCTGCGAGTGGGGCTGCGTGTGTCCGCTGTTCCCAGTGGCTCCAAGCCGCAGCAGAGGTAGCAAAATGGAGCTGTGAGCAGCCTTCCTCATCCTCGTCTTCATCGCCAGGGGACCAGGGATCGTGACAGCATGCCTGGTGAGTATTTCATCCCAGAATCCCTGTGGTTTTGACAGGCGCACTGTAGATCTAGATCTTAGCGGATGGAGTGCATTACGGGAGCGCTGCATTGTGCTTGAATGGCATCTCATTACAGAGCTTCCATGCTGAAAGAATGAAAGCGGGCGAGAGAGAGATGAGGGACTAGTCACAGTGCTCTCCCAGCCTTTGTGGGCATTATCAGGGTATTAATCGATGGTAAACAGAGCGCTGCTGTGGTCAGCAGGGATTGTGGCCGGGAACTGAGGTGTTCAGTCCCTATGAACGGATCAGGGCTTTTAACTCCGCGCAGCTTCCCCGTTCTGTCCTTTGTGTGGGAGCAGATGTACAAAAATGCACGCTGGGTGTCAGTTGGAGGCTAGAGGTCTTCATGACTGCTTTTGGTAACGTTTTTTCATTTAATGGCACAGGTTGTGAATTGATATTATGAGATCCATTATTCCACCCTGTTACTGGGTGGCGACATGTGCTGTTTGACATCCCAGTGTTCCCTATGTGGAATGGGCGGATCTGATAATCAATGTTTGAAGAGATTCGGTGAGAGAGTGAAGATTTTTGCAATTTGTAATTCATTCTTAAAAATAAAGATTTTCACAGTTTTGGTTTTCCAAAAAACCTTTCAGTGAACAATTCTTAAATGACTTATTTTTTCTTAGTGTGAAGAACATTTTAAAATCTGAAGAACCTTTTTCTACTATTAAGAACCTTTTGGGGATGGTTCTAATGTTCTAATGTTCTAATGGTTCTATGAATGTTAAAGGTTCTTTAATGGCATCTATGGTTCCATAAAGAACCTTTAACATTCATAGAACCATTCGATTCCCCAAAAGGTTCTTAATAGTAGAAAAAGCACTTTGTTTTTGAGAGTGCTTGATTTAGCTCATCTGTAGGTGTGTATTTACAAGGCTGTGTTATTTAGCACAAGTAGCTCCATGGTGAAGACTGAGAGTATGCTATGAATATGTGTAGTATTTATTCTAAATTATGAGTACTTTGCTTTATGTTGTTGCCGTGATTTAAATGTTTATTGGCAAACAAAATGAATTAATTGACATTATGATGTGTTATCATTCTACATGCTGCTGGACAAATAACATCTTTGTCGTATGAGACATGTACTGTAAATAATAAATAGTCAAGTATGTTTTTGTTAATTAGAGGAAATCAATTTAAATGGTTGACACTCATTTAGTAAATAAACAAAAGAAAATCCTGCACACTACCAATATTTCCAAAAGTATTAAAAATATTTGTAGTGTGCTTGATTTTCTTTCGTTTTTTGACCTTTTTTGATCTCTTTTTCTCCTACGCACCTATCTATTGCCTGCTGGTGTGCGATGATGGATTGTTAATGGACACTCATTTAGTAAAAGAATTTGTGTATACAGTAATATACAGTGTGTATGTGTGTGTGTGTGTGTGTGTGTGTGTGTTTATTTATATATATATATATATATATATATATATATATATATATATATATATATATATATATATATATATATATATATATGTGTGTGTGTATGTATGTATGTATGTATGTATGTTTATAAATAAATATGTGTATATATATATATATAAATGTGTGTGTGTGTGTGTGTGTGTGTGTGTGTGTGTATGTATGTATATGTATATGTATACGTATATGTGTGTGTGTATAGTTGAAATATAGAGTTGAAACCATCGATTTAAGTGATCAATTTTACATCTTCATGTACAATATCCTGTACAAAATTGAAGATAATAATCAAATTTAACAACGTTTTTTTAAAGTCACATTTTTTATTATAACCATTGTTTACTTTGGAAAACATGTTTTTAAAGTGCTTTTTTCACCAGGCAAGTGCAGTGTGAATGTGCTATGCTGAGGACAAAATGAATATTCATGTTTTAGATTTTTTTTTTTTTTTTTTTAATTTGTAGGTATCTGTTAATTACTCAGTTAGAAGCAAGGTTTGGCATTTGTGTGAGTGTCTGCGTCTGACTCATTCTGTCCAAGCCAATCTAAGCCATTATCACTAGTTGTGTGAAGGATTTTTAAGGGCCCTCAAAATTCATGATGATTTCAAAAACCTTGTCACATAGCAGTTAAAGACTCGCCAAGGTTAGCGCAGAAATATCTTTCCATTTTAACTGCCTCTCTCTACACAACCATTTTAGAGCTTCAGTAATTCCTGGCAGTTCAAAAGCCTTGCTGGTTGTGAGCTGGTAAAATTGGGTAGAAGTTGACATGTCAAGCATTGGCAGACACATTTAATAGGCTTTCGCAGCTCTTTATGTTGACCTAAAAAAAAATATATTATTTAGCTGTCAGTTCTTAGAAATGGTCAGTTTTGAACCATGCTATGCCATGTTATAACCTTGCTAGTCAATGCACGGTAAACATCAACAGTTTGTCTAATTTAATGTCACCAGTACTGATTTAAGAATGTGCATTTAAACGTGAGTTCCATTATATGCATCCACAACTTTTGGTTTGTTTTTCTCCTACTTTCTCAAAAAAAAAAAAAAAAAAAAAATTTGTATTCCATGCCCCAAGAATCACCTAAATAATCTTCTTTGAGAAGATTCTTGTGGGTTTTAGGAGTGACCCCATATATAGTGCTGAGATTATGTAACTATTCTTCTGTGAACTCAAACACAGCTGTTGAAATGCAGTAATAAGCTGTGTACCAGGGTATTATGGGATGCTGAATAATTACATTGTTCACTGAGCTCCCAAATGTTTTTCTGATTATAAAATGAGAGGTTTAGTGAGATGTGGTACATGAGCTGACTGATCTAGTTCTTGTGTATCTTGTGTATTCATATTGCCCTTAAGGAATAATGGATAGTTTTGACATATTGTCATGTTTTTTACTCCAAGTATGCATCCAAGAGTGTAAGTAAAAATGACTTTAGTACTTAAAAGCAAATAAATAATACACATTTTTAGCTTTTGAAATCTTGGCTTGTGAAATTCTCTTAAATGTAGCTTGTTCATAATCTAAGCCTACAGTATATATACAGCCTATAGTATGTGTATACACACACACAACCACATACTACTGTTTAAAAGTTCAGGTTCACTTTTTAATGTTTTAAGAAGTACTCTGCACTGATGTATTCATTTGATCAAAATACAATAAAAACAGTAATATTGCGAAATATTATTACAATTTAAATAACTTTTTCTGTTTTGATGTATTTTAGAATAAAATTTATTCCTATGAACAAGCTGAATGTTTTTTTAGCAGCCATTATGCCATTCTTTAGTGTCACGTGATTATTCAGAAATCATTCTAATATGCCGATTTGCTGCTCAAGAGACTTTTCTTATTATCATTAATTCTTTGATAAATAGAAAGTTCAAATGAACAGCATTTTTTAAAATGCAACTTTTTTGTAGCAATATCTGTCACTTTACTGTTCTTGCTAGAGGATGCATCAATAAAAAGGTTTAATTTCTTTCAAAAATGCAGAACAGTTATTCAACACCCTTGTAAAACATTGCTGTAGTTGTATTGTATGTATTTCCCAGTTGCACTACAGGCTAAGTTTGAATTTCCATTAAACAGCACCGTATGCCAGGTTCACTGAGCCATTGTCATTCTCTTTAAAAATCTTGCTTGTATTGCTGGTTTCCTTGGCAGTCATTTCCTATTTGGAGCAGAGATCTCGAGGGAGGACTGCTTCCTGTCGGGGAGTGTGGGAACCGTTGGAGGCGGAGTACACTGTACACAGTCAACCACAGATATAGGACACAAACTTAGACCAGACGGCAGGCTGCACTCCACAACATGAATTTAATTACAGCATGCGAGGTCTGCGGAGTCCACAATCTGCTGCTGTCTATTCTTCCTCGCTTATTATTGGCTCATGAAGACGTACTTAAAGAGAAACCGTTTTGCTTGCCGTAATGTAGAAGTGCTTTTTTAATAATTGCCTATTTAGTGTTACCATTATTTTTTAAAGCTTTGTAGTGCAGTGATACATAGACTGTTAACTGCTGGTTGCTTACAGTTTTATAACTTTTAATTATGCAGTTCCTTAAAAAATATTCTTCTTTAGTAGAATCATCTTTTTAAAGCATAACATTCCATGTAAACCCAAGAAGAACTGCAGCAACGATCTGTAAATCCCTGCTCTGATAGCAAGAGCAGCATTTTTTTAAAATAGAAATCCTTGGAAATGGATTTGGGTGTGTTCAAGATGCAACAGATTGTTCCCTAGGGTGCTTGGAGACTAAGGCACTCCCTCGCTCTAAATGTTTTAGGCAGAGCGCTGTATAGTGAACACGGTTTCCAAACCTTGCGTCTGATATCTTGCAGGAAAATCAAGGATAATCACCACACTGGCTCACTTCTCTTGTTGCCTCTGGACTTGTTTTGTTTTGCACTGGGACCATGCTGAATCAGAATAGTAAAAAGTAAGTTTGGGAAATGTTGCTTCTTCCTGTTTTTCTCATCTTGATGGCTGCGGTTCTAGTGAAAAGTCTTGTTATTGACACTGGGTTTGATGGGATTAACAGATTAGCTGGATGTTTGACTGTTTTTCAGTAACTTGCAATTGAGTTTGTTGTTTCAGTTCATGCCGTGCCAAAATGTTTTCCTTTTTTTGTAATAGCCACCCAGAACGGAGCTTTGATGTCTGAATACCTAAGCAGTTATTGTAGTTTTTGATCCTGATGTGAATAGAAAGATTAAGCATTTTATTATAAAAATTAATTATGTACAGCATTACTAAAAACAGTTCCACTTTCAACGGTGTCCAAAACTGAGGTTCTGTTTAGCATTATATATTTGTTTTACTTCATGTTTCTTTGTTTTATTATTAATTTTTTTCAAAATTTCCATGTTTAAATTTGTACATACTGTATGCAAATGCCATTGTTTTCTTAAAATAAGTACAAAAAAACCAAAATGCAGAGAGATTCTGTAAATATAAACTTCTCTTTTGCATTTTAAACTGATAAGAAAACATATTTAGAAGTTTCTTTTTGCAAACTTGACCTGTGTAAATCTCAGCTCCATGGGCTCACATTTCCCATGAGTCATCACCAGCCTTCTCTGATCAGAGGAGCCCATGCATGCACAAATAGAACAAGTTTGTGCCCATGCAGATGTCTACTTGACCTTTGCATTATTTAATGCTACGAATGCCGTGTTTTGTCTACTAATAGATGATTTTCAGTGCTTATTTTTTTCATAAAAATATCCAATATTTGGATAAAATTTCTGCCTTCTTGTTCAGAGATGTGGATTAGTGGTTAACACAAGTGCATGCATTGATGTAGGGTTGTGCAATATCACGATTTTTGATCCTGGAAGATTGAAATGTATCCACGATCTGCTTTTGAACAAATATCACAAGAACAACATGTCATTCATTCAAATGAAATGTTAACTCAGCGGTAGAGTTACACTCATGGGAAACTGCACTTTGCAATCACAAAAGTTCATTATTTGCATGTGCTTTAAAGCCTTTCCAGTGAAATATTTCATTCGTGTGCTGTTCTGATGTGCGCTTTTTCTGAGCGCGTACACCTGAAGCAGGCACACACTAAAAAGCCTGTCAAACAGCACCTGATTACTGGACTACACTGTCTTTTGCGTTGGATTGTGCTAATACTGGCAAAAACACACACAGTTTGTATATAAACAGTTGGTTATGTCTAAAGTGAAAGTAAACAGTTGAGAGAAAAATGGATACGTATCTGTATATTAGATGCGTGCAAGTCTTAAAGTGACAGCAGACTAATAGTACTGAACATGTTGCCGCTTGTCATTAAAGAGATAGTTGAGCCAAAAAACTCAATTTTGTCATTATTTACTCACTCTCATGTTGTCCCAAACCTGTATTAATTTCTTTCTTGTGCTGAACACAAAATAAGATATTTTAAAGAATGTGGGTAACCAAAGAGTCCCCATTGACTTAGGAAACAAAAAACTGGGGACCAACAACTGTTCATTCATTCATTCATTCAGTTTTTAAAATAGAGAAAGTAGTTTGGCTGTACTGCTCAGACAACTTGCAAAATAGTAAAACCAACATGACAAAGAAGAATGATAAAATCATGAATCATGATTTTCCTGAAAAAAAAGTGATGTGATATTTTTGCCATGTCGCCCACCCCTTTATATATATACATATATATTAAAAAAATAACTTTATACTTGTATATATAATTATAGAAATATAGATATATGTAACTAACATAAGTTATGTATATCATAGAATTTAGTATTAAAATATTATAAAGCATCTTTATCATTTTCTGTTATGATGCATGTCTGTTTCCATTTCTGTTGCCCTTATCGACCATTCTCTAAATGCATAAAGCAAGTTTCCTTGACATTTTGGTCAATGTTTGGAGCAAACATATGTTCGCCTAAGGTCATGTGTGGATTCGCTGACACCACTGGTAGAGTCACTGGAGGGACGTTACATGAGTTTTATTATCAGCCTGCAGTCTGCAGTGTGTCATTCGTCAATCGTTTAAACGCACTCAGGACCTTAGAAGCACTGGCTTGATTTTATCTATTACATGTCAGAAAATTGAACAGATGAACTGTGGTATGCAGGACCTCAGGAGGGTAATATGGTCATCGTCCTGTGAGATTTGACTGAGAACAGTTTTTTATAGCCTTTGACTGATACCCTGTGCATTCTTATGAAACTAGTGGAATTTCAGAAAAATATCTGTATTTCTTGTGTTCTTTTAAATCCCATTCTGACTGTCATGAACCAGTATAGAGAAATGGGCCTGTAACTTTCTTGAGACTTTCCAAAGGAGTTTTTATGTTACACAATTTCATAACTCGTAATTTGATCTGCCAGCTTTAATTTCTGTTAGCAGCAGTATGCCTGTGTAATTCCATCATCTGTTACCCATCATCTGTGGACTCATACGAAAATCAATTTGGTCGCACATTTTTTTTTCCTCCTTTCTGGGTTGTACTGTCATAGAGCTGGGCGATATATCGCGTGCGATATGCATGCACATCTCGTCAGTAAAGCCGGTTCTTTGATTAGCGGTAAGTCTCCATCACCTGTTTTCAGATGGAGCGGCATTTAATACACAGAGCCGTAGTTCACTTACAAGCTAGGCAATATCGCGATTCATCTGCGATAATGAATGCAATATTGCGTAGCTTGTCAGTGACCTACGGCTCCGTGTATTAAATGCTGCTCTATTTGAAAACAGGTGATGGAGATTTACCGCTAATCAAAGAACCAGCTTTTCTGACGAGATGCGCATGCATATCGCATGAGATATATCACCCAGCCCTACTGTATAGTAATTTGCAGGGCTGGCAGGATGAGATTTGTGGATGCTATAACTTCAGTGACGTCGCAATAATAGATAAAGCCCCGCACCTCTCGATAGTGCAGAAAAGAGCAATCCTGGTTCTGATTTATGCAGTAAATACAAAATATATTGATACTATATCAGTTATCAGTCTGTATTATTTATTTATTTGGCATCATATCAATGAATATTCATATGTAATTTGAAAATGTTCCTGCTCATTATCCTTATTTTTATATTTATATTATCTTGGCCATCATTTGAATAATTTAATAACATTGTTAAGTGCAGTCATAATTCTCAGACTGAATGTCCATTTTTCGTACTGTTCATTTAAAAAGTTGTGATGCCTAAATTTCTTTGCGGCATTCAAAATAATTTTAGTTTTTAGTAATTTATTTTGTATTTTATTATATACCAAGAAGTATATATATATTTTTTTCATACCTGAGTTATTTTTCATAGCTTTGTCTCAGATGTATAATAATATTTCTTAGAAGAAATAAATACAGACTATAATGAGACATTTGTAGAAATATTGTAAGCTACAAAACGAATGTTGAAAGTTTTATGTTGAAAGTCGAATGTTTTAATATTTTTTTTTTTTAGGATTTTAAAGTGGTATATTGAAGTTCATGTTGAAATGAACATTTTATTGCACATTTTGATATCTTAGCAATTTAGAGCACAGTTTTAGACATTGTTGAGATATCTAAAACTTCAGGGAAGTTTTCTTACTTTTCTTATTTTTCTCATATTTGAGATGATTTTTCTCAGGAAACCCTAACAGCACACTTCATTTGCTCCATTTGCTCTTTCCTAATCTCATCATTGTCTAGGAGGAGCAATTAAGAAATTAGCAACATTTTCTTTCCTAAAGGAACATGGAGAAGACAAGTCACACTTCCTGTGTAAACACTTCCTTCTCAGCTTTTACTTTGTGTGTGTGTGTGTGTGTGTGTGTGTGTGTGTGTGTGTGTGTGTGTGTGTGTGTGTGTGTGTGTGTGTGTGTGTGTGTGTGTGTGTGTGTGTGTGTGTGTGTGTGTGTATGAGTGTTACTTCCTTTTCATTTTTGTGACAGTACTAGTCATCAACATGCTCTTGGTGGTCTCACTCAAACAGTTCTATCTGAGGGAAGGTCAACAACCTGGAGGGCGAACTTTGTTTTCCACTTCCTATGTAAGACACACCTCACTTCCAATTAGGCAAAGCTGCTTTTTGATGCCTCATTACAACTTTGTGGAAATGCCTCACAGCCTCATCATTTCCCAGGCCGCCGCCCCTCTTCGTCAGATATATCATGACGGTGCCTGGAAGCTTCGGCTTTTGTATGCATTGCAGCAGAACCGCTGACTAGTCAGGCGGTGAGAAGTCAGCAGCTCGTGCTGTGCTCACAGCAGCACGCCAACGTATTCCGATAGTTCCGGTTCGCATCGCATCTCACTTCTAATAAACTACAAATGCCTGTTTGACTCTGATGCATGTGTTCCTCTCTTCCTGTTTCACTCCAGTAGATCCCATCTGATGCCGAGGCTGAAGGAATCGCGGTCTCACGAGTCGTTGCTCAGCCCCAGCAGTGCAGTAGAAGCTCTAGATCTCAGTATGGAGGAGGAAGTGCTCATCAAACCTGTGCACAGCAGCATCCTGGGACAGGATTTCTGCTTTGAGGTGAGTCGGCTGACCTCAGTGCCCTGTTGAAGTCACAGCTCTGAATTAATTGCCAAAAGGACTTTTAATGTCCGACAAGTCTCAAAATAGCACGCAGCAAAGGCCCATTAAAACTTCATCAAGGCCATTAGCCAAGATCAAATAGTTTGCAGAAAATAGCATCGCTATCTAGCCTTTCCGCAGTTAAGTCATTGAGGGGCCACGGGTCATGTTACTGGATGATTTTCACGTGTTCTGCAGAGAAGGTTCACTTAAAACAGATGCTTATATAATTACAAGGTCAGAGGGTGCAGACAAAGTAAACTGTGATCAGGCATCGGTATGCAATAATTATTCACCTTAAAAAGGAGGGGAAAAAAAAAAAATATATATATATATATATATAGACACACACACACGTCTTTATATTTTGTGTAGTTACTCACTCCAAGTACTGTACTTGTAAACCTTTCTTGCTTCTGTGGAACTCCAAAAAGCACAAAAATAAGTTGAAAAGTAGTGCTGGGAAGCTGCTTTGAAACTTCAGCTTGCCAAGCAGCAAGCTAAGCATAATTTTAAGTCGTTAAACTACAGTCGTGCTGCTGTTTTAGATTACAATTAGCTAACTATTGTACATTAAAATTGCTTACAGAGGAATGTTTTTGTAAATAAAAAATACAATAATATATTATATTAAGTAATAATATAATATCATTTATTTAGAGCAGTGTTTTTATTTGCACAAAAACAATTGTTTTTGAAAAGGGTTTTTGAATTAATCTCAGTTAAGTAGTATGATACTTAAATCAAGCATCTGCATGTAGATCTTAATACCAGAAGGGCCTTCCTGTCTCTTTGCATCTCCTGCCCAAAGGGTGCAAAAGAGCCTGTCCCATCTGTCTGAACATCTCCTCTCATTCTCTCTGTGCTCTGTGAGGTGAGCTCTGAGAGGCCAATTCACATGGAGTCGATGACTGTTACACTGCAGCAGACGCCAGCTGGAAAGAATGAGACACTCACAGTTAGTAGGAGTTCTGCAGGGGTCAGCCAGAGGTCCATTATGGATTATGCTCTGTTTGCTCTATTTATTCCATCATTTATCATGTAAACTAGAATTATAACATTCAGAATTATATGGAAATTGAATTGTATTTAGTAGGGTACATTAAATTTGTGAAGTGGAAGGATGAACTGACTTTTTAAAATAAGCCTAATTTACATAAAATACCACACAGCCATATCAGCCTGCAGCCCAAGACCGGTTGCCCACGGAAGCTAAGCAGGGCTGAGCCTGGTCAGTACCTGGATGGGAGACCTCCTGGGAAAACTTGGTTGCTGTTGGAAGAGGTGTTAGTGAGGCCAGCAGGGGGTGCTCACCCTGCGGTCTGTGTGGGTCCTAACGCCCCAGTATAGTGACGGAGACACTATACTGTCAAAAAGCACTGTCTTTCAGATGAGATGTTAAACCGAGGTCCTGACACTCTGTGCTCATTAAAAATCCCATGACACTCATCGTAAAGAGTAGGGGTGTCCTGGCCAAATTCCTTCCACTGGCCCTTGTCAATCATGGCCTCCCAATAATCCCCATCCACTTGATTGGCTCTATCTGTCTCTCCTCTCCACCTGTAGCTGGTGTGTGGTGAGCGCACTGGCACCGTTGTCCTGTGGCTGCCGTCGCATCATCCAGGTGGATGCTGCACACTGATGGTGGTTGAGGAGAGACCTCCCATATGATTGTAAAGCGCTTTGGGTGTATAGCAATACACAATAAAGCGCTATATAAATTCATTCATTCGTTCAAAATATGACATTTTTGAGCTTAAAAGAATGTTTTGCCATTACATTGTAAATGTTTACAATTGCTTATTTTAAATATAATGCAGCTATTGCTTGATTTTGTTCATTCTTAGTTTTATTTTAAATCTGATTACATTTTGCAATCTACTTATTTAAAATATCTATATTTCAAATATTATTTAAATTTAAATATTTTACAATTATTTATTTTTGTTTAATATTTGTCACTTTATTTATTTTAAATGTTTATTTCAGTTTAAATATAATCTATTTAAATGTCTCGTTTTAAATGTATTTTATTTTTATTATATTTCACAATTAATTATTTAAAAATATTTTACATTGCAATCTAATTTAATTGCAATTACTTATTTTTTATTTAATATTTACTTCTTAATTTTTCTAATTGCTTATTTTGAATGTTTATTTCAAGTACAATTTAAATACAAAGGAGAAGCACCACTACATCAGCGCAGATAACGCCTGGTTAAACTAGATTTTAACTAGATTTTCAAATTAGAGCTGTTTTTGTTCTGAAACACAGCATGCAAAAGTCTCGCAACTGTTTAGTGAATTCACCCCTCTGTATTCAAACGTGGTCCAGTGCTTTTGTTGTCACCTGGATTGTGTGACTGTGAGCAGATGGCCTTTTCAGGATAAATTTTGGATATGAAAAGAATATTTGCAAAAGGCCTATGCATGTATCTCAACTCTCTGATATCGCATGTGATCCTGCTAATATGTTAGATCTAAGTGCGTTCTGTCTGATAGGGCTATTTGAGAGTTTTATTCTTCCTCCAAATGTAATTGCGCTCCACTCCTGGGAAACGCTTCATTGATTGAGTGCTGTAGCGTTCAGTGGATCTCTCTGCTCACATCCACCATCTCCCGATCTGCATTTCAGTCCTTTCTAGCTCCCTTAATGCACTTATCCACAAATTTGATAATTGTAATCTGTAATTGCAGGTAACTACTTCAACAGGAAGCAAATGCTTCTCATGTCGGTCGGCTGCCGAGAGAGACAAATGGATGGAGAATTTGAGACGTGCTGTACATCCCAACAAGGTAAACTGGATGATTCATCTGAATCCTGGGTAATTCTAGACAAGATGAGGTTTAAGCCAGTCAGCATGTTACTTTTTCATATATCCTGTCTCACATATTGACCGTTTCTGATCGACTTCTCTGCATTAACTCAGCTTAACTTGTTAAAGTACACAGGAGGTTATCTAATTCCTTTCTGCGGTTTACTGAGGTCACTGTAAAATGCAGTGTTTTCGTTTTTTTATATTCTGCAGGATAACACCCGTCGGGTGGAAAACATGCTGAAATGTTGGATTATCGAAGCCAAGGACTTGCCGGCAAAGAAAAAATACTTCTGTGAACTTTGTCTGGATGACACGTTATATGCACGGACTACCTGCAAACTCAAAACGGACAATGTTTTCTGGGGCGAACACTTTGAGTTCAACAACCTGCCCTCAGTTAAGAGCATCACCGTGCATCTTTACAAAGAAACGGACAAAAAGAAAAAGAAGGACAAAAATAACTACGTGGGCCTGGTCAGTATCCCTATAGCGGCAGTCACCGGGCGGCAGTTTGTGGAAAAATGGTATTCCGTGAGCACGCCGAATCCCAATAAAGGAAAGAGTCCGGGACCCATGGTCCGAATGAAATCTCGATATCAGAGCATGAGCATCCTCCCCATGGAGCTGTACAAGGAATTCGCAGAGTATATTACTAACAATTATATGTTAATGTGCTCGTTGCTGGAGCCAGCGCTAAGTGTGAAAAACAAGGAGGAGATGGCTTGTGCACTTGTCCATATCTTACAGAGCACAGGCAAGGCCAAGGTAAGATGATTGCACTGTATGCTTTTATGCCACTTTAAAGTAAACATGAAATCAGAGTTCACCCCAGTTTCTCTCCTAATGCACATTCCTGCTCTTGTACAGGATTCATCAGTTCACATTATTACAATAAAACTACTGTTGTACAGTATATACAACAAATACGATATGTACAGTGAGAAATGAGATCAAATAAATCATACATAAATCATAAAATCTTATTTGCGATTAGTGTAATTTTGAAAGTAAAAGTTATATTTATAATTTAAAAGGTATAATTTTTGTGTAAAATACTATGAATATTTAAATTTTTGTTTAATACATTTTTAGTTATATATTTATATATATTTAGTTATATATCAGTATATATATCAGTATTTTAGTGCCATGTAAAAAAAAAAAGAACTAATGTAAGATTACAAGAATAAAGTTGTAATATTTTAAAAAATAAAGTTATAATTGTGCGAATAAAGTTGTAGCATTGTGAGATTAAAGTTGTAATATTTTGAGATTAAAATAGTAGTATTGTGAGATTAAGTTGCTAGTATTTTGAGAATAAAGTCAAAATTAGCAGAACAAGTCATATCAATATAGGAGAATAAATTAATAGCAATATGAGAGTTATTTATTGCTAAAACTAAATCATCCACATCCATTTCTCACATAGAAGGTAAAGGTACAACGATTAATCAAAACATGAACTTTATTCTCAAAATATTAAAACTGTAATCTCATATTTATAATATATTATTCTTGTATTGACTTTAATGTTGTAATTCAACTTAAAACTCACATCTATTACTTTATTATTGTAATTTTTATTTTATTTATTTAGTATTTTTTTTAACGTGGCACTAAAACACTATAATTTCCAGAAGTTGTCACTCAGAAATGCATCGTATTCCATAATTAAAATGAGGTGCAAAGGCCTTTTCATGCTGACTATAAAAGTAAATGCGTTGCCTGACTGCATTTGTTATTTCTAGGAAGATTATTTAATTATAGACTCTGCAGTTTGCTGACAAACAAACGAGAGAGTGACATGACGATTTGTACATCTTTGTCAAGATTAAACACTCAACAATCATCGTGCTACTTTTTGTTCCCATGTTACACTCTGAGTTATTTTGGATTTTGAGGTCTTCGTATAAAAAAGCTGACTGACAGTGACATTTATTTTGAAGAGTTTTTTTCTGAACCGAAGCATTTGCCTAGTTGTGAGTGTTGCCATAAGAAACAAAACAGGACGTTCTAGGCCTTACTCTAAACCCATCAAATGTCCAACTGCGAAGAACGTAGGGATAGAGAAGAACAATAGACACGTGGCCTGCTTCCCTTCATTTAATCATGGGAGTGCTGAGCGCTATGATTGCCCTCATTAACTTGAGCACGAACGGCTCTGATACTCGCCATAAATCAGCCTTAGAATCAAATGACATCACAAACAAAAGCACGCCGTCTGACGCTTTGTCACTTATCTGTCATTATTGATCAAATGCTGCTAGAGAGAGTTGTTTTGCGATGTTTTTTTTTTTTTTTTTACTGCAGCACTCTGATGCCAATCCAAGCCATTGTTGCATCATTACGGACCTGCACAACAATTTGCCGTCCAGTTCGCTAGAATATGCGATTGCATTATTGTAAAGTGCCACTCTGAGCTTATTTGGAATTTGAGTCTGTGCAATGCAGCAATTCAAGCCCAAAGCACAATGTGTCTTGTGTTTAGACGTGCTTGAATGAGATTTTGGTATTTTGTTTGCCTTTTGTGTTGAATGAAAAATTGATTCTGTCCTTTTCAGCAGCCCGTAGCTGTTATTTTCCAACATTTTGCCATCATAGCGCACAATTCAAGCCAGAATGCATACAGTATTATGTAATTTTTCAGACAATCAACGAAGTGGCTGGTCTGTCATTACAGCAGAACTGTAAGTCAATAAGGCCACAGTCTTTCATTACAGAAGAGTTAATTGGTCAGGGACTGCATTGTCTCTCATTATACGAGGCCAGAGCTGGTCAGCCAATGCATTGTCTTTCATTAGCTGAAGCCTGGTTACTGTAAATAAAGTGCATTGACTTAGTCTCTGCATTCCACAGCTTCCTGTCTTTGTCTGCAGGCCTGCATGATTTCAATAACAAGGAGTGATTAGCCTGATTATGTGCTGATAGCACATGATTGAAATAATATCTGTCTGCATGGGGTATCTCGTTTTAAAATTGTCTTCAAATTGATATGCTGCATGCCAGAATTGTTGAACGATAAGCTCTCCATAATGTGTAGTCGCATAGTATGACATTCACCTTTATTGATCTAATAATTAGCCATCAAATTTGTAAAGTATTCTTGAGATGCTGTGCATTAGAGCTTTGCTAAATGTATCAAACATCTTTTGATGCACATAACTGTAAATGGTAAAGATACAGTATGTATTCACAGTATGTATTCAGTATAGAATGTATACAATATTATATACTGTATATATTAAGATATGAATTACATATGTAATACCTATTCAGGAGCTTTATCAACTATAAATACAAAGGGAATTAAATAGATATGAAATATCCATTGTTAGTTTTTATATTTATTTATTACCCCTTGTTGATTTTAGATAAATCTCCTATTATTTACATTTACATATTATTTACATACACCGTTTATACAGTAGGAATTCAATATATAATGTATACAATGTAGTGTGTCTGTATTATGTACTGTGTGTGTGTGTGTGTGTGTGTGTGTGTGTGTGTGTGTGTGTGTGTGTGTATAAAAACAGGGTCATTAAATTAAAAAAATCCAATGTTTTTTTTTTAAATATATATTTCTATAATTAAGTTTTCATATGTTAGTTTTTAATTAGTTTTTTTATTTCTCCATGTCAATTTTCGATAAAGCTCCTAAATAGGTATTATTTACATTTTTAAATATGCAGTAGTTACGGTATGTGTTCAGCATGAATAATATAATGAATAATATAATGTGTATGTATTATATACTGAATTTATACTGTATATCAACATTTAAATTATTAGCAATATTAATTTCATGTCTTTACATGATACCTTTTCATTTAGATTATACTGATAGCTTTATCCAAAGTTAAAAATTGCTGATAAATAAATCTAAAATATTCAATGTTTTTATATCTTATTTTTAAAATATAAAACACAATTGTTTTTAATGTTTTTTGTATTTATTTATTGCTCCTTGTCAATTTTATATAAAGCTCCTAAATAGATCATTTTAAAAAAAAAATATACCATTAATAATTATATTTTAAAAAAGTATATATATATATATATATATATATATATATATATATATATATATATATATATATATATATATATATCTTTCATGTGTTTTATATTTCATTATATTTTAAATTATATTTTATATAATTTCCTGCTGGCCTAAATAAATAAGAATTGCCCGTTTTGGCGACTTTAAATTGATCAAAGTTTTATATATTTATATATATATATATATATATATATATATATATATTATAAAAATATTTTGGCTAAATTATTTTTATCCACAACTATTTAAATCTTAGCTTTGTGATACACGGATACAGATCCAGTCTGTTTGTGCAGGAACTATTGATCGTGCTGTGTGAGGGTGTGAGCCGGTGGGGGGAGATTCACGATTATAACCTCACATAAAGAGCCAAAATGTCTGCTCAGGGTTTGTCCTGAGGGAAATTCCAAGTGTCAGGCCTCATGCTAATCAGCTTTTATTAATTCAGCTGTTGGTTTGCGGGCCAAACGGGTTCATGTGATCACGCACAGTGAAGAATTAAGCTGTAATGTGCGAGTCCGAAAGATTATTTATCAGCATGGCTGTGCACTAGGGAGGCGGGGCCTGTGGGACAGGGGTCATTAGTGGATCGCCCAGAGGATGAACGGACTCTTGAGGGCACACAATGCCATTTTAACAAGCCACTGCTTACTTATTCATGCCTGCCTCAAACCGTTGATAGCATGAAGCTTAAACAGGACGTTAACAACCCTTCCACAGGCTATTGGACAGCAGGAAAAATGGGAAACATGGATAAGTATCATAATGACTGAATGGCCAATGAAAACAATTTGAATTTACAGTATTTTAACATACCAACAGATTTCAGTTTTATTGGTTTGGTTTAATTAAATGAGCAAAATAAACAACAAAACCAACAATAGGTTGTGTCAGGTTATATATATATATATATATGTGTGTGTGTGTGTGTGTGTGTGTGTGTGTGTGTGTGTGTGTGTGTGTGTGTGTGTGTGTGTGTGTGTGTGTGTGTGTGTACATGTGTATATATATCAAAAGTGGCAGTAAAGACATTTTTAATGTTACAAAAGATTTCCATTCCAAATAAATGCTATTCTTTTGAACCTTCGGTTCATCAAAGAGTTCTGGAAAAATGACAGTTTCCACAAAAATATGCAGCACAACTGTTTTAGTCATTGATAATAATAAGAAGAAATATTTCTTGAGCCCCAAATCAGCATATTAAAATGATTTCTGAAGTATTATGTAATGGATGCTCAAAATTCAACTTTGCATCAAATTAATAAATTAGATTTTAAAATATATTAAACTAGAAAGCAGTCCTTTTAAATTGTAATAATATTTTGCAATATTACTGTTCTTACTGTAGCTCTGATCAAATAAATGCAGCCTTGTTGAGCATAAGAAGCTTGTTTCAAAAACAAAACTGATGGTCTTGAAAAAAAACAGCCAACTTTTCAGCAGTAGTGTATACTGTGCACATTATGAGGATTGTATACACAGAAAAAGCATGACCTACTATATTTTTGCCAAAATATTCAGTATGCACATAGCAAATCACAGTATGCATAGTATCCTGCAATGCAGTGTGCTTGACTTGCAGTGTGACGAATGAACTGGAAGTAATATCAACCACAATTTTTAACATCTCCCTCTCAAGTGCCGAAGATATTTTTTAACAAAACTGGGCTATAAATACTCATATTTCTGACATGTTAGCTGGGCACCACTCATGCAATCTAATAAGGGCATGTGAAAAAAATATCTCACACTGTCTTAAAGCATTTACAGCTGCATGCTGTTTCACATCTATAATTTGCTTAAAATATAGACAGTATATTCTGCCTAGTATGCAGTAAATGCTTCACTAGTACTCAATTTTCCATAAAACCCTCATAGTTTTTCTTTTGCAGATGTGTGCTGATTGTGGTGCTAGGCTACAGACAGGCATGATGGGATGTGACAGGCATGCCGGAGAAAATGCGCTGTGCTCGGTGGCGTCTGATTAGTGGTGAGACTACGGATAAGTCTCATCAGGGAACGGGCTCTGAGTGCTGCTCACTGTGTTAAGCTCTCGTGTCCTAATTGAATACCGAGCACTGTGACTCCTGCCAAAGACGCAGAGCTTTTCGAGAAACTGGGTCTCATTTGATCCTCTCAGTGTCATAACCACAATGCACCTCTGCCTAACTGGGAAGGGAACAGCTCAGATATGCCCTTATCACCTGATCCCACCGGTGATGGCTGAGAGAGCTTTGTGCCGCACAGAAAATCCTGTCTTGTTCTTGTCTTATATAAGTGTAATGTGTCGACAACTGTTTAGATTGTTGCGGACACCTGCTTAGGAGACTGAATTCTCAGAAGGGTGCTTGTAGAGATGTGCAATAATGACTCAGACACTATCTCTCAAAACACAGTCATACATCTGCTGCAGATCATTGATCCAACACCAGGGCATCAGCAGAAATCACGGCCAGCTGTAGACACACACACACACGCCCATGTCCTTTACGGAGATTCTGCTGACAGCAGTAGTACAGCACCACCCACATTGATCCTTCATCTCTCTCACATTACAGAGCTTATGACCAGATTGTGTTTATGATGCTGGTGGGATCATATGTTATGATGGTGTATGCCATCCATATGCATCCTAAAACAGCATGGGAACTCATACTGGTCTCTTAATCCGTGCTAAACACATGGAGCTTATACAGGTCAGAAGCAATTTGATGCTTCTTAAATAATACAGTTTGAACTAATTTTAAGCATCAATTAAATTCTGCGATTATCATTTACAAAACATTCTTTGGAGACTTAGACTTGTTTGGGGACAAAAAAGAGAACAAAACGTTTTTTGGTTTGTTTTTTACCACTTTTTAATCACTAATATTGTTCATGGTTTCTTTCTATTTTGTAATTATTGTGAAAAATACAACATTGTGAATATACAGTATAATGATATAACTAGCAGAATGCGTTTTCGTATTAAAAATGTGCTAAAAATGTAATTTTAGTCTTTTTTAAATTTTATTTTTAATGTCATTCTGAAATGAATCACATATTTTTAAATTGGTCAATTTGATTTGAAACTAGAATTTGGATTAAAATACATTTAAACTCACAAACCTCCCTAGTGAAAAATAAATATACTAAAATGTATTTGAAATACATTTATTTCATACTAAGTTTTCTACAAATACATTTACATATTTATGTACTTAATACAAATACCCTGCAATTGTACTTTTAGTATACTAAACCGGTATACTCAAAGTCTGCTAAATTGGAAAAACAAATTTTTTGAAGTCCAACTAAAGATATACTTAAGTATGTAGTATATATGTGTAGTATATTTGATTGTGGAACTTTTGCAAGTATAATTCAGGTATATTTTTAATATCTTGCATTTAAAGATCATACAATCCTCATCAATAGTGACATTAAAAGACATTTTAGGCTTAATATTAAGAAATGTGCATTGTGCACAAGTAGTACTCCAAATAAAGTTGAATTATAATTTATATCAGTGAGTATTGAGCGATATGTCAGTAAATATGTCAATAAAACTGTAATTAGTATGAAATAAATGTTTTTATATATATATTACTTTTTTACTAGGACTACTAATAACTTTAATTAAAAATAACCTAATAACTAGCCTAATAACATAATAAACCTAATAACTTTAATTTAATTTGAAAAAAATTATTTTTCAAAAATGCAGAACTCTTTGGTCGTCTTGTAATATTTTTTCCCTCACCACCTGATTTTCATCAATAATTTGGGGTGGGGGGAGTCTTAAAGTTTTAAGGTTTATATTTTTTACTGACAGACAGGCAGAATAATTAAATGTAGGGGAAATACTTAATTTCCCATAAAGCCATTACCTGTTGAATATCTTAGAATTGCAATTAAGTAAATTACACTTCCTGTCATTACATTCCAGACTGTGTTTTTTTTTCTTTCCATGTAAAAGGAAAAGTGCATAGGTGCTGTCGTTATTCACTTAAGACCTTCCCATCAGGCATAGGTCTGAAATCTTAAAACTTGATCTTGATCATCTAAAATTTTCAACTAGTAACAGTTAAAATGATCTGAAGATATTAGATGGTATTACGAGTTTTTAAGTACAGTGCAAATCTTCTTTTATCATGCTTTTTGTACATTTTCGAGCTCTGTATGTAAATTATACTTTGAATGTAAATTAAGCCTATAGACTATAAAAGACCTCTCACGGGTGCCACATGAGAACAAATCATTAGCATGTTTACTCGTGGGCTTCTGAGGTCTTGATGTGCTCAGCTGAAACCGATTACAGATGCAGAGAAGGCAAAGCCGAGACACGAGAGAGGAAAAACAGGAAGTGAGGCAAAGAATATTACAAGACCTCGCTGAACTATACAATGTCCATTATCCCACAATCAATACGGTATCACTTCGTATGAGTCATCTCCCCTGCTGCATATCCATAACCGTCTCAATCTGGAACACGTTCTGACTGGAGCTGCTGTGTGTCTGCTGGTCTCCAAATAAAAACCCCTGCATCCGGCCCATCAGATGCATTTGCTGTTTTCCAGGTCATCCAGTCATTCTGGATGGTTCAGAATCAAATGTGGGACTTCAAAAACAGAGTGATCAAAGATGGGCAGATGGGGAAAGAAAGGAGGAAACAGACCAGAAGCTGCACAGTAGACACAAACACAGCCTTTTCCTTTGAGTTTTATTGTGTGTTCTAAAGCCAGCATGATTTGTGTGCCATTTTTGTCAGTTTTATATGCAAAAACAACTCTAAATATAGTTGAATTATCTGATAAGGTATGAAAACATTGATGTATTTGTCTAAGCATTAAGGATAAGACAGCAACATTTGCTCGACCGATGAGTTTGGGTGAAACTTTGTTATCTGACAAATGAGAGTCAAGGGAAAGCATTTATAATTTAAACTAAGGTTTCAAGTAGTTAAAGTCTATCTCTTAATGTTTTGTCTCCCTCAGGACTTTCTGACAGATCTGATGATGTCTGAGGTGGATCGGTGCGGAGACAATGAGCATCTCATATTCCGTGAGAACACACTGGCTACTAAAGCTATAGAGGAGTACCTGAAACTAGTGGGACAGAAGTACCTTCAGGATGCTTTAGGTAAAAAAAAAAAAAAAAAACTTGACTTTGTGAATACGTCTCTGAAAATTGTCATTCAAATCAAAGCAATGCAATACTTTCTATACAATTTCTGCAGACCATCAAATATGCTTGTGAGAATATATAATCAATAATTTACTGCTTTTTTGTGTGTAGTCTGTGTTTTTGAAGTTCTGTTGAATTATTTAAGATATCAAGTCGAATATGGGAGCAAAATCGAGTGAGGAGGGAAAGCTTAAGGCTTGGTTTCCCTCAAAAGAGTTTGTTTGATGCTGGGAAAATACTTTCAAAAGTTTATCTGTGAGAAAGTGATGCAGTTTACATGCGGCATATTTTCATATTATGAAATGTTGCAATTCATTTTTGTGCCTTACGAAATTAAACCAAATCTTTCTTTCAGTTGATTCAAGTGATGTAATTGAAATGTGTCTAAACATTTACTGCAAATTCTTGAAAGATGGTGTTTATTTTGAACTGTAAAATATAAAAAATATTTTTGCAAAGGTAATATTAAGTCCTAATAATAATAATTCCTTTGTTGAACTTGTGCAACTGTAAAATATAAGCAGCAGTACAGTACTGCAGCAGGCTGCACGCTGTCTGTGCTAAATGAGGTTTTCCGCATTGTTTACTTTCTTCGTCCCAGGTGAGTTCATCAAAGCCCTGTATGAGTCAGACGAGAACTGCGAGGTGGATCCGTCTAAGTGCTCCTCCAGTGACCTGCATGAGCACCAGAGCAACCTCAAGATGTGCTGTGAGCTGGCTTTCTGCAAGATCATCAATTCTTACTGGTAATGCCAGTAAATTTATGTAAATGTAAATTTATGGGAATTTTCTTTTTATTGGAAACATCCCTAGTGAAAAATAAATATACAAATATTTGAATTACATTTATTTCATGCTAAGTATACTACAGATACATTTACATATTTATGTATTTAATAAATTACCCTGCAACTGTACTTTTGGTAAACTAAACTGGTATACTTAAGGTCTTCTAAACTGGAACAACTAATTTTGTACTTAATTCACTTTGGTTCACTTCTGCAATTAACTGTGCAGAAGTTGTGCTGAAGTGCTGAAGATTGTGCTAAAGTGGAACTATTGCAAGTATACTTTGGTACACAATAAATGTTTTGCGTTTTAAAGACCGATATTATTCAAAGATCATACAATCCTCAGCTATAGTGATGTTAAAACACATTTTAGGTTTAATATTAAGAAATGTGCATTGTGCACATGTAGTACTCCAAATAAAGTTGAATTATAATTTTTGAATCAGTAAGTTTCCAGCGATATTTGAACTATATATGTATGTATGTATGCATGTATACGTGTGTGTGTGTGTGTGTGTGTGTGTGTGTGTGTGTGTGTGTGTGTGTGTGTGTGTGTGTGTGTGTGTGTGTGTGTGTGTGTGTGTGTGTGTGATATATTCTTAAACAGTCTTTATTTTATATACAATAGAAATGTATTCATACTGTGTATTAAAATTATTATTCAATTTAAACAAAAAAAAAAACATTAAAATTTATAGTGTATTATATGTAATATATGAAGATAGACAGATAGATAGACAGGCAGACAGACCTGTATATATTAATATTAATAATAGGCACTGGTTAGGTCATGGTTTGAATCTCAGGCAGTCAAGGAACTGATCAAATATATATATTCCTTGAATGCAATTTAAGTCATTTTGTATGATAAGCATGTATCAAATGCATAAATGTAAATACTTACTAAAAACATGCAAGAATATTATGACTTACAAAAGGTTTTCGGCTGCTTTTCAATTATTTCTAGGCAGATCCTGAATTAGCAATTTTGTAATTTCTCCAAAAAGCCCATGATGCCTGGCATAGTAAGATTAATAAAAAGTGAGAGGTCTCCATCTGTCCTCATAGAGACTGTGCTGTTCCTCAATCATCACCTACGTATCTGCAAAAGCATGCTGAGATATGAAATTACTCCCTCCTGCAATGGCCTAGTTCAAGATATTCTATCAGGGGAATGTAATTTTTCTCCCTTTGAGGAGTATTTTAAACAGAATCTTGATAAGTTGTGTCTAACTCTGCCAGGGTTTTGTTATGCACCATTTTTTATGTCTCCCTGTCTTAAAAAGAGCAACTTAAAAACAGCAGATTGTGGTGAGCTAGAGGCCGCAGCAGGGGACGTCCTTACGGCAGTGATGTGAAAATTGAAGGCGGGCGTAACGGTTAAAGGGTGTAGCAGTGAAAGTGTTGTGGGAGAAGATGTCGTCCCGTGTTGTTAACACTTAATTAAATGCACACGGTGACTGTGATTCGATGAGGGAATGCAGAACTGAGTGGGAGTGTTGTTGTTTTTGGGCCCGTTTGTTACTAAACAGTTACTCAGCAGTGCTAGACAAGATTTCAGCTCACTGGTTTAAAGTCATCATTTACTCACCCTCATATTGTTCCAGACCTGTATACGGATATTTTTAGCTGAAATAAAAATGTGGTGTTCGCTCTGATATTTTCTGGTCAATTCATTTTGTTGTGTTTCCACTCCAGCGTGTTTCCTCGGGAGCTCAAGGAAGTGTTTGCATCCTGGAGGCAGGAGTGCAGCAATCGAGGACGACCGGACATCAGCGAACGCCTGATCAGCGCATCTCTTTTCCTGCGCTTCCTGTGTCCTGCGATCATGTCACCCTCACTCTTCAGCCTCATGCAGGAATATCCAGACGACCGCACTGCCCGAACACTTACGCTTATCGCCAAAGTGACACAGAACCTCGCCAACTTCACCAAGTGAGTGTATTTGTTCATGGAAATAAAGGATAGGATATATATATATATATATATATATACACACTGCCGCTCAAAAGTTTGGGATCAGTAAGATTTTTTATGTTTTTTAAAGGAGTCTCTTCTGCTCATCAAGGCTGTATTTATTCGATCAAAAATACAGTAAAAACAGTAATATTGTGAAATCTTATTGCAATTTCTAATATTGGTTTCCTATTTTAATATACTTGAAAATAGAATTTATTTCTGTGACGCAGCGCTGAGTTTTCATCATCATTACTCCAGTCTTCAGTGTCACATGATCCTTCAGAAATTGTTCTAATATGCTGATTTATTATGAGTGTTGAAACTGTTGTGCTGCTTCATATTGTTTTTTGGAACATGTGATACTTTTTTCTTTGATGCTTTGATGAATACAATGTTAAAAAGAACAGCATTTGTTCAAAATAGAAATCTTTTCTAACAATATCAGTCTTTACTATGACTTTTTATTCATTTATCACATCCCTCCTGAATAAAAGAAAAAATGTACTGACCCCAAACTTTTGAAAAGCATTGTATATTGTAACACAAAATTTCTTTTTTAAATAAATGCTGTTCTTTTTAACTTTTTATTAATCAGAGAATCCTAAAAAATATCACAGGTCCCAAAAAAATATGAAGCAGCGCAACGGTTTACAACATTGATTATAAATCAGCATATTAGAATGATTTCTGAAAGATCATGTGACACTGAAGACTGGAGTAATGATGCTGAAAATTCTGCTTTGATCACAGAAATAAAT
This sequence comes from Acrossocheilus fasciatus, assembly GCA_036784905.1. NCBI lineage: Eukaryota > Metazoa > Chordata > Actinopteri > Cypriniformes > Cyprinidae > Acrossocheilus > Acrossocheilus fasciatus. Next base: position 6,854,118 of record CM071945.1, on the reverse strand, counting down.
TATATTTTAAAGTAAATTAAAATAGAAAATTGATATTTTAAATTGCAATAATATTTCACAAAATAACATTTTTTTCTGTATTTTTGATCAAATAAATGTAGCCTTGATGAGCAGAAGAAACTTATTTAAAAAACATTAAAAATGTTACTGATCCCAAACATTTGAGTGGCAGTGTATGTATGTATATGTATATGTGTGTGTGTGTGTGTGTGTGTGTGTGTGTGTGTGTGTGTGTGTGTGTGTGTGTGTGTGTATATATGTGTATATATATATATATATATATATATATACTCTTAGACCACAAAACCAGTCATAAGTAGAGCACAGGTATTTGTAGCAATAGCCAACAATACATTGTATGGGTCAAATTTACAATTTTTCTTTTATGCAAAAAATACTTTATTAAGTAAAGATCATATTCCATGAAGATGTTGTGTTAATCTCCTACCGTAAATATAATTTTTGATTAGTAATATGCATTGCTAAGGATTTCATTTGGCCAACTTTAACGGCGATTTTCTCAATAATTTGATTTTTTTGCACCCTCAGATTCCAGACTTTCAAATCTTGGCCAAATCAGAATCAGAAAGAGCATTTATTGCCAAGCATGCTTGCGCATACAAGGAATTTGTTTTAGTGTCATAAGCTTCCAGTTTACAGAGACAACAACAACACACAGACAATAAAAATAAGATGAGAATAAAAAATACTCATATAAATATAAATAAACAAAAAAATAATAATAATAATTTGAAACATAAATGATTATAATATCCAACTATCCAAATATAATAATATTCAACTATCCCCAAATATAATATTCAAATATTGTCCTATCCAACCATACATCAATGGTAAGCTTATTTATTCAGCTTTCAGATGATGTATAAATCTCAATTTCCAAAAATTGACCCTTATGATTGGTTTCGTGGTCCAGGGTCACTATATACTGTATATATTTATCATCAAAAAGTTACATCATTAAGCTATAACATATGATACTGAAATGACAATGAAATGTTGATCATGAGTTTTAATGCATTATACTTCTGTGGTTACAGTTAGTTATGTAACCATACTGACAAATTGTTGTGGATGGTACATTTTCATCAGAGTAAACTGTATTTACTGTGTTTTATGTTGTAGGTTTGGCAGTAAGGAGGAGTACATGTCCTTCATGAATCAATTCTTAGAGCACGAATGGACCAACATGCAGCGCTTCCTGCTGGAGATCTCCAACCCGGAGACCATCTCAAACACAGCAGGCTTCGAGGGTTATGTTGACCTGGGCCGTGAACTCTCCACTCTCCATTCTCTCCTGTCAGAAGCCGTTTCACAACTCGATCAGGTGAATTCCTGTGATTGAACAAATATCATTTACTTACTTACTGTCACATCTCATTGTAATTTGAGATCAAAAATAGTAGATTCTGAAAAATTACAAAGAGCTCAATTTAGTTTATCAAGAGATTATCTGAAGAGAATGGATTTTTATTACAGATAAAATACAGACAATACTGGCTCTAAAATCTGACTGGATGAGCCACAATCAAAGCTAGTGATCTCAAATATGAAATAGCTGATATTTGCATTTACATTTATGCATTAAGCAGACACTTTTATCCAAAGCTACTTGGATAAAAGCAATACATCAAACAGCCAACAACCATTGAAGTACACAATGGCAGATTTATTTGACAATATATGCACACCAAGTTATCAGAAGCCACAAAATAGTTAGTTTTAAAACTCAGATTGCTGTTAGGCTTACGGACTTACACCAACATATGGTCATTATTATTCACATTTCACCTGTGTTGAACCTAACAGCACCCATTTAACATATTTAAATCACTGTAAAGCACAGCCTCTCTTGTCTGCTTCAGACTGTACTGGAATAACATGATTATTTTAAATGTCTTTTCTATAGTAATATATTGCTTGTACTCAACAGAGTGAGTTTACAATGCTCTATCAAGTATGAATCCAGTCATTCACAGTTTTGCATTGTGTTGTAGAGTACTATCACTAAGCTGGGTCCTTTAGCACGGATCCTGCGGGATGTGAATTCGGCCCTGACAAACCCCACTGGGGCCCCCATGTCGTCTCCCACCGAGCGTGTGGGCTCCCCCACTCTACCCAGCAGCAGCCTGTCTACCGGTCTGCAGAAAATGGTCATGGACAGTGAGATCACAGGGTAAGTCAAGGAAAAAATTATCTTACATAGCCTGAAAAATTTCAGCCTAGTCTAGATTGCCGATTATTGTCCTTCCAAAAGTAATAAGAAATATCTAATTTAACTGGAAAGCTAAAATACAGTCTTGTTTTGCATTACTTATGCTTCTAACTGAGGAACCGATAAACTGAAAACTTTAAAGGGTTAATGTGACGTTGCTAAAAAGAACATTATTTTGTTTATTTGGTGTAATGCAATGTGTTTATGCGGTTTAAGGTTCAAAAACACACATACTGTACATTATTGTTGCTCCTCTATGCCCCGCCTTTCTGAAACGTGCCGATTTCTACAAAGCTCATCGTTCTGAGAAGCGAGGCGTGCTCTGATTGGCCAGCTATCCAGTGCGTTGTGATTGGCCGAATACCTCAAGCGTGAGACAGAAATGTTACGCCCCTTACCGTATTGTGATGCCGTGTCCTGGTGCGACGACACAAAAACAATAAAACCCATTACAAACGAGGCATTTGTTGCATCCAGTGGGGACATAATTACTGATTATAATGACTTATACTGTCTTTTTACGCATCGGGCCGCGTAAACATTACCATGTCTGCAAATGTGATCGGAGAAACGACAAACAACAAGCACTACTCTACGCAGCTCAAGACTCGCGTTTGAACAGTCAGTGGCAAATTCTTTAAATATAAAAACATACTTACAGGCTGTGAGTCAGAAACACCAGACTGTCCTTGCAAAGTTGGAATTGCCCCACTTGCCCAACAGTCTTCAGGAAGATTTCAGGTTCAGGAAATAGTCCTCCGTAAAATGCGATGCGCACACACGAATATTTGGGTTGAACTGTTCTGGAACAGTGTTGTAAATACAACTTAACCACTGTTTTCTAGTTGTGTCCTCTTTTGGAAGCCCAAACAAAGTAGTTTCACTTCCACAACGAAACACAGCGTCTCCAGGATATGGAGCTGGTGGCAGCAACAATACTACAGCGAGAATAAAAGTCCTGCCCTCTTTCATTGCGTACACATTTGGGCGGTGTTTTGCAAATCTTCCAACAAAGACATGTGGGGGCGTGTTTGAATGAGCGCTTTTAGGGGGTGTGGTCGAGTCTTAACTTTTATAAAGAATATCTCTTTGGTTTTGAGACTTTAGTCTTTGCAACTTCAGGGATCTTATCTATGCACAAACAGCTTGTAACACTCCAAAGAGAAAGGAAAACTTGAAATCGCATCATATGTCCCATTTAAAAAAATCTCCAAAGAATACTAATTCTGTGGGCTCTGGAATGTGATCTATGTGAGTTGATGGCTATTTACTGTGGTAGTCTGTGAAATGAGGGAAATACTTTTAAAGCACTCATATATTTAGGTGGGAGTCTTAAAAACGACACTGTGAAATGCAAATTAAGCTGAGAGGGAAAACTGCAAGCTAGTGAAATCTTTATCATTCTGTTGTGGAATATGGTAAAAATGAAGGTGTAAAATGTGTCCCAAGTAAGTCTCTTATAAAATGCCACATCTTTTCTTGCTGCTCGACTGATCACCCAGTGCTTTCAAAGAAGATTACTTGCATCTGATAATATCTTCACGTTTTAATAGTTCATTTTCAGATCTTTCACTACCTATTTACTATCTAAACTATCTGTGTGGCGTTGATTTTCGAAACTGGCAGAGCACAGTAATAGCAACGTCAGGGACATAGGTTCAGTTCTCTTAGAAAAACACAAACTGTTGGAATGCACAGTCAGTCACTTTGAATCAAAGCATCTGTCGAATGCATGAATGTACAGTACTGTTTAAAAGTTTTGGGTCTTTATGATTTTTTATGTTTTTCAAAGAGGTCTCTTATGCTCTGTAAAAATACAGTAAAACAGTAATATTGTGGAATATGAATTCTAAGAACAGTTTCCTATTGTAAAACATTTTAAAATGTAATTCATTCCTATGATGCAAAGCTGAATTTTCAGCATCATTACACCAGTCTTCAATGTCACATGATGCTTCAGAAATCATTCTAATATGCTGATTTGGTGCTCAAGAAACAATTCGTATTATTATTAGTGTTGAAACAAGTTAATACACTTAATATTTTTTAGAAAACTGTTATACATTATTTTCAGGATTCTTTGCTTAAAAGGAAGTTCAGAAGAACAGAATTTATTTAAAAAAATATCCTTACTGTCCATTTACACACACTGCTGAATTAAAGTATTAATTTATCTCCAAACAAAATCGTACTGATCCAAACTTTGAACGATAGTGTAAATATAGAAACTGGCAATACAATGCATGCAGTTAACCTGGCCAGTTTCTCCATTAGAAACAGATTCGTTTTGACTAAAGAGCACCAAAGAAAGACATTGTTCATACTTTCCTTTTCTTCATCCTTTTCCTCGGGGTGGTTTATTCTCTAGCACAGTAATCAAAGACATATTTTAATGTAGCTTAGTTTACATGTTTTGTCAAAGTACAGTGTTTGGACCATGATCTGTCACATCGGCACACACACACATCTATTAGCCATGCAAATAAGCTGGACTGGCAAACAATGAGTTTGATTTAAATTAAAGGACAGCTGTGATTTTCATTTTGTGCTGTTGCCACTTGGACAGGTTGGTGGATTTCACTCGGCTGCCCTCACCGACCCCCGAAAACAAGGATCTGTTTTTCGTAACGAAGAATTCTGTGATCCAACCGTCACCTGCTCGCAGCTCCAGTTACTCGGAGGCCAACGAGCCAGATGTTCAGATCCCCAACGGCAGCAAGAGCTTGTCAATGGTGGACCTGCAGGACAGTCGTTCCCTCGAGAGCGCTCCCAACACCTCCTTCAGCGACCCCATCAATGACATCCAGACCTCCGTGGGCCAGGGCACAGGAGTGTGGACCACCCGCACCGCTAAGGGCAACACGCCCAGCGGTCCGACCCTGAGGAGGGCAGGTCAGACCCCCACCACACCGAGCACAGAAACTGCCCCCGGGAGGTCCCAGCTGCTCGCCCCGCTCTCGTTCCAGAACCCCGTGTACCAGATGGCCGCCGGATTGCCCCGTGCAGTGGCCGATTCGGGATCTGAATGCCAGAGCTCCATTAGCTCCCAAAGTAACGCAGAGGAAGCAGCTACCGCGGGGTCAAAGCACCCATTCCTGAGCCAGTCCAGCACGGGGGCCAGCGGCGGAGGGGGCAGCAGCGGGGACGAATTCATTCGGTGTTCTGGAGAGTTCACCCGCAGACAGTTGTCCCTCACGGAGCCCCAGCACCAAGCCAACGTTCCACGCCAGAACAGTGCGGGGCCGCAGCGTCGGATAGATCAGCCGCCTCCAGCCGTCACAAGGGGCCGCACTCCGCCCAACATGCTCAACACCGCACCGTACCCCCGTCCTTCCAGTGGAAGTATGATGTCATCATCTCCTGATTGGCCAAGCAGCGGCACCAGACTGAGGCAGCAGTCGTCGTCCTCCAAAGGGGACAGTCCAGAATCCAAGCAGCGCACCCTACACAAGCAAGTGAGTTCATTTTTGAATGTTCATTTTTTTTTGTTCACTTTTTGTCTTTTGATGAAAATACCCTTTAAATTTTACTAAATCATACACATTATCATGTCATATACATTCATTTTGCTCAATGAAAATAACATTTTAGTCCAAAACTAAATATTCAAACATTTCGTTTAACAAAAATGTGTTTGTTGAAGAATGCAGATTTTATTCATTTATTTTATTTATTTATCTTACTTAATACAGTTCTAATATATCCAAATGTCTTTAAAAAGTTTTTAACAAATTTTTGATTTGTTTAAAATCAAATAAAATTCAATGTTGTCAAAAACGTAGATGTTAAACAAGTGGCTGTAATGGGACCAGTGCATTTTAGTATCATTGAGATACTATTATAGTTTTTATTAATGATTTATTATTTGATCTCCCAAGTTATATCTGGAGATCAAAATATCATTAAGGATTGAGGGCCGGCTCTTCTTGAGCAAACACCTAGCAACCCAACAGAAAATCCTAACAACCAACCTACTAAAAAGCACTCCGAACTCCACAACAACCGCACAGCAACACACTAACAACTACCATTATGGCGCTGGCGGCAGGTTTTGCAATGTAGGCGCCGTTCACATTTTTTTCAGAAATGTTCAACCTAATCATAGTTATTATTGTTACAATCAAGAAAAAGATACTTTTCAAAGATCCATGTTCTCAAGAGATATCATTTTAAAACCAATCACATCCTTTATGTCTCAGTTGGTCCGTGAGTTGCTACATTCCCATAGCTAATTTAGATACCACTAAATTAGCTAACACTCGGCTGATATCCTTAAAACAAATTGGCACTCAGATCTCTCAGGGGTTAATGAGTCTTTTGGTGCATCGCTACAATCAACGAGACTCCTGGGTTGAGACGAACGCGCAGCCTTCTCGCCGTCAAAGCGAAAGAAACGGAGCAGACAAGCAGAATTAATTGCTGGAGCGAAAGCACTGCACTAGTGATTAAATGACTGCTCGCATTGTCCAGACTGTTACTTTGATGTCTGTGGAATGAATCTTCATTAAAAAATGATCAAATGTTTTTCCTAGCAAGCACAAGTGTTGTTCTCACCTTGAAAAGTTTTAAGGCACTTGTTTGTTTGTGTGTATGAGTGAAAACTAACAAATTTGAGAGTAATATAGATGTAAGAATGGCTAATTATGATACAATAATGTATTTGTGTGTGTGTGTGTGTGTGTGTGTGTGTGTGTGTGTGTGTGTGTGTGTGTGTGTGTGTGTGTGTGTGTGTGTGTGTGTGTGTGTGTGTGTGTGTGTGTGTGTGTGTGTGTGTGTGTGTGTGTGTTTGAATGGACTTTTATTAGGCTCCATCTCCTGTGAATCCCAATGCATTGGACCGCACTGCTGCGTGGCTGCTGAATATGAATGTGCAATATTTGGAGCAGGAGGGAATTGACCCAGATTCGAAACACCGGGAGGACTTTCCAAACAAGGAAGATCTCACACCAACTGAAAAGGTAATAATGAGACCTCATCCTGCGGCTCGGCAGCACGAAAAAACAGCACTATATGCAGAACTACAGCAGGCTTACTGTTTGTGTGATCAAAACTGGCCTCCCACGGGCACACAGACAGGAAGCGCTTGCAGAGAATGATGATTTCTTGTAAAATACATTAGCTAGTTTCACTATTTGTCATCTCTGGAACATAATAGACTTTCTGTGAGGACATGTTTATGAATATTATTAACGTCATGCTGATGCTGCTAGGTAACCATCCTGGAATGACCAATCATGTATACCTAATTAATATTCATTAGCTCAGCATTTGCCATAACGCCATTCAAAAAAGTTTCTTTTTTCTTTTTTAATTAGTACTTTTATTCAGCAAAGAAGCATTTAATTGATCAAAAGTGACAGTGTATATGATTATAATCTTATAAAAGATGTGTATTTCAAATTTCTTTTCATCAGAGAGTCCTGAAAAAAATGGAAAATCACAGTTTCTACAAAAATATTAAACAAATATTAGCTTATTAGACTGATTTCTAAAGGATCATGTGACACTAAAGCCTGGAGACATGGCTGCTGAAAATTTAGGAAAAAGTTACTTTTTAAAATATATTAAAATACAAAACAGTTGTTATAAATTGTAATAATAATAAATATAGTAAATAAGTACGGCCTTTGTGAGAATGAGACTTGTCATAAAAATAAATTTAAATTGCTAACTTAAACATTTTAAACCATTTTCCTGTCCAAGGCTTTGCATCACAGGTATAAATTACTGTACAAGGCTTTTGTTCCCTGGGCTCCCAGATTTGAGGATATTTTAGGCTCAGATCCAGTTGCTTAGTCACTGCATTGTGTCCTAAACTGATACGAGGACTGTGGATGTCAAACTGCAGACAGGTAGATGTCATTCGAAGAGCAAGCCCGCAATTGAAACAGACTTTAGACGAAGCTGACTTTTGATCTCTGTAGTGTTGTAATTTAGGAGGACAGGCTCAAATCACTATACTGCAATAGTGGAGAGCACACGCCTGGCTCAGACTTGTCTGCCATCTCTTTCCCCTGCTCTTTAATGAATAATGAGCCCGGCGGAGTGCACTGAGTTTGTACACCCACATACTCAAGCTTCTCCCTCAGCAGAACCCCACTGCATCCGTGCTGTTTGAAGCTGTTAATGTAAGTGATACTGTGAAGATTGGTTGTATCCTCTACAGGGAATGTAGCTTATTGCACAACAGTGTTTTAGTCTAGATGCAAAATCTAGATGAAAAAACACACAGACAACCAGGCTTATTATTCTAAGTCTTTGCATATTTATAAAGCAGTGGGTTTCTGTATCTGTAAGCCCTCAACCAAGCAGAATCTCAAGATGCAGACTGTCAAGAGTGAGTTCTCAAAAACTTTCTTCTCCGAAAGGCTGCATAAAACATTTTGTGCAACACTTTCTTAGTTTCTGAATTGCCTGAAGCAACCACATAGCAAAAAGGATTTTCTAAATCAATATGTTTGTCTGTTTTTTTTAATAAAATATGTAAACATTTACATTACATTTATGCATTTAGCAGATGCTTTTATCCAAAGCGACTTACAGGGCATTCAGGATATACATTTGTTTTGTTTTTTTAATCAGTATGTGTGTTCCCTGGGAATTGAACCCACAACCTTTTGCAGTGCTATTGCAGTGCGATACCACTGAGCCACAGGAACCCAAAAACAAGATCAATTTACTTGAGCTAAAAATGTTAAAATATGCTGTCTTTATTTCTAGTGAATGCAACAAAGACAAGCCTTATAAATCCAAAGTTCTGTAAGGAAACTCTAGATGGCGCAGTCCAATAAGTCTAACTCAAACTGACATAATGACATCATTATCAAATGGCATAGCTGGTCCTCTTTTGTATCAGCAGCCATTGAGTTTGCTGCTCAACATTTAAATAGTGCTTTCCGTAGTGGCTGCAGTGCACTTCGGAAACCCTCCACCTTCCCCAGCTCCACCTGTATAGATCTACTATGGTTGATTCATGCATGCTATAAATGGGGGTTATTTCATACTTTATATGTTATATGTGCAGCAGCAGTATTTCTTACATGCTCACAACAGCATGTCTGTGGATGTATTGCCGCAGCAGCATAGCAGATCTATTCCACCAAGACCAAACACATCAACATTGTCATGTACATTACCGTGCTAAACCCTCCAAGAGTTGTTATGACAGAAATATATTTTTTCAAGTGAAAATAATGTAAAATAATGTATGCATGTGGCAGACACATTGATTTCAAATTGACCTTGGTGTTATTAACAGCATACTCTACTGTGAGCAACAGTATTGCCCCAAAACACATGAAAAATTCATCTTTGAAATATTCAGTAGCACCTATTTAGATATATTTCATACAGCTCTGCTGGATTTCCCAGGCTTAGCAGACAGATATGGGATGATTAGCAGGGCTCTGTTCGTGTAATATGCATTTCAAACCACAGCCGTACACACCCGAGAACTCCCTCTTTACACAGCTTTTGTTGCTCTCTAATCCTGCTATTAGAGCTCTTCATTCTCTCTTTCTCCTCCTCAGTATCAGCAGGAGATTGCTGTCCTGCAGGAGAAGCTGCGAATTTCTGCTAAGAAGCTGGAGGAGTATGAATCTCGAATGAAGAGCCAGGACGACCAAACCCAGAAGATGCTCCTGGAGTACCAGGCCCGGCTTGAGGACACGGAGGAGAGATTACGCAAGCAGCAGGATGAGAAAGAGCACCAGATGAAGAGCATCATCACCAGGTGAGGATTTAAAGATCTGATCTAGAAACTGAAACATTGTAGGTTCAAACCCCACAAGCGGTGATCCACTAGAAATTACATTAGGGTTCAAAATGTACTGTTTGAAACTGTAGGCATCCTACATAAATATCTGACGGAATTTTAAGTATTATTCTCTTGTTCAGTTAAGCACTGAAGTAGCATCTGTAACATAACAATGGCTGTGGCAATTTTATGTTTCAGGTTGATGTCAGTTGAAGAAGAGCTGAAGAAAGATCACGCAGACATGCAGGCAATTGTAGACTCCAAACAAAAAATCATCGAAGCCCAGGTGAATTAAATATCTAATCATCGTTTATATGTCTTTATTCATTTACATTTTTTAATAAAATTTTCAAGCCAAGGCAATGTTTGCTGTAATCAAATAGTTCATCATGATCTTTCATGATGCTTTTGGATCCAGAATCTTAATTTAAGTAAAAAAAGACATGCTATACTCCATCGAAAACAGCATTTAGCTAATTTTTGTATAATTATTATGTGGTTTAATGAGCTCATATTAAATGAGAGACTAAAATTAATTGGTCACACAGCAGTGGTACATAAAAAAAAGAAGTGTACTGCAAAAAAAGACTTAAAATATACACTTTATCATATTTATACTGTTTGAAATCAGTATTTTTTTTTTTTTTAAGAAATTAATATTTTTATTCAGCAAGGATGCATTAAATTGATTAGTGACAGTGAAGACTTTTACATTGCTACCAAAAAATAAATAAATAAATGCTGTTATTTTGCACTTTTTATTTATCAAAGAACCTTGTGATTCCACAAAAATATTACCATAAGCAGAACTGTTTTCAACATTGATAATAATGAGAATTTGTTTTGAGCATCAAATGTTTTTTTGAGCAAACCAATCATTTTAGAATGTTTTCTGAAGACTGGAGAAATTATGTTGAAAATAAATTACATTTTCAAATATATTAAAACAGAAAATATTTCATAATATTTCGTAATATTCATATAATATTCAATAGTAATATTTCATAATATTACTGTTTTTACTGTAAATAAAATGAAATTGTAAATGTAAATAAATGCTTTGGTAAACACAAGAAACTTTCAAAAACATTCAAAAACTTCACTGATCTCAAACTTTTGAATGGTAGTGTGAAGATAAAGATAAAATATATATTTTTTAAGCCACTAATCAAATAAACAGATTTGTGACATTAATCATGTTTGGACAAAAAAAAAAAAAAGAGTTCCATTGAAGCACAAGATGCTTTTTGGATCATTCTCAAACCAGGCTGGAGAAAATGATCATTAGTCCGTGTCAGCTTGAGTGCAGCTGTCATTAAAGCAGTAGTATTGCATACCGAATACTAAAAAAAATCAATGTTAACTTTTCACTCAAGGTGTTATGCTGACGATATCATTTAAAGTATCATTTTCTATAAAACAAAAAAAAAAGCATTATTTTCAATAATGGTCTCAGATGTTTGTTTTGACTCGTTTACAGGGTCATAGCGCCCTCTTCTGTTAGGTTTAGATTTCAGCATGATGTTGTGAGCTGGTCTCTGAGGTTTAATGGTGTTAATGTATCTGAAAGTTTAATGATGAACGCCCGTGTCCTCCGGGGACAATCAGCGTCTCTCGTAAACAGTTTGATGAGCATAAAAACCACCCACTGTGGATTCGCTTTAGCACTCATCAAAATCATTAAAGACTGTTTACATCATAGATTTATTTTATAAAGACAAGGAGCGATTACGGCTATCGCCGCATGAATTTTAATTTAAACTCTATGAATTCATTTTATGGCTTTTAGACGGCGTAATTAGTCTGTAATGTTTCAAACTAGAGAGTGCCAGTCACCTTGCGTCCATTGCGGAGTAGAAAGACTTTAATTAAACATTAAATATCATGCACTGTTAATCACCTTCTCCTATCTGACCTCCATTAATGGTCACTCCCCACAGGAGAAGAGAATCGCATCCCTGGACGCCGCAAACGCCCGGCTAATGAGCGCTCTGTCTCAGCTGAAGGATCGTTACAGCATGCAAACGAGGAACGGCATCTCTCCCACCAACCCTACCAAGCTGCAGATCACGGAAAACGGTGAATTTCGGAACAGCAGCAACTGCTAGCATGGACACAAACACACAACACAGGCCTAAGGGTCTAGTGATGGACAAGGGCTATGGGTAACTCTCTTACAGTACGGCGGGGTTCAATTGACTTCACAAAGTCCCTAGTGCTGGGTCAAAAATAACTCTTGGGAACGAATCGGATAGAGTTGCACAATGTTGTTTTTTTCACTCAGTATATAAAGGCTAATGTGTCTTTTTGAATCCTTTTAGATTATTAGCTACGCAAATTCATTCATAGCCCTTGTCACCGATGTAAGCCGTGACCAGATTCTGTATCATCTCTAGATTTGAACTGTGCATATTCACCTTTTGATTGGACTTGGCATGATAATAATGTAATAATTTTGTTGAAACTCTCTATTTTCCGCTTTCTTTTTATTGTGCACATTTCATGTAAACATCCTTTTCTTGCCGTTTTTGTCGCTTGTGTCACTCCAGGGCAGCAGTAGCACAAACGGCTCGCTTTTTTTGTAAGGTTAAAGAGAGGACTTTTAAACCGCATTTTGTTGCATACTTTTTTTGTATGTGCATAACATTTTTGTCTGTACAGAGGCGATGCGCCTCATTAATGTATATAGTTTTTTATGGGCTTTTCAGAGAAAAGAGGTTTTCTTTTTTTGGTACAGTGTGTATTTCGTGTGCTGAGGTTTGCTGTACTTTATTTAGAAGCAAAACAAAACAAAACAATGTAAGCTCTGATTGTATATTCAGGTGCTGCTTCTAGACAGGGCAAAGACGACGACACACTTTAACCCCTCTGCTATCAACGCCGTGGAAAGAAACGTCCTCATACTGCTTGCTATTGGCCAGTATTAGACACAGTATCCAACATCGTACCTACAGTACAATCGGTGTGTGTCCCCTACGATGTCTTTCTTCCACTCTATGCACTTTCTATAGCATTAGAATGGACCCTTTAACCAAAACCTGCTTCTGTGGACTTGTTATAAAGGCTATTCAGAGCAGCAAGTACAAAGCATATAGCATTCGGCACTTGAGTTGATGTGTGAAGGGTACGTGGCTGGTTTTTTACTTAAAGCTTGTGATGTTTTCTGCTCTTCAGATGCAGTTTGCGTCAAACGAGTAGCACGGCAATAGTTGCATCAACCCTGCTGCTGACAGACCCTTCGCTCCGGTATCAGGCGAACCTGTTTTAGCTTCACTGAACTTTATTCAAATCAGGTTCATGGAGAAGAGTTTGAAGACTGTCAGTGTTTCTTTATGTATAAATATTCACATCAGTTTGTTTGGGACAATAATTTTGGAAAAACTGAAAGGGCAAACCACTTTGTGTATAAACATCATATCAGACATCTCCATTTTTTAGTATTCTCTGTTTTTCGCTAGACAAGCTCCAGAGAAAGTATGCTCTGTTTAACTGTTTTTTTTTTTTTTTGGAATAGCTTTTTTAATTTATGTTTTAAATTATGTTTAGTTAATTTATTTATTCAACTATATTTGTTGTTTTAACCCCCAAATTACCCAAGAGTACTTGTTGAAGTTTGAATGCTGAGTGTGAACAGAACAGAAGTTGAGCTCATCTTTTCCATATTCATAGTTTTGACGTGACGTGACAGCCCTATAGGAACGCCCACCTGGAGGGCAAAGCACAGCTTTCCACCACTGACCGCAAGTTATTTTTATGAGGTTTGTATCAAGTAGTAATATAGTAAGACACTATATTACAATATTATTAAGGCCAAATTCAGTATACACCTTATTAATTATGCATAAGTTGTACAGGCAGGCAGATGAACCCAGAATCTAAACACAGTGTGCAAAGTTTCACATGAAATTTTTCCCATAGAAATCCATTGCATTGCATTCTGGGATCACCTGCTTGCCTATACAAAATATGATAGTATACGGTCTTATATTTACACATCACTCTTTTAATACATTAAGGTACTTTTAGTGTTTTTCACATTAAACATTTTTGAACGTCCCAATGTTTTTAGTGATTTGAAATATTGCGGTAAATGGCCAAAACTTGCATTTTTTTCCCACATATCTTTGATTTTTTTTAATCTAATCTAAATATTTGTGGCTTGGAAATGGATGGAAAATTGACAGGCTTGTGCTGCAGTTCCATGGATGTTTTGTCACGTGACTGAAAACTATGAATTGTGACGTATATCCGGGTGAAATGGCCTCTTGAACAAGAAAAAGTTGATTTTGTTGATGGGGAATTGAGTGGATTGTTGGATTGTTTGCTAATTGCTGTGACCACATTTGAGAAGAGGAGAGATGTCGTTGCAAGGGGAGATCACATGAGGATGCACAAATTCCAAAAAATATATAATAATAATAATAATAATAATAATAATGAATCATTTATAGTAAACACTGCAATATTCCATAAAAAATAAGAATTGACCATTTTGGTTTCATGGTGACTTTTTTTTCCGGATGTTACAATACCACTGGTGTGAGGCTAAAGGCAGGACTGTCTATTTATTCAAACAATTGAGTTTGAGAAACCTGTCTGAAAACATTCAGATGGTTAGGCTAGTGATGCAGAAATGACATACTTTACTTTTAAGACTTAAGGTGAGGGCTCATTAACCGCTGTTCACAGGCAAAATCCATTAATTACAAAAGCAATCAGCAATTTCATGTGAATTCGCCAACGCTGACCAACAGAGAGCTGCTTGGTTTGAAAGTGACTTCTGTGTGAGTTAGGCTTCATGGATCACTACATTATTCAGAATAAAGGACCTTTGTTGCCTGTGAACTTTTGCAGAAATTCCGATAATGTGACCACATCTTTATACTAACCTGTTTAAATACAGAGAAATTGAAAACAATCAAACAAAACATGTCTGGACTTCCAGTAACACAAACGTTTGAAGGCAATAGTATGGCACATTATAACACTTTAATTTTTTGTTTGTTTTAACTCCCTTAATACGTCATGTGAAAGTAAAAGGGCTGCTGTTTAGTGTCACTTAATTTAAAGGAAGGACAACTTTTTCCTGTTTGGCATGATTATATATCAAAAACCATGTAAAATCTCCGCAGTGTTTTCTGCTTTACTTCTACATCTTTTGTATGTATGTTTCAGAGCTACGCTGACGGTTTTGCCACATGTACATACATGATCAGAAGTCATACAATATATGAGAAGTCATTTGTGTTGAAGAATATGTTCAGTGCAATTCATGTACAATTGCCTCTAGAATTATTAAAGTTTTATTTAGCTATTTCAAGGTTCTTACTTTATTTGTTAGTTTACTGTACAGTCCAAGAAAAATACTGTTGTTGAGAAAAAGATATATTGTTTCACCTGTGTAAAATTAAGTAAATGCTATGGACAGAATGTATATATCCATGTAGAATGCCATTGTCAAGATGGGTGCACTTCAGTGAGTGGCATTCAAAATAAAAGCAAAGTATTTGTCCATGAGTGTCATCACGCATGTCTTTCTTTAAAACATCAGCTGTAATCTGTTAAGATTTTATATGGATACATATCTACAGTAGGCCTATAAACCTGTTTTCACACTCAATTTCTGTGTAAAAGTGTGTGTGTATGCAGCCCATTTTAGCTGAAAATTGTGGCCCATTTTAGCTTAACCAGACATTTCTACCTAAAATGACCTTTTTCACAAAAATCAAAGTTTCTTTTATAAATTAAACTTCTTTTATTTGAAAGAGCATGTCAAAACATTGTTCATAAACCTTTGCACTTTACATGTCAACAAGTGTTGAAGCAACAACACAAGATCAGTTATTGTGATTTTCTGTACAAATTTAAAGAGATATGATGCTACAACCTTATTTGGCCCATTTTACCCGATAGCCCATTTTAGCTGACTTCACCCTATAATAAAATGAAATATCTGTGATATATATATATATATATATATATATATATATATATATTGCAAAAACATTTTATTTCATAAGAATACACTGCTACTTTTGAATGTAAATCAATGGAGAAAGATGTTTGGGGCCATGCTAACCAAAACCTTGACCTCTTCATACTGGTAAGATCACAGTCTCTTTTAAAATGTAACAATGTTGTTTGAGACCATAGTGCCATCTAGTGCTCTTCATTGATTTTTTTTTTTTTTTAAGGCAGATGTATTTTGATTAGAAATAGGATATTGATCCAGTTTATAGCATTCATGATGTTGATCAAAACCACTGAATCATATTGACAATCTAGATTTATTTTCTGAAGAAAATAGCAGTGCTTGAAGGTAAAAAAAAAACAAACAAATAGCATATATGCATTATATATGCATACAAAGACCTGAAATATTAAAATAATATTCATGATATATACTGTATCAGATGGTTTTGACAGAATTGTGCAGAAGTTGTGCATTTATTTATTTATTTAAGTTTGAATTTAGGGATGACAGCCTTTAAATATTAAATAATATGCAAACAAATATGCCCCTTGCTGATTTCACGTCAGCCTCACAAGTAAAAGGGACAAATAAATGGTTAAATATGCAAGACGAGACCAATCACAATTCATCATGAAGGTTAATGTAAGAAAAAAGACCAATTGAAATGCAGTATGCAAACATTGTGTTTAAGTTTAACTTCAGATTTCTTACAACTAAACTAGATCACACACCTAAGACAGGTAATGCATACCGTTTGAATGGAGCAGTTTTAACTGAATTACGAGCACAAATGTCATGTTATATGTAAGGTTTGTTTACAACAAACTCATGTTTGATGAATGACTGAGACCTCAAACAAAACGTGTCACAAGTTAAGCTTCCTTCAGTTTGGAAAACAACAATTTCCTCTTTAAAATCGATCAGATATGATAGTTGGTTAGTTTTATAGGCTCTCTTGTCCCAGCTCTCAAGAAATAAAGTATATCAAAACGTTAGCAGGTTACCACAGACTGTGTGTGTGTGTGTGTGTGTGTGTGTGTGTGTGTGTGTGTGTGTGTGTGTGTGTGTGTGGTGTGTGTGTGTGTGTACTTCAGTTTCTGTGGCATAAATATGGAAATACAAACTAATATTTAACACTGGGTGAGCACTTCACTGGTTCGTGAAGAAAGGCAGTCATATTCAGCGTTTCTTGTCTTTCTAAACGCCCATTAACTTCAACTAAATTCATCCTGAAGATGTCTTATTTCCAGGCCTGTTGCCTCAGTACACACTGTAGATTGTATACTTGGGTATATAGTTCAATTATACAGTAAATGATGGGCTTGTGCATTTTTAATGTGTTGACAATCATGAATTTAGGTTATTTAAAACAGATATTGTTTCTAAATGCCATTCATTTCTGAATCATCATCAAATGTGAATGGAAAAAAACAACAAGGATTACAGATTTGTTTTATTTCCAGCAGTACAAATGACATTTCACAGTTTTGGCTTGGTTAAAAATCATATTGACTGACATCTAAAAACAGTAATATATCTCTCTCAGTAGTTTTTCAATGTCTTGAAATTTAAATAACTTCCCTGGTAACTTTTGTAAATGTTTGACAGTGACATAATGAAACTTTTTGAGGTATTTTCCATTCCCCCTGATTAGCCTGCAGTAATAGCTTTCAGACTGCTGGTCCTCTTCATGATGTTTGGTACGAACAGCAGTCCAGACGCTCTCTCGATGCTCTCGATGGGAACCAGGAAGCGTTCCAGTGGAATCTTCTCATCGACCGGCATATTGGGCATCACATAGGACCGCAGCTCCACGTCTCCTCTTGGCTTTTCCAGAATCACCACCTTAAAGAAGTGAGTCGGCACGGCTACATGGTTCTTTCCCAAAACCTGATACTTCACATACATTTTCCCATCAGGTTCCTGTCTGTAGGTGCAGGGAGTGAAAATGAGGTTTTATCAATTTATTAAAATATCAGTTGATTAAATAGCTTCTCATATCTTGAGTTCAGGCTAATTTGAAATATCTGGAGCGATGGTTCTCAAGAGCATACTGAGAGGCTTTTACCGGGGTAAGTAGAGTGGTCCAGTGCACACAAAGACATTCTGGTAATGCTTGGTGAGAGAGCGACAATATTTCTCCAAGTTATTCCATGCGTTCTGGTTTAGATGAGGATTCTGTGGGGAAAGATATCCGCAGTATTAACAGCCATATTTACCCATGCAAATATGAATGGTGGTAAAATGACTGGTGGTTGTATGGATTGTATAAAGTAAGGTGCTCATGGAAATCTACCCTACACAAAGAATTACAAAATTAATGAATTACTTCCGTTTCAATTAATGATAATACCACAGAATGAGGAAGAATTTTAATAACCAAAACAAATTAATTTTTTGATGTATTAAAAAAAACAATCATAATTGATTACACATTTATATAAATTCAGTAAAATTAATTGCTATTAATCAGAAGCAATTATTAATAAATAGACAAAAATAAGTTAATTTCATTGTCTTTTTATTTTTTTATATATATTTCCTTATTGATTAGACATATAAATTCATTAACTGATAAAAAACAAATGATTAACAAATATTAAAAATAAATTAAATGCATTATTATCAGTGGCATTTTAAACAGTGTGTGTTAATATCTATTTTTTATTTTCTGATATAGAAAAACATCTTGATTGACATTGACACTCAAATAAATTCAATAATGGTTTAATTATTAATACTAATGATTAGTAATCAAAAATTATTTAAATACTTTTTAAAAGGCATTGATTATAAACAATCTATTATATATCATTTATATATTTTTTAATAAAAATAAAAATAAATGTTCAGTTTTAATAAATAATAAAAAGTACCTAATAATAAATACTTTATAGGTAGCATTTTAAACATTGATTATTAATATCATCTCTCTTTTTTTGATATATTTAAAATACTATTCGCTTAATTGATTAGACAGTTATATAAATGCATTAGTTTCAATTAATAATACTAAAGAAATCACTGATAAATGCATATTTAAAAATAAATTAGATAGACTTATTAAACATGGACAGAGCAGTTGTGTTATACAGTGCGAGTCGCTCACCTGTGGTGACACATTGCTCAGGTAGAAGGTTTCATCCATGGCTTTCTGACTCCACTTGTGATTGGCTGCTGCGGCCAGGTGACCCCTGTCGAACCCACTGCCCTTGTAATCCGCATTGCTCGACCTGTGGTAAACATGAACCGAGTCGTCCTCTTTGAAATCGCAGAACTTTCTGTCCGAAGTCCCGGTTACTGTCTCGGCGCTGAGCTGCTCTATGACCCAGGCTGCGGTCCTGTTTCTGGGGTCGTATGAGGTCACGTAAGACTCTCTGCTCTTGACGTTGGACAGTGAAGGGAAGCCGTACTTCATCACAGCTGTGGATCTGCTGACAGCGACCTGTCCCGGCTGGTACGGGCTAATCTCTGACGCCGCGTCGACGCTCGGGATCGGGATGACCGGGATGCGGTCCAGCAGTCCGCCGCTGTGACTCGTCTTCCGGGTTTTGTGAAGGCGATCGCCGGTTGCTGTCAAGGTGGCACCGATGCCTATGCCAGCTGTCACTGACAGCCCGGATAAAACCCACCGCGAGCAGAAAACACGATGCATCATTCACTCTTAATAAATACAGTTAATTACATTAAATGAATAAAGTACAGTTATTTGCCCACTGTATGTACATAATCCATGTGAGTTCGTCCCACCGGCTAAACAAGCGCAAAGGACATTTAGTCGCATGTTTATGACATCACGCTTTTTCTTAAAAAGGCAGAGCACAGTTTCGGAATTAAAGTTCCAGGGTCATTCCTGCTATGCAGACTTTTTTTCTTTTCCTCTGTTGGAAATGTTTCTATCAGAAATAGTTTACATTAATTCCCTGTTAAATATTTAAATGGGGTTTCCTTTGTCCTCAAAATCACTTTTAATCCTGTTATTGTTTTGTAATCAGTGTTATTCTAGTATTGTTTGAGATAATATTGTAGGTTATAATAATTTTGGATTTGTATGTTGATGTTTATATTTTCTTTTCTTTTTAAGTTTTAGTCCTTTCATTGGTTTTGTCATTTTAATTTTTTTTAATATAGTTTTTATACATACATAGTTAAACTAGATGAGAAATTTAAACTTTTTTTTTTGTTAACATTTAGTTTATTTACATTTTGTATGGCGTTAGTTTTAATTAATCATAATAATCAAAATAATTAATCATAAAACTAAAAATAATAATAATAATAATTAAGGATGGTGGACCACAATTTAAATCTTTTAAAAGCACAGTGACTTTTAAAATTCATATATGAGGTATTACTTCCTATAAGAAAAAAACAAAACAAAAAAAAAAAAACAGGGAACCTATGACTCGAATGTTAATCCTGTTCTGAGATTTAATTAATAATCCCCTATAATTGATTTAATTTAATCCCCTAAACTAGCAAAAGCTTGGAAGTGACATTATTGTATGAACAACAGCTCAATCATTGCTAAGTATTAGCAACAGATTTGATGAATTACGTGATGTTTTAGATATTAGGATATCACTTTAAAACATGTCATTCTGATTGATAATAATCTAGACATATCAACACTACAATATGCTTTAAAATTAACTTAAAATTGACAACTTGATGTAAGCAAATGGTCAATCCCTCACTAGGCAATGCTCTTTATTTCCATCGTGTTAGTTTTTTCTAATCAGAGCATATTTCTGAAAGTCTGCTATATAGCCTAAAGCAGGTATAAAAATGCTTTCATAAATTATAAAATGATGTAGCTTAAACATAAATGAGCCCATATGTGCAATAACCTCTCAGCTGGAATTTCCAGTGCTAATTACATAATATGTTGTATGTTATATAGAAAGCAATCTATTTCTGTGAGCAGTTTGTATTTAACTCACGCCTGGATAGAGCCTTATTTATTTGTTTCCAGAAAGCAAAAGTCTCCACCTGGCATAAGCTCTGCTGACTCAAGTTGTGTGTTATTAAGGGTTTATTTATTTATTTCGGTGCAGGTGGTTAGAGCAATGCAAATGGCTCAGCACATTTGATTCTGGGTCTGTAGACATATATACGGCTGATTCACCTTGTGAATAAAAATAAAAATAAGGAATAAAAAGGGCCTGATATTAATTACCATTATTAGCTGCTGTGACTGTTGTGTCGGTGTAATGCTGCAGCAGGACAGAGTCTAAAGAAAGACAATTCACTCACGTCTCTTTGTGCTTTCTGATTGTCAGGTTTTATTCATTTATAATATTTATTGATAGTATTTTATTTACCCTGGCTCATCATGAATGTAAAGCATTTGTAAATATGAAATACATCAAAAAGCCCATGAGCCGCTAAAGATTTTGGCATTTCTTTGAGACTCGCGCAAGGAAAATAAAATGATTTGAAAAATAACCTGATTGCATGATATACAGTGTGCTGAATTTTGAATTGTTCATCTGAATGGCCATTCTGATTGTGTTGATTGACGATGCATTTTTTTTTTTTTCCTTTTTTTTTTTTATGTGCTTCATAATTATCTAGTATTTATTTGGGGTTTGTGGGACTTTGTGCTTTAGGAATGTACTTATCATCACGTGTTAATAAGCAGTCCTGAATGGTCATATCTGCACTGATGAACACATGCCAGCAACAAGATGATGTGCAGGTTACATTGAGCTAAAGCTGTGCATGTAATGAACCGTTTATGCTTTATTTAAATGTAATGATATGAATGGAGAAATATTCCAAACATATTAGAGATGCACTCTGATGTATCATCAAATATAGTTTTACCATGGTGTGAATACCATATGCACTGCAATAAAGGCTGCAATGTCTTTACAATGGTAACATTTACTCAACAAAAATAACAATTTCTACAAAAAATATTGAAATAATAATAATCATAATATACAATACTTCATATTTCCTTTCAGATAGACCGATATAACTATGTATATTTGTTCAGTGTGACAATTTAAAACCTCTTTCTACATTCCATAAACGTAATCTCAAACACAAGCTATAGAGACATTCATTCCTCATACTAGCGGGACGGCGATTAAACATCTTTTCCATCGGTTTCATCTACTTGTTACAACCTCAATGGCAATAAAATGCGAGAAAAATGCAGCAATGAAAGGAAAAGTAAAAACAAGTCTTCAAGAGAAGAAGAATAACTTGGCATAAGTAGGCTTCCGTGATATCGACCGTTTGTTGTTCGTTAAAACAAGCTAGCTAAGTGCAGTGCTTGTACCTCAGTGAGCGTCGAAACTACAGAGAAAGTAGAAATGCAAAGGAAATGAAACCGCTTCTATATATTTCTCCGCTTTCTGTAGTAGAGTTTTGTGTAGAGTGAGCTGAAACTGAACTTAAGTTGTTGTTTTTTTTATTCTGTTTTTGGTATAAAGTTCAGGCGATCAGTGATGCTAGTAGGCAAGCAATAAACTGCTCGTCTCATGAAGGCATTTTGACCTCAGCGCAGCCGCCGCCATTTCCAAAAAAGATTTCAGCACCATGAGGCTGGGTCCGTACGGGTTCAGGCCACTCTCTCTCTCCGTCCGCAGGGTTCGGCCCTTTGGCCTGCGTAGACTAGGATCGATATCAGGACTAAGATGGGTTTCTAGGCGCTGGCTTTAAGCAGGCTGTTGGCTAGAAGGCAGAGCAGCAGCGTCAGTGTGCTGAGGTAGCAGGCCGAGGCGCCGTCGCACCCTTTCTCGCCCTGGCAGCGTGGCTGCTCGCACAAAACGCCCCTAAAGCTGGGCAGACACACGCACTTCTGGTTCTGGATGCAGGAGCCGCCGTTCTGACACAGGAGGAGCTCGTCGTCGCACACGTTTGCTGGGAAGAAGGACAGATGGGAGATTCTCGTTAATGATGTTAAACATAAAGATGATCTACATAATCATTTGACAGGTGCCCTTGTAACAGATAGATCATGTTTTAAGGGATTGTTCTGTTGTTGCTCTTAAAGTCAGGTTCAATTTTTCCATCCTAAATGTCGGTATTCATTCAGCAGATATCTTTTACTCAGAGTGAATTAAGGTGTTCACATTGACGGTTAACTGGAAGGGATTCATTTTCAGTGAGAGTGACCAAAGGTTATTTGTGTTTGCTTTTTGGGGGGTGAACTTGTGGGCCAACTGTCTGTAAACTAATATATGTACTAATATTTTTGAAAGAAGTCTTTTATGCTCACCGAGCATTTATTTGTTAAAAAATACAGTAAAGAAAAATTATTCAAATTTAAAATAAACTTTAAGTATAATTTGTTCAGTGTCACGTGATCCTTCAGAAATCATTCTAATATGATTTGCTGATCAAGATTTCTCTTTATTATCAATATTGAAAACAGTATATATAAACAGCAGCTTTATATTTTTGTTGAAACTGTGATACATTTCTTTTCCAGAATTCTTTGATGTATAGAAAGCTGAAAAGAACAGCATTTATTAGAAATTTGCTTTTTTTTTAATAATGTGAAAGTCTTTGACATCAGTTTAATACATTGCTGGGTGACACTTTATTTTAAGGTGTCCTTGTTACAGTGTAATTATATTAATAATTATATGTATTAATTAACTACATGTACTTTCTGTATGGTTGGGGTTAGGATTAGGGTTTGATCTAGGGTTACTTGCATATAATTATACATAATTTATTGTTATTATAACAGTAAGTGCATGTAACGTGTAACAAGGACACCTTAAAATACCCATTGCTAAATAAAAGTATTAATTGAAAAAAAAAATCAGAATGTCAGAAAATAAATAATAGATATTAATAATCAGTGTATAAAATCTGATTAAATATTTAATAATAATTTGTTTATTATTAGAAATTAATGAATGAAACCACGCCTCACTGTAAATTGAATTAGAATTTTTAAAAGAAGGTTAAAAAAAAAAAAAGTGGTCATTAATTATTTCAAGGTTTATGCAATGCCTGCATGAAAATGAGGTCTAATTAGAGCAGAGATGATAATGATGACCCGGGATCTGTGAATGATCATAATTTGTGATGCAGCAATAATGATGGAAATCTACAGAGCTGGGCGTTAATTTTGGTAGTGGTGAGTTGTGATAAGCTGGTGTAGGTTTTGGGCTGTTTTCTAGTCCTTGGCTGACAATGTTTCATTATACAACCAATTATTTGCGAGGTTTGAACCAGCAGCCTTCTTCTTACCCTACCTCACTGCTTTAGCCACTGTATCACCCCACCCACAAGTATCTATAATGCACAAATGTTGCTGCGACCAGCAGGCTGTTATTGGTAGTACAACAGCAAAGACCTCTGTGAGTAACAACAATGTTGCTCATATGTTTGAGTGAAATGACACCCATATGTTGTTCGTTCACAACACTTTATTTGTTGTATGAGTGGTATCATCCATTACAGAATGTGTCTTTAATGACTAAGCCTGTGTTTAATGCCTTTGTGAAGGAAGTGCGACTTACGCACGCAGCCTTGCTTCCAGGTATATCCAGGCAGGCAGTCCTCACACTTCTGGCCCGTGGTGCCCTCTCGACACTGGCAGAAGCCTGTGTCATTGCACCGGGCGTGAAAGGACCCCAGCTGATTACAGTTACACTCTGTATAGAAAATAGATACATTATTCAGCAATTGCAGATCATTTGTGCTGAAACCTTGAAAATAAGGCTTTGTTCTCTTTATTTTCTGATAGATTTCATTGAACTATGAAAACGTTCAGAACGTAAAACTCAAAAATAGCTTGTTTCATGCTACCAATATTACTGCTTTGCATATATAGTTAGAAAACTGTAACTGTTTTTAACTATGTTCCTAATGGGGCAGTAAAACTGTGTTGGACTCGACAGCAAACCTGCAGCTCTTAAAGGAATAGTTCACTCAAAAATGAAAATTTGCTTAAAATGTACTCACCCTCAGGCAATCCAAGATGTAGATGGGTTTGTCTCTTCATGTGAACAGATTTGGAAAAATTCAGCATTACATCACTTGCTCACCAATGGTCCACCAGTACAAAAAGTCCATGCCCTGTTGTTGTAGTACATTTCTTTAGACATCTTTTGGACCGTTTTTGCTTGTAAACTACGGTTCATCTGTGCATATTTCTCACCTGATCCAGACAAGATGACTGGAGAAAGCAATAATATTGATAGAGGGCTTGAATTTTAGCTGGAAGTAACATTTTGAAGTTAAAAATGTCTTAATGATTGATGGATTGAAGTTATGTCAATTACTTGTGGATTATTGTGAGGTTTTTATCAGCTGCGTGGACTCTCATTCTGATGGCACCCATTCACTGCAGAGGATCCATTAGTGAGCAAGAAATGTAATGCTATATTTATCACATTTTCAATTTCGTGGTGAACTATTCCTTTAAGTAATAGTGCAGAACAGCGCCACATAGCATTTCACATAAGAAAAACTGTTTACATAAAAGACTTAATGGCACAGCAGCAAAAATAACGTGTAGAATTCTGAGGGTCACAAAAATATGTGGTAAATAGTCATAAATAACAGTATTAGTGGACCTCCAGGAAAATGAATGTTCATAAAAACAAATGTTACGCGTTTCAAAAGTTACAGCATTTTGCCTAAAGGCAATATAGCATAGCCTGAAGGCAACAGGCATTCATTCACATGTGTTTGCAGGAGAAATTCACTTCTGTGTTTGCGAGTTGTCAGTTCTATGTGATCAGTGGTTGTTCATCAGTCATGTAAGCAGGATTTGCTCTATGCATTCACAAGGGCATAATTTGTCCATCTGGGCAGCTGTCAGTCATAGTGCAGTGATTTATGTGTGTGTATTTTTCCAGTAGAGGTCACTGTATCATTAACAAAGTGTTGTGACAGATTGCTTGAACAGCTCTTGGAGCAGTTTTCATCAAAAAGCAAAAAGCAAAAAGCAAAAAAAAAGTATTAATCGTAGGATTTCTGATTGTATTTCTCCTGCCCCCATTTTTAAGTCAACATGAAATCGAAATTCATTCTATTTACTTTTTGAATACACACTCCTTGTCTCATAGTGAATGATTCATTTTATTCCAAAGAAAATGTTGTCTTCATAATCTTTTATCAAAATGCCAAAACGCCTGTGACATGTAAAAATCACAAATCTCTCTTTTCAGTTTTACCACGTACTATCCACTTTTAAAATTCAGTCAATTCCTTACAGATAAAATCAAATCCCGTCCCACTGTGCTTTTTTTTTAAAGTTGCATATATTGGATTTATATTGGATAACTTGGATTTAAAGTTTTTTCTTGTTAAATATCTGGTATTACAAGTATTACATTACGGAAGTAAAATGGGTTGCATGTGTCATTTCATGTTGACTTTAAGATCATGCACAGAAGAGTACAAAATTTCTCTTTTTTGAATCACATTTCCTTTGTGCTACTCTCATATCGCTGGACAGTTAAAAATGCAAGTTGTTCAGTTTCCTAGATCTTAAGTAAAAGAAGACGGGAGTCTGGGAGAAGATTTCTCTAAAATGAATGATGCATGATATTAGTATATTTAAATCCATACTTCTGTTGGACTTCAATAGGTCAGAAATTGTCACATGTATGGCAAGGTGGTGGCAGACCAAATGTTGGAACGTATGCAAATGAGGAAAGATTTCTAGACCTTTCCAATTCCATACATATCATTTGGCCAGAAAGGACAATTTCTGAGCGGCGTGGTGTGGGTGCGTCAGGGGAACATTGAAACGGATTGGCGTGGAGTGATATCTGACTGACCTATGCAAACATTCTCATCGTCCAGCTCAGCGGAAGCATTCCGGAAGTATCCGAGGCGGCAGTGCTGACAGTTCTGCCCTCTAGTGTTGTGTTTGCAGCTCACACAAGTCACAATGTTGATGAAATCAATGTAACTGCAGCGATTTGAGTGACCGTTGCACTCGCAGTCTGATGGAGAAAGAGTAGATAGGTGTTAGTCTGTGGATCAGGGAACGAGGGACAGGAAGGGGAAAAGACACAGGAAACTCATGGATGAGAGGACATGGGCATGACATGTAGACGCTAAGAAGACTATAAACTAGGCTAAGACTATTTAGCCAGCTGGAAAAGCTGGCAGGCATTTAGCACTTCCTAAAAAAAAAACGTGAATTAGATTACAGACCATATTAGCCAGTTGATTTCCAGTCCAGCCTTAAAAACATTACGGACAAATCCTACCTTATCCCACT
This sequence comes from Acrossocheilus fasciatus, assembly GCA_036784905.1. NCBI lineage: Eukaryota > Metazoa > Chordata > Actinopteri > Cypriniformes > Cyprinidae > Acrossocheilus > Acrossocheilus fasciatus. The sequence continues at coordinate 6,826,940 of CM071945.1, read as the reverse complement.
TATTGATTTTATCTAATGTAAATTTATGGAGAATTTTTGGGATTGGGATTATTTTTACAGATATTTACAGAAATACAGGCTGCCGCCTTCATTCCCAAATAAACATGCTGACACAGTTGCTTGAAAGTAGGGCTGCAGAACATTTAGTTGCGATAATGCATTAGCAGCATTATCATTATCAACATTAATGATAATGCTGTTGATAAGTAACTCTACAACTACATGTTAACTATCAGTCATTGGTGTGTTAGTAGTATGTCTGCTAAATATATGCTAACACTTTATTTTGATGGTTCTCCAGCAGACAAAGTGACTATAAGTAACTTTGCAAGTACGTCAACATTCTACCTACTCTAACCTTAACCTGAGCCTAGTTATCTAAGCCTGTATCGCTTAACAACTTCTTGGGAAATAAAAATGTTTTGCAGTGTCATGATTCATCCCAGCCCACATAGGAATAATATCCAATCATTTTTACCACTTCATGAGCACTTTTAATGAAAATTACACTGATCATGGAAATCTCCAGTTCATTCCTATGGGATGTACTGTAAAGCTTGTCCGAGTCAGCAACAGTAAACCACCAAGGCTGTGGATCGCTGTAGCCTAGATTGCTTTCCTTATGGTCTCCTATTTTTCATTTTTATTTATGCACTGCTATTTACTGTAAAACTATAATTATTTGGGTTGCACTTTTTATATTTAATGTTCTTACGGTGTGCTTACCCAAGAAAGTACTTACATGGGTTAAGATTAGGTTTAGGGGCAGGTTCCGGGTTACTACCTAGTTATTACCCAGTTATTGTAATCGCTATAACAAGTACATAATATGTACAGCTATAGAATAAAGTGCTACCATTAAGTGCTAAATCATTTTATTTTTGGCCTATTGGTATGGCTGAATATTCCAATAAGAGAAAATATTTTAAAGATTTTTGGAATGCTTTTACATAACACTGTATTTTAGACATCTCCAAACAGATTGACTAAACAGTAGAAAGTCATTCGTATGAGTGAATAAACCCACCTGTAGGGCTTAATTAACATAGTTTAAATGGACATGAATATAACACTGATAAACAGTGATAATGAGCTGCTGTTAAAGTTGTGTTTGAGAAGCTGATCTTTTCGATTCTTTGCTGCTTGGACACTTGGGGCTTTGAATAATTGATATGATGTTTTAAAGATGCTGGCGACGTGGGGTCCTGCTGTGTCACAGTCAGCTAAGCAGTGGGATGGGGGGCAAGAGCAGCTAATTAAATATAAATGCTCAATTACTCCCCAGATTGGTGAAGGGATGGAGCGATGTTTCACAAACGATCTTGCATCTTCAGCAGACAGCTGTCTAACACTCGACGAGTGAAAATGCAAAGTAGCTACTTTCTAGAAGAGGACGCTTTTGATTATACAGCCTGGGGGAGATCCTTCTGTTTTCTAGCAAACACAATACATCATGAGCGGCTTACCTTATGAGACAAAGCAAAAAAGCAAAACATGCGAGCACAAAGAAAAGAGAGAGACAAGAAAGGGCGACATGGAAGAGAGGAAATGAATAATGTTTAAGAGGCAATTTTTCCACAGTTTCCATATTAGTGTCTGTCCATATTCAGAAAAACAGAAATCAAAACCGAATTGTCCTTTGATAAGCATTGCCTACAGGAGCGCTAATGCATATAAATACATCATTCACATAAAATGTCATTAAAACTCTGAAAATAACGTCTTCTTGCTATCTTGATTTAAAGCATCGCCTTACCTTGAAATCTGATGTACGCTATTCTTGACAACTGCGTTTTTGGCCCCCCGGGGATCAAAATCCTTGCAACAACTTTAGAATAAAAGCAACGTTATTCTCTTTGTTGGCTAACATGGCTGTGCTGTTGGCACAAATCACTTAACGATGTGGAAAAATTCACCGTGTGAAACTAAAATGATGCTACTGTTATTTAGGAAAACCGATAGGCCTACTGTAAACAAAACAGCCTAAAACTAGAGGAAACTAGGGTTTAGAGTTTCTTTCTTGTGGATCTAATGGCAGCTAAACCAATCAATACGCTACAAGCTGTAAATGTTCTTCACTAACAGATACTCCATCTCATCCACAGCAGCATTACTGGAAGATACAATGCAGTCAAGCAGAAATGCATTTTCAGACCGCAGTCATTTAAAAAGTTAAACGTTGTGTCGGATGAGTGCGGTATCTGTTTGAATCATTTCTATAGTGTAGCTACGCACGATGCACACACTCAACGACAAATGCTGTATACCTTTTTTCTCATAGTCTTTCTTTTCATAATCTTTTTCTTTCTTTTTTTCCTTCTCTTTCTTTTTTTCCTTCTCTTTCTTTTCCTCTTTGGCTTCCCTGCTCTCTCCGGTTTTCCCAGGCTCATTCTTCTTCTTAATGTCACCAGATACTGTTTACACCAGAGAGATCATGAGTGTTTGAAGAAGAACACGTCACATGACGTTTTTTTCCAGTTCATTTTATTCATTGTTCAAATCTGATACATGATTTGGTTGAATATTTAAGGATATTGTTTCAAATATTATTTCATGGACTGTACAGAGGTCTGTTCATTAACACAATGTGCTTGCGAGAATATCTAATTAAGGCTTGAACCCCCCAAAGGTCCTAACAAGGTTGGGTAATTCATTTGTTTAATCAGTTCTTTCTGTCAGAATCAGTATCGTTTATTCAAATAATAGAATAGATATACTGTATAAAACGTCAGTGTTTTGATTTAAAGGGATAGGAGTTCACTCAAAACGACAAATCTATCATTATTTACTCATCCTTTTGTTATCCCAATCCCATATGACTTGCTTTCCTCAGTGGAAAAGGAATCAAAAGGAATCTTTTATTTATATAGCATATTCCATTTAAAAAAAAATCCATTTCTTTTCCCCGTATAATGAAAGTGAACAGTGACTGAGGCTGTCATTTTGCCAAACAACACCTTTTGTGTTCCACAGAAGAAAGTAAGTCGTACAGGTTTGGAACGACATAAGGGTGAGTAAATGATGACAGAATTTTCATTTACTATTCCTTTAAGAGAGGCAGGCCTCTGGCTTACTGTTCTGAAGGCAATTTGGGTTGTGAGACACAAACTTCAACAGATTGCACTTCCAAAATTTTGTAATTTGCACTTGATTATACTTGTCAGAAAATTCAGATGTCAGGATTTGCTGTGGGTACCTGGGGCTTCTACGTTTTTATCTTTCTTCTCCAAGTTTGTTGATGTTTTTTCCTCCTTGGACTCAGCAAGAGGAACTTCACTGTTTTCTCCTACTTCAGATGGTGGTGGTTTACTTTCAGGAGCATCTTTATCTTTCTTCTGGTTTGTTGCTGTTTTTTCCTCCTTGGTCTCAGCAAGAGGAACTTCACTGTTTTCTCCTACTTCAGATGGTGGTGGTTTACTTTCAGGAGCATCCTTATCTTTCTTCTCCAGGTTTGTTGCTGTTTTTTCCTCCTTGGTCTCAGCCAGAGGAACTTCACTCTTCTCTCCTACTTCAGATGGTGGTGGTTTACTTTCAGAAGCATCCTTATCTTTCTTCTCCAGATTTGTTGCTGTTTTTTCCTCCTTGGTCTCAGCTAGAGGAACTTCACTCTTCTCTCCTACTTCAGATGGAGGTTTAATTTCAGGAGCATCTTTATTTGTCTTCTCCAGATTTGTCTCTGTTTTTTCCTTGGTTTCAACAAGAGGAACTTCACTCTTCTCTCCTACTTCGGACGGGGGTTTACTGTCAGCATTAGGTTGAGGAGCAGCATCAGTGACGGTTTCCGCACCTGCTGTGACAATTTCAGCACCATCACCTGGATCTTCAGGAGCAGGTTTGATTTCATCAGACACATCGGTTGATTCTGGACCTTCAGGAGCCTCTGAGTCTGAAGTTGCCGGGGCAATGGAAGCAATCTCAGGAGAAACTGTAACTATTGCTGGAGCATCTGTTACAGCTGCGACAGCATCAGTCGCAGGTGCCTCACCATCAAATGCGGGAGTTAGAGGAACGTCAGATGCTGGGACAATCAAATCAATGTCTGGAGGGAGTGCATCAACTGTCTTCATCACTGCATCAGTTGAGGACGCAACTGTGCTTGTAATTAAGTTTACTGCAGTATTTGCTGTAACCATTGCACCCGCTTCCACTAGAGATCCATCAGAAACAAGTGAATCAGCATCAACAGCGAGAGATGTTGGCAGTTGAATTGTGCTTGCTGATGCTGAAGATGTTGTTTCAGAAGTTGCCATGGTTGCAGAAGGTGTTGTTGCCATGGTTGCAGAAGATATTGCTTGGATGTCCATATTAAGTGTTGTTGCAGTGCCGCCAGAGGATGAGGCAAATGAATCAGTAACCTCAGGAAGAACAGAAAGTGGATTGCTTGAAACAAAGCCAGTTGTTGCAGTCACGGTGTCGGTTGCTGCGGTGGCCGCATCGGGTATCACATCTGGTGCTGCGGAAACTGTAATTGTGTACAGAGCATAAAGAGTCAGATATCTAAACCGTTCTGTCAAAAGCAGTATAGATGCCTACGGATGCCATTGGTGCCCTTTGGGCTTACATACTGTACATAATGGATGTTATTGCAGCGATTCAACCTTTGGCCATTTCCAGTTCAGCAGAAACGGGATACACAAGATCTGATAGAATCACTTCCCCCGTTTGTGCCCCCATCCAACCCTTCAAGGACAGGACTCGCTGCGTTTTCCTGTTATGGTTTCATGTATCTATCTCTCTCTCCATAAGTTCAATAAATTGGACCCTTTTTGGTCATCCTTACCATGACCTGGTCTCTTTTCTCTTATGAAATATTTAGCAGTTGTTCATTCAATCGCTATTCAAAAATAGATCTGAAAGAATTGAGCTCCGGCCTTCAGCTGAGCTTCTACCGCCACGCCATGCGCTCTCGAAAGTGATTGTGTTTCACAATAACAGAGTATTTAATGATTTATCTTCCAAGGCTGGCCTTGCCATTTTCATAGTTACAGCTTCAGCGCCATTAGTTTTGAAAGGCAAACGCTACACACACCTGGAGTGAGGCAGAAATGGTGGGATAGGTGAGGTGGTGGCATATTGTTTTGATTAAGCACAAAGCAAAAAAACTTCTTCACAGTCGACAAAACTGAACACCTGCTATCTAGCACATCCGATTGGAAATTTAACCTGCTTTGTAAGAGGAACATACTGCTTGTAAATGCAGTAAATCAGCACTTACTAATTGCAAAAAATATATTAGTGATATTGACATTTTCACAAAAAAATGATTGTATAAGAAAAGAAACTTTTTATTCAAAAAGTTATTTAAAATAATAATAATAAATTGAGCTGTAAATTGTCTAAATCATACTTTTTTTTTTAGTTACGAAATGTTCTGGCTTTAAAAAATGGTGTGTATTTTAATGTGTTTCTTATTCTTTAGTCTATAACATACTTATAGAAATTTCTCAATGGTAGTGTAAAAAACACCTTCTTTACCCTGTCAAAATCAGCTCTGTTTTCATCAAGCCATTATAGTCCATGTTGCTTTAAATGCTAATGAGCTCTCCTGACCCGCCCCTCTCTCCCGGATCACGAATGATTCGCGCGAACATAGACGCATTTAGGCAGATCAGGAGCGCATTCCCTTCAAAATGAAAGTAACATTAATCCTCTGCGCCTTCAGCGGCTCAAATGTCGGGAGTTAATGATGACTGCTATAATCATTATTACATCCAACAACTAAACACTTCAATTGCTTAATCGGAGACGTACTTGTCTTCCTGTGCACCGTCGACACAATGGCGGACTGACGACAGCTCACTCAGGGCGGGTCTAAGGTAAGAAGGCCTTGTCAATCAACTATCGTGGGAGGGGCCTATACAGAACTATGTCATTCTGACAGGAATCTCAGAACATCCTGATTTGAAAAAGGGGATTTTAAAATAGGGGATTTTAAAATTATTATAGGATGGATGTGTACACACACTTCCAACACACATTTATGTTCAAACCACTTGTAAAGTGAATTTTTCATCTGATGACCCCTTTAAGTCTGAAAGATTTCACTGTCAGTTATTTATTTATTTTATTTTTTTTCAGCTAAAAGCCGGTTTAAATTGGTAAAAGGTTGTCAAGCATCAGTACGGCCTCCACCTGCCCGCTGACTTCAATGCTTGATTCAAGAAGACATAGTTTAAGGAGCCGCCACATGGTATGTTACTTGGCACCTTGGCCCATATATATTAATGAGTGATTTAGCACAGCAGTAATCATATTTAATCTCCACACCCTGCTATACCTCAGATCAGAATATAGAGCACCATTACGGCCATCAGTCATGAGAGGAATTACAGTGGAGCGTGATTCCCTGCATGCACTGCTTTCATCAAGGTCTCCTGTGCGGTACAAGAGAGAAACTGGAGGGAATTTACTAACAAGTATTTCACTTACTATTGGCCTTGTTTACTTGCCTGTACTGTGTAGTACCTGATTCACTATAATATTTGTGCACAATTTTTACAGTGCGGTTTTACATTTACTTGCTGTTGCTTAGTGAATGATATGCAGGTTTAGAGAATATCTTAAAATGTTTAGTGAACACTGTAAAAAAAATTAATTTTATTTCAATTAACAAAAATGTTTGTTGTTTGTTTGATTTACCCGGTGCCAGATTTTAATCATCCCACCTATGAAGTAAACCCTGGGCCTACAGTACGGTATAAAATGAAGACATACAAATTCAAATGTTCTAGGCTCTTTTAAAAGCTAGTAAAGATTCAAAGCACCTTCTAATAGAATAACTGTAATGTATGCATTCTCACAACCAGGAGGGCAAAAGAACAAAACTCAATGTATGACTTTAAACATGCTCCCTGTTGAATATTTCACCTCTCAATTATTAACACAAGTGAGACTGAATAAATGAAGACTGTCTAACCAAAATAGATGGACACATGCTTGCATATATTACGGCTTATTTCAAGGTTGAAATGTCTTTGCGAACAGAGTTCTGATGGATTTACTTTACTTAAATATCAAAACTTTAATACCGGGAGACATTTAGAGAAAAAAGCTTGTTTGTATGTTATGCTCTTGTGCAAACGTGTCAACAAATTGAGATTGTGACATTTACAGGAAGTTCTCTTACCTGGCTGGTCAGGTGCAGTGGGTACGACTGTGAGTGTTGGACTAGACGGAGATGGCACCGTAGTTAAAGACGAGGTGTCTGTCTGGCTCGAGATGGTAGCAGCTGGCATTGTGGGCAGAAAGCTCGTCACAAGTAGCACTTGGGACAGTAAAATTACAACGTTGAGTCGAGAGCCGAGAGAGTAAGTAAAGAGGGCCAGCTACCTCCTACTGTTAACACTTCTATTTTTAATTTTAGCTTTGGAAAACATACTTGTACTTATGCAAAAGAATACAAAGTCTGTAAAATATTACAAGTGAGTACATCAAGCTACATCTAGTTGTATAATGAACAAGTTTAATCACTCAAAGCTCTTTTCTAGTTTTTATGTATTGCAGTAAATATCTGATGATAATGATTATTGTTTTTAGGTTTATTATCGTATATTATGATGTTTTTTTCATGACTAGTATAAATTCAACCACAAAGCTAAAACCATCAGCCAAGCAATGCTTGATCTTAAAGACACTCTATAGTGCATCTACTACTAAACAGCAATGAAAAGGAACTTTAAAGTCAACATGAAATGAAAATCAGCCCTATTTCCTTTCCCAGTACAAGATACTGATATTACTGTGAGTAATTCAAATGTTGGTCTGGTCCACTTTTCCCAATCCAATTAATTCCCAACCAAGTTTCTTCCTGCATTTTGATCCCACTGAATATCCCGTTTCCTTCAGAATAGCATCACCTATTTACTTTACCCAGTACAAGATACTGATCTGATTGTGAGTAATTCAAATGTTTGTCTGGTCCACTTTTCACAATCCAATTAATTCCCGACTACGTTTCATCCTACATTCTCATCCCACTGAATATCCTGTTTCCTTCAGAATAGCATCGTATTATGTAAGTAAAATGCATTGCGAATGGCATTTCATGTTGACTTTCATGCAAAACAGGAATCTAAATGCACGTCTATTAAACAGGGTTTCATAAATCAAGTCTGTATCCACCAGCTGAACTGCTTTAAGATGCTAATGCAGTGTCTGCTTTTGTCACCTGGTGTATTGGTGAGGGATTCAGGGATCGCTGAGCCGCCTGTAGGGGCAGGAGGAGAAGTCGATGTGTCACTGGAGGTGGCCGTGTCTAGTCAGCAGACAGAAGGATGAGCTCGCCAGTGCAGGGATCAAATACCACGACAGTATTGCCCATCAGAGCCTAAATCAGCCTGATCTCAGCTATTCGCTGACCACAAATAAAGGACACCGCTAAAGACACTTTACTGCAGCCCACAGCACTAAAGGGGACAAGCACTAAAGAAGAACTCAAATAAGCACGATTTTGATGAGGTATGGATTTACACATGACGTCATAAAACTCATCAATTTATGTGCATACTGCAAACATTAACAATAATGTAGTATGTCCATCATGGTCAAGGTGATCTCATTTGTATTCGTAGATTTTCATACATACAGTTTGCGCACATTTTTATACACAAATTTATTGGTTTAAATCAAAACTGGATATTTAATCATAATAAATAATAATGAATGCATTTGCACATTACCTTTGCCAATGCAGAGGTCAATCTTTAAGAACAAAATTTTGATATTAATTTTAATATTAATTAGTTATTTAACACTTCAGTCTATTGTTGTTTAATTTTATGTATTTAATTTTATTATATTTGTAAATAAATAGATATATAGATACTCAGTGCTCAGTATAGTTTTTAATATCAGCCATTATGTTAATATATCAGGTAACATATGTTATTATGTTAATATTTATTTTTATACATTTGTTTATTCATTTTTATATAATTTAGTTTTAATAATATCAGACCTACATTAATATATAAATTTGTAATTAAAGCAATTTATTTTAATTTGCATTTAATGTACTTAATACATACAAACCAATATATATATATATATATATATATATATATATATATATATAAAATGTTATATATAATATATTATATATTAGCATAATTTATATTCTATGTATTTTATTTTAATTTAAATATTATTATTATTGTTTTATTTATTATTGGCCAAAAGTAAAGGAGCATTAACCTTGATTAGTAATTATTTAAAAAAATGTATCTAATGCACAGTGAGTATTCATATCATCTCTGAAGTTGTTCATATGTATAATGAATTACATTTCAAATGTTAATATGACTTTTTATGTCTATCCAGACACAAAAATATGTACACACGCTAAAATCAGATGTTAGGTTTGAATACTGAGATCATGTTGTCATGGTAGCAATCAAACACCACTGTTTTACCATAGTACTTTTGTTGACTGTTTGCACATGCTAACTTGTTTATGAACTCGCGTGTTCACAAACTCAACAAAAAAGCACCCTACCCTACTTAAAGTCACGCGCGCTCCTCAATGCCAGCACAATGCTAATCATCTCTGTCTATGCCAGTATTCAGAGTACTGTACGTCAAATATGGAACGTGGCATTCGGCGTCTCATGCATGTTAGCTTGTTTGCTGTTGTCTGGCTGTCTCAGTAGGAGCAGGTGTCTTCCCTCTGGAAGAGGAATGACCATGTCAGCTCACACTGCGCCGGTGCTGATGGGAGCTTTGGGATTCAGCGTGGGCAGCCCACAGTGAGCACCGCAGCAGGCCGATACTTCCTGCTCTCAGGCATGCTAATGTTTTATTAAGGTTGCGTCCCTCCCCAGTGTTTCATAATTAAAGCATGGCTGAAGACACTGTTCCCTAATTCCACGGGTTTATTGTATTTATATGGTTTGCTAATGAAAAATGGCCCGTATTACCGATAGATGTTTTATTTAGTGTTGTGTCTTAGTGTTGTGGATGAAAATAATTTATGTCTCAGTCTGTCTGTAATAATTCAGTGAGAGATTCACACAGGGATTCGTGTTCTTTGAAATCAGTTGCATGTTCGTAATTATACAAACTGGATTATATAAAGGGGGACATATCATGGAAAATAAAAGACTTTGTAGCATGTACTCTTTTATACCCTAATGCAATGCAAAACTTCCTTCCATCAGGATATTTATGGAAAGCCATGATTTTGACGTCTGAACCAGCGAACAGTTGGAGGAAAGTTATAAAGGTTTGGAACAGCATGAGGGTGAGTAAATGTTGACAGAATATTGATTTTTGGGTGAACATAACTGAATGACTGACCACATTTACATATCATTGTTTATTCATTAGTTAACAGATTTCCCAAAGAGGTAAGAAAATCATAACAGAGGCTGTTTACAGCACATACACTACCAATCACAAGTTAAGTGAGGTCAGTAAGATTTTTTAAAAATGTTTTAAATGCTCACCCAGGCTGCATTTATTTGATCAAAAATACAGTAATATTGTGAAATATTATTGCAATTTAAAATAATATTTTTTTTTTATTATTTTAATATAATTTAAAATGTAATCTATTTCTGTGATGCAAAGCTGAATTTTTAGCAGTCATTACTCCAGTCTTCAGTATCACATTATCCTTCAGAAATCATTCTAATATGCTGATTTGGTGCTTAAGAAATATTTATTATTATCATTTCTTATTTACTTTAAAAACAAAAACAATTACTCAGATTTTTTAACAATTTGATACATTCTTGCTGAATAAAAATATTAATTTCTTTAAAAAAAAAAAAAAATACTAATCCCAAACCTTTGTACATATGGTATATAGGGGCCTAGAGTAGGTCAAAATATTCACAAAAAACGAAATTACTTGGTGCTAAAAAAGCAACGTAATGGGTCACGTTAATTGTATGACATAAAAAGCTCCAAAATGAAGACATGAAGAATTCATCATTGTGGCAAATGAGTAAAATTAATGAAAAAAAAAGGTTCGGGAGTCAATATATCTGTTCTGGTGTTACAACTGTGCTATTTTTTTATATTGGTCTTGATGGTGTTATATGGACTGTTTATTCAATGTCTTTTACAACAGATTTTTTTTTTTTTTAACATGCTGTGTCATGCCTGTCCATTCACACAAAATGATCAGTTGAGGCATCCAGAGAGGAATTATCATCCAGTGCCTTTTAACAGGGTACTAATCGAATTAGTCTCTTGCAGTGCACTCATGCTTTCTAGACAAAGAGTGTATTTGTGCCTGTGTGAGAGAGAGCTCAGAGCTCGATACAGGGCCGATGAGCAGGGAACGGGTAACAGGAGGGCAGGCATATGGCCACGGGGGGTTAACGTGAGAGCTGGAGCACGGGCAGATTTCTCACGTCACCCTCCCAACCGCCATCTGCCACCGAACCAGACCAGAACCAAAAGAGCGAGCACAGAGTGGCCCGATCTACTTCAGACCGCTCTCAGTCTCTGGCCACATTAGAACAACAGAGAGAAACAAAGAAAGTGTTAAAAAAAAAAAGACAGGCTTGCAATCTTGTGAATTAATGGCTCTGTTCCAAAGTCTAGTAAGCTGACTATTTAAAGCATCATAAGTGCACTCCTGCTGTTCCAAAAGGTAGGCAGGATGACTGCAATGCCTTCTAAGAAAATGTCTTTTGGCCAATTTCTATGTATGCTTCACAAAAGGAAGCAATGCCAAAATGCATTGTGACAATCTATCCAAGTTGATGGACGAACCATGAGAAATGTTGATTTATAAATATACATATTTTTTTAACACAAGAAAGTATGGCTAAAAATATTAAATCTAAAAAGTAGTCTATTTTACATAACATGTGAGTGCTATTGTGCTTGTGCTAACACAAAGAATGAAACTAACAAGAAAATCTAACAAGAAAAATCAGAATATTTTATGTACTTGAACCAGCAAAGACCAGAACCTCCAAGGTACTAGCATTTCAGAGTAGCGAGCAACACTGTCATATTTTATAGTTAATTTGTTGCTGATGCTATTGAAATGTACAACACATTTAGATTTATTTGATTATTCTTTTTTCTTTTTTAATATTTAAACTACTTTAGGTCAAAAATAAAATAAAAATTTGACTTTTCAGTTTGGTCCAGTAATGTGCATGTAGATTCTAGAATATGCAAACGGCCAAAGTGATTGGCTCATTTAAATTGAAGGCGGGGCTTCCATTCCATCACACACCATATTGAGCCTTATAATTTCCCCCTTTCGTTTTTTACGAATGGTCTGTCTCCTCATACCATATATGTGCATTTGACTTAAAGCAACGATATTTATTTATTTATTTTTTAACCTTGTAATACCAGTTTTAAAATCATTCTGATGGTAAACTGACTTCTAATAAGACGAATAACTTTCCCACACTCTTCCCCAAATGTCTGTTCTGGGAGTATGTGAGTTTGGTGAGTGGGTACGAAATTCTGTGAAAAGGGCGAATTTTAACATCAAAAACATGCATATGTACAGCTATCCACTGTAATTTCGACAGTGAACTCCACTCATTTAGCTGTAGACAAAACTACATTCGGTTGCTTTAAGGAGTGCTGTTTGTATGACCCATGAAGTTGCTGTCTGTTTAGATCATTCAGTCACTTATAAGCTTCCATTTCAGTTAGCATGCTGTCTCAGAAGGCAGGCGCCTATGTAAGTTGTAGACAGTGAGGAAGTTCACTTGGTTTTGGAACAGAGCCAGTTCCTTGCAGTAATTATGAATAATTTCACCTTTATTACGTACAGTTGCTCACTAAATCTTCGAGATGCTTCTCCCCATGCACTACCTCAGACACTTGGGCATGAAGATGTGCAATAACATTGCCCTTGCTGGATAAATGCATGAGGGTTATTTTTAGTGTGATGGGAGGCCCACAAGATTAATAAACATTCATCATCCATTTCCTCCAAATTCCTGCTCTCCGTCTTTCTCTATTGCATTCTCCCTCTCTCTCTCTTTCACTCTGTTTTCCTCTCTGTCTTCTCCTTTAGGACAGTGAGAGCTTTCTGTCACACTTTCCAAACACTCTATCCAGGAAAGAGGAATGGAATAAATGGTGATTCCATATTTTATTCCACAGTAAAATTGAATAAAAATAAAATAAAAAATGACATTGGATAGCAGTAGGGTTCAATCCCAGGACTGTTTGGAGATCATTTTGATTTGGCCCTGAAGCGTATATGCTGATAACTTTCCCATTTCAGTGTGACGAGTGTAGAGGTCACTGCTGCTGCAGTCCTACTGGAGCAACTAGATTTCAACAAGAGTTGCGTCCACATCCTGATTTATTCTGGTCAGTAGCTGCTGACCCATTTCATTTTTTTTATATTGATGTTACAGGTGGGTAAATCTGAAATCAGTCATACATGCAACAGTAACAGACTGGCATTCAATGAAGTGGAAAATAATATATACCGATTATTTCAGAGGCATACAAAGCAAACAAAGTGGACAATTTTATGTTATTCTCAAACATTAGCTGAATTTACATGGCTTTTCCAATTATTTGTGATTTTCTGGGAATTAACAATTTAATAATTATTTAATAGTGATTTCACTTAAAAAAATCTAAATACGCATGATATACACTTATTATTTATAATATTTTTTTTTTTCAAAGAAATTAATACTTTTATTCAGCAAGGATGCATTAAATTGATAAAAGTGACAGTAAAGACATTTATAATGTTGCAGAAGATTTCTATTTCAAATAAATGCTTTCATTCTGTTCATCATAGTTTCCAAAAAAAAAAAAAAAAAATAAAAATCTTGTTTTCAACAATGATAATCATGAGAAAATATTTGTTGAGCACTAAACCAGCATATTAGAATGATTTCTGAAGGATCATGTGACACTGAAGACTAAAGTAATGATGCTAAAATTCAGCTTTGCATCACAGGAGTAAAGTACATTTTAAAATATTAAAAGAAAAAACATTAGTTTCAAATTGTAGTAATATATCACAATATTACTGTTTTTATTGTATTCCTGATCAAATAAATAAAAATACTTCTTTCAAAAACTTTTTAAAAATCTTTCCAACTTTTCAATGGTAGTGCAACTAAAAAAAATATGAGAAATGTATTTCTTGAGATTTGCCATCCGTATGGGAGCCCTGTAACAATATCTTTTTAATTTTAATGTCATTAATACAATGAACTATTCATTTAAAACGTAGCTTCCCAGCCAACTGATAAAAACCTGTGCACCCTCACAGAAGCTTCATATCATCCAGCCAATCAGAACTTGGATTTCTCTGGCTGTTGCTAGTTTTGTCTGACAGTCTGTGAATGTGTTTGAGGCTGAAAAAATAATAAGATTAAACAGATTTTAAAAAATCTGACTATTCAGATTTCAGAAATGTCCTTGGCGAGTGTGAGAGTGCTCCATTATTCAGTGAGATGAATGAACGCAGTGACACGTCCCTGTTCAATAGGTTATTGAACCACAAATTCTTCCCAGGGTCTAAAAATATTAGAAGCGACCATGAAACTTTTAGTACAGAACAGTTTCTTCCAGTAACAGCACATACGATGTCTATTTTAGAAGGGGCATCGCACCTTAGGCTCGGGGGAAAAACCTCTCACACATCATTAAGCTTACATAAAACATTACTTTTTGTGGACAAACGTTGACAGACCTTGTAAAATCTGTGGATGATTATTTTTCCCCCACTCCAAACAATCCCGGTTCTTTCCAGTGAGGGTTATTAAATATTTTCAGCTTGGCAATGATTGAAAAAAATGACATCACAAACTCCAAAATCAGGCCAATCTGACAGGCCCTAATAATATTGAATTATGGAGATATTTCAACAAATTACTTTGAGTGAAATAATGTATTAATGTGTCTTCTGCATGTGTGCAGGCAGCAGGACCCTGAGGGAGAGGGAGAGTCCACGGCCCGACACACGCTGTGATAAATTGCTCTCACTCCAATGAGTGTTATTCATTGGTCAGAGGTTGGCAAGAAAAGCTTCTCAGGACCCAAAAGCACTGTGATGATACTACAGTACATTTATGGTTTCAAATGGTAATAATACCACACGCCAGTACTCGTGGTATGTGGGGAGTTGGCATGACTTGTAATTTCTCTTAAGGCCATTTTCTCTTATATTCTCATCAATTTGTTGGACATATAACATAGATGTTGTTTTGCGGTATGCCATCAATACTGTAAAATGTCAATATATACAGTATAAAATATATTGGACTTGTTTCCAAAAAGACCTGGTCATGAATTTACATATTACATACTTTAATATATATAACTTATATACACGGAACTTGTTCTTCTAATGACCTCAAACTTTTTGAAGGGTAGTGTAAAGCTTTATGTTCATTTCCATGTCCATTTGTCAACTGCCCATATACATGAACCATGATACTGAATGATTACCATATCCACATACTATGTAATTTACATGGTTCTCTATGGTATTTCCTTAGAATACCATGGTATAGAATAACATGGTACATGTTTTTTGGTACTTTTATGCATTTCTGTAATGTTCTTCTAGTTTATCTAAAGAGCTCATCTACTGATCACTGCTCAACTACTACAAGACTAACCTATTTTAATCTACAGACCATTACAAGGCAAACTGCACTACTCTATGGACTTCAAACCAGGTCTGACCTGTAAGCACGTTTCCAGACGCTGATGTACCCGGAGTCTGTGTTACTGAGTTCGGCTGGACTGAACCTGTGGCGGCTGGTGTTGAGTCTGAGGTCAGTTGGACTGTGGGTGGTGTTACTGATGTAGTTATGGACATTGGTACAGTGGCAGGGTCAAGCGTAACTGCTAGTGTTGGCACTGAAAATGGAGAACAACATTATAGCAAACGAGTGAAGGCGCACTATGTAACTTTTTCTAGTCTTTGAATTGATACTGACACCTACAGTCTTGGTTTTATTGCTGTATCATGCAAAAGCAAATGTTTTTGGTTACAGACAACATTGGCATATGCCCTGGAACACAAAACCAGTCATAAGGGTCAATTTTTTTAAATTGATATTTATACATAACGAAAGCTGAAAGCAGAATAAATAAGCTTTCCATAGGATAGGACAATATTTGGCCGAGATACAACTATTTGAAAATCTGGAATCTGAGGGTGCAAAAAAAAAATCTAAATATTGAGAAAATCACCTTTAAAGCTGTCCAAATGAAGTTCTTAGCAATGCATATTAGTAATCTGAAATTAAGTTTTTATATGTTTGCAGTAGGAAATTTTATCTTTATGGAACATGATCTTTACTTAATACCCTAATGATATTTTATTGGCATAAAAGAAAAATTGTTCATTTTGACCCATACAATGTATTGTTGGCTAATTGCTACTAATATACGCGTGCGACTTAAGACTGGTTTTGTGGTCCAGGATCACATTTATCACCTGTTTACTGAGATGATGTTTGTAGTATTCAACTGGTCACGTGATCTCATTGCGGCCACCACCAAGAGAAGATAACTTTCTTATCCAATTAAACAGCTTTTATGCAGCTGATATGACTAGATTGTTAATCTAAACCATTTGAAACATTTTTCAAAAGTACCACAGGTTTCTTCAGATGCAAAACTTAGTAAGCGCATGAGCCACTAGCATCACTAAAAATGTAAACGTTTCACCTTTAAGCTGGAAAAAAATACCAAGTGCGCCTTTAAGAATAATCTTGAGGAAAACAATTCCTCTATATTTCTCTTGAGATCAGTCATCACCTCAGATTTCCAACAAAACAACATTAGACCACCACAAATGGACAGAACCGCACTGAAATTTCCTACAACCTTGAGCGCACCCTCATAGATCACTAGCCAGCATTAGAATGCTTCGCGTCTTACATCACATGAAACATTTATGAAGTAGAAAACTGTGGAAAAATGCATCACGTCATCAGAGTTCACAGTGACAGTTAAGGGACGGATCAGAACCGACGTCTTGTTAACGACATGAAATAAAGAGGCCAAAAAGAGTGATGGAAGCAGGAGCGAAAACATGAAAACGACAGTCAGCGCATTCCATTAGCATGCCACTTACTGTCAGACGTTCCCGACGCCTCACCTGCAAACAGAAAGAGAGGAAGATAAAACAAATGAGAGAGCTTTACTCATTTATTTTCCAAAACACTCCTGTGGGTTTATTTTATTTATTCCTCTACCTCTCTGGAGCACATCTAAGAGTTAAAGAATACAGAAACCTGCCTCGCTTTTGCACGCAGTGAGCGTACAGTAGCGATGAACTGTATGTTTCCTCCTATTCAATATGCCTGTCTTCTTTTTATTGCGAAGTTTACTTGAAAGCTTCGCGCTATTCTGCTTTCCTTATCGAGTGAAGATGCCCCAG
Organism: Acrossocheilus fasciatus; assembly: GCA_036784905.1. Taxonomy (NCBI): domain Eukaryota; kingdom Metazoa; phylum Chordata; class Actinopteri; order Cypriniformes; family Cyprinidae; genus Acrossocheilus; species Acrossocheilus fasciatus. Next base: position 6,809,587 of record CM071945.1, on the reverse strand, counting down.
TTTTCTACACTGTACGTAAATCATAGCTTCCTCTTAGGTGTGTGCGTGTATCTGAATACAGCAGGTGCATAATTCGTACAAATGTTCGGGGAGCCGTTCGGGGTGGGCAGGTAGGAGCCGGGCTTCCAGGACTTGGCTTTGAATCCTCTCTCGCAGGCCGAACAGTCTTGTCCAGTGGTGTTGTGCTCGCAGTCGCACTGAAGGGTCCCGTCACGGAGGGAGCACTGACCGGCGTGGAGGTTACACTTACACCTGTGAAAGCAGGGAACACCAATTAGCACACTTGTTACATCGTAGCCACAGGCAAGGGTGAAAGCTGCACTGCCGAGGACAATTCCCACTTTTTATTTGTTAGGGTCACCCGAGGTAGCCCATTAGCTCAGCTGCTCGACTCAAGAAATCAGCTGGGCTAATTAGTGGAGCCAGACATCGTAGCGCATGGCTGAAACAGTACCTGTAGGGAATACTGTGGATTCTACAGATCTTTACATTGTGGTTGATGTGTATACAGTTATATAGAAGAGGATTTGGGGCCAATGAGATTTCACTGTGGGCGGGGCTAACCGGTACAACGCTGGTCCTGTTGCTTATCATGGCTGTTGTGGACAAAATCTCATCTCTGGAAGTCACTGCACTAATATGCATGAAATTAAATTGTTTTTAAAGATCTTTCTTTACTTAATTTGGATGCATCTGGTTAGGAGCATGTGCACTGCAATAAATCGTATTTTGTCTTATTTTCTAGTTGATTTTCAAACAAGAAAAATGAACTTGAAAATCAACTTTGTCTTAGATATAGGACTGAGAGGATAGATTGTTAAAATGAGTGTACATTGTCTTCATGCTCTGGCATTTTTTGTATTATTATTATTATTATTTATTTAATTTTTTTACTTAAGTCTAAACAAGATAAATTGATATGACAAAAGCTGCCAGTACAGTGCAGTGTTATTGTAAAACTATTAAAAAATTCAAATAAATGTTTTTGGTAATTCACATAAAGCTGAAATAAAATAAAATGTAAATGATGAAAAAACTAAATAGATGAAAAACTTCTAGATGAAGTAAACTTTTACTAAAACTGTTAAGTAAAGTAAAATTACTTAAACTGAAATAAAAAATAAATCAAAGCTAAATAAAATGTAAATTACAAAAGCACATAAAATTACTAAAAACGTATTTTAAAGTGTAAAATATTAATAAATCAAATATTCATAATATTTCAAATAGTACATAACACTAAAATAACACTGGTGTAGAGGATATATCTTTAATATACGTGTATTTTGTAAATGCATTGGTATATGTATTTTTTTTTTACTTGTTTTAAGTCTAAAAATCAAGTAAGAAAATATACCAGTGTTGTTACAGTAAACTATTAAATCATTTTTGTTCATTTAAATAAAACTGAAATAAAATATAAATATTAAATGAAAAACTTAAACTTAAAAAGGTAAACTTCTCTAACTTGTGTTTAAGTTGAAATATTAAATTACTACAACTCAAATAAAAATAGAAATAGTAAAAAATGAATAAAAATGACAAAAGCACAACAAAAATAAGAAAAAACGATTCTCAGATAATTTCACTGAAAAACAAGTGGGACAAGAGACAGATTCTCATAAATAAGTTTTTTTTTCTTTTTTTTCTTGCAGTGTGTGGTCCTGACTGCTTCTGTCTTCACTTTTCTAGAGATTAGTGCGATCTTTTTTACTTTCCTCGATGTTTCTAATCTTTCATCATTATCAAGCCTCATGTTTTAAAGCACTATAGAGTCTGTTTGTGTTTGTTGTAGATGTGGCAGAGTTTGATTCTGGTTGTCTCTGATGTTGGAGATAAAAACTCTGGGATCTTTGGGGACAGTAAACAGCATCCGTCTGCTCTACTCCAAATATAGCAGCCGTCTACTGGGGGGAAGGGAATACCTCAAGAAAGATGGAACCAACAAAAGAGAGAGAGAGAGAGAGAGAGAGTGTGTGAGTAATGATTATCACTAGTAATGAGAATAAATGGGGGATATTGAGATGGCCTCGCCATGTCTCTCCTTATCGTTGGCTTTATAAGAAAAATCTGCAGTGCTCCACAAAATGTCGCTTCCCTCCTTTGAGCTTATGAGGAATGCTCTGGCTATCTGACAGCCGAGTTTAAGGATAGTTGAGATTAAAGGTCTGGGGAAGAAAGCAGGTTAGTATGGAAATGACGACTTTTGCAATTACAATCTCTCTAATCAAATGAGTGTGTAAATCCCAATGCACCGGATTTTTTTTTTCAACCTCACTAGAGCGAACAGCTATCCATTTGCATGAAATATTTATGAAGCTGACCTATATATTTCCATGCGGACACCCCATAACCAAACCTTGTATTGCCGTATAATGAGGTCGTACCTCGCCCTCCGAAGATTCCCTTGAAAAAAGTGATGCCATGCCAACATATTGTATAAAATGCTGTCTTATGCCCTACAAGATTACTGTAAATTCCTGTATATATTACATATATATATATGTATATATATATATATATATATATATATATATATATATATATATATATATATTGCAATAAATTATTGCATTAGTGAAAAAGACTTTACTAACTTTACAGAATGAATAATTTGAGTTTGAACGTTATAAATACACAATTTATTTATATAAAATTAAGTATATTTATTTTATTTATTTTATTTTTTTTAACAAATGCACGCTATTTATTTACATAAAATTATATAAAAATGTATCAAATAAATATCATATATTTATTTCATTTATGTTATTTTTATGTAGGGTATTTCATTTTTAATAGGACAGACAAGAAAGTGTAGGAATACGTCACTGGCCATCATCCCCATGTGCACAACAGGTATCTGTTTTCAGCTTTTTTATTTGTATATTTTTTTTACTACATCTCAAACAAGCATGATGTTTGAGACAGGATGGTTGACAGAGTGTGATTTTACTTTAATTAGGTCTGTTTTTTTCAAAAGCCTGAGGAAACAGTTAAGACTTCTACCACCCTCTGGAGGCCTTTAAGTCGTAATTAAAACCCAGTGTCAATCACACACTCTTTCATTCGGCTGTTTCTCCAAGACCAAGTGCCCATCCAGCTCCTATCATGACAAATTAATCAGCGGTGGACCACTTCATTGCAGAGATTCTCGCCTTAAGGGAGACCTCTCTATTTTTGAGAGGCAGCGCAGGATCTGAAGCGAGTGTTAATCAATTAAAGCATGGCAAGGTCCCGCATCAATTTCTGACCAAATCCAGGGTGTGTGCTTTACAATCCTCTTATGTCCAGATTGGAATTAGGACTCACCCTGTGAGGAGCGATGAGAAATGGATGAGAATGAGTCTCTGTGTAATGTAGTGCACCGTGAGCGGATACAGAGGTTTATGTCTATTTGGGTGTTTCTTTATCTATAATGGGCACTTTTATGTTTAGTTCTTTTTTTTTTTTTTTAGTTAACTAAAAGTTAAAAAACCACCACCAAAAACAAAATTTTTTAGGAATTATTAAATGTTTGTTGAGCAGCAAATTGGCATATTAGAATAATTTCTGAAGGATTGTGTGACACTGAAGACTGGAGTAATGATGCTGAAAATTCAGCTTTGAATGACAGAAATAAATTACATTTTAAAATTGTATTAAAACAAAAAACTGCTTTTTTAATTGTAATAATATTTCACTTTTCTTTCTTTTCTTTTTTTTTTTTTTGATCAAATAAATGCAGCCTTAGTGAAAATACTTTCTTTCAAAAACATTAATAAATCTTACCGTCCCCAATTCATGATAATTTATTGTACTTTTCAATTTCCTTTTATGTATAGATTTTGCTTTACTTGTCCCAGACCCAGACTTTCAATCTTAAAATATGAAAGTCAAAGTATTACATTCTTAAAAATTATGATAAACAAAATAATCAAAATCATAAACCATGCATTCACTCCTGAAAACTATTTAAATCAAATGTTTTACAATAATTATCATTTTATAATAATGTTTTTGTGTACTTGGTTACAGGAGAAAACCACCTCAGAGAAAAGCATCCTTTAGATGAAACAGGAGAAATGTGATGTATGAAGAAAAATCAAGGTAAATATCACTAATTATTATTGTAACATCATTTTGTTGTATTATACATTTCATAATTTCCTGTCAAGCTGAAAAAAGTATGTTATATAATATTATGTAATTTTGTGTATCTGTTTTTGTGCGTATGTATTCATGTGTACAAAAAATTCTATAAATTTAGAACTAGCAAGTCCAAAAATGTCATTTCCACCACAGAATTCTATGCAATAAATCATTTGAAATGCGATGGAAAAGACACACATGAAAATGTTCATGATGTTTTAGAAAAAAAAATACAAAAATTACACAAGTGAGCAATATACACTTTGATACATTTTAGTGTGGTAATTCAGCTAGTGAGAGTATGAAAAGTGTGTTTAGAGAGAGTTAACACAAGAATGAAAGTGTCAAAGCACCTAATGAAGGTGTATTCAGCACGGTTTAAACGTGCAGTTTTAAATCAGGAATTGCATCTTAAACAAAAGTTTCCAGATAAAAGCAGCAAAGTCACATCGCCGACTAATGCTGGGCAGCTGTGGGAATCTAACGTCCCGCGAAAAAACAGCACTTGAAGTGATGCAAGCCCTTGGCAAAAACAACGCTAAAAAGAAATCTGTCTGGTTTGACAGCTGAATAAATGCCTGCTGGCGTTTTGTAAATGTGCATGGATAGTGAGTGTGAAAACTGCAAGCGGTACGGGCGCTAGCTTGCAGATTGGTATGCGTTCCTCATCATCATGAATATTCTAAATTATTGACACCTCACCAAAAAAAGTGCTATGTAGACAGTAAAGTCTTGTGATTAAAAACCAAGGACAGAAGGAATCATTTGTGCCACTGTTCAGGACAGAGAGGGCAAGGCTGTTTTGCTCTTATTAAAACGCTGGCATTATGGGGTTAGATGGGCTGATGAACCAGCCCGGGTGCGTTTCTAGTGCAATCAGGCAGTCTCGCTGCAGGTTGCTGCAGGGGACCAGCGGGAGGCATCCTGGACCTCGGTAGGGGGGCGAAGTAGCAGCATCTTTTTCTGGGGTGTGAGGTGAAGTTTCTCTGCCCTGCACTCACAGAATCTGCGTGGATCCAGGGCAGCTATATCCAGACACCGCAGGACTGGGACCCCACTGCTTGGGACAGGAACAGATCTCATGGGCACGCTTGCTGCCAGGCTCTGCTGTTGGGATAGGATCAAACCCCTATCTGGCCATCTGTGACTGGAGAATCAGGAGTGTGTGATAAACATATGGCCCTTAATGCTCCCGCAAAACAGAGGAGCTAAAAGGAGAGATCAAGTCAGCTGTTGTGGATTCTTCTCAAAGCTTGAGCTCAAAACTGTGAGCTACAAGTTGCGTGCGTAAGGCTGAGCAAAATTTAGCCATCCCCTGCCCACAGGCACAATGTGTATGTAAACAAGACAATTTAAAAAAAAAATTGTTTTCATTTAAATTAGCTAAAAAAATTGGATTAAAAAAATATTTTTAAAATATTTTTTAAATTAGAACCACAACTTTATTTATTTATTTATTTATTTCAGTGTTTATTAAAATTATAAATATAAATATAAAAATATTTATATATCCTTAATTGCTGGGGATAAATTATTATATATTATTCATTATATATTTTTAATATGTTTAATTAAAATTAAAAAATAATTACATTTAATTTAAATTTTATATATATATATATATATATATATATATATATATATAATTTATAATATATATGATTTAAATGTACTAAAAAAAATCACTAAAAAACTATTTGTAATATATTTATTTTTAAATTACACCCATATCCACATTTACATCATTATTTAGTCAAACTCAAACTGTCCTTCTCTGGGATGACTCTGGTGAAAATAAATTCACCAAACAAATCCCTTATACTGGTGAAGAAGGCTCTTCCTCCTTTATCTGTATCTTAACAACTTGAAGCTTTTCTGGTTGGCATCGCCACAGGATTTTGCTGCATTAGATAACTGTGGTTATTATTTATTATTCAGGTTGGCTGTCATGCTGATAAAAAAAACAAATCATGCATGTCTGCTCTTGAGTGGCTTAATTATCAGTCTGATGTGAATACTGGCTTGTGATCATTTTTATAAATAACAGTAATAACAAATAATTCGCCTGAGGTGTTTTGAATGAGGTATGAGCAGTGTATAGATAACATGACCTCAAGCAATTTGAAGAGCATTTGAATGGAATATGGCTTCAGATGACCATATCTTTGTTAATATCTCAGATCTTTGTTAATTGTGTTTTTCAGAAAATGAGACAGAAGGGGACACATCCACCTACACTTCATAGCTTTACCCTGCAGTAGGTTTATCCTCACCGTATGAAATTGCTGTTCCTAAATGTTTACTGTCAACAGATTAATGTAATTACAAAATTATATTCGAAATCAATTCCAGATTTTAGATACGTAAATGTATATTTAGTCTTTCTACGTACACATTCTCTGACACTGTTACTGTATTGGCTCACACAATAAGCAATGTGTTTTTAAGAAACTGTGTCAAATCAAAAGTAGTTTTTTAATTGATCAAACTAATTAACACATTAAATTGGGTGTTGTAGTTTGTGGCAAAATCTGTAAAAAATAAAATAAACACATGAACGTTCAGAATTTTCTACCAAGCGCAATTCTTTGCCTTCCTTTTTTTTTTTTTTCATCGCCCTCCTTTTGACGCAAGTAACAAAAACTGTTTTCAAACCTGCCATTGCTTAAGTAATGAGCTTTTGGATAAATCTGCACAACCGAAGACGAACGTGACGTAATTCTCCCCAGGGCGTCGTTGATGAACGTTTATAGAATATCATTATGAGCATTTATGCCTTTATGGGATGCGGCAGCTAGATTTCTTTCAAGATTTGTTTAAAAGCGCCAAAGTCTGGTGCAAATAACGGGAGCGCGGCGCTCGGATGAATAAATAGCAGTGGCACTAAACAAACACAGATAGACAGATAAAAGGCTGCCGCTGGAGTCCGTTGCTCTGAAGCAGCTGGAAGCTGCTGTTAATGGGAGCTTGATTTATTTTTCCCACAGTCCTCTCTCACGAGACACCCTGACTATTTATTCTCATTTGCACAGAAGCACTGCCAGGCTCATCATGAGGCACTTACGCAAACAAAAACGGATGGAGGAAAGACGAGGACTATCGGTGCCCGGAGAGTCACCTCGGGCCGCCTTAGATTGGTCATTATCACCAATACCCGACTGACTTATTACCTCCATTTTGAGGAGGATTGAGGAAGAGAATGTAGAGAAAGAACGGCCATTAGCAAACGGTAATGGGTGAACGTTTCCAAATGGTCCGTGTGGCCCATGAACTTGTTGCCCTGTTGGAGAAAACGACCCACTTTGTTAACAGGCTCAACGTCTTCGTACTCGTACACCTTATATTAGCAATGCTTTAGCTTCGACCATTAAGGATGAGAGGTACAAATTGAACATGACAGCTCTCCGAAAATAAGATTCAATTCAGTTTACACGGTGTTCAGGCAGCGGATATTGATTTATAAGAACCGCTCAGTAAGACCGATGTGGGTAATTGGCTTCAAATGCTCTTTTCTCTTCCTCGTCCTAATCCTTCCACAGGACCCTGAAAGCTTTGACCTCGGCTAACGATGCCCGATGCAGACTCCTCTGGTGCCATGGCTCTCACAGAACTTCCTTGCCTCGCTTGACGCCTGTTTTCATATTCCTTATTATCGGCGCTCCAGCCCCTTCCCGCATTTTTGAAGTATAGCAGCTAAAAAAAGGTCAGCCGCACAATAGCGGATCTGTGTGTTAAAAGGCAGTCGCGGGGAGTTCTTTTCTTTACCAGCCTGTGCCAGGGGAGCAGCTAATGAAAAATGCCCCGCTGTTTCCTCCCCAATGCCTGAGAGAGCTGCCCATACAAAAGCAGCGCTGAAGGGTGGTGGCAGACCAGAAACCTGGCCTCTACAGCCCCGTTCCCCGTGCTCCTTGTGGAGGATTTGCAGTTAAAAGGTTGGAGATACATGGGAGAGAGAGCGCTCCCCATGAGGCGAAAGGCCCTTCCTGTACCACAGCTACTGAATCGCAGACGACCTTGAAAGCTTTGGCACAGGCAGCTCCTGTAAATTATTCACACAGGATGCAGAAAAGGGCTTCTTCTGCACTCCCGGACGAAAGGGCGGAAGCCAAAAGCAAGCGCCGCCACCGCCACCGCCTCTCACGTGGAAGATGCGGATTAACGGTGAGGAAAGGAGACGTGTGCGCAAACGACAGAGTGGTCTTGCCGTTGCCTGTGCACATCAAAAAAGTTGAAGGAGAGAAAGAATAAGGGATGTCCCTTCATAATTAATTTCTCCCCCCCACGGAAACATCGCGATGGGGCCAATTATTGCCAGAATGTGACTCCATTGCCTGCTGCGCCACTGTCCACAGAGCTGTATCCTCTAGGCATCCGCATGACGCTGAATACAGTGAGATGGGCACACACTTATCTTTACTGCGTAAATCACACTGGTTGGTCTGCGATCATTCCTTTCATTAGGTTGTATTTGTGTGTAGATGAACCAATAGTTAAACAAGGAAAACAGCTAATCAGCAATTTAAATGAAACAATCTACTGTATAATATGATTTATTATATGACATATTTTGTATATAATGAAAATAATTAATGTAAATAACACTAAATTTCATTATCGCTTAGTCTGGTGTGTGTGCATGGAAATCCTCCATTAGTAGTGACACTTTAAAGTTGTAAAAATATATAAAAATAGTTTTTGGGGAAAAAACAATCAAACATTTTTTACAAGTATGTATATATGTATATATATATATATACACAGTTAATGTTTTTATATGACCACTTCCATTTTGCATCCTGACAGCAAGCAATAGCAATCCGCTGTCATTATTAAATTCATTATTAAATAAATAAACTAAATTCTTAAAAGATAAAAAAGTTTTCTTTAAACATAAAATTTGTTTGAATAGTTGAAATCCTACATGCAAATCATGATATTTTTATGTGAATAGTAGTAATACTTATAAGATTAAAGTAGTAATAGCTTAAAAAAGTAATAATTTTTAATATGATATATTTTACTATATTTATTAATAAACATATGCATTATGTTAGTTATTAAAATGATTTATTAATGTTAATAATCATTTAAAAATATGATATTAATTGTATGTATTTTATCATATTTTAAACTATTTTTGCTACAACGTGATAAACTTCAGTTCACACATTGTATCTAGGAAAATATCTATGAAATATCTGATTAATTAAAGAACAAAAAAGACGTTAATAACTGCAGCCCTGTCTGATATGGTGTTGTACTTAAAAACACATTAGGTGGATGTGCTGCAAAGTCTGCAGTTCAGCTCTGGATTTTAGAAGTTTTAGAATCATCTTTTGAGTATGGATGTGTGAAGTCATCAGAAATCGCTCTTCCGCAGGCACTACAATGTCATGGTGTTTATGATGTTATGTGTGGGCAGAGAGGAGCATTTAATGAACAATATGCTTTAGTGCAGGAGGGATTGGCCCAGTCGACTGAACAGGAACGTCCCGCTGTGATGGCGTTGCACTAGATACGGTCCCCATACAGAATGGCCGGATGAAATTTTGATGAGCGATGGCGTTCTGATGAAAAATTCTGTTTGCCTTCCTGGGACACCCCCTTTTATTCCGCGCCCCTAGGGTGGGGATCTGGGCAGCGGAGATATTTACGCCTGCGGTGCTTGCTTTCAGGGAGGCCGAACGACCCTAATAGAATTTCAAAGATCCTCTTGCGAATGAAAATCCGGAGGAGGACAGTTTTCTGTTGTTCCCGCTTTCCTTTCGCTTGTGCTTTCTGCCTCCCTGATATCCTTTTAAAACACTTTTGTAAATGTAGTATCTTATACCATAGATAATAACTGCAGAATTGCAGTAACATTTGCAAGAAATTAAATGTACAAATTATCTATGATTAATATTCTAAATTTTAATTTGTGCATATTTAACTTTTTTACATATCATTACCTTATATAATGTTAATACACCGACTCACTCCAACAACCATAATTAAAATAATCTAATAATGAAAAGTTGAGCATCCTATGAACCATAATGCATTGATAACAAAATATTTTTCATTGTAATCATAATTTTCACATTGTTACTGTAATCTCTTGTTCAACATATTTTCGCAATAAATTATGTAGTAATCATTTTCATTAAATTTTTAAGGTTATTAAATGTAATTTCATTTTTCAAAAAACTCATAAATCCAATGCACTCGAATAGTGTGAAAAAATGAAAAAGCCTTTATTCACATGGCTTTAGAATTGAAAAATAGCACATTTGTGCACCAAAGCGTTGCGGCTAAGTCACCTTCATCAGGGTGTCAATTTACCAACACACTTTCATTTAAACAATCAGTTCATCACATGACATGTCACATGTCTCCCAAGCAGGTATCAAAGCAACAATGAGAAAATTACTTATCGAAATCATAATCAATAAATATTAAATTCGAGGAAGTCAAAAAAAAAAGTGCTAATTTTAAATTCTAAAGCCATGTGAATAAAGGCTTTTTAATTTTTTCACACTATTCGAGTGCCTTGGATTTATGAGTTTTTTGATGATACGAAAGAATCCCGCATCCAAAGAGCACCAGTTAATGGACTTTTTACACCCCAGAAGCACATTTTTGCATAACTTTGAATATAGTAATTTCATTTGTGTCTGCATTCGTTTAACCTATATGGTTTCCACTGTAGCATTTCACCTTTTTTTTAAGTTTCCTTTTCTAGTAAAATGATTTTTGCTTTACTCTGTTTCCCCAAAAATATGCTTGTGTAAAGTGTAATTTTTACTGTGTGCTCCATGAAATATAACTTTATTCCCACCTGCTCTCCCTGCTGTAATCAGTCACTGAAGTACAGCACTTGAAAGTAAATGAAAACGTTTAAAAAAAACAGCTTTGAACGCGAGGTCACAGAGCATGAGTCATTCTTATGTTTTATATTTGTTCCCCTTTACAGACACAACAGTCTGTCGTTTGAAGATGCCGTTTCATCTCGTCTTAACGAGGTCAATACCTGAGCCTTACACTATGAACTCTTTGTCAAAGAGGCAGTGCACTTTCATGTTTGTGCTCGGAGCCTAAAAAGATGTACAACATAATTAGAAAAGCTGATTGTGACATTGTATCTGAATGTGCTGTGTGATGTCTTTCATCAGAATGAACATGAATTCATTACAGTTAGGGCTGCCAAAGTTACCGTTAATGCAAACAATTATTTCAATATGTTTTTAACGCTGGTTTTTCGTATTTGTCATTAATGTTTCACATTTATAGCTATTTTTTCTGTTCTTTGCGGTTACTAAAAACTGATTGAACCTTCTGAAGTGGTCAGAACATGTTTGGAGCATCAACTTTGAGTGAAACGTCAGTGAAGGACTGCAGGTCACTGACAAATACAACTTTACACAAGTAAAGTAAATTGTGTATTATTCAGTAATGTTTTGTTTAGATGTAGTTTAAGAAATGTCGAATCTGTGTTGTTTTGTACGATTAAGATGAGTAGAGATAATTTACATACATTTAATTGTCAAACAAGTACATGCCTATTAATTTTCCTTTTTGCAACTTGAATGCTAATATCATGCTAATAATGAAAATGCTAATTAGAGTTTTTTTTTTTTTTTAACAGCAAACAAAAACGAAGAGTCTAGTTTTGTTCTTGCTCTGTTAATAGTTAATTGTATTAGACGTATTCTGAATCTTGTAGGGTGGGGTGAGGGGCTTTTGAGGGTTTTTTTCGATTGTCATCCATCATAAAAAATTATGGCTGGGCTCAGGGTAAAAGGCATGGGTTAATTCAATCATACACAGCCACGAGAGTGCATCATTAGTCATATAATACCCACTTCTGAGTACAGAGATAGATGAAAACAGACTCTGGTGGATGGGTTAGCTAGATCAATGCATATGTAAACAGACAAGTATTCGGCCACAAACTAGGATGAAAAAGTATGTTGGTTGATTCCTCCGGTTGGGTTTAGCTCTGGCTTGATTCAGCTCTCACATTCAGTGCGTTTGGATGCTAGCTTTGAAGGTTATTTTTGATTGTCAGATGGAGAAGATGTCAGTAGGTTGGGTGAAAAAAAAACTTCAATATCAAATTTATCTCAAAGCTTTCTTCTATACCTTTGATGCAAAATGCATCACCATATTGTATTTTCATTTCACAAGTCTTGCCTTGGCTATGAAATTGCACTTTGCACTATTAAATTTCAAACTTCTCACCACCTGAGATTGTAGGAATCTCAGTAACAATCACTGTAGGATTCAGAATTGATTAAAGACAAAGTAATTTCTGCAGTACACTGCAAAAATGATTTACTTCCTCAGTATTTTTGTCTTGTTTTGCAATATTAATATCTAAACATTTTAAAATGAAGATACATTTGTTTGACAAACAAAATGACATAAGATATTATGTTTCATTTTCTGAAAAAAGTTTAAGCTTAATACAAGCAAATAAATCTGCCAGTGGGATTAGAAAAATGGTACCTAGTCTATTTATATTTTACCGCACTGGCAACCATTTAGTTAGTTAGTTAGTTAGTTTTGTGCTTCAACTCACTTAATTTTGATACTTTTTTCAGAAAACAAGATGTTACATCATTTTGCTTCTCAAGTATTTGATTCAAGAATGCTTAGATGTATTGAAAATGACAAAAATACTATGTAAGAAAATCATTTTTTAGTGTAGCTTCAATGAACAGAAAGTTATCAAATGATTGCAATTATGTTCAGTGCAACCTTTTAACGTAAATTAGGCTCATTACAGATTGTGGCTTGGTGCACTTCACATTGTGGTAATTTCAATATAAGTCAAATATAAAATCGTTTTCATCATGGTTGCAGATGATGTTTTTCAAACAGGTTTCCTGAACACTCCATTGGTTGGACAACCAATAGTCCCACCCCAAACTCATTCAGGAGGCTGTTTTGGATGCTCAAACAGCAGAGTTCACTTAAATGCACTTAAAAAAATCAACTCTGTAAGCAACTTGCAATTTTATGTTCTAATCACAGATGGCAATAGAGAGCCCAACGTTCTGTAAAGCGGCTGGAACTGGAGAAAGAATTACACACTTCAGTTTTAAGGGTAATTTGGTGTCATCATCAATTTTTTTAAACTGCTGTTTCTGTACATCTGTTTTATATGTTTCAAAGATTAATTGGGTTTTTAGATACTTGAACGATCGTGAGTGCGGCTAACAAAGACAGAAAGACCGCAGGGGCTTTGGTGACCATGCCATCTGAATTTCCACACTGCCAATAACCCACAGTATTTTTTCTTTCACTCTTACTCGGTGTGTGTTTAATAATATATCTTCGCATATGTTACAGCAGCGAGCATGCAGGGAGAGAGGAAGCAAGCCTGAGTTTGTGCCCCTGGCCGCTTCGCTAATGTAACCTTAGCAGAAGAGTAACTCAGGCCAAGGACTCATCTTTGATGGTCAGCGCTGATGGTGTTCAGCTTTTTAGAAGCAAACTCAAGGAGCTCCTGTGGGAATACTGTAAGAGCAGCTCTGCTAGACCTGAGCATTTATAATACATTCTCCTCTCTGCTTCTAACTGTACCAACGTATCGCCAGCATAATCTTCACCTAAAACTAGGGCAAGTATTACATCACATGAAAGCAACTGCAGACAAAAGCAGAAATTGCAGATCACACATGTGCCCACGCAACACAGTGTGGAGGAAATCATGGTCAAATACACCAATGATGTCTAAATGGAAGTGAAGTAATAAACAGTCAGCTTTTGAAATTTTGGCCATGAAAAGTTACACGATATTTTAGCGATATTTTATATATATATATTCTTCGCAACTTAGGCTGATTGAATCCTTCATGCTTAATTTCATTTAGAGTTTAAGGATTTGAACAAACCCCTAACGCTAAGTATTAAACTTGTATATAACTGTACACCGTAAAAAAAATCTGTAAACTTTACAGTAAACTATGGCAGCTATGGTTGCCAGAAATTTACCATAAAAATATTTTAGCAACATTTTAGGTTTTGAGGACTGATCTTAAATTTACTGTTGAAATTTAACTTTCAATATATACGTATATATATATATATATATATATATATATATATATATATATATATATATATATATATATATATATATATATATATATATATATATATATATATAATATTAGTATTTACCTTATTTTGTAGAAAATCTAAGTTCGAAGTTTGAAGCACATTTTGAACAATTCCCGTTCTTGTCAACATTGATTAACTTTTTTGATCCACTTCAAATTATACATATATACATATATATATATATATACATACATATATATATATATATATATATATATATATATATATATATATATATATATATATATATATATATATATATAAAATGTCCCATTAGATTTTTATTACAGTTTTTCACTGTATTTACTAAGGTAACTTGCCATTAACCAGTTAACAGGTTGTTACCGTACCATTAAAATTACAAACATTTTTTACATTCTCACAGTGGACTCCATGCAGCTTGAGGTGTGCTATAGATTTATCATTTTTGCCCGGCAGATGATAAAATAAGCTGAAAAACCCTAGCGTTCACCCTGGTAACCGCCTAGCTACAGCTCAAAACATATTAGTAACTGCATAGCAATATTCTAGCAACCACCCAAAACACTATAGCAGGAACTTTTAAAATAAAAATTCAAATTTGATAAATGTAATTTTAGAGAAGGAACCCACAGACTTCATTTTAACATGTATTAATACTCTCTCTATAGCTCAAAACTTGCAGAAAACTTGAAAAACTTTTTTTCAGCTGTGGGACGGACTGGCTCAGTATGGCGAGAGATGCACACAAAACAAGATGAAAAAAGAGAATGTGAGATTAAACCAAGCGTGCACTAAAATGCAGCACTACAGGTTGAGTTGAAACGCAGCACACACTGAAGCATAGAGCTCGCTCAAGGCCCTGTCCAAAGAAAACTCAGTGCTTAACTCTTCAAATGTGTCCGAGCGGCTTTGAAAGAGCCTTCATTGATCTGTTGACACGGATCTGTTGCCCCCAAACCTACTTACATGACTGCCCTCAAGAGACCTTCAAGCAGTGTTCATTTTTACAGCTTCTTTTATTGTTTTAGTCATAGTTTTTGTCTTTTTGGCAAAAATGTCAGAAATGTAGTTCATATTTTGTCTTGTCATATTCATTCATTTTAGTCCAGTTTACTCTGAATGAAATGGCATATGATTTTAGTCAATGTGAATGTAACGCAAAAACATTTTTCAATTAAATTAATACTTCTATTCATCAAGGATGCATTAAATTGCATTAAAGACATTTAAAATAGATTTAAATATATGTTGTTCTTTTGAACTTTCTATTTATCAAAGAAATGGTATTATGGTTTCACAAAATAATAAATAAATAAATAAGAAGAAGAATGAAAAGATAATAAGAAATGTTTTTTTTCCCCCTCAAGTCAGCACATTAGAATGATTTTTGAAGGATCATGTGACTCTGAAAACTGAAGTAATGGCTGCCATCGAAGGAAAAAACAGATTTTTAAAATGCATTAAAACAATTTATTTTATATTTGTAATATTGAACTGTTTTTACTGTATTTTTTGACCAAATAAATGTAGCCTTCTGAGCACATAAGAGATTGCTGTGACGTTATTAATCTAATAAAATATTTGTTTCAGGGACTGTTTTGAATATTACATTATGTGTGACAAATAAAAAAGAAAAAAGAAACTTTTATCAAAATGTCTGGAGCCAGAAATCCACTTTTCACAAAACAAAGTTCCTCATTTTCACTTTGAAATATGTCATATTTTGGACCTAAAAAGGGTTGAGAATGACAACTGAAGTTGATATTAAGCAGCTAGATGGGAATATATCAGCATCCAAAACATGTGCTGGTGTACGATGGCCTGTCAGGTCAGTTACAGCACAGAGCACTATAGACGCTAAGCAACTGTCAGCACGTCTGAATATTCACAGATCCCAGCTGAACAAAGTAACGTATCAAATAAAGCTATGCCGATAACATGGACATGTGACGCTCTCTGTGATTTATTGATTCTGACCACCGTGAAGGGATGTAGGGATGTTTTCGTAGAGAAGAGCTCTCATTCAGACTGTACTAACCATGCAGACTGTTCAGCTAATTCACTTTTGCTAGTGTTGTGAGCCTTGCGTCAACTGTTGGGTTTTTCACAGCTGTTTGTTTTTCCAAAGTGACCACAATGCATTTGAGCCTCAGTTAGAGCAGCCTGCAGAGAATCATTCAGAGAATCGCATCACGTACGCACTCAGAGATATTCCTCAATTCTTACATAACGGGATTGCTTTGTGTGAAGGAGCAGAGGGAAATTCCTCCACAAGTTATTATCTAAGGGTTTATGATGAAAAGGCATCCTAAAACAAATCCAGAGTAACATTAAAATCAGAAAAATGTAAAACAAAGCAAATTTACCTGCTGAAAAGACCACCATAGCTGGTCATCAGCATATGTTGTTTTGAAATCTAGTTTCCAGCATTGGACGTTGGTGTGCTGGTGTCTCTGTACGGCTTTTAAACTAGCTAACCAGCCTCACCGACTCGGTTTTGCTGGTAAGCAGCATGGCTACACTTAGAAAAATCTACTGTGGTAGTAGTACAGGTGATGATACAGTACATGATAACATTATGGTACTTTCAAAAATGTTATACTGAAATAATTTTGGTATTAACTTGGTATACTAGTCCAAGATACTTTCAAAAATGTACTATTTACTACAGTGGGGGAAAAAAATAATGTAGAAACAATTAGCATTTAGTAATTGCTAGTAAATTTTCACAATTCATTACAAAAAACATTGAATTGAAAATAGTATTTTCTTGTGAAACATACCATTATGTTATGTTTTATTTACAACCAGTGTTGGGAAGGTTGTTTTGGAAATGTAATAGGTTACAGATTACAAGTTACCCTATTTAAAATGTAAGAAGCAGTGTATCTATTTTAATTACTTTAATACAGTAATGTAACTGATAACATTTGATTACTTTTCTAACAACTGTTAATCATTTTTAAACATTGATTACTGTCAGACTTTCAAAATCGTCATCATTTGAATTAATATTATAATAGATTTAATTTTAATTTTCACAGCCACAACAAAATCAGAGTTTAGCACCTCTTTTTACCTTGAGATTGTTTTGAGGTTAAATACAGATTTAAAATCACAACATAAAATAGTTTAATAGCTAATATACTGTTTTTGAAATCAAATCTTTGCATAGCTATGACAGGAAACACTGGCATCTATAACAATTCCTTGGGAAAAATAATAAACAAACATAAACATAAACCCAAATAAGAAATAAAATGTGTCGTATTCTGCATCCTAAGCTCCTGAAACATTGGAGTCTCATATTTTAGAGCAATCAGTGCAGTTTGGGAAAGAAATCAATTAAATCTGGGCGTGTATGAAAATATTCAGATGTGATCGTTAACATTTTCACAAGTAACTTTTTTTAATCAAACATTTTTTTTCTCAGTAACTGTAACTGACTACAGTTACATTGCGTAACTCTGTTATATGTATCCAGTTACTCCCCAACACTGTTTACAACTTATATACAACAAATAAATAAATAAACACATAATTTATTCAAATATACTATTGTGACTATTAAAACATAAAAGGACCCTACCAATGAGGTTTTGGACATTTACTGTAGTAGTACATGAATTTCTGTATCACGGTATATTTCAGAGTACCACGGTATTACCATTCAATGACATTACTGTACCATACTAACAACACAGTAACATTTTTCAAGTTACTTACAAAAAGGTACCAAGGTACTACTATGTTTTTGGACATGCATCCTGGATTTAAAGGGATGGTTTACTGTTTTTTTTTTTAGGCTTGATTGTGTTTATGGGGTGCAGTCTAACATGTGTTCATGCTTCGTTTTTTTAAAAACGCATTATTTTTCATATAATTTACCTTTATTCCACACTGCTCTGTCCCTTCTCTGACAAACGCCTCGATTATTTTCGGTTTTTATGAAGACCCTCCCTCAGAAATTCGTGGTGGGCTCTGATTGGTTAGCTGGCTCAGTGTGTTGTGATTCACTAAACCGCCGAGCGTGTGTCTAAATGTCCCGCCCCTCAGCTCAGCAGCATGTGCTCCGGTTGTATTGCAAACAATGGCGTTGCTTATCAATTTGAGCCCGATTGAGACGCAGAGGATATTAGTGAAGCAGAACCTGTGCAAGCATGGCTCTTAATGGTGTGTTTGTTTGTTTATTGTCTCATACTTTTAGATACGCTGTTATTATGCTACTGCTTATGTTAGCTTTTAATATACAGTTTTATTCTGATTAAAGCTTTAATACAGTACTGCAACCGCACACGCGTCCATGTATAACGCTTCTCATTGCCATGTGAAAATGTATAATTGGAACGGTTTGTTGGAGCTGATCTGATGATCTGAATGAGAGAGAGGGAGAGAGAGAGAGAGAGAGAGAGAGAGAGAGAGAGAGAGAGGGAGAGAGATGCAGAGCAGGGCGACGCCAGGAACAGTATTAAGAACCGCTGTTTTAGAACATTAATTTTGAAATTAATTGTGAATCCATTAGAATCGTTAAAAGACAGAATCACGATTCATATATGAATAGATTTTTACGTGCACCCCTAGTTTTCTCTTCCTCTTCTCTAAAGCAGCACAGCATGGCCTCACCCACTTCCTTACATGTTCCCGAGGGCGGGGTTTATCTGGGTCCATGACGTATCAGACCCGGGAAGTAACTCGTTGTAGTCCCTTACCAGCCATTTTTGTAGGCATTAAACTTCCAGAATTTTAAAAGACGATATCTCTGTTTGCATTGAACTTTCAGCGCTGCAACTTTGCATATATTGTTTATGCTCAAACAGCAACATTACACACTAACTAACGTTAAAAAAGAGAAATTGCGATCAACCACCCCTTTAATAGCTTTTTTTGAACATGGTGTTCGTGGAATCTCCTTGGAAATACAATGGTACATGAATTTCACTAATATTAACGACACTTCAAAATTGCTTGGTATTACCACACAATGACATTATTGTACCAAACTACCAGCACAGTAACATTTTTGTAGTAGTAATACCATGGCATTTTTTAAGAACTTTGGAATAATATGTAAATAACATAAATTTCAATATCATAGTATATTTCTGTACCTAGTAATTACATCATACAAAAAAGCACTGTGCTAGTAGTGCCAATGCCAAACCAGCACTAACTAGCTGGACTGGACTAGTATGGCAATCCAGCAGGGTCGGAGGGTATTTCAGAGTTGTTCACTGTTTTTTATATTATCGCACATCACATTTTGACCTCAGAACCTCAATGAAACAAATGTTTCAGTGAAAAGACAGATGAGTCTGACAGCACCTGACTGGTGTCGTCTGATCTGTCCCAAACTGTCTTGTTCCAAATTGCCCAAGTTCACTTTTGACAAGCCTGCCAATGTCTCTCACACCCTCTCTGCCAGTCTTACACCTTAGATTCAGGGCTCAGGTGCCTCTCAGAGAGCACAGAAATTGCATAGAGAATCAAAAGAAGCCATCTGATGTCCAGAGATTTCCCTTCCTCCGGAGGACACCTTTCTGACAGACTGACATTTTCCTAATGGGACCGATGAAGGAGGTCAATGAGGGTCAGACTGAATAAATGGTCCTGCCCAGATCTCAGACACATCTAGCAAATCTGTCCGTCCGTGATCATGAGGCCAAAGCTGACTGCTGCTTTACTTTACCCATCAGACCCTTGCCACAGGACCCTGACTACTAAATATCAACACAGATGAGTGCTTCTTATCAACCCTAAAGTGTCAGTGCAAGTTGCCACTTGTATGGCTGTGTTTGTAATAGCATACTAGTATGCAAATTTGTGTACAGTTTCATATACTATTCAAATACTGTTTTTAGTGATATAGACTACCATTTAAAAATATTTTTAATGTCTCTTATCTCACCAAGGCGACATTTATTTGATCAAAAGTACAGTAAAACAGTAAGTATATGCAATGTCTGGAATGACATGAAGAAACAAACTGAGACAGACTAAATCCAGAAGAACTGTGGCAACGCCTCCAAGATGCTTCAAGAAACCTACCTACAAAGCTACAGTACTGTTAAAAGTTTTAGGCACTTGTGTAAAAATGTGGTAAAATGAGGATGCTGTTAAAAATAAATGTCATAAATAGATTTCCTTTATCAGTTAACATTTGGTGTGACCATCTTTTGCATCTAAATCATCATTTGCCCTAGGTGCACTTATGCATAGTTCTTATTATTATTACAATTATTGGCAAAATGAATGTTTGGAAATGTAAACTGATATTTCCTACTGACACACTACAGCAAAAGATACAAATAACTGACTTTTTTAGCTGCTGAAAATACTAATGTTCCAATAATTTTGGCCACCACTGTATATATACATATAATTTCATTTTTTGCTTATTGTGCTGCTTAATATTTTTGTGAAAACCATGATTCAGGATTATTTGGTGAATAGAAGATTTTAAAAAGCAGCATTTTCGATCCATTTAAGGCATCCTACCTGAATAAAAGTATTTCATTTTAAAAATCTAACTGATCCCAAACTTATCAACAATAGTGTAACTTGAGGAATAATCAAAAGCACTCACCTAAACTGGCTCTCTTATCTATTTGCTCACTTAACGGTTCATCATTTCATTCAGACTGTTCAAACGAACAGTTTCACTCAAATCCATATTTTATGTGAATGAATGACATACTTATTTTTGAGTCACTGCTTGCTGTATACATAATTGATTATACAATGTGTATTATTTTATATGCAAGTATTGCTACCATAAATGCTACTTTTTGTTAGTAGCTTGGGAAGCTGAAGTGTCAGAGTAGCTTCTCCGGCACTGTTAATAATACAGAACGAGTAGGTGTCTTCAAACTTTTGACTGGTATGTACTTTTCAACTTTTTTCTATGCATATATATCACTATGTCTTGGTGTTTTCAGGCCTGGTGATTAAATGATTGAAATCACAAGTACTTATATTTAATACAAGAGCACAACGGCCCAATCCAAGTGTGGGTGTGAATCAATCTCTGAGTGATTCTCGATTCTCTACAAAACACCTCTTCATGGTGGTCCTTTCATGATAGAGTTTCTGCCCACACACGAGTGATAAAGACGGAATGATCCTGATGTTGTCCTCGTGGCACCTCTGGAGCTTCCTGCATCTCACCTTCCCTCCGTAGCCTCTGTCTCTTTGCCAACGTAGGCCCAAGGACATCTCTGAGATGCGAGTTCTGATAGGCTTACACCGACCTGTTTTATTTCCGTTCGACCTTGATCTTTAGTAATGGCCTATCAGGTTCTGTGTATATTAATAAAACTGCGTTATTTCTCCAAAATCCCTTTTGCTAAATTCAGCAGCCATCCCTGGCTTCTTTGATAAGCAGTATCTCGATACATTGGAAGGGTTACATGTGAGGATTCGGTAGGAAAGGGAAGGGGGAACGGGAACAGGAGATGCATCCGATCAACTCAAGTCTTTGCATAAATTAACATGAACCCTGGGAATCGTGTTTATTTATTTATTTCCTCCCTTACCAGGTTTAATTAAGGTTCAAGCAATGTCTTTGGGATATTTGTCTGATGGAACACGAGCCCACCCTCCCGCTCTCCTACCGTTTCCAAATCCGGTCCATCTACTGGGACGCCTATTTGTGAACTCTTTCTACTGTCTTGTTTCTCACGTCAGATTGCAGCAAACTGGAGCAGGGAGGAGAAGGTGAGGATAAAACGCAAGCCTTATCTTTTCACATATTAGCGTTGCACAAAAAAACCCCCCGAATCTTCACAGGGAAAATGATTGTGTCTCATTATGTTCACCGACACGTGGCGTGCCGTACAGCACGATGCCTCCTAAACATTACTTTTTAGCGGCAAATGGGCTGATCAAGAAGATTTTTCACGAATGTCATCAAAGCAGCAGGAAGAAAATAACTGAGGAATATGTTTTCATTGTTCAGTCAGGCTATTTTTAGATGCGTTCTGCAGGAATATGAGTTAGTAGTATCGCTGGCACTTCAGATGAAAAGGCAAACATCATTATCAGAGCGCACGTAACATCTCCTGGCAAACAAGCCACAAAATAAAGAGGTAAATAGGGAAATTAAGAGCGTACCTTAATTGCTTTAAACAAGTAACACTTCATCTTCCTCAATTAAGGATTCTTGGCCCATCTTATTATAGGCTATTAGCACTGATTATTAGCGCATGCTTGATGATGGAGGAAATGGGCCGTGATGCAGGAAGCGTCACCGGTCGTAGAGTCTGATCTGATTATCGTGCCCAACACCCACAACCCCGCAGACTCTATTTAGACGAGTATTCGCAGGGCAGGCCATCAGGGAGGCCGTGCCATTTTTATTATTCAAATGCTCCTGAAACGCATCCCAATATTGTGGAATGAATAAAATATCCCAGGACGATTTTCCGCTGGGTATTAGCTTAACATTTCCACTCCAGCGCTCCTCTCATTGTGAAACACTGGAACATCAGTCAGCGCTCTAATAGGCCACTTTCTGCTTGTCCATTTGTCTACTTAACCCATCCCAATCCCTGTCGCCGTTAAAACAATTTCCTCTCTGACATACCAGAATAAGTATTGATTGAGGGTTTGCATTACCGGAGGTTTGGGCCATGCATTGATCCCCCTTCACTGCTGGACATTTTTATCATAGCTGTGCGTGCCAACTGATCACTTTAATGTATAGAACAACTAGTTTGAAATATGCCAAGATGCTTCTCTATGGACATTTATAAAGACAGATCAGCAGGGCTCACAAGTTTTCTGATATTAAAATATGCACTTATGTAGATTTATATGGTGCACAGAAAACATTATATAGCCCTCCCACTATTTGGGAAATAATTGTAATGTTTTTAGAGGTCTGTTATGTTTGTTCACGTAACTTGACAGCAGCATCTAGCATTGGTGATCAACTGACTGAACAAACAAGTAATCTTAGATTTTGTGGCTACTTGTTGAACATTGTTACCTAATTAATATTCAAGAGCCAAGGTGACAAAGTTTATCCTCTATCTGGTATTAATTGCTAGAACTTTAACAGGTTAAACCTTTTTTTTTTCTAATTCATGCATTAGTTGACCTACAAATTCCAGGACGAGCAGCACTAAAATCGGCGAACGTGAATGCCTTTTTGATGTGCATTAAGATATGCATGCACGCATGCAATATTTATCAAAACAGTTAAAAAATGATATCTGATGAAACCTAAAGCATTGCCAAGTTTCAATGCCAAGTCAGCGTGGAAGATCTTCAAGGCCTTGCAACTCCAGAGTATCTTCATGAGACCCAAATTTATCAGTCCTACCAAGATGAAGGTTTGATGCATTCATATTTCATAAGGTTATGTGAAATGACCACCCTGGAAGGTTGGGTTCCTTCTCTACTTCCAATGATTTCGGTTCAGAAGAGCAGAACGCTGCAGGTTGGCGCATGTGCGCTGGACAAATAGATGTTCGAAAAGTGTAAGAAACAATAAAACTGATCAGCTTTACTCATGAATATTAGTGTGATGTCCAATTTATTTCTTTGAACTATGATTAAACAAACTTGAACTCCTAAAATATGATTTTCTCCTGTGTTCTGATACCTTTCTCCATCTTTTCTCATCATCATTTTTCTACTTTTTCTCTCAATAAAATGACAGAAAAGCCTGAAAAATGAGCGATTAAACAATTAAACAAGAAAAAGCTATCCATGAGTAACAAACACAGTGTTGTGCATGATTACCTGGCTGGTATGTCGATATTGGAGATGGCGTAAAAGTACTTGAGCAGGTTGTCTCTTTGTACATATGTTCCTCCGAGCGCCGGTCTCAGCAGCCGAAGCCGCAGGTTTGTGAAGGTGAAAAAGTCTCGGAGGCCTTTCATACTCTCCATGCGTGTGTACAAGTTGTCCATGTTTTGCAATTTTGTCCCAGCAAATATGGCAAAGCGTTCCCGGACCTCGAACCGCACATTCTTCTCATTCTTGGAACCGACCCAGCGAGAGTATTGCTCGGTACATATGACTCTAGTCACGTTCGTGGCCGACAGATCCTGCACCCTCTTTGGCAACATCCCGAAGGCGTCCATGCAGTCATCAGCGTAGTACTGGTAAGGCTGCCAGGTTCGTCCATAATTCAGGGACTTGTCCAGCACCATTATTGTGGGCCTCCCGTACTCAAAGGTTATCTGGATGTCATCTGTTAACTCCAGGCTTTTGTTCCAGGATAAGGATATGTTGGCCAGAAGAGGCTCAGGATAACGACTCCATGTTACAGTCTGCCAGTACGTGATAAGTCCGGTTCGCTCGCGATCTTGCATCAATTCTGGAGGATGGGCGAGTTCTTTGGTGGAGGCATCACATTCGTCACTACACAGATACGGGTTTTCCTACAGACAAAAGGAAGGAAAGAAGATAAAAGGTCAAATAAAGAGTGGTACCAAATTAAGTAAGGATAATGAAATAATAATAAAAAGAAACATATGTAATATTAAAACATACAGGGTTTGCTCTATGATTTTATAGCAAAACACTACCGTACAAGAATTTGAGATTAGTAAGACTTTAATATTTTTATTTGATAAGGATGCATTAAAAGTGTTCATCAAAAGTGACAGTAAATATGTTTATAGTGTTACAAACCATTTCTATTTCAAATAAATGCTTCGGTCCCACTTTTTATTAGGTGGCCTTAACTACCATGTACTTACATTTAAATTAATCATTTGGTGCAATGCACTTATTGTGTACATACATGTTTTTACATTGAACATTTTTAAAAATACCTATATGTAATTACATCTGTAATTACATTTATAATTACACTGTTGACCCATCCCTTACACCTTAACCCACCCTTAAACCTACCCATACCACCAAACCTGTCCCTAACCTTACCCATATCCCACCTTAATACCAGCAATAGTGTTTTGCAATACAGTATAAACACAAAAAGTACATTGTACTTATTTTTTGATGTAAGTAGTAGTTAAGGCCACCTAATATAAAGTGTGACCAATGCTTCTTTTAAACTTTCTATTCAGTAATCTTGCAAAAAATGCATCACAGTTTCCACAAAATATTAATCAGCACAACTGTTTTCAACACTGATAATTGTAAAATGTTTCTTGAGCAGCAATTCAACATATTATAATGATTTCTAAAGGATCATGTGACATTAGGTTTGCCACCATTATATTTTAAAATACAATCAAAAAAATAGTTATTTTAAATTTGTAATAATATTTTTGATAAAATAAATGCAGCCTTGGTGAGCATAAGACTTTTTTTCAAAATCATAAAAAAATCTTATACATTTTAATCTGTTTATATATATATATACATATATATATGCTGCTTTTTGGTATATCTCATTCATTTTTAAAAAGAGAGTTTTCTTTAGCGATTCATACTAAAATTTTTGATCAAATAAATGCAGTCTGGGTGAGCATAAGAGACTTCTTTCAAAAACATAAAAAACCTCTTATTGACCGAAAGGTAGCATATATAAATTAGAAAAAAATATACAAAAAACATTTTAATATATATATTTTTTTTAATATATAAAATAAACATTAAAGTGTATGTCTCGTTTATTTTGAAGAAGTTTCTTTTGGTTCATGTTTTATATCTGTCTAGATAGGTGACCCCTTTCCAAAGTTCCCGTCACTACTGTAATTTCAGGGTTTGAACCTTTGCCCTACTGACACACCAGGTGTACGGATTAGCCTACAGATTGCCATCTGGTCAACCTTGAACCCTTAATTCCCTTGTAAGTAAGCAACAGCCCTCGCACAACAAACATTTGAGGAGTTAAAAGTCTCAGCACATACTGCAGCCTCTAAAACTGACAGATCGATGTCCAGGGATAGTTATTGTTTTATAGCCGGCACACTTGAATGTTTCTCAGGCCAAGTGTCTTCATGGACCATTAGCTTCCATTAAGAAATAATTTGAGCTACCTGTCCCAACCATCTGGAGTACCTTAGCACTTTGATCCGTAACCAGGGAGCACCTTAGCCTAACTCAGCCCTCTGACTCAATCCTGCCGTCTTTCTCCGTATCGAGCAAATCCAGTCCAACTGCTGTGGCAGGTGGTTCTTAGACTAAACCTCGGCTATCCTTGCAGGAATGGCGTCACGTCTAAAGAGCAGTGCAGCTCTAAGAGAGTTCGCCCACTGCTTAGCAGCAGGAACCCGTGTCAGTAAACAGACAATACGATGCTTTGGCCTCCTCCGGTAGACATGTGTGGTTGTTTTGGCTAATGTTACTGGAGAATTCACAGCAGAACTTGAGACAATGACTAATCATTCCTGTGATCAGTTCAGAACAATTACACAATTTATTAAGGAAAAGAACAAATTGTGAATACATATGAATGGATTTAGAGGACAAGGGTACACTTTATATTTTAGTTTTGTATTTTTATTCATAAATATCGTATATATTAACATTTTTTGCTATGACATATTTCAACATTATTACATCAGTATTTTTTTAAATTGATTTTTGATTTTAATTTTTTTTAAACGGTTTGTGAAATAATTTAGTAAACAGATTGTTGTGAATTTTACTAATTTATAGGACTGCCCCCTAATAGTCGACTAACTGTTAGTCAAAAAGAAGAGGCTTGGTCGACCGAAATTTTATTAGTCGCTAGTCACAGAAAAAATATCCACAGGAAGTAGTGAGTTCACGCAGTCCGTGACAGACAGACCGTTAACAGCTGGTCTTTGTGGTAATACAGTACATCGGGCAGGACATCCAAACGCTCGCCTGTCAATCATCAACCTCAAATATGGCTTATCATCTGAAAGATGTAAGTATTAGCAACTTTACACGACCGCTTAATCTAATGTTAACCTAGAAAAATGTGCGCTATTGAAGTGTTTGTGTGGAGTGTGGAAACTGAACAGTAATAGCGCTCACTGCAGGACAGATGGAGGCGCCGGTGTGTTCACTTGCACTTAAAATACTCCGTCATTTTTGCTCATACAGATAAGAGCAATACATCTTTCGAATCTGTAAAGACTCTACGTTTATTTGTGTGCACACAGTATAACAACGAAACGTTGTGCTTTTGTAAAATAATGAAAGCAAACAGGATGCGCCTTTTGCCGTCTCTGTCTCTGTGAACTTGAGCGCGAAACTCAGTGTATAGGCTATCTTGGCCTTACAGACACAGAAACATATATCTATAGAGAGTGAAATGTCTACTTTTAAATGATTCAATTCAAATAGAAAACAAATAATCTCAAATTATGTAACCTATATGAAACATGCATACAGGAGCATCCACCGCTGCGGAGATGACGAGTCAGTGTCACCGACTTTATCTCTTAAACCGAAAGCAAATAAAGCATTAGTTTATCATTAAATTAAAAAGCGCTTTATGCAATTGAAGGCTCATTATTATGATTTATATGGTTTATTAATAAACGTGTGACTAATAGTCGACTAATGTTTAAAATGAACGACTACTAGTCAACCAGAAAAATCTTTAGTCGAGGGCAACCCTACTAATGTAATTATTAAACATTCAGTTAGATAATATGGTAACACTTTAGAACACTAATTCCCTCAATAAAGTCCTAATTTGCCGCTTATTAATAGTTAGTACAGTAGTTGTTAAGTTTAGGTATGGGGTAGGATTAGGAATTTAGAATAAGGTCATGTAGAATAAGGCATTAATATGTGTTTAATTAGTACTAATAACTGGCTAATATTCTAGTAATATGCATGCTAATAAGCAACTAGTTAAGAGACCCTAAAATAAAGTGTTACCGATAATATTTATTTATTTATTTTAATACTTCTATTATCAAAGCTGTTTGCAATGGCTGAATTATGTCTGACATTTAAATATTTGTTTTAATAAATATGTATATGTAAGTGGATTGCTATGCAATAAGCTAAAATTTTAATATTTGTTATTAAATTAAATAATAATTATTTAAATAACTTCTGATATCAAAGTGTTTGATAAATATTAAATATTAAGTATTATAAATGTTATAAAATAATACTATATTTTATATATATATATATATATATATATATATATATATATATATATATATATATATATATATATATATATATATATATATATATATATAAAATTTAAAGATTTAAATAACTTCTGATATCAAAGCTGTTTGTGATGTTTGTGATTATTTTTATATTAAAATATTATTCATAAAGGTCATATATGTAAATGCATTTCTGTGAATTTTATTAATATTTAATTATTATTATTTACTTAAATAATATTTATTTAAATGACTTCTGATATCAATGGTGTTGGTGATGGCTGAATTACTTTTGATATTAAAATATTAATATTTATTTATTTGTAAATTGGTTGTTATGATCTTTACTAACATTTAGTTTTTAATTAATCAATTCAATAATATTTTATAATATCAATACTATTTCATTATTTATTCAATATTTAATTAAAATGTTTAAATATTTGGCTCAAATACTTTTGAAGTTTAAATATGTTCTAAAAAAACAATAAACAAAGACTGTAATATGCTGTGTTATTTTGAAGACAGACTATGAAGCACAGGAACCAGCATCCTGGAACAGCAGTGAAGTTTTTCCAGAATCCTGTGATTCCTGTGTCACTACTTGGATCTTTCCCTAATGTGACTTCACCGACCAATGAAGTGACTTCATTAGGAACCACAGCAAACTATTTAGCCTGAATGTTGCTAATGCAGGCGCTACAATTGTCACAGAATCTGATAACATTAGCCTTTCCGCTGGGTCTGACCTTCGTCATTAGCATCACACACCTTTCAATGGGAATTCCTGCCCTGTCTGTATATAAGTCTGTTTGTATTGCACGTTTAATATGTGCTTCAACCTTGCCTGGGAGAATCCACACTGCACTGAGGATCTGTTTATAGGGGCTGACCGAGAAAGAAAGATGGATGTGTGTTCTTAAAATAAACAAGATGAATCAGGAGATTTTGTTAACAAAAATGGGGCTCGAATAGAAAATGTTACAATGTTTCATAAGAGCAGTCACTGTGGTAGTATGAAATGTTCTGACCACGGTTAACAAGCTGCAAAGAGCAGGTACTACACTCGTGGAGTCCAGACCGGCCGCTAGTCTTGTACCTGGAGAGGTGGCCCTCTTATTTCTGCGGCGTGAGTTAATTACAATGAAGGCAGCTCCCTCTGGACATCCAGTCATATAACAGCTGGCGCTGAACAGCTTCAGAGGGATACAGTCGCCTAATTATACCAGCCAGAAAGTGACTTGCACAAGAGTTTCAACTGTCCCAGAGAGTGCCAGAACAGGGCTTTAATATGCAAATATATTATCAAACCATTTTTAGCCTATTTAGTCAACTTAGTAATGTTTCTGAAGTTTAATGGATTTGGAGGGCTTTTCAAATGCATTTCAGATGTGTTTTCAAACTGTTTCTGTGCTTGGTTTGATCACTGAATGAGAGTTTGATTTCTAGGTGGTAGAAATTATTTCAGTGCTGCCAGAATATTCTTTCCAGTACCCCAACTCCATGCTCATCATGAACAGCACAAAGACCCTTAAACATCTGCACAAGCATATAAAAAGAGAGAACTAGAGGGGGAGGAGAGGAGCAAAACAGGCAGAATGAGCTGAGAGCCATTTATATTTAACATCATGGAAGTTTATTTCTGCCACGGAATAAAAAAAGGTTATTGTGAATTTTTTCTTGCCATTTCCAGTTATTTGATCAGAATTCTGACTTTTTTCCTCACAATTCTGAAAAGTCTGAATTATGAGATGTTAACTCACAACTGTGAGTTTATAACTTGCAATTCTGAGGGGGGGAAAAAAATCAGTATTTCAAGATGCAAACTTGTAATTGCGCGTTTATAACTTGTAATTGAGAAATATAAACTTGCAAAATCAGGATTTCAAAACTTGTAATTGCAAGCTTATAACTCGCACTTAAGAAATGTAAACTTGCAATTAACCCTTTGCAAAGAACCGTCCCCCTTTGTTACTGTTGTCCGACAAGCGATTGCCTCTCTCACACCACACATCATGAAAAATACATTGCGGAGCAAAGAGATAGCTGACAACGCGCCAACAGACAAGACAGAGCAGGTTACTCTTGCTATAAAACGAAGTCTCAGCTTTCAATTTTTGTAATTTTTTTAAGAAATTCAGACAATAAATACCGTTTTGCTGCTCTTTAATGTGTCGTGACAGATCACTGTAGCGCCTCAGTCCAAGTGGCACATGAACCGATCATCTCTCCCTCTTTACCAGTTAATAGCTAATTGCATGAAATAACTAATACTAATAGCACGAAATTAACATGAATGAACATCAGAAGGCATTTTGTTTCAACCGTGGAAAGATGTTGATGCACACCATTTTGCAAGTTCAAGTCCACTGACATTAATATATTCTCCTGTCTTGTTTGTCAGACAAAAATGGCAGATTCTACGTTATGATTGGTCACATATCAAACTCCCTGCAAAGGAACAATTCTGAAAAAAAGTCCAAATTTATAATTCACAATTCTGAGGGAAAAAATCTAAATGGCAAGATCACAGTTACTATTTTATGACTCAAAATTGTGAGAAATAAAAGTCAGAAATGTGAGATGTAAACTCACAATTGCAATTTTATAACTTGCAGTTGTGAGAAAAATTGCAAGAATTGCAAGAAGTAAAACAAAATGACCGGATTTATGAAATGAAAACTAAAGGACTTTTTCAGTATAGTAATCATTAAAATATCTATGTATTATTATCCACAAAATAAAAAATGTCATATGGCAGTTTGACTGTGTTTGAAGTATTTGTCCGTATGGATTTACCATCAAAACTATACACACAGAATGGTACTCCTGTCATCTGTCTTCTGCGGAACACATTGCAAGTGAAAGTGAGCTGCTTGCAGAAGGCAATTTATTCAGAGACAGACAGCTTTGAGAAATGCATTACAGTCGATAAGTATGACTGAGCATGTGCAAAGATGCGAATTATACCTGATCAATAACGGTTTGCTTATGCAAGTCAGAATGCTTTCATAACATACAGTACTGCCGTTTACGTGAACCACCTTTAAAGCCACATTGAGAGAAACATTGTCAGCATTGACATCAACCAAATGAGCCATACTTTAGTCTGTGCCATAAAGTTTCTTTGAATTGTGATTACTGCTCTATATAAGAGAGATATATTTTAATCTGGGGAAATGATGTTCTTTTTTGATGCAGTCAAAAAGGACCGGGCCAAGAAGGAGCGTGCTGTTTTTGAAACAACTAAAGAATGCAATATGAGGAATGCAAATTACTACATGAAGATTTGAAGAATCCCCAAGACCTGAGGCGGCATGAAAACAGGCAGATGGGGGATTATTGCATGTGGACACATGGGGACAAACTCGACCCCCTTTGGGAGTACAGGATGGGGGAGGATGCGCTTTGGATTCATGGAAAATTCATGAGAAATGGCAAAAACTAAGCAGCTACAAGGATTTTTTCTGTGACAAACAAACAATTCATTGTCTAACTGTAGGAGTGATGTTTTCCAAACGCAGCTAGAGAAAAAAAATCTGGACCAAATGTTTCGGTTTTCCCATGGTGCATTGCGAGAGTGTGCAGTTACTCTACCTGCTATATTTAGTCCTGGCTGTTAATGTGTTGCTAAAACGGGCCAATAGGATTATTCCTCATATGGCTGTACTTCTAAAGAGACTGATTTCATTCAAATAGTATGTGTGAGGAGGATGATACACAATGGAGGCTTTGAATCTCGGTCTATGTTCAGATATGTGCTGTATGCAGCAATGGGTCATCTTTCTGCTTAGCTAAGCTGAGATCCTTCCTCCCTCCCCATCCTTTATACTCTCTCTCTCTCCCTCATTAGCTAGCGCTACATACAACCAGAGCTTCCAGCGGTAGCTAACATCATGCAAGAGAAAGAAAGAAAAAAAGCAAGGCGCTGAGTAAAAATGCAACGGCATCTCCTGTGGGCGCTGAGTGACTGAAATTTCCTCTAAATCTTTAATGAGCCGGAAAGCTTCTCCAAAGAAAGAGAAGTTGCCAAATCTAGAGGGCTTACGTGGATCAATTAACTCGCTTTCAATGTGAAGGAAAAAAAGAATGCTGATTGTAAACACAGTTCAACAGGCTTAACAGAGTGCCAGACTCACTATATCAAATATATGCTTTGTATGCCTCGTTAAATTAAAATGAACCTGTTGTGCTTGTACCCAAATGTGCTTGTTGCCCTAGGAACAAAATAGTGTCTGCAAAATTATGCAGAAAATAAATCAGTAGAATTCAATATATATATTTATAAAATAAAATAAATATATATATATATATATATATATATATAAAATAAATAAATATATATATATAAAATAAATAAATAAATAAATAAAATAATCTAGATTGATTTTTGTCTTTTCTTTTTTGTATAGGCCTGTATGAGGTCTTGTATTTTTTTATTACATGCTATTATATAATATTGTGTGCTATCATCTTTCCATGTAGACTCCATTGCTTCGAAAATATTACAGTAGCAATAAACGATTCACCTACAACTGCTGAGAGTCACAGGCTTCCTGTCAAGGACGTCTCACGCTATTAAATCTCCAGAGTTGTAACTGTAAACAAGCGTGGATCACTTCTCTTTAACACTGCTGCTTTAAAACACACTGTGACTGCAGGCACAGGGAGTTATTCTCACATGGAGCAAGTTTGATCTTGTGAATGCCAGAAGGTCTCCTCAGTTTAAAGTGCCTGGCCCATCATGCCTCCCTCCCTCTCGCTCAACATCTGAATGCAGAGCAGGCTGATCAGTGGATGAACAGTCAGCTTTTATCGATCTGAGAAGAAAGTGCTGACAGGGAAGGACATGACTACACCCTTCTCCTAAAACTCATCTCTAGTTTCTTCTGCTCAGTAAGCCGTCTCAGGTCGACATGGAAAAATATTCCGTAATCAGTATGCACGAAATACACGCCCTTGTGTCAGGTTATTGTATGAATAGCAGATGAGGACAGAAAGTTTCATGTGGTGCAATATAGAAAAAACAGGAAAGTTGCAGGAATTGTGGCCAATTGTGATTTTTGGTAAATAATTGACAGTGAATAGCTAGTGTAGCTGTGTGCTCTGAATGTTTATTTCAAAAGAGTCAATGTTTTTCACCAAGGAATTGTGTCAGAGAATATATTACATTTTCTATTCATTTAAAAAAAAAAAATATATATATATACTGTATATATATAAAATTATATTTATAATAGATTAGAATACCATTTAAATGTTTAGGGTTGGTAAGGTGTTTTTTTTTTTTTTTTGGAAATAATTTTTTTTGGGAATAATTATGCTCACCAAGGCTAATTTTTTTTTATCCAAAAATCTGTAAAACAGTAATGATATAAAATATTTTTTTACAGTTTAGTTTTCTGTTTTAATATATTTTAAAATTGTAATTTATTCCTGTGATGCAAATCAGAATTTTCAGCATCATTACTCCAGTCTATTTGGTGTCGAAATTCTTACTTTTTGTAATTTAATTTTAATTTAATATTATATTATGTCTTGTATACTTTAGATCATGCTATTATATTATATTATTATGCTATTATATAATACAATGTGCTTTCATATTTTCAAAATTGTATTATATTATATTGTAAAGAATCATTTGTGTCACCTGCATGTATTATCAATGTTTTGAGATTATCCTGGCAGATTTTTAAACATTTTCTAGTCATTGAAATTTGATTTGAATTGTACTGAATTCTGAGTAAATATTTTGTGAAAAGGGCTCTTTTAATTTTAGCGATTTGTTTAGCATTTGCTTTGGTTAATGTTAGAAATGCACAAAAATACTCAAATTTTGTCCGAAGTTTTGCCCTGATTTATAATCTGGACAAGTTTACGCTATACTTGCCAAAAATCAGAGCCAGTCTGCAGATTTGAGATTTGAACACAAATGCCAAATTTACACTGCAAATGTGGCAAGGAAATGATTCTGAAGTGGCATTTAAGTATCTGTTTAATGCTGCTCAAAGGTGGCATAAATGTATTTATACATGAATTGCAACTGTATGCCTTGATACTAGGGACTGGGGTGAATAAGAGTAGGTTTAATTAAGGGAGTATTCACACCAGGAAAGTCCGCTATTTCACTTGCTTTGATCTGGATTAAATACAATGTTGATTTTTTTTTTTTTTTTTTTTTTTTTGGTGTGGTTCGCTTTCACACTGTCCTTTTTGCAAGTGAACCAGAAATTGTAAATCACTTGTGTGCTAAGGTCATCCATTCAATGGTTCATCCATTCAACCATACCAGAATTAGTTTGGAAGCGGACCGAGACCACCTTTTCAGCTAGGTCTCGGTACGGTTGTTTGGTGCGCACCTGAGTGCGATTGCTGTATTCACACCTGCCCAAAAGATCCGCACCAAGGGGGGAAATTAACTTGAGTTTGATTCAGTCGAACCAAACAAGACAGGTGTGAATACACCCCAAGTCTGGCTTTAATGTGTCATTACACTGAATTTTGAGCTGGCACAGAGTAGCCTTAACTTAGCTGTGTAAAGATGCCTATATTTTTTTCATCTCAAGGACTTGTAGTCTGGTAGTGTGTGATCGATATTCGTTTAGAGAATGATACCCAGTTTTTCCTCTGTAACTGTTTACAAAGCAGGTGTATATGATGCCTAGTGCTTAAGAATCTGTTCAGACTTCAGCCCTAAATTGCATAGAAAACCCCAGCAATGGTCTTAGACCCAATCTGAAAGATCGAGGGACAGGTATATCTCAAGCTGAAAAGACCCCGGTAACAGGGCGACCCATAACGGTTAACCACTATTTGTGGTCTGTGACATTTTTATAGCTTTCCTGCAGGTTACAGCAAAAGAACTGCAAGCTTCAAAGAACTGTATCCTTTCTTTCACACTGAATCTGAAAGCCGTGAACTCCTACTTTTTA
Organism: Acrossocheilus fasciatus; assembly: GCA_036784905.1. Classification (NCBI taxonomy): domain Eukaryota; kingdom Metazoa; phylum Chordata; class Actinopteri; order Cypriniformes; family Cyprinidae; genus Acrossocheilus; species Acrossocheilus fasciatus. The sequence goes on along the minus strand of CM071945.1, from coordinate 6,774,402 downwards.
CTCTTGACAACTAAATCCATCACTCTTGAATCACTACGCCTTTGTAGTACATTTGCCTCTTGAAAAAAAAAAACGATTTTGGTGACTGAATTCAGACTCTGTTCACAGTCCAGCTACGCACCCGCTCAGTATATGCTGAGAGAATGATGTCATTGAATGAGCAATGTCTGTTCCGCCCCCTCCACGGCATCCTGTCTTTTATCCACACAGTCTAAATGTGTGAATTAGCACCCCGTCAGAGGCAGCGCTCCGTCTCCGGCCTCATGCGTAGTGTCAGTCCAGCTGGACAAATCCTCTATCCGATTATTGTGCAATCAAGCTTCTGGCTAAATTCCCAAAGCATCTCTGATGGAGATTAACTTTGGCTACACTCATACCTCACCAACCTGACAGAAGGCCTAAAGTTCACCCCTTTAAACACCGATGGTATAGAATGGATAATATTTTCATGCTTGTGATTGCCCTAATCTCTCTTCCCAAGTATGTCGCAGAGTATCTCGAATGTGGTGTCGATCGGTCACCAGATGTGTCCTGGAAAGACATAGATTGTTTGCGCCCTCACGCTCGGTGCTAAACCTGAGTTGATTTACACAGATAATCCTGCTGTGGCTGTTGTCTCGTGCGTGGAGGGAAACTACACTGAATAACAGCTGTGTGGGCAAATTTACACATCGACTCGGGCTGTGTTGACTCTCTGAGTAAACACATTGTTAATGGCCACATGTTGCAGATTACTGCATAATCTGTGTGTAGACATATCAGGGTTACTTGGAGACTTTTTAGAAACTATTCTTGTGTCAGATCTTACTGTAATATTAGATCTCTTGGCTTTCTTTTATCCTCTCCTACCAAAAATAAACACACTCTAACTATTTTTATCCTATTATTTGTCTTTTTAAAGGGACAGTATGCCCAAAAGTGAAATTTTGTCATCATAATCATTTTAATATCATTCAAACCTGTATGAATTTTTCTTCTGTGGAAAACAAAAGAAATATCGTCCCAATCACTTCCGTTATACTTTTTGACCGTATAAAGGAAGCGAATGGGAACCAAAACTGTTTGGTTACCAACATTCTTCCAAATATCTTCAAATATAAGAAAGAAAGTCATACAGGTTTGAGGTTTATGAGAGTGAATAAATTAAATTTTCATTTTTAGGTTCGTTTCTGTCCCCTTAAAAGATTTTGATACACTGACTCACATCCAAATTCACAATAATAATAACAATCACACAGTGTTAAAGGCATAAATGTGATGAATTTGCTATGAAGCTTCTGAGGTTCCGAAAATCCATCAAACTTGCAATATCATAAATAAACATGATTGCAAACTATATTTGCATGGAAACACAAGCTGTTCCAGTGGAACAGATGTAACTGACAAAGCAGCAGAGCCAAAAGCGATCCAGTCCAAACTCACCAGAGTGCAGAACCTCTCCGGTGGATTCCCACACGTGATATCGGGAGGCTCCACTCTAATCTGCATGTACTCCTTCATGGACATGGGTTTGGGCTGGCAAGCGTAATATTCCCATGTTGGTCCATCGTCTGTGCTGACCAGCGACTTACAGATATCGTACTGGCCGAGAGTCAGAATAATGCACTGTAAGAGCAGGAGCGCCTGTGAGAGCATGGCACTGGATGGGTCCATGGGCATGAGAGAAAGGCAAGGGGCGCCACAGCTATTAGGTGTATCAGCATGGAAATTATTTAGATTGTGAAATTTCTAATATCCATCATGGAGTCTGGTCCTGTGTGTGAGTTAAGGTAAAATGTGTTCCCACTGAGGTGTAATTTTTAGATCTGTTGTGACATCTTGAAAATTCAATGTTCAATTTCTATACGTGGCAACTGACTTCAAGCCCAGGGATGAATGTCACATTCAGTGGTTCTTGCACAATCAGAAGATGCCTGGTGTCAGAGTCCAGTCTAAGATTCACGTGTGATGAGAATAGCTGTTTCATTTCTGATGGGTTTCCTAGGAAATGGGGAAAAAAACAAATGGAAATAAGCAACGTATATTCCACACAGTTACCTAACATACAGTAAAATATATTTTAAAAGACAATGCATGCAATTGCATTATGGTTTATGAAGAAAATGTACATTTAGCAAGGTATAATGTATACTTTTAAGATAATATTTTGTCAAAATGGTGGCTTTTATTATAAAGTATAGAATGTATTATGTTTTAAATGAAATGTTTATTGCATTTTTTTCATGCTGCTCTGCTGGTGTTTGTTGTGTGAGTAATAATCTGCGGTGTTCTAAGTTTTCACAGTTGCTTGAGATATAGCCTAGGTTATGATTACTTTTAAAGTCACCATGTGGTATTATATTGTGCAGCTGTGTTTTTATCAGCACATTTTATAGAAACAAACAAAGCCCTGCTTGGTTGGTCAATTACCATTATATTATGTAGGCTATACAGTTAGGAAATGTAAAGTAAACAGACGCCATTATGATTAAAACACCGTCACTGTATTTTACGACAAAATTATGCCAGTTTTTCCACCCCAAGTGTATTAATTATTTTTGTAATAATGTAGCGAACTTTTAATGCAGTGCTTCGAAAACCTGCCACTTTCTCCAAGTGCATTATAAACTTTTACTTTTCGACTTCGCAATGGAAATCTTTTTTGTATACTTAAGCGTATAAAAATGTATATGCTTAAGTAGGTCATCCGAAAGGGACACGCTTCAAAATAATGCGAATAAATAAATTCTGTTATGACGTAACATGAAATGCGCGCAAAATATTACGCAATTGTATAGTGTTTATCTAAAAACAAAACGGCGATTAGAAATGCAAATGAATAACTAAAGAAACGAGCAAATAAATTGTTAGAAAACTGAGCAAACAAGTTTAGTTAAAAGCACTTTCCCAAAAACATCCGGGAATTTTTGAATAGACTATAACCTATTTCTCATTAGCTAAAGTTACGTGAATTCATCAAAGAGCATCTTCTGAAACGCTGCCAATGTTCTGAGCGCTTATTATTCAATGACCAAAATACTTAGACTAAATAGCCTAAGTAACGCACTTGAGTAACCTTACCTTGGTTCCAGAGATCAGCACCTTTTACTGTTCCCAGATGAATTTCTTCTGTATAAACTCTCTCTCTCTCAGTCAGTTCCCCGCCATATCACTTGAGATGGATGAGAAACACATGCACACGTTACTCCTCTCCGTAGATCACAGCAAACGCTTTCTCCTTCGTGCTTTCTTCGGCTGCCACGTAGTTTGTTGGAAAGCATTCCAGATAGATGCCCTACATCCAGACTGCTCCGAAGCGAATCAAGTATTGCCTGAAAAACGTGCATTTAAAGTTTCTGTTCCTGTCCCTGCCTTCATTGATGCCTCTGTCCTGTGCGCTCAAGGACAGACTTCAGAGTACTACTCCTCCCATTCCCATCCTGTCTTATTCCATCCGCGCACCTGCTCCATTCACTCTACTGTTCCTATCTGTTTGCGCATCGCAATATCTGACTTTCATTTGTCTTTTGCAGACCTCGATGAAAATACTTTTGGCCACTGCGAACTGCCTGCCTTGTCTAGTCCAACTAGTGTGGAGCAGAAGTTTATCTACGGGCTTGAAGAGCTGAACCGTCCCAGCAGCAGATGAGGCAGTCCGCCCCGCTTAAAGAGACAGATCAGAGGCTGAGGATTTCCAATCTCCTCTCACAGCGTAGGCTACTACAGTTAACCAAGTCAAACCCTTACGGAATATAGCCTACCGTAGATACCACAGAGGTATGGCTGCAGTAAAACTGTGGTAACTTGTATAAATAGGCTAAACAAATGAATAAATAATCACACATAGGCTAATAAAATTACTGAAAAATCCCGAAAGCTTCATTTCGGCGGAGACTCTGATGAATGGAATGGGCAGAAAACTACGAATAAATTAATTCATCAAGTTGTTTTTTATTTTATTTTTTAATTAATGGTCAGGAAAAAATAGGCTAGGTGTTTAATCATCAGCATGTCAGGAAGTCAAACAAAATTTTATATGAGCTGTTTTGTTTTCTATTTATTTTTATTCGTGCAATTTCGAGGTGAGCAATAAATATTACAAACAAATACACAAATAAATAAATTATTTGAAAACGCCAACCGCATTGCAGGTAACGTTGTTGCACATTTAACCTAAATTAAACTTTTACTCTAAAGTCTCTAGATTTCAAATAATGCTGTTTGTGTCGTCTAATGCCGCTGTTCATCATGGTAGCTGGCCAAACACGATGTCATGCACAGACATAGCCAACTTTCCGTAACGTGTAAATTGAAACAATGACAGAAACAGTGCGTTTTTGCTTACAATCGAGTAAAATTTCCAAAACTGCAACTTTGCAAAACGTTTATCATTTTCTGATAATTAAAATTGTATTCAAGAATAAAACACGCTTCTATCAACCATTTTGCTTGTGTTAAACTATTGGCACCAAAAACGACAATTACAAAACTGAACGATCGCGCCCCTGTGAGAAACTACAAATCCCATCATCCCTTCAGCGCCGGTGACGTCACTCGTGCGCCAGTGTTCGCGGACGCAGCAGCCATGGCGGACGTTATGAATGTTGGAGTGAATTTAGAAGCGTTTTCTCAAGCAATTAATGCCATCCAGGCTCTTCGATCGAGTGTCACTAGGGTGTTCGATTCTCTTAAAGATGGGATGAAAAATAAGGAGACCCTTGAAGGGCGGGAGAAAGTCTTTATAACAGAATTCCAAGATAACTTACAGTCAGTCAATCGCGATTTAAAGTGAGTTAAACGTCTGAGCATTCAATAACTCTGTGAAATGTTATAACGGTAACCATAGTCACCGCCAAAATGCAAGTGTTATTGTAATAAACCATGGTAACGTTAACATGGTACTACCCACTGCTGTCGGCATGAAAAGCGATTATGACAGATTATGAATTCCCACATTCATTTATTTGTATGTATTATGCTATCTTTTTAATCATGGCTCTGTAAATCAAAATATCTTGATTTTAGCTTGTCTTTGGGAACCATAATCAAAAAGATGTATGTGACATTGGTGTATGGTAAATAAATAATTAAATCAACCGTACCAGCCTGACATTTGTTTCTTGTTTTTGCAGTGAATTGGAGCGTCTCAGTACTTTGGTTGGCAGGCCGTCAGAGAGTCACCCCTTACACAACAGTGGACTGCTCAGTTTAGACCCCGTTCAGGACAAAACACCTCTCTACAGCCAGCTGCTCCAGGCTTATAAATGGTCCAATAAAGTAAGTTGTCAGCATTTTGCTGATTCGCCTTGCATTATAGCCTTTAAATGCAACACACACAGGTGATTTAAAGGTAATGGAATGAACTTTAAATGACGAATGTCGTCAATGTTCTATTCAGACTTGAGCCACATGTCACTCCAGAAATATGTTTAATAAGGAATAAATGGTCACCAGTAGTGCCTACCGGGCACTACTTTCAGGCGCTGCGTAATATCACTGCGCCTGCTGCGGCCATGTTACGGCAGCAAAGTTCCTTGATTATTACGCCGGAATGAGAGTAGTTCCTAATCATATCAGCCTAGAAAATCGCAACTTTTCATTTTCCGCCGATCTTAGTACACAATATAACTACAGAAGAGTCAAGTTTTAAATAGGACAAATATCGAAACTCTTTGATCGTTTTTGAACGCGATGCTACTGGTCTAATTGGATTCAATGATCTATGCTAAGCTATGCTAAAAGTGCTCTCGCCAGACCCGGAGATCGGCTGAATGGATTCAAAAATGGTAAAACTCAACTTATTAACTCTGGGGGAGTTGGAGAATGAGCCTATTTCCAAAAAAAGTGGAGTGTTCCTTTAAGTAAGATGTGTCATCAGGGCTGCATCAAAAATCATACCTGCAAACTAGTCGCTTTTCGGCGAAATGCGCCGTTTTAAATCAAAATATGTCATTTATGTGAATCGTCGAGCACCGCGAGAGCTACAGAGAGCAGATGGCTCCGCGTGCTTTCGAATCGCTCTCGAGGTACTTTGATGTGCGATCGGTCTGCACGTGCGCAGTGCTGCTTCAAATCTCACACCCCGCCCGTTTTCACGGCACACTTACGTTCACATCCGGTGTGGAAGTTCTTCATTGTGAGTTAAGCAGACACAAAGTTCGCAGTTTGTAATACAATATTGACTGTTTTTGCTCAAGTTCGCTGACGAAGTTTCAATCAAAGCCGCAGCAGAATTGTTTTGTTTCTCCGAGTAACACAGCGGTGTTTTGATACTGAATGAATCAACGTTTTTGAACGAATCAAATGAGTCAATGATTCAGTAACCCCTTTATAAAGACAGTAGTCACTTGCCTAGTTTTTAAATGAATCAGCCGTCATTTACCACCATCTACTGGTGGTTTGTTTTCATATTTAAAAGTATTGGATTTTTCCCAACATTTTTAACTTGTATGTTCAGAAATGTTTAAAACATTAATCTTATCAAATTATTTATGTATTTGAAATTTTGTGATGTAAATGCATTTATGGCACCTCAGCTTCATCAAACATCTAATGTTAATCTAATGTCACTTCAGATGCAGCTTCTGTTTCTTCTGCAGTGAAAAGGTGCAGTTTGTTGATAGTATGCGCACTCTAATGTGAACATTAAAATTTGCAAATATAAATGACTCCACTGCTCACAAAGAGAAGTATGAACACCGATGACAAGAGAGTTGCACTGTCCAAAAAGTTTGTAGTATAAATGTGGGTGAGGGGTGGTGCCCACAGACCCAGACCGAGACCCAGACCCTCCTACAAGGTTTATATTCTGAACTATGTCACCTTTTTGACCTCTTCTGAGTTTGCAGGTATGAAAATACAGTAAAATGAAAAACAAACAAACAAAAAAAAAACAGTAATATTGTGAAATAATATTACATTTTAAAATAACTGTTTTCTATTTGAATATATTTGAAAATGTAGTTTATTTCTGTGTTGGCAAAGCTGAATTTTCATTACTCCGGTTTTTAGAGTCACACGATCCTTCAGAAATCATTCTAATATGCTGATTTGCTGCTCAAGAAACATGTATTATTATTATCAGTATTATATTTTTGTGGAAACCGTGATATGCTTTTTTTTTCAGTGTTCTTTGATCAATAGGAAGTTCACTGAAATAATTTATTTATTTGAAATGAAACACCAGTCAACATTTGAAGTGGATCAAAACCTTTCATCAAAGTTATCCTAAAACGTAAAACCAAAATGCATTCTTGTCTTAGGACAGCTTTGATGAACTTTTTTGATACACTTCAAATGTTGACTGCTGTGTCTTTGCTATTCTTCACTATCGATCAATTTAATGCATCCTTGCCAAATAAAAATGTGACCCTGGATCACAAAACCAGTCTCAAGTCGCACGAGTATATTTGTAGCAATAGCCAAAAATACATTGTATGGGTCAAAATGATCAATTTTTCTTTTATGCCAAGAATCATTAGGGTATTAAGTAAAGATCATGTTCCATAAAGATATTTTGTAAATTTCCTACCGCATATATATCAAAACTTAATTTTCAATTAGTAATATGCATTGCTAAGAACTTCATTGCATATCATTGCTCTCTTGTTGATTTTGATTGCTTCCATTGTCCTCATTTGTAAGTCGCTTTGGATAAAAGCATCTGCTAAATGACTTCATGTAATGTAACTTTAAAGGCAATTTTCTCAATATTTAGATTTTTGTTGATTTATTCCAGATTTTCAAATAGTTGTATCTCAGCCGAATATTGTCCTATCCTCACAAACCATACATCAATGGAAAACGTACTTATTCAGCTTTCAGATTATTTATAAATCTCAATTTCGAAAACTTTACCCTTATGACTGGTTTTGTGGGCCACGTCACATATATTAAAAAAAACTTTCAGACTAAACTTTTAAACAGTATATGATTAGTAATCATAAATGATTGGAAAGGTAATGTAAATATCATGTAAGTGTTTGAAATTCTCATTGGTGAAACATTCGGTAGACAAAAGTATTTTGTTTATAGTGGTTACATTTGATATGTGTCAGTTATAAAGTGTGATTTATCTTCAATGTTTCATTTACATTGGTCACTGCAAAAAATGCAGTAGTAATAAATGGAGTGTTTCGAATATTAAAACATGAAGGACAGAACAGAACGTTTTTTTTTTGTTTGGTTTTTTTTTGGTTTTTGACCATATCAGTGCATGGTTGCCAGTTTGGGAAGATGTAAAACACTGGGCAGAAAATGTATCCATCTAGAAGAAAAGAGGTGATTGGGGGATTTAAGTCTTGAACACATGGCAACTTCAAGCATGAAAGCTAGTGGAGGCTTGTTACCGATGAAAGACAACTCAAATATCAAAATCAAATGTTTTCAGGATCTTTAACCAGTGGGAAAATATCACAGACTTTATTGCTTAATGAATCAAGAGGAGCAGAAATCATGTTCATGATTAAAATATGATTTATTAAGTTAAGTTAAGTTGTGATGTATTGTCAGGTATGGTGACCCATACTCAAAATGGTGCACTGCATTTAACCCATCCAAGTGCACACACACACAGCAGTGAGTAGTGAACAAATGCACACACACCCGGAGCAGTGGGCAGCCTTGCTCCAGCGCCCGGGGAGCAATTAGGGGTTCGGTGCCTTGCTCAAGGGCACCTTAGTCATGGTATCGAAGGTGGAGAGAGTGCTGTTCATTCACAATCCCCACCTTCAATTCCTGCCGGCTCGAGAATCCCTAACCATTAGTCCACTACTACCCCTAGTCATGCAGTCCTAGTCTTTGGTATGTAAACAAAGATTCATATTGTAGTTTATTTGTATCCCACACAAGCTAAGGTGAACAGATTTATAGCATCATATAGTTAAAAAGTATATTTTGCATTCACTGTAAATTTGCGGTGTTGGTCAGAGCCTTCTTTTTTGCCTTGGTACCTGTGGACATTGCATTGGTTTGTCTTCATTTAGTTTTAAAAGCTGCTTCACATCCATTCATGAATTCCAGACAAACATGAATACAAGACTTTTACATCATCATGGGCGTCAGACTCAGCTGAGACATGGAATTGAATATCATCTTGCGTCTAATAATACTTTAATACTATAATCAAGAGGAAGCAGGTCTACAGTTTGATGGTCTAATTCGCAGCGCATCAATGAGACGCATTATAGCTTGTATCTGTGATTTGCTTAAAAGCAATGTGAGAAGTTTAAAATGTAAAAAAGCTTGCCAAGTCCGTCTGCTTAATTCGACAGAAAATAGAGTTGTGTTACTTCTCGCCTAGTAAATCTTCTTTTGTTCCTGAAAAAGCTGTAAAATTATGTTCTCTTTGGATCAAGGTCCTCAAGCGAATCCTCTCAGTAGAACACGCACCACGTCTTGCCAGAAGAGCACACACTTGAGATTCAATAGATGTGGGTGTTCTCACAGCAGAACCAACATTTGCTCAATATCCATTACGGCTGAGTGCTTTGACTTCTTTTGATCTTGAGTAGGTCTTCTGTCCTAAGTGTTATTGAACAAGATTTGCTATTCTTACTGTAAATGCAATTTCACAGGATGCCTGCGCTCTGTTCTTGAGTTCTTTGATGCTTCGCCCTTAGGTGATGCAGGTAGCATTATGATAGACCAGGAGACACACTCTTTATTTGTTTTTTGGGAACACAGCACAAAGCAGTGGTTTGATTCTTAATTTTGGAGGTTTAAGTAATAGGTTATTAAAGGGTGAAGAGTGTTTTGCAGTAGCAGATCACTTGTTCAGGTTTCCTGCATGAATTGGTGAATGTGTGGCAGGTTTTTTTGTTGCAGAATAACTGGGGTTAAAGTGCTCAATCAATAGCAGCTACTCATCAGTTGCTCTCTACACACTGTGTGCTTAATAGTAGGTGTACGCAGGTCAGCTTCCTCGAGCAAAATCAAATCTTTTCAGCTTTGCTATTGCACAAAAAAGCTCTTGAAACATCACTGGTAGGTGTCTTTTTGTAAGTCATTCAAATAAATGAAACTTTTTTTTTTTTTTTTTTTTTTTGTCATATTGTTTTGAAATGTTTCATGCCTCTTCTTGCCCAGAGGTGCTTTTTTTTGACACTTTTTAATTCCTTTTTTCCAGTTTAGTCACAGCGTCTGTATTTTTTATTTTTTTTAATGGAATGCACAATTGTAATGGCACGATATTGGTTATTTATTTATGTATTTATTATTAGCACCATATTGGTTTGTTTAATTATTGATATCCGACTAATAGACCTATATATAATATATTTTATATAAATTAACTGAAAAAAACAACCTGAAAAGTAAATTTATTCAAAATTTTATATTTTTTTTATTTAGCTAAATTTGATGTACTAATATAAAAATGTAAAAATATATTATTTATATTATATTTATATTTAAAAAGTAAAATAAAAATATAAATAACAAAAACGCAAAATTACCAAAACATGAATTAAATTTCCAATGAAAACTGAAAAATAAATAAATAAAAATACTAATTAAAATAACACTAGTGGTTTAGGAATGACCTGCTACACCTTTAACGGTTGTGAAAACAACACATTTTAGTTTAGATTAAAGTTGACTGATGAATTGCATAGTGCAACCTAGAAGTCAAGTCACATTTATTTGTATAGCGCTTCATACAGTATAGATTGTTTCAAAGCAGCTTCACAGTAATAAACAGGAAAATAACTGAATCAATGATGCATACTTCAATTATGTGAGGAGGACTTTATTTAAGGAAGTAAATTGGCTTACTTTCAGTTTCATGTTGACTTTTGAGGTCAAAACTTTCAGATTTTTATTTATTTATTTATGTTTGAAAACCTTAACTAAATGTCTTTTTTGATTGAGGCGGTACTGCATCAGGACGGTTTGTGTGCTTCTTCTGCCCTCTGGGTGTAGGCCAGCTGTTTTCCCACACTCTGAGGGTCGGAGCGTTACAGCAGGATTAGGTGTGTCTGGGCCGGACGGTGTGCGGGCAAACGCGGGCGTGAGGCCAAACCAAGCCTCTCTGCAGAAGTATTGATGCTTCCGCGCTGTCTGCCCGGACGGCACAACCCCCGCCCCACTGTAAACACGATCGATGCAGACGTTTCCGCCATGCAAATTACCCCAGGATTAATGCACTTGCTGCTTTTAGTATGGCTGTTTTTGGCCATTGTCTCCTTTGAGTCGGTTTCTGGTGGCCCCGTCAACCTGCGGTGTGGGCATTAGATATCATTTGGTATTTAGGATTAGATGGATTTTTTTATTATTAAATATGATCATTATGGAACATTTAAGGAGTTAGACTATGAAGAATCAACATTATCTTTCAGTATTTTGAATTTAAAAATGGAGAAAACAAACTGAATTATAACTGTGGCACCAATTAAAATATATAAAATTGATTTTTCTTTCTTATAAATGGACCTCAGAGGAAAAAAAAAAAAAAAAAGTATAATGTCTCCAAGTGACCCCAAAACATTGTAGTTGTAGTAAATTATGGTGCAGATTTGTGTGTGAGTGTGATTTCATCCTGGCATATTTACAATAATTTACATTTCACAGTTGCATCTTTGCCAAAGACCATCTTAAAATTTTGCTAATTGGATTTTTAGTGAGTATGTAATCTGTTCAAATGCTGCAGTCTGTTAAAGTTGGTCCAGTTGGATTTGAGAGTGAATAGATCAACAGTTAATTAAAGGGAAACATGTTTTGCCTTTGGCTACTAGCTGTCACTTACCCTCATTATGTCCTGATGTGTTTTGTCTCAGGAATCTCAAGGTCCACTTCTTCCCGAGGCCTTAATTTTTTTTTTTTTAAGTGAGAAGCATTTTACATTAGAAAATATTAAGTAAGTACAAAATAAAGCAGGGACATTTTGAAACGAAAAACAATGAACCTACTTTTTTCAAGAAGACTTGACCAGCTTTTTGTCTCACAGTATCAGACAGCATTGGTATTGCTACAAAAGTCTTAAGTTTACATGAATCATAGGATCTTCCTGACTTTGTTGCATGACTTTAAATCTCCATTAAGATGGTTTAATGACTGTTTAATTGTATTCGAGACGTGGTTGTGCTCTGTCAGTACAACAGAGATGTCAGGGTGCAGAGAGAGACGTTTAAGCACCTGCTTATCCCTGTATCAGTGCACAGTTAAGACATCAAGCTGTTATTCTGCCATCTATAAATACTAGAGCTCCCCTAGTGCCAGCAGACCCGGGCTGCCAGGAGCACATGAATTATGTGACATTCCAGACTTTTTTGCAGAAATGTTTCATGATTTTAATCTGTGTTTGCACAGAGAGTTTGTTTTTGTGTCTCAGGGATTAAAACTTGGGTAGAGTGAAAGTACACCCGTAGGCTTAGTTCTGTAAAAAAAAAAAAATCTTTCTGCATAGAATACATTAAAGAAATTAAAGAGATTAAATTAGAACATTAAAGAAACATAAGACACAATTAAATGACTTTTATCTACCCACCTTCATGACATTTCAATCCCATATTATTCACCTGGACCGTTTTTTATGGTGTTAGTTATTTAACTTTTTAAAATAATAATTTGTAATATTTATAATAATTAATTTAAGTATAAATTGCTAGTGTCTTTTGATTTTATGGCAAAGATCAGCTTGGGCAGTGCAAGTTTTGTAATAATGCTTATTTAAGTCTATTTGATCTATTTATTAAAATTATTTGTGTTTTATGTGTGTATATTATATATATATATAATATACACACACTGTAAAATGCATAAGAAAATGAATAATAATTGGTTGTTGCATTGGTTATTTTTGGTCTGTGCCCACCATATTTTTGCACTATTTATTAGATTACAAGTAACAATATGCAAATGCACTTCCCATTTAATGAAGTCAAAGCCTCAGGAAGGAGGAGACCTTGAGATTTCTGGAGCCAGATACATCAGGCAATAAGCGATGGTGAGTGACAGCTAGTAACCAAGGGCCAAACATGTTTCCCTTTAATTGTCTTTCGTATAACATGTGAGCATGCATCATGAGTGCGTATGACTGTGATTGAAGGAAACTCTGTGAGTAAAATGACTTTCACAAGGTCACTTTGCCAGCGGCGCTCCGATATTCTTCTTCTTAAGCGACCGGCTTGCACAACTGGACAACTAATGAGATCAAAAGATTAAGAAGCAGAAATTAGCCCCACTTGTGTGAAATTGCTAAGGTTGTAATTTGCTTATGTATTAAAGGAAAATCTCTATTCTTTGGACAAGGACTTTACAATGAACCGTCACATAAGCAATTCCCTTCATTCAAACAGATTGGATCTAGTCTCAAAGAAATTCCACATTTGACTTTATTCTAAAACATGGAGGGAATTCAAATCATATTCATACAGTTGAGCCAGCTCAGACAGCGCTAAGACTCCTGATGAGCTACGGGAACAGTGTAGATGTTTTTTATATTTTATTTCATTCCTGCAATATTATATCCACTAGAGCGGTCATGATACAAACTTTTCAGTAATTGATGGCAGTACCAGTAAAATTTAATGTTTTGCATTACCTATTTACTTGCATATTTATTTAGTTACTTACTATGTACAGCAAACCAAAAATAAATAAAAGTAAAGAATTAAACATACCTTTATTTAAAAATGTAAAGGAATAGTTCATCCAAAAATGAAAATTCTGTCATTTCATTTTCTTTGTTGCTCCAAACCGGCATGATTTTCTCTTTTCACATATTTTGAACTGTGTTTTTTTTTTTTTTTTTTTTTTTTTTGTTAATAGAATGAAAGTCAATAGGGTCCAATGTTGTGTGGACCACAACATTCTTCAAAATAATTTTTGTATTCCCTGGTAGAAAAAAAAAAGTCAATGTAGGTTTGTAACAACATCAGGGTGAGTAAATGATGGCAGAAGTTTTAGTTTGTTTAGTTTTTATCCCTTTATGCAATATTAAATGCTTTGTGTCACAACCGATCATGTGACATTCAACAGAACGTGAAGTCACATGTTTTTGAGAGCTACAGTGGAGGAAACATTTTAAAAGATAAAAAAATATATATATATATATATATATTATGTTCGCTTTCAGTAAATTTAAACCTCTTCGCTTTACAACAGTTGAAGTATCTTCAATTCAGTTTCTTTCTTTTGGGAATGCCTCTCTTGATCTGATTTGTAGTTCATTTTTGTTATTAATGTGAATATTAATTAAAGTAGGGTCTATATGTATTAATACACTAAAGTTCTTTTAACCTAAAATCCACCTTTATGCATTCAGACTATCTCGATTTTAGTAATATAGTTGCCACTAGGCTGGATGTCTAACAGCTGTATCATGTCAATCCCTTGTGTCAGAGTTTACATTATGGATATTTATATATAAGCCTGCAACTTTTTTTTTTTTGCCCTCAAACTAATCAAAAGAATGCTGTGAATGTTGCAGAGACTCGTGGCTTTTCACATCGTACAATGTCCTGAAACCGTGCAGCTGGTTAGGCGCTTTAATCATGTCTTGAACGAAGCTGTCAGAAGAAACAAATGGCAGGCCTCAAACCCAGAGCCTACAATAAGATCAGAGAGCAGCGGACTTGCCATCACAACATGTTTCAGCCCTGCAGTTAATGATGGAGCATGTGTCTGCCAATTGCCGTGCCAGGGAGGACTAATAGCCTGGTCAGTCTTAAAGATCAGCGTGGCGCGAAGGGACGCAAAAGAGTGGAAAAGAACGAGAAACAACTAAGAGGGGCCGGGAAAAAAACGGCGACCTTTTGAAAATGCACTGCTCTGAGAAAAATGTTTGATGTGGTAACTTTAGCCAGCTTGGATTCCTTATTAGTTCCAAGACAAGGGAGTGTAAAGTTGAAAGAACAGTGTTCTCTGCTCGCCTCGGCCTGCTAATTCCTCATTAAAAGAGCAAGGGACAAGCATGAACCTTTGATTTTTTTTTTTTTTTTTTTCAGTGCTTGCTATTCATATGAGTGAATGTTCATTTAAATTGTTTGTTTAGAAGGCCGTGGGGACGATGTCTATTTGTAAAGTTTTTGGTTGATGTTAAAATTGGATGAACTTGATACTACTTTGTAGGGTTTAACTTAATTGCTATCACTGGTAATTTAGGAATATTTGCTCCATTTTCTAAACCTTCCAAGCATTTGAAATTTAATATGAATTGATACTTGAAATGGAAAACTGTCCTTCAGCGCATAGAAGTGATGGTTTATTTTATTTTTTTGTCAAAGAAACACACATGCAATGACCATGGCAGACATTATTTCTACAGTAAAATAAGAACATTAATATGTACCACATATGTATTCCATCAATCCTGGGAACAAAATTCTTTAATTTTCCAAATGTTTTGTATTGTTCTCCTTTTTTTAACAACTACACAGTATAACGTACCATTCAGTAAAAGTCTGTATTTGGTGTATTTACGCAAAAAAAAAAAAAACTTTTAAAATCTAGCTTAAATTTTTCTTGCATTTAATGGTGTCTAAGAAAGTAGTTTATCCAAAAATTAGTTTTCATGCTGCTTTTTTCATAATAGTTTTCACATCTGTATATCTGCACCACAAAAAGGGCCAAAACATATTTGATTCATGAATGTAGTCCATATTATTTGACTTGTGCATCGAAAGTCATATGATTGCTTTGTATAAAAGTTTCACATCCCATTCGAACTGACAATTCTGTTCTTATTTTACAAATAAAGTTTTGTTGTCAATGACCTCAAACTTGACGAGTGTGGTTTTGCCATCATTTGAACCTGAACATGCATGAATGAGATTTCAGGATTATTACTGAATAACAGATTAACAGAAGTTTGGTCTTTTCCTCACATTGAGCTGTTATTTGACTTTAAAAGTCCTCTGAACTACATTTATGGTTGTTCCATTTAAAAAACAACAACAGCATACAGCAGGCATAATTTTATGTTTGGGTGAACTGTTCCTTTAAAACTGTTTTTCTATCACATGTCTCTCTTTCCTTATTCAATCACTGCCTGTAGAAACTTGTTTAAATCCAAATGGGTTTCCTGCATGGAATATGTCTGATCTCATTTGCGTTACCCATAACCCTGATTTATGAGAACCAGGCATAGAAAATACCCTAGACCTTGTGATCCCTGGCTGATATTTAAAAATTAATTAACCCCCTGACTGCAGCATAGCTGTCTCTTCCTCTCTCCGCCCGTCAATCTCTCTTTCCCTCTTCCACCTTCCCAGTCTTGAGGTGTCTGTTTTCTGTCTCTCATTGCATGGGGATTAATATCTTAATTATCGCTTGTGACTAAATATTTTCAATGAGACCATAGATTATGCATATGGATGTGACAGCCTCTATGTAATATTTTCAGCTGCTGCTGTGTCTTGGTTATTCATTCTGTTTATCAGTTTATTCAAGATACCGATGAGCTGTTCTAATTAGATGCAGCGCTATAGGTTGCATATACATTAAATTGCATATTTAATTGCACTCTCTAAAGATCTAATTTGGCATTTAGCAAACATTTTTATCCTAAGAAACTAGAGTTTGTAAAACGAAATGTTTTGAAATGACACAATTTTTGACGTAGCTTTTAAGAAACCTGATTATAAATTAAATATTTTTGGTAGAAGTAAAATATGATTATCATTTCTACACTCTCTACATTCTCCCAGTAGTCTACCTCTCAAAAGCTAGCAGAACTGAGTTGAACAAATTGAGGGGAATTTTTTTATTTAATTTTTTATTTATTTTTTTCCCCTCAAGGCTGTGTAAAGTTATGGTGGGATTTTAGATAAAGACGCACTCATACAAACAGTCATTTCATCATTTTTCGGTGCAAAGTTACAAGCGGCGAATGATCAAAGAGGGTTGTTTCAACTTGTACTTAATATTCGTTACATGCTTTTGCTGTTCCCTCCTCGGCGAAGCTTCTTTGAATAGATATTGGATTTGATGGGCATGTGCAATTAGTTGCATGGAATAATGCAGTTCGCTTGTGTAAGTACTAGTCCTCTAGGTCTGCTTATAGTATTAAATGCAAAAGCAACAGGAATGAGATGCACTGCAGTCGGAGTGTTGCAGAGATCTGGACGATGGTGGTGGATGCCCTGTCCTCAATTTAAAAAAAAAGAAAGAAAATAAAGTATTTTAAAAGGTATTAAAGAATTAAAAGCGCTTTTAAATGTTCCAGGGCACCCTGTGTGAGAGAAGACATTACTTGAAGCATATACATATAGCATGCATCATAATTAATTCACAGTATATTATATGCCGTCGTGAATTACTGTATGCATTAATATGCCCCCATTTATGGCTTCACAATTTAATAGAATAATATATTGAAGCACATGATTAGTATTGCTTGCACTAAGCTTATATATATATATATAAGGCTGTATGTGTGTGTGTGTGTGTGTGTGTGTGTGTGTATATATATATAGATATAGATATACACATACATACATACATACATACATACACATACACACACATACACACACACACACACACACACACACACACAGCCTTGAGGTAAAGTGTTTCCAAAGGTTTCCTTGGAATGCATTTGTGTGTCTTATTTAAAACGGAGTGTGTACGGTCTTGGATTGGATTATAGCATGATAATGTGGTATAGCACAATGCAATGGTTTTTCTGTGCTTCAGTGATTGTGAGGCTGTCTTGTTTTGTTCCATTTGACGGTGACATTGATTGTGTGTGTTTGTCCCATGCATCCTCTCACAAGTCAGATTCTGACCCCGCGCTTTAATCTTCAACTGCCCCAATGAGATGACACTCTCAGCTGCCTTACAGCATTCTGGGTAATGCCCATCTTGTCCTCTGAGTCTCTCTCTCTCTCTCTTGTACTCATTCTCCGCTGTCCTCCACGTCTTTTGTCCTTTGCCTCAGTGTTTTTTTTCACTGTCCTTCTTTCTTTATGAACAAGGCTTAATCTTGTAGATGTTGCTTTGGGTTCCTCTAATTGACAGAAATACATAGGAAATACTGGGCAGCATACTTAAAAAAAAAAAAAAAAAAAAAAAAAAAAAAAAGTATTTACAGTATTCTAATTTTTTCAGCTTTTTGACAATATTCCGAAAATATTTTGATATTTACTCACAATTAAAATGAAACAACATTTGCGACCTATTTTACTTCTGTTATATTTCTGAGTAAGACAGAATATTCATCAAGAAAAATGTAGGATGAGACTATTTAATCCATCAGGTAATTATTAAATAAGTGTTACATGCCAGAATTGATGCAGGTGACATTTTAATAGGAATTGTGAAAAATATATATTGGAATAATTGATTTTTTTTTTTTTTTTTTTTTTTTAAGTTTTCAGGAACACTTTACCTAAAGCCTTAATTTATAATGCATTACAAAGGATTATTAGGGTATAATGCATTATAATTATACATAATGTGCGTTGTAATACATTATATCTTGTCGTAAATAATTATAACCAAATTTAAAATTCAGAGTGTAACAATGAATTGATAAGTGTTATAATGTATTACCTGTGGTTACAGTTATTCGTGAGACACTTTGAATTAAACATAATTGAATTGATCTTACCAACTCCGATTCTAGCAATCTTATCACAAATATATCATAAACATTCAGTATGTCACCCAGTCATAAGCTCAGAAGAATGTTTTGAATTATCCAAACTACACAATTACCAGAGGCCAATATTTAAACCACAGGTGATTGATGTGGATGTTTTTAATGCACCAAATCTCTCAAGCCACTTGACATTCAAAGGCGCCTGAGCCATCTTGACAGCATCTTCTATCTGTGTGTTGTTTTTTTCTTGTTATGTAGGCTTTTTATTTATTAGCAAGGGCTTTTTATACAGCTGGAGCCCAGCTTCCCACCGTACACGCTACGCTCGTACAAGATCTGGCCCTTACCAAGTCGGCTCATTAGCTACGAAAAGGAGATTCAGTTAATTAAAATAATTCCCCGTTAACACAGCTGCTTTGGTCAGCCAAATTAAACAGGGGGAGTGCTGCGCCGTCTGCTTCTCACTCAGCGAACGTCGCTCCGCTGCCTCGGAACATGGCTAATTAGCTCAATAGGAGGAATATTTTAATAGCAATTAATGAGGCACGGGCCTATGCAAGCTCTAATTTAAGAGCCTGGTTTGTGTGGGGGTGCATGCCGATGAATTCTGAAGCCTGATGAGATCGCTTTTGTCACCGCTTGTGTTACGATCGGCCTCGCTTTCTACCAGCGTGTTGCTCGCTGACTATTGATTTTCTTGAGATTTCCCAGTAAGCTGACTGCCCAGAGCAGCAGTGCTGGAGAAGATACTTTGAAGGTGCAATTTGTCAAGCAATAAGTTACTCATTTACAAAAGTAGTTGGTTTACAATCAAGATAGCCTTTTGTTAGTTAGCTGGCATTGAAGTTCTCCTCAAGCATCGTAAACCTAAGTAGACCGTAGAACCATTGGCTCCAATGGAAAGCAATTTCCCAATGTTTGGGAACTGCCCAGATGTTGCTTAAGCATGCAGGATGAGTTCTGTCACATCCATTAACATCTGTCCTGACTGGAGTGAGAGAGTGATACACCTGAGCATTCTGGGTAGCGGACACCTTTCACCTGGTTTCATCACATGAGCAGAAGAGCTATGGACAGGCTTCTGCGATACTGCGACTTCAAAGCCAAAGATATTACACGCACCATGTTACGTTCAACATAGTAAGACAGGAGGCGAGGGGGAGGAGGTGGGCAGGAGACGAGGAGGAACACAAGGAAAACGTGATGGAGTACTATATGCAAGCAACTGTGCTTTCTCCCAGAAGAGCAGATTGTTGACAAGATTGGAACTGTGCTTTGGGTAAACAATTCATAAAAGCCCAATTAGGCTGGGATGATTTCGTTTTATATTTTTGCTGTCCTTTGTAAAGCTGCAGAAGATTCTCTGGACACTTGTGTTCACCCGAGTTTCTGAATTCAGGGCTTGAATGCAGTCACCGTGGGACTCAAATTTGACCCATTGGCCGTAAAACTCTGAATAGATGCAGATACGTTTGTGTAGATGTCCAGTTAAGCAGTCCATTTACCCAACCAATGTAATTATTGTATTATTATAATAAAATTCAGCACTCGTTACGCAGTAGAAAATGTTTATTATTTTACTATTATAGATATTATGCAGCATCAGAGAAAAAAATCACGCAGCCATCTTTAGAATTTTGTCTTTGGTCTTGTTTTTTTTTTTTTTTTTTGCGATACTGGTATCTTCATTGTTGAAGAGTTGGATTTACTTATTGCAGTTGTTATCGAAGCGGATGTCATAACAAATGTCAGCAGAAAGGGAAGAATTTAAAATGAACGGTTCATTCATAAATTGGTACGATCTTACCTTCACATTGTGGAAATACAAATGGAGAAGACGATTGCAGCACTGAAAGGGGCGGAGCTACATAAGGTCTATTGCGTAATGAGATTCTTTGTTTACTTTTATTCTACAATTTATTCTACAATTCTAGAATAAATTGATCAAAGTGACAGTAACAATATTTATATCACAAATTTTCAATTTCAAAATTATGCTTTTTTTTTTTCTTTTTTTTAAATCTTATTTATTTAACAGAGTTTTTGGGAAAAAAGATCAGTTTTTTCAACAACAAAAAAACATTTAGCAGCACAACTATTTTTAACAATGAAAAATGTTTCTTGAGCACCAAAGCAGTGTATTAGAATAATTTCTGAAGGATTATGTGACCCTGAAGACTGAAGTAAATAATTCAGCTTTGCCATCATATAAATAAATGTACATTTTTAAATATACAGTGGTGGCCAAAATGATTAGAACACTAGTATTTTCACCAGCCCTTTTGCTGTAGTGTGTCAGTAGGAAATATCATTTTACATTTCCAAGCATTCATTGTGCCATTAATTGTAATAATTCAGTGAGATTTTTGTTGCCAGTGCTCCACACAGAGATCTGATCTCATCATCATCCAGTCTGTCTGGAATGACATGAAGAAACAGATCAAACTGAGACAGACTAAATCCAAAAGAACTGTATCAACGTCTCCAAGATGCCTCTAGAGACCTATCTGCAAAGCTACCTGAAAAACAATGCACAAGTGCACCGAGGGCAAAAGCTGCTTTAAACGCAAAGGATGGTCACACCAAATGTTGATTTAATTTAGTTAATAGAAGTTAATTCATAAAGTAAATCTATTTATGTCATTATTTTTGACAGAATCCTCATTTACAGCATTTTTACACAAGTGCCTAAATGCTTTGCGGGTAGGTCTCTTGAAGCATCTTGGAGACGTTGCCACAGTTCTTCTGGATTTAGTCTGTCTCAGTTTGATCTGTTTCTTCATGTGATTCCAGACAGACTGGATGATGATAAGATCAGATCGCGATGTGGAGCACTGGCTGTTGTCACACTCCTTGTGCAAACAAAAATCTCACTGGATTATTACAATTAATGGCCAAATGAATGTTTGGAAATGTAAACTGATATTTCCCTCTGACACACCTGCAGCAAAAGATAGAAATAACCGACTTAAGACCATTTTTAGCTGGTAAAAATACTAGTGTTCTAATCATTTTGGCCACCACCTTTTTAAAAATGAACAATGGAATTTTAAAATAACATGAATTGTTATAAATTGTTCACTTTTTGCGTACGTACATGTATGTGAAATGTTAATGTGCTTTCCAAATAAAGACCAAATAAATGGAATTGAAAAATCATGGTCAGGAGAATGTGTGTTAATTTTACAGCCCTAGTGCCTGAACATGTGTTTTTCTTTCTGTAGTTACAGTACCATGCCGGTCTGGCCTCCAGTCTTCTAAACCAACAGTCACTCAAACGCTCAGCCAATCAGATGGGAACATCAGCCAAAAGAAGACCCAAAGTCCAGCCCAGCACCCTCGCCCTTCCAACACAGTGAGTATGGGGTCATATTTTTAGCAGTATCTCATAACCAGAGTCAAATCTCCCTATAGGCTCTTTTACCCGTGAAACCAGTTTAGTTGTTGTTAACTTTGTCTAGTAGATGTACCACATATGGACTTGATTCTCACGAAAAACGTAGACGTAGGATTGAAAAAGCACAACACAAGGCTTACATTCATGAAAACTGAAGTCCGCAGCATCTGCTTGTCCATAGACCCACTGGCAGCAAGTCAGAGGTGACCATTGATTCTCTTCCTTTCTATTGGTTCATCTTATTACAGTGACCGAGTAGAATAGCTCATTGTCTCTGTGGTGTCACTGGGGTCTTAGATGGTACGCTTTAATAATAAAGCACTGAGAGTGAGATTTGGTGAACAGAGAGGAGAAGAGAGCATGGACTCTGGAGGGAAGATGAAAGACTGATGGAGAATGAACAGAAAATAAGTATGAAGGACTGATAGAAGAGACGAGAGCGGAGCCCAGGTGGTCGGTGTCCCTCTGAAAAGCCCACTGATGGGATACCACTCCTGTTTCTCCTTGCAAATGTGCTCTTTTTAATCTGATTCTGTTTATTTTCTTTCCAAGGTCCTTCAAAGTGAGTGTTCATTTATTTCAAGTTGTAGTGCTCTCCTTTGCTCTGCTGCCTGTCTGGGTGCTCGTAGCGCAATGTGCTCTCCGATGCTGAAGGACAAGGAGAAGAAACAGTCCTTTGCAATGTGTAACGTACTATCTACCGTGTCCGAAATCGCTCTCTGTCTAAACACTATATGACATCAAAAATTATATTCACTTTATAGTTACGTTTTTGAACCCAGATGCAACCAGTCTACATACAAGCTCTGGAAGTCATCAAAAATGCAGCAAGGAAATTTATACAAATTGGAAATGAGTGTATATTTTATTAGTTAAGTCAATGCCAAGTGTTTCATCTTTCTTGATTAATCAAATACAGTAACTTTATTTTATCTGGGAGGATTGTACACAGAGGAAATGAAAATATGATTCACCAATACTCATTTATCACCTAAAGATGACACATAATCAATAAAATTGAAAAAAGGTTTTAGAGATTTTGGTCTTTCCAAAACATTACACTACTGTTCAAAAGTTTGAATTCAGCTGTGTTTTTGAAAGACGTCTCTTATGCTCAACAAGAATGCATTTATTTGATTAAAAATACAGTAAAAACAGTCAAATATTATTGCAGTATAAAATAACTGATTTCTATGTGAATATATTTTAAAATGTTATTTATTCCTGTCATGGCGAAGCTGAATTTTCAGTAGCCAATAATCTAGTTTTCAGTGTCACATGATCCTTCAGGAATCATTCTAATATATGTAATCAAACAGCATTTTTAATTATTATTGTCAAAGTTGAAGCAGTTGTGTTGCTAGATAATTTAAAATTGTGATACTTTTTTCAAGATTCATTGGAAAATAGAGTTTTTGTAACATTGTAAATGTCTTTAATGACACTGTTGATCAGTTGAATGCATCCTTGCTGAATAAAAATGTTAATTTCTTAAAAAATAAATAACCAAACTCTTGAACAGTAATGTAAATATGAGTTGCACTTGATTGGAAATAGCTGCCCAGAGGCGTTACCAAAAGTCCACTATGTGGAGTTCACTATTAAGAGAATAGCAACTGAGTAAATGAGAGAGTGATTGGTTCAGAATGAAGTGTTTGAAAAGGCCTCAAAAGCAAGTGGAAATGATGGTATTTCAAAATACCATCTATATACCCATTAACCTGCAGTTTCAATATAATGTCTGTGCATGAAAAGGCTTCTCCAAATGTCAGAACTGCTAGTGTTGATGCCATTTTTCCTGTTTTTGTTGCACCAGGCTGCTCGGGTCACACGCAGCTTCTTGAAAGACTGAATTCGATGGATTTGTTTTCATCCATCCACACAAAAAACATCAGCAGTACACTAAAGTGAGGTGCTCATGACAAATCTGCTTTTAGGCGACTGAAAGTGGCCTGAAGCTGACTGGCCCATCAGTCTACAATGCACTGTGTATCTTTAATAGCACCGTGCTGTTTTTTGGATGCGAGAGGATGTTGAACGGAGCAAGGTGAACAGAGACAGCGGCTCTTCTGTCAAACGTCATTGTCCTGATGAATTTGCCGTTTCTAAAAGGAGCGGCGCATGAATTATGCAGCACAACCTTCATGCGCGTTTGCTTTTATGTTACTTTTTTATGTCCCAGCGTTCTGCTCGCATTCCCGTCCAACATCGCTGCTTGCTTAAATGAGCGGACCGACAGTAGAAAGTAAGGCTGTCCCAAAACCAAAACTTTCTAAATGCATTTTAATAGATGTTTACTGCATAAATAAATCATAATATGATAAATTATTACAGTTGTAACTGGCCTAGATTGGGTGCGCTAACTAATTTGCAAACAAAGTGATGGCCAGTTGTAGTGATTGAACATTTATAATGATAAAAAGAAAATGAGTAGAGGCCTAAAGAACCTTCAAAATAATCAAATAAACAAATCAGAGGCTCTATTGATTCATTTATTCAATCAGTCTGTCGTAATCATTCATACTGCCATTAATGAAGCAGCAGGAGTTGCTACAAAACGATTTGTTTTAAAATCACGGCATATTAAACTAGCCTGATAATTGAAGCCCAGAGGAGAGTCTGAATGATAGCTGGTCCCATCCTGTGCATTCATCGCAATATTAATCCTGTAAACAGAATTACACAGCATTTACTCATATAATCTGGCTCAAAGGGATCGTGTCTGCGCTTGAACACTTTCCTACCAGCTAAGCAGACAGCACTTATATGATTTGATAAATACATTATGTAATCTGTTTATTTTGTGAACTGTTTGAATTTCTGGATGATGAAACGGCTAATCAGTGATAGTTTGCATCATACTATACGTATTGAAAGTCACCCCGCTCAAGGTGACCTTTGTTTTCGCCACTCAGGGCTTTCTGTTGCTTTTGAATCCTCAGGATATGAGACTGCTGCCCTCCTAGGATCAATGCAGAGTGCTGTTGTCATTTTAGTGCCTCATGCTCCCATCGGCCGGACAGGCAAAGCCACAGTTACTGAACCGAGACTAATTCACCAATCCACCCTCATGAGACCTGCAGATTTACTTTACATGTTACTATAATTAACAGCAGCTACAACCTGTGTCTGTCATACCCTGTCTCCATCCCTCCGATTTGCGCACAGCATAGATTTCTAGTTTATTATAAAGTCTGGATTACATCTGTTTAAAATTTACAAAAGTGTTTAAAAGTGTGCCAGTCTGAGGAGATGGGCTTCCCCAGGTGAGTCTCCCAAAGGCTTTTCCCAAGGTTTCTTCCTCATCTCTATCTCAGGGAGTTTTGCCTTTGGCTCGTTCACTGGGTTGTTTGTAAGGTGCCGTTCTTTGCAAAGATGCTTTTGAATTCTAATTAAGGTTGTAATGAAGAGGTGGCATTATTAATTTTTACTCATTTTGTTCATTTTAGTCTTACATATACTTATATAAACATACAGTAACATTCTGTGTTGTGTGCTGTTCAGAACTAATTTAAGAATGACTTTTCAAATTTCTTTCTAGTTCCTGAGTTTCAATTGAGTTTGAATGCAAGGAAACTCAAAAAATTAATCTGACTATAATTTTAATTAGAAAAGCAAAGTTTGCCAAGACAAACAGATTGGAAGGATGGATGGATGGATGGATAGATGGATAGGTAGAATAATTTTTTTTCCCTCTAGATTTTCAGTTTTGAATGATGGATGGATTGATAAAGGATTAATATTTTTTTCAGATTTTTTTTTCATGTTTGAACACTAAATTGATGGATAGATAAAATTGATATATTATTTTTTCTGATATTTTTTTTTTATTGAATTATGTATGGATGATAGTTAGAATTCATATTTGAATTTTTTCTGATATTTTTTAGATTTGAACGATAGATAATTAATTTCTTTAATTTTTTCTGATATTTTTGTGTATGATGGATAGAATTCATATGTTTAAATTTTTTCTAATGTTTTTATATTTGATGGATGAACATTAAGAAAGCCACCTTATATGTATATATTTAATCATATTTAATCAACTATTCACATTCAAAATTGAAATGTATTGATCAGTTAAATAAAGGAGACATGGTGAAAGTGGCAACATCCACTCAAACTTCAACTTTAATTCACTCATTTGTGATAGTATTATAAACAAGCTAATATGATTTGATTTTTTTTCTTCTTTATTTTAGCATGTATATTAAACATATCATGAAGCGCATCCAGATTGTTTCATGTTCAATCTCCAGACTGAAGGGAGTGCTGGTCAAGAGGTGTCTCTTTCCTGTGCTGCATTGCAGCAAAGCTTAGAGAGCAGAGTGTTATGAAAATTTTAGTCATAGCTGATCCCTGATTAAAGGAAAGAGAGGAAGACAGCACTCATTTATCAGTATTCATCTCACCCTCACATGCAGTCACAAGAAAGGGCTATTTGATCACTTTGTATCATCCATCACACTGAGAGAGCAATGTTACCCCGTTACATCAAGATGAACAAAGTACACGAATCTCCTTTTTTGTGGTCCCCTGACACTGACTTCCTGCCATCCTCAGGGGTGTCTAAAGATGCCCTTTCTTGTGGCGGCATCAGTTTTTAAGCAGTTGGCATGTAATCCACTGAAAATGTTTCATCATCTGGATGATAATCTGGTGCATTAACATTCAAATCACACTACACTAGATCCTTAAACTGTGCTGCAGAACCTACATGTCCATGGAGCATTCATTAACTTTGCATTTAGATTACAAGGTTGGTAGAAAAAAAGAAAACATTTGAGTCTTCCTACAGAATCTCATGGCGTAATCATTCATACCCTCAAACAGCTCTCGCTAGTATTTCCAGATCAAAAAAGTCCAAAACTAGAGGATTTTTGTGCAGTAAATGTTTTTTTTTAGTGTAAATTAGAGCAAAATTGGGAACATTAAAGGGATAGTTCACCCCAAATTCTCTCATTATTAATGCATTGGCATTTTTAATTTTTAAGACCAATGTTACGCGTCCCAACCAGGCCTGAGAGTTTTGTGCCAAGTTTGTCTGGTAGATTATGGTATAGATGTTTTGCCAGTGACTGATTTATTTGCATTCATTGATTTAGTAATTTATTTTAATGTAATTAGTTAAATAGTCAGTGTTGTTATAATGTTATTTTCCTGTGGCTCGACAGATTTTAGAAGCATGACATTTACAGTTCAGGTGATTGGTTAAAAACGTTCTGTGGTCCAAGATGAGCAAAGATAGCAGATCACTATTTTTCCTGAAGGCTGGCTTGACTGTCATTTGAATACTTTTAATTGAGTTGCTAGTAGCTTCCTCAACAGCGCCTGAGACATTACACCTGGTCAAGCAAGTAAATTGAACTCTGAATGACGATTTTCTACTGAATATTTTAGTCCGAAATCAAGCCATCACTGGCAAAATGGCCCATGGTGCCTTGCTGATTGACAGCGTTACAGCACACTCAAGGTCAGAGGATACAGCCACATCCTCTTCCATTGGATTTCTTGACCTTTCTTGGTCTCGTCCTGTACAGTGCAGTGGTATAACAGGGCAGATGGGTACTAGACAATTAAAAACCTGTTCAGAGAGGCGGCCTGGGGCAGGGCCAGAGGGAGGGACTTTAACAAGGACCTTTAAACACTGTGGTTTCAAGGCAGCCAAGCACCAATTGGGAGTAAATATTGGCTTTGGTGAGTAAATAAATTGCCAGTTTGGCAGGAACTATGAGGAACTGCAACATTGCATAGTTTAGGTTGATTATTTTACTGTTAGACTTTTATCTAGAATACCACACGATTTGTTTTCTATGTGGTCTCTTGTGTGAAATATTTGTTACATTAAGCCACTAAAATGAAATACGTGGAACAAATATCACAATACGTTTTAATGTTTGTTTTTTTGACAGGTACAGTTTCACTGTGACACATTTGTCACAAATATGGCAGTTTTGCAAAGAAAGCTTAATTATTTAGTCATCATACAAAAAAAAAAAATATATATATATATATAAGAAATTAAAATACAATTTTCTGGCTGGTAATAAATATTTATGACTCATATATTTAGTCATTTTTCACCATAGGGAGATGTAATTTTGGATCCTGCAGACAGTGCTTTTGACTGATTTTACACATTCTTGACCATATCCTGGACCACAAAATCTATGCAGGCATGTATTGACTTTACAGAGCGAAGACACAGTGATTTAATGAGTGTACAGTTGTTGATGTGCAAGTAATGTTCGATATGTTAATCTAAGCCTCGCTGTGCCTAAAATCCATTATGAGACTCATGCTCTGCTTGGCTTGAGAAAACAATCAGAGCCACAGAAGAAGAAAAAAAAAACTTTTCTGTGAGTCCAGGAATGATGAGTTAGTTTGCATGGAGATTAGTTGGGTTTCACTCCAGAGATTATGAGTTATGAAGCATGGAGATATTAAAACATGTCTTGTCTTGTAACATGCCGACACCCCTCTGTGATGCCAATGGAGATGTAATTGCTAACCCTATTTGGTTACATCCCAGACATTCTATTGCCAATAAACCACCTATGCCAGGAATAAAATAATTGCTTGGCTGCAGTGTTTGTGATTGGCTGGAGGAGCAGGTTTTGGTTCATGTGAAGTTAGCATGCAATATCGCATACTTTCCTTATGACATCCTGTTTGACAAATGAATTTAAATAATTTCATTTAAAGCTTGTTTTAATGAGTTTTATGATGTTTGCATGTCAATTTTCTTTAGCTAACTGCTCAAGTAATAACTGTGCAAGTAGTCACTTCTACTATTGTTCATACTGGGGGTGCATTTACCCAACACTCTTTTCAACTAAAAACTGAATACTTTTGTTGTACTTTTTGTTCATTTACACCACAACAGCATTTTGGGGCCTGAAAACGTAAACTTTTGCAGATGGGTTTCAAAGTGCACAATTTTACATAATATAATTTTTACATAAATACAGCAAAAACAGTAATATTGTGAAATATGTTTACAATTTAAAATAACTGATTTGTATTCAGTCATCATTTACTCTCCCTTTACTTTATAAAGTAAATTGAGAGTAAATGATGACTGAAGTTTAATTTTTGGGTGAAATATCCATTTAAGGTTAGGGATTTGAACCCCTTTAATTAAGTTAAATCCATAACTTTTCCCACAGCATGTGCGTCAGACAAGGATGATACCTGAAGTCATTGGAGTTGTTGTGGTGAAGTGTGTTAATGGCTTTAAAAGTGATCACACTGCTTATTTTCACCTGGTGGACTATAAAACGATCCAAAAAGTCCTATTAAGTTACTTTGAAAGACACCAGCCATATCTAGAAACCAGAATATCTTGCAGACAGAATTGGGCTAGTGGGAAACCACCTAGCAACCGTCCAGAACACCCTAGCAACTGCATAGAAATGCTGTAGCACTGTACTGGCAAGTTTTGCATGCACAAGCGCTGCTCACGTTTTCGCCTGAAAAGTTAAAATCTAGTTTATTCTTGGTCTAATGATTCCCAAACTCCTTATATAGAGATTATACTAAGCATATGTCGAGCCGGTGATAAACTCTAGTGATGTTCTCGCCTATTTAATATGCTGTTATTTAATTTAAGCTAGTAAATGAGCAACCTTAGTGCAGGCACGAGGGAAATTGCGAACAAACAGAGAGGTATGTTGAACAATTTCTCTTTGCTTTTGATCTCCCCTTCTGGGAAAGAAAATGCTGTTGCAGGAAAATCAGGGAGAACTTTCAACGTGATGAGGCAACTTAATCTTTGTCGATTCCTCCAGCTGCATTGCACTTTCAGGCGTGTGTGTACGCAAGCACATGCGTGTCCCCGTTTGCACCTGTCCGTGGGTTACCTGGGTTCTCCACAACCAGCATTAAGTAATATTATCTCCATAGTTGGTCCAATAACTTTCAAATGACTTTTAAGCAAATCCCTCCACCAGCCGCCCACCATCGTTTCTTTAATGAATTATTTTCCTCGTCTGTGTGCAGGGCCAGTCCCTCAAGTCTATTGATAGCTGATGGCAACGGAGATTTTCATTAAACCCTTATTAGCATTGACCCCACAATACATGTTGGGCGACTCTTCTTGGGGACTGTTCTGCTGACTCCAGGGATGGCTGAAGGCTTTTGGCACTCTCAGTCCAATTTATTGATGTCTAACGAGGCTGTTGAGCAACCCTGGCAGGGTTTTAAGTATTCGTTTTCTTCTGAAGCACTGAAGGTTATGTCAGATGTGGAACATTGGAGCCTCTTGTTGATGGTGGATGCAAATCGATGCCTTAATGCATTCAGTGTAGCGCTTATACAGTATTTGTTGTTACCTCTGATGTTTATTTCACTTTTTTTGGCATTTTAATTATTTACAGCTGTACTGAGAACAAGGTACTGTGATTTGTGTCTACATCAGTGTTCTTAAATTATATTTAAAAAAAACACGTGCTTATTGTTTTTGTTTGCACTGCAACAACAACAAAAAAACAGAAGAAAAGTTAAACTTGATGATAAAATTTCCCACAGAACTCAAAATGGACTGGACAAAATTATTCGCACCTTGTCAAATTGTAAGAAATAATTGCTTTTCAAGCATGTGATGCTGTTGTAATTTGTATTTAGACACACCTGTGGCAAGTAACAGGTGTGGGCAATATAGTAATCACACTTGCAACCAGTTAAAACCTTTGTGTTGTGTGTCACACTGAGCATGGAGAAAAGAAAGAAGTGTAAAGAGTTGTCTGTGGATTTGAGAGAAAAAACATGGACAATCTCAAGGCTACAAGTCCATCTCCAGAGATCTTAATGTTCCTGCAATATCATCAAGAGGTTTACAGCCCATGGTGCTGTAGCTAACCTACCTGGACATGGACGGAAGAGCAAAATTAATGAAAAATTGCAACGAAGGATTGTTTGAATGGTGGATAAATAACCCCGATTAACTTCTAAACAAATTCAAGCTGATCTGCAGACACAGGGTACAACAGCGTCAGCTCGCACTATCCGTCGCCATCTGAATGAAAAGGGACGCTATGGTAGGAGACCCAGGAGGACACCACTGCTGACACAAAGGCATAAAAAAAATGACTGGAGTTTGCCAAAACTTATGTGACAAAACCACAATCCTTCTGGGAGAACGTACTGTGGACAGATGAGACAAAAGTAGAGCTTTTTGTTAAAGGAAATCATGGCACTGTTTACAGAAAAATAAATGAGGCCTTCAAAGAAAAGAACACAATCCCTAGAGTCAAACATGGTGGAGGTTCAAAGATGTTTTGGGGTTGCTTTGCTGCTTCTGGCACTGGATGCCTTGACTATGTTAACGGTATCATGAAATCTGATGATTACCAAAGAATTTTGGGGCGCAACGTAGTGGGCGGTGTCAGAAAACTGCATCTCCACCAGAGGTCATGGGTCTTCGAGCAGGACAATGACTCGAAACACACATCAAAAAGCACTCAGAAATGGTGCTGGAGAGTTCTGAAATGGCCAGCAATGAGTCCAGATCTGAATCCCATAGAACACCTGTGGAGAGATCTCAAAACAGCAGTTGGGAGAAGGCATCCTTCAAATCTGAACGACCTGGAGCAGTTGGCAAAAGAAGAGTGGTCCAAAATTCCAGTAGAGAGGTGTAAGAAACTCATTCATGGTTACAGGAAGCGATTGATTTCAGTTATTTTTTCCAAAGGGGGTGCTACCAAATATTAAGTTAAGGGTGCCAATAATTTTGTCCAGTGCATTTTTTGGGGTTCTGTGTGGAATTGTATCAGATTTGACATTTCTTCCTTCTTTTTTTTTTTTTTTTCTTTTTTTTTGTGGTGTTCCAATGCAAACCAAAAAAAAATGAACATGTGAGTACCAAAACATCTGCAACTACAACAATTTTCTGAGAGAAGGGTTGCATTTTCTGACAGAATTGCAAAGGTGCTGATATTTTTGGCCATGACTGAATTGACATGAATTTGGCCAATGACATGATGATTATATAATATGAGATATTCTAAACAGTAAATAACGTCTTATTCAAGTACAGTGTACTGTATGTATACAGTTAAATTTAGGCATATTAAACACATCTAAATTTATATAAAGAGCTTTGTTTTGTGACATAATAAAAGTCAACAGTTCAGATCTGATATATTGTGTACACTTTATGTGTGTACTGTATGTATTAGTGTTGGGCGATATGCTCAATTTTCATATCGTCCTATCGTCAGCCTGTGAGATCGCGATACAATCCTGCAAATTTATTTTATTATTTATTTACTTGGTTTCATTGCCGGAAAGTGAACCAACTCCAGTGTAAGGCTAAAAGCAGCCTAATGTTTCTAATATGATTCAATTTGTATTTAACATAACAAATTAATAGAAACATCGTAAGTTACTAATTATAATGCTTACATTTCCTCAGTTGTTCAAAAAGCAGCTACAGAAAACAAACAAAACATTACATTACCAAAAAACATCATCACAAGCTCAGCCTAGCACGAGTTTATGCACTTTAAAAACACTCCTGTTATAATCAGTAAATCTACACTGTATGATGAATAAATCTCTTATACTTACATCGCACTTACATCTGCAACTTGTTTCTTTGAAAAAGAAAAATAATGCAACAAATAAGCCCTAATATTAATTAGATAGTATTACTAGCCTGATAATAATAATATCAGCACAACCTCCTCAACCACCACCACCATCAGTGTGCAGCATCCACCTGGATGGTGGGACGGCAGCCACAGTACAACGGCGCCAGTGCGCTCACCACACACCAGCTACAGGTGGAGAGGAGGGGGAGTCATAGAACCAATCAAGTGTAAGGGGATAATTAGGAGGCCAAGATTGACAAGGGCCAGTGGCGGCAATTTGGCCAGGACACCCCTACTCTTTATGAGAAGTGCTGTGGGATTTTTAATGACCACAGAGAGTCAGGACCTCGGTTTAAACTCTCAACCAAAAGACAGTTAGTTCAGTGTGATTATTCAAGAACGACTGTTACATGCTAATACGGACCACCATCGACAGCCACTGGGACAAGACCACGGGAACCAAATGAGTCCTTTACAAAATCTGACTTTGCTGCGTTTGGAATCGAACTGCTGCTTCGTCTGGTCAGAGGAGAACTGGCCTCCCGACTGAGCCAAGGTTTTTTTTCTCCATTCTGTCACCGATGGAGTTTTGATTCCTCTGGCTTGCTTAGATGGGGGACACTTATTTTCCAGCGATATCGTCTACATTAGGCATGGGCCGGTATGAGATTCTGACAGAATAATCACCTTAGATAAAAATATCACGGTATTGCGGTTACAGCTCTAAAATATGTTATTTTTAAATGTCTGGGTAAAAAAACAACAACTTTTTTTCCACAGAACACAATACATTTTATTTTTAAGAAACATATAGAACATATAGAACATTTTGGAACAGTAAACATGTCAGGCTAAATAATTAATATAAATAATTGCATTCTTGTTAATTCAATTACGTGCAGTCACTTAAGTGAGCCTAAACCTGCAGCTCAACAATAATCAGAACATAAATATAAATTATTTTCTGTAAAAAAATAAAATAAAATAAAATAAAAATCTTTCTAATGGAAATTTGTTTTTAAATGCAGTCACTTAACCTAAGCCTACAGCTCAATAATCAAAAACATAAATCAAAACAATTTCTGTAAAAAATAAAAAAATGCAGTCATTAAACCTGAAGCTCAACAAGGTTTTTGGAGATATGCTCACTTTCTACACATTCATCTTTCAGTCCAATTTATGGCTGATACACATAAGGAGAGCATGCGATTGTGTCACACACACATGGTCTCTCTCTGTATAACACTCAAACAGTGGCATAGACACCCGAGAGCCAGCAATTTTTGGTTTTTAAATGACGTGATTGTGAACAGATTAAAATTATAGACGTGATACCAGCTAAATTTATTGTACTAAATCGCAGAAACGTAGTGCTTTAGTCTGCTATTCCCCGCTCTGTGAAGTAACGTGAGGGAGGAAACTAGTTGACGTTAGCTAGTTAATTAGGTATGTTATCTGCATCGGTAGCAAGCCAAATATTATTTATTTCAACACTGAAACAACCGGTGAATGGGTCTCTGATGGCAACGGATCGAGGGTGAAAGAGGGAGAAATGAAGACGACACAGATATATCGTTCGTGTACGACCTGGAAGTATTTATTTAGCGATTGGTGCCAAAACGTCATCTGTACGGAACATCATTGTGTACGGAACATTAGTCTATGTTACCCAAGAAATTCCCATACGGCAGACTTCGCCTTTTTTGACGGGGGAAAAAGTTCCATGGATTCACCTCATTCGGTAACACAGGTTACTCTCACTGACCGCTCGCACCATCTGGAGGGGAAGGGGTCGTGTGACTCGTTACGCTCTTCACTGCTCACAACTGAGGGAGTCCTGCACTTTCCGTCTTTGACAACACGTAAAAAAGCTGCGCATACCGCAGAAACGGTATAACGGAAAATTTCAGTGGTTTTGAAACCGTGAATTTTGCAAACCGCGGTATACCTTGAAACCGGTTATCATCCCATGCCTAATCTACATGATTGCACAGATACTATTTAAACTGAACTGAACTGGACGATGACATCACTGAATTCAAATGCTTTTACTTAAAGCTTTGTACTTCTTTACATCACTGAATTCAATAATGAAATGCCTTTGTGTTTGAGTGTTTAATCTTGTCATTTTACATTATTGGCACTATTTTCCTATTCTGATACTGGAAAGTTGCTTTGACACAATCTGTATTGTTAAAAGCGCTGTATAAATAAGGGTGACTTGACTTGACCACCTCAATTTGTTTAGACTCCATCGATATGTGTTGTATCAGAAGAAACAATACGTTTGTTCAATACCAAGCCCTTAATGCAAAAAGCCATTGATTTGGTATTGACAGTGACTGTGACCCAAGGACATTGACTTGCACTTGAAGTGAAAATCAAAAATGCTTAATTTTTTATTTATTTATTTATTTTTTGTTCCAGGTATGTTGATGATGTCATATCCAGAATTGGACGAATGTTTCCAGATATGTCAATCGAGCTTTTTCGGCCAAACGGGACATCCGCAGTTCTCTTGGTGAGATGATTTGTGCTACACACATCACTTCAAGAGGTTTCTCTTTATATTCTGATTCTGAATTGTGTCTTATGATCTGCGTTAAAATGACAAGTTTGAAATGGATTTTAGTGGTTGTTTTAGATGCATTTATGGGAGCACAATTTGATTGGTTTGTTATAGACACAATAAAAATTTTTGTAGAAGAGTAAGACATGATAACCTGCGAAATAAGCACATTTGGAGTTCTAAATTAAATTGATCTTGAAAGTATTCATTTACTAGTAGTAGAGAGAAATCAAATTTAACAAAACAATATTTGCATGTAGTAATGAATACTTTACACAAGTATTTGTTGGTAAGCTGCATAAAATGCAAAATGTTTCCTTTTCCAGTGGCATTAATGAAGCAGGACAGCAAGAAAGTGCAACCATGTAGAAGTTTTTTTTCTGACTAATGGTGTCTAAGAGTTAATGGTGAAGGAGAGCTGGATGCCCTTGTACTCGGGGAGCAATCTCTCTGTTGACTGCTCTGTCAGTCTCCTTGTGAGTTGTCCCTGAGAACATCCCAGAGGGGCCGGGATTGTTGACTCTTTGAGGAGTTCGCTCCACACTTTCAAAGTTTTGGAGGGTGCGTGCGTGATAATGGAAGCAAAGACGGACAGAAGAGAGTGACCGTCTACTCCAGATGAACTCTACCTGAATGATTTAAAGCCATCCTTTTAGCTGCGTTTGGAAAAATGGTTGTGATTGGTGCGTTTTCACACCAACAGCAACTGGATAATTTGAGTTTGTTTGTTTATGCTAATTTTTAGTTGCATGTGGTGTTAAGGCAGTTATTACTTTTGTGAGTCTGTGTTATGGTGCTGAAATTGCATACTGGGAATTAACAAAAATTCCTGTGAAATTCCAATCAGTATTTATTTTTTTATTTTTTTTTCATTGTTCCATTTTTATTTTTCCTGTCTTCCCAATTCATTTATATGGGGTGGTGTGTCAAACATGGAAAGTTGCTTGTTTGATTCCTTTTTCAGGATTGACAGTCTTGGGGTCCCAGAGACCCTATGGCTGTTTGTGTTAAATAAAAATATAATTATAATCTTGAAGGTCCCACTTTATATTAGGTGGCCTTAACTACTATGTACTTACATTTAAATTAATCATTTGATACAATGCACTTATTGTGTTCATACATGTTTTTACATTGTACTTATATTTTTAAAAATACCTGTATGTAGTTAGATCTGTAATTAATTTCTGTAATTACATTTATAATTACTCTGTTGACCCATCCCTTACACCTTAACCCACCCTTAAACCTACCCAGACCACCAAACCTGTCCCTAACCTTACCCATATCCCACCTCAATAGCAGCAAAAGTGTTTTGCAATACAATAAGTGCATTGTACTTATTTTTTTATGTAAGTACATAGTAGTTAAGGCCACCTAATATAAAGTGTGACCATCTTGAAATTTAAATATAATTCTGTATACCGGAGAACATGAGAAAGTGTTATTGAAAAAGCAGATGCAAGTTCTCATGGCAGACGTTTGAAGCATGCCAAGTTAAATTTAGTTTATTGTCCATCCTTATAATCTTAGAAGCAGTCATTAAGTATTAACCTGTTACTTAAATATTAAATATGTTTTTCAAGCTTTTAAAGGGGCCTTTGGGTCTCTCAGACCCCAAACAAAACATTGGGTTAATGCCAGGTTTGGATTGTTACATTCATGGCGACAATGCATATAGTAAAAGCAGGGAAAACTAATTCCAGTCACGCTCATTCAAACTTGAGCCAAATTAATTTTGTATGCAATAATAATAATAATAATAATAATAATAATAATAAAATAAAAAATCTCATTTTATTATTATAAATATTATTTAAAAATGCCAAAAAATGTATATGAATAATTATCAAAGTATTCACAATAATACGTTGTAATCAATAAGTTAAATAAGTATGTTAGTTTAGGTTAGTGCAAGCCAATAGTCGTAAAATAATGTAGTCATAATAATAATAATAATAATAATAATAAATACAATAAAAAAAAAATATATATATATATATATATTTAATTGTATGAGTTTTGGTTGCACCTACTTTTTATTTGATTAGTACATTTTTCAATGGAAATTCATTTTAGAAACCAGAAAATATTGGCTATTAATATTGTTAATAAATATTATATTAAAAAAACACATTGTAGTTATTATTATAGGTACAAAAATATTTGTCTTATATGGTGTGGCAGTAATCACATATTTATCCAAATTTGTCCAGTCTAACTGGGCCACACAGATGATTTCCATTTGCTTCTGTCATCATTTACGTGTTGTTGACACTTTTTTCTTACTCTTTAGTCATGTCTCATCTCAACAAGGGCACAACGCGAGCCAGCCAAGACTTGGTGCCGCCTCAGTTTAAAAAAAATAAAATTTAAAAAGGAGGTGCATGACACCCCAGATTGCAACATTAAGTTGTCTCAATGGGTCGTTTGGATGTTTTTGTCAATGGTTCACTGTATCAGTGTATCACTGGTATTTTTCTTGTCTCCTGGTAATGTTTTCCCCTCTACCTAGATGATGTTTTGCAGCCTTTTTGGGCTGAATTATCACATTCTGAGATGATGTCAGTTGTCACTTGGGTCATTCACGCCCCACACCATCCCCCTTACCTTTGAGACTTCCTCTGACACTTCTCTGCTGCCGTCATGTCTTTTGGCAACGCTGACTGAGAGGAAAGAGAGACTGAGGGATCTTGGCAGCGGTGCCAGGAAGACTACAAATGCCCCTTCCACAGCAGTGGGAGTTCAGTGGTTCACACCCACAGGGCATGCACTTCCAGATGGCCCAGTTGGCAGGCCGGAGTGATCTGTCACTGTGGGGGCTAAATCTCTGCCAGGCCCTTTGTTGGACGTGCTTTTGTACGGTGCGCAACAAAGCGTTCAGAAAAAAAGGATAGTTTGATGGGCAGTTTGTGCATGTGTAAATAAAGATTATCCTTGAGTTTGAGAGGGTTTACCTAATTCTTTTTCTAACAGGAAGTGGACATTTTTTGTCATTTAATTGCTTTCTGTCTCTTTAGAACAGTGGATCTCATCTGATTTTATTTTTTGAACATCAAATCCAAAGGTCTTTATTTTTATTTATTTATTTATTTAATTTTTTTTTACATGTAATTTCATTTTCCTTTTCTTTCCATTGAGAATCAGATAAAAATAATATTTTTTATTTATTTATTTTTGAGAATAGTGATTCTCATGTGATTTTGTTTTATTTATCGTTTTCATTTTTGATTGAACATCCATCCAAAAGTCTGGCTTTTCTTTTTTTTTTTTCAAATAATTTTTAATTTTACATTTCTTTGCATTGAACATCAAATAAAACAATTATTTTTTTTATTTTTTATTTATTTTATTAGTTTATTTCATTTTATCTTCCTTTGCATTGAATATCTGCTGAGCCCCTAAAGGCACATTGGCAAAAAATAAATAAAAAATGAAGACTTTTGCGTGCGCACGATAAACTTTTCGCGTGCACACAAGAAACTTTTTTTGAGCTCAGGCATTACAATTTCCGGTTGCGTCACTTCTGCCATCTTACAAAGAAGAAAACAAGAGCATACATGTGCATGAATTATTTATTTTTGATAATTACTTTAC
Organism: Acrossocheilus fasciatus; assembly: GCA_036784905.1. Taxonomy (NCBI): domain Eukaryota; kingdom Metazoa; phylum Chordata; class Actinopteri; order Cypriniformes; family Cyprinidae; genus Acrossocheilus; species Acrossocheilus fasciatus. The sequence goes on along the minus strand of CM071945.1, from coordinate 6,735,721 downwards.
CGGTACTTCAGTTTGGTTTTCAATAACTGCTGTTAGTTTGCTGTTAGACCGATGCAGGTTTCAGATATATATAAACGAGTATTTGTGACCTGTGCTGGCAAAATGAGTCGGAATGTGCACGGACTAATTTTGAGCTATATTTATTTATTTTATTAGTTTATTTCATTTTACCTTCCTTTGCATTGAATATCTACTGAGCCCCTAAAGGGACATTGGCACGCGAAAGTTTCTCGTGCGCATGCAAAAGTCTTTTTTTTTTTTCCAATGTCCCTTTAGGGGCTCCTTAAATATCAGATCCAAAATTATTTTTTTCTTTTCTTTTTGATTATTTAATTTTTAATATTAATATAATTTGCTTCCCATTGCATTGAACATCAGATTTCAAATTTGTGTTTATTTTATGTTTTTATTTTATTTTAAACTCACCAGTAGTGAACCACTATATTAGAGGTTAACTTATTGTTAGTTTATGTTCCTGTCCCTTTCCTGTAGATGTACAAATAGCAGTGAATGGAGGGGAGGATTAGAAAGCATCACAGTGTGGTACACATCTGCCATTTATAACAAGAAGCAATCAAGCTTTCTCCACAGCAGTGCTGCATCTCTTTAAAATCAGTTTGTAAACAGGCCCGGCTGTGCAGAATGCGATGGCATTAATTGGGGCACGGGACGGCTCTCTACGGGCAGATTCTGCCTAACAGCCTTGCCCGACCATAATTAGGGGATGTTAATTAGCATGGAAAATGCATCTTTCTCAGGCCCTCTACCTGCTTTCCTTGGACCTGTAATTTCATTAGCTTAACCTCATACCCCCTTCTATGACAGTTATTAACTGTATGCTGAAGCGTGACGTACATTTTTTTTTTTTTTTTCAGAGCAGAGGAGAGATGCATTTTAGATCTTAAAACCGACTTTTAAAAGTGCTGCCACAAACTGGAGCTTGTCACTCCTGCAGCGGTCCGGATCAAAGCGAGTTATGAACGTGAAACGTCCCACAGGGTTCTGCCTGAGTTACAGATGTACAGTGTGTATGGAAATGAACGTGTATAGGCAGTTGCACAGAGATACTTTTAACTGGCTTCAGTAGAATATACAGTAGAATAGTTTTTGTTGTTGTTTTTTTTAAGCCTGTGAACGGGTGATAGTGATTTTGAGCTGTAGATTCCAGAAAGGTCTCTCACGTCACACACATTCCCACTTTTGCATCACTGCATCTGTTTACTGCTCTTCTGCTCATATTTTATATCTTGTCTCTCTGGAATCTTTGTTCAGATTGGTCAATTACAGCATTCTGCAGTCAATTATTTATTTATTTTTGTTAGTATTTTGACAATTGACCAATGTACAGTACTTTCTATATAACAAACTTTCTATTCCTCATAGAATCCTGAAAAAAATATCACAGTTTCCACAAAAATATGAAGTGGTGCAACTATTTTCAACAATGATAATAATAAGAAATGTTTCTGGAGCAGCAAATCAGCATATTAGGATGATTTCTGAAGAATCATGTGACACTGAAGACTGGAGTAATAATGTTGAATATTCAGTTTTGCCAGCAGAAATAAATCACATTTTAAAATGTATTCGAAGAGAAGTTATTTTAAATTATAATATTACACAAATTTATTACTGTTTTTGATCAAATAAATGCAGATTTGGTGAGCATAAGAGATTTAAAAACATTCCAGACGTTTGAATGGAAGTGTAATAATATTGTAATATTAATATTTTAAAATAGAATCAGTTTTTCATGTCCATTTATTTATTTCATAAATGGTCTGATTAACAAGCAGAATATTATAAATCCAGGCAATATTTAGGATGAAATAGAGAAAGGAAAGAAAGGTGTAAATGTTCATGGGAGTCGGATCCAAATCTGAATCATCCATATGAACCCTACAGCTCAGTGTGTCAGATTGCATGCGCTAGCCGCTAGTCCACATGACTCCCTTCTTGTTCCCTTGCTTTCTTTTCCACCTTGACTGAATCATTGTGGACTGGATGGTCAGCTCGAAGGTTCACACTGGAGCGGAGTCAAACAATTTTTTGTTAATTGAATTCTAAAGTGACCTTGTTCTGCTATTGATCTACATTAAAAATATTTCTCCCGCCTCAAGGTCGCTGCCACGGCAGTCCAAAGCTCGGGGGCGGATGGGCGTGAGGCAGCGTGCGGAATATTGACGGTATTCCAGAACGACCTCTGAGTGTGGCATTGTGCTGATGAGGACAGAAGCGGCAATGAGGTGGAGAGGTCAGAGCGGGTCGTACTCCGAGAGGTGGAAGAGGCTATTGGAAAACACCCCTCTTTGCACTCGAGGGCGTTATGGTGTGTCAGCTTGTTCCTCGTGTTTTTTGATGCTACAGTAAGCTGCGCTGAAAGCTAATGAGGTGGACACTCTCGGAGACCTCAGCTGTGGCGTTCAGATTTCTAAGATTGTCAAACTAGTGCAATTTGTGCACCTCAAAATCTGTCAAACTGACATTTTTCCCTAAAAACAGCTCCCCCCGATGCTATTTGGAGTGCAGCGACAGCCCTGTTAGGTAGGCTATAAGATGAGATGCCACCTTTACATCTGCCATTAACATGCGTTTTCAGCGGTCGAATCACAGTTGTGTCACATTTGACAATGTTGAAGGTGTTCAAGGATTGATTCTGACCACATTGGTCTGTATCAAATAATCATTATTGGATTTGTTAATTGTGTTCCAGCTTCTTCTCTATTTATTTTTATTCAGCCCTCACAATGTGAAAAAGACAACATGCGATTCTCCCTTGGGATCTGGTCATCCGTTTTAATGAACAATATCCCGTGAGTTATTCCGCTGGACTACACTTGGAATCTCTCATTTATGTCCCCAAATCATCCCTCGTGTCTCTTTCCTGGTCTATTTTAAAACTTTTTTTTATACATTAAAAACACGCGCACACACTTTTTATTATAAATGTTTTTTTTTTAATGGTTTAATATTTAAAAAAAATGGATGGAAACATTTCAGTTAGCGCTTAGTAGCATTTCCAAATAATATTTTCCCCAATTATTTTTTTATTTTATTTTAAATTTTTATTTGTCATAGTTTTTATTATTTTTTTTTATTATTTATTTATTTATTTTTTTAATTCATTTTGTTTAATAATTTTCATTTCGCCCTTGTTGGACCATCATGTTTCTCATATTTTATTCTGGAAATATTTATAATTATCTAGAACTTATTTTATTTGATTTTTTTTTTTCTTTTTTGCTTTGCTTTCTGTTTAGTTTTGTTTTATAAATTTCATCATGTCCTCACATTTTTTTCATTCATTCATTCTTTCATTTATGTTTTTGATTTTTGTAGTGTTTTGGATTAATTTCCAATTAAGCACAATAATGTGCAATCTGATGCAAAAGATAAATATTATCCAGATACTGCCCTGATCCAAAACACATGCTACTGGCAGATGTAAAAGGGGTCTTATTTCCCCCAGTTCTGTTTTAGAAACGAGCTGAAGAGCATACAGTAGAGCGGTTCGGCTGAACATGAAACTTATTTTCGTCTCAAGCAACTTGAATGAGGATCCATTTTTCTCAAAGGAAAGGTCATGGGGAGCAGGACGCTTGGCCACGTTCTCGCCTGGCTTCTTTCCTTCCTTGTTCGCAGCTGATTTGAGATCTCACTTGTTGCTTAGAAACTGTTTCTTTTTTGTCCAATCTCACAGTTTTTGCCACTTTCCCCTCCCTCTCCGCGGCCCACTCTCACTCCAAATAAAAAATACCATCTGCCGCCATTGCGATCCAGTCGGTCGGGGATGCACTTAAGATCAGCTAATGAACCTTTCCAGGACGCCCTGTCGTTTACCACACTCGAAGTCAACTTCTTTTCTTTCTAGTATTTATGTTCCTCTGGCCTTAGGCCAGGAATGTACTTTCCCTATAGCTTATAGCTGAAAAGCATGCCTAGAAATAGCTATCGATGCTACAAACTGGCATCACACCTAGAATTACGGAGAGGGATTTGGCATTTTTTGTTTCTGTATATTATGAGAAATTGCTAGAGTCACTCTGGCGAGCTACTATTTGCAAATTCTCTTGTGCTGAAAGTTCAGATTTGAAGTTATGGCTTTTTAAGGTTGTTTTTCTTTTAACATGTCTTGCGTCAGTGATGTGTTTTAGGAAGCTGGGATGTATTAACCTCGCAGTAGAAGTGCGGTTTCATTCGGAAGCCTTTGATCAACTCCTGAAATCCTGCTTTAAGGGATCATGGTTTTTGCGGAGGGCAATGGAGATCAGCCGTGCTACTCTGTGCAAAACAAAATAGTTTTATCATAAATTACAGTTTTATGTTGGATGCATGGAAAAAAAAAAAGGAATTTAACAGAATTTTAACTGATGTTCAAAAATCCAGTAAGTAAAGACATGTACTTTTGTGTGAATGTTTCTTTGTAGTATCTGATGAATCAGTTATTAGCGAATGCCATTGTTTGACAGGTAATAGGAACAAAATATAGTTGCATGTGTTGTGTCCTGTGTCCACCGTCTCTATAAATCTGTTTCTTTTAGAAATCGTTTTGTGGTGAAACAAGACAAAAAGAAAAAGATACTCAGCATGTGGGAAAAAATGTGTGTGAAGTTCTGTGCCTCCACCGGCTGGTGATCAGTGGTGGTTCTGTTACTGCAGCACTCAGCAGGACTCTCATGAAAGGAGAAGAAAGACCAGAAGGAAAACTCACTCTATGAGAATCTCACAATTTATTTTATTTGATTTTATTATTTAGTTTCATTTTATTCTGCTTTTTTTTAATGTAATGTTATTTATTAATTTATGTTCATTCCTGTTGGTTCTCACATTTTATTTTATGAAGCTAAAACATATTCTAGCACTTATTTTATTTGGTTATTTTTATATTTGCTCTGCTTTACTTAGTTTTGTTTGGATTTTTTATTCAATTTATATTATTTTTGTTTTATTTTAATTCTTCTTTTTGTATTAGTTTGTTTTATTCTCTTTGTTTTAACTTTCATTTTATTTTTTAATTCATATATCACCCCTGTTGGACCATCATGACCTCAGATTTTATTTTGTTCTCTTTATAATATTTTATTTATAATTAGCTAAAACTTATTCTGGAACTTACAATATTTTTTAATTATATTTTAGTCACTCTAAAAGAATCATTCTTTTTTTTTTTTGTTCTCAGCAAATTTTATGATGAATGTACTTGTGTGTATATATATATATATGCTTGTTTATACTTAATGAATTTAATTTTGTTTTAATATAGAATAGATATACTTTTTTTCTTCACATACTAGCTTTCTTCTAAGGCATCCGTTATAAGTGAACAAAAATAACTGCTTTCGTTTTTGGGCATCCACCCTCTAAGTTGCCTTTCTGGCAAGAAAAATAATATTTCAATTTACATTTGGGAGAACTATGACTTTAAAGGCTGTCAGGGGTAATGGATTCAGGCTGTGAGTGCTGGTGTCGGCTGCCAGCGCCAAGCGGCTCCGGGCAGAGGCCAGGCGTTCAGCTATTCTGACAGACATGAATTTAATAAGCAAACCTTAAAGCTGGAAAAACATGTGTTGTGAGGCTCACGGAGTACCAACGGGTCTGAATGGGTATTTCTGCTGGATCTTGACATGATTGATCATGTCTACAGAGTTTCATTTTTTCCCCCCACTGTTGAGTTTTGAAGGGTGTGTGTGTGTGTGTGTGTGTGTGTGTGTGTGTGTGAGAGTGTGTGTGAACTCGCCAGTGTACCGTACACTAGATATCTGTAAACTCTTGTTTGCTCGATGTCAGGTGATTGAAGGAGCCTTGTGTAGGGATATTTTACAAAAATAATTTCTGTTCCAAACCTTTATGACTTCCTTTCTTCTGTTGGACACATTTTTCTGTATTCCCAGTATATTACTCTTTCTTTGTCTAAACAATTTTTTTCATGTTTTTATTTTTTCCTGAACGTGGAAGTCTTGACGGACTCATACTGGAACAGTCTCTGGTATTTCTAGTAAAATCAGCGTATTTTCCGAGTCATTAGTTTTATCACTTTACAGTGTCGCAATGAATTTTTTGCAGTAAGTCACCTGTAATAGTTCAATGAATGGGTGAATGACATGAAGCGACCCGAGTGTAGCTGCATTGAAAAAAAACATGAGTGCACATATCCTACAGACAGCTTCCGATCGGGGTGAAGTTCAGGGGATTTTGTTCACAAAGTGATAACAGTACACTATTTTATCACATTATTTTATTATTTCACACACAGCATTTTAACATAGGCATACTGTAACGCATACAGTGCAGGACACAGACTGATTTTCTGGTGCAAACAACTTTTTTACAGAATCTGTATTGCTGTTACTGTGGCAGCCAATAACACCACAGCATAACCATGTGTACATTTTTATATTTAACTGCACTGAAAAAGTTCCAGTTTAATAATTCAGTCAGTTTGTTTTACCCCATTTTAACTACACTCTCAGAAATAAAGGTACAAAAGCGGTCACTCAGGTGGTACCTTTTTAAAAGGTACACGTTTGTACCTAAAGGGTCCATTTTGGTACCTTAAAGGTACATATTAGTACTTAAAGTGTACATATTTGAACCTAATATGTACAAAATTGTACCTTTTGAAAAGGTACCACCCCAGTGACAGCTTTTGTACCTTTTATTTCTGAGAGTGTATGGAGGATGGAACATGATCATGACGTGCTCATCAGTTACTCTGGAAAAAGGTGGATAGACCGAGTAGACCAAATAAGTACCATAGTACTACCACGGTTACATGCACAATTTTAGCTTGTACCATGCTAAACTTACATGTGTATATGGATTTATCTTTATCTTTATTTTAAAGTATCTTGCTTAGAAATATTACATTAATGATTATGTGGTAGAAAATGAAAATCACTATGTATATAAATGTATACTTCATAGTACCATAGTATTACCACACCATCATAATAAAGCTGTCGTCACAGTTCTGTTTTAAAGGGATAGTTCACCCAAAAATGAAAATTCTGTCATTAATTACTGACCCTCATATTGTTCCAAACCCGTAAGATCTTCGTTCATCTTCCGAACACAAATTAAGATATTTCTGATGAGTTCCGTGAGCTCTCTGACCCTGCATAGACAGCAAGGATCCTAACACGATCAAGGCTCAGAAACATACTAAGGATATTGTTAAAATAATCCATGTGACATCGGTGATTTAACCGTAATTTTAGGAAGCTACAAGAATACTTTTTGTGCACAAAGAAAACACAAATAATGACTTTATTCAACAATTCGTCTCCTCTGCGTCACCCTTATAGTGCTTTCTTGGAGAGTATCACATACGTTTACGTTCAGATCAAAGTGTAAACAATGTATCCGCATATGGTGCTGCTGACACAGATACTCTCCAAAATGGCACTATAGGGTGACGTGGAGGAGACGAATTGTTGAAGTCGTTATTTTTGTTTTCTTTGCGCGCAAAAAGTATTCTCGTAGCTTCGTAAAATTACGGTTAAACCACTGATGTCACATGGAATATTTTAACGATTTCCTTGCTATGTTTCTGGACCTAAAAATTAAAGCTAAATAGAACAGCAAAGTAATAAAAATGACAAAAGCACACAAGAAAATTGCTAAAACTTGAACTAAATGAAACCTAGAAATATATATAAAAAAAAATAACAATACTATAATAGTACATAAATAATACTGGTTGTAAAAGAAATTAGGTTGAAACTTATTTACTTGGAGTGCTTTTTATCTATCTATTTGGAGAGCTAATTTGCATACTGTAATGAAGTCTGAGAAAGTGTATCTCCATTTCTCATAGTGAGACCCAATCTTGTGTAAAAGTTTTCCAATTACCAGGTGTGGGAATCTATGGCAGTGACATCTCCTTCAACGGATATGGTTCGTGTTTACAATCAGCTCTTTCACCCAAACAACAAATAATTTCCTATTCATATATTTATTCATGTATGCATAGAAGCTCACTAGACACTTTTGCTGGACTTGTGACATGTTTGCTTTTCTTCAGTGACTCCCAGGCAATCCATCCGTTGTAATGCTCATGAAATCTCATTTTAATTCATTTCTTTCTTTTTCACAATAGTACATTCAGCTCTGCCAAATCCCTTTATATAATAGCGGTCCCCTCTATATTGCATTATTGGTTTGGCATTTATAAAAACTGAGCTCTGAGGAACTCAAAACTCTCCTCTGAATCTCAAATGAACTGATATTTCATTTCTTCTGATTCTTAGTTTCTTTTTATGTCAAACTTTGTCACCTGGGTGTTATTTTAGCTGAACTTTATCACGCTGGTCGCCATTGTCCATCTTTTTTCAGACCACCTGAGCGTGTTCCCTTCACAGTCAGTGGTGGGGTCAAATCTAGCAGCTTCTGAAAACCTCAGAGGGACCACAAAAAGAGCTGTCACCACCCTGCCAGCATTCAGACCTGGCCCAGGCTTACCCAGCATCCCTCACTGTGCCTGATACATAAATTATTCAGCAAGTGGGGCTCAGCCGAAACCCATTGCTGTTTTGTTCGCGGGACGGTGTTGCTGTTTGAACAGCTTTGGCAAATATGGAGGGGTTGCTTTAGAGATCCTCACCCCTCTTCCTGTCCATGTTGTACTGTATCTGTCTTACTCTCTGAGGTGTGCGTATAGCATGAAACTTAAGTGAATGTGAGGATTTAAGAATATTGTACTGGGATTTCCTCCTTTGCCTTAGATTAAACCCATTTTAAGCCAAAAGACTCAAGCGAATCCCCTCCTGACAGCAGATGGCTTCAGGCTGGAATGTGAACTTTTTTTGGCATGAAGGAAAAAACTAATTCTCGGAAGAGAGGGGTTTTGTGCTGTGTGTTTTAGTAATTGAGAAAAATTGGCCAAACCAGCTGTTTCTGATTTTCAATTCAACTCTAAAATAAAGAGATTTTGGTTGAATAAATATTAATTGCAACCACCTTTTATGTCCCAAAAGTGAATTATTCAAATAAACAAATTAACTTTTTAAATTTTGTTTATGATGGTCATATTAAAACTTTTTACCATGACTATCAATTATTTTTAAATATTTTCAATCTTTAAATGCATCATAAAATATTTGCATTTTTAGCAACTGTATCAATATTTATTATGAAAATGAAATTTAAATAAATATATGATATGAAGAAAAATCAAGAATCATTTTTTAAACATCTGAATATTTTTTGAAAATGGTTTAGAAGAAAGTCACAAAAAAATGGTCTTAAGGAAGGCTTTTTTTTTTTCTTTTTTTTTTTGGTATACGCAAGAGGGCAAAAAGTGGCCATAGTTAAATAAATATGAATTACGTCCCAAAAGTAAATTTTTGTTAAAATAAACAAATTTTTCCTTTTTGTTTATGAAGGTTATACTGTATTAAAACTCGATAACACTTTACTTAAAGCCTTTATGTATAATCCGTTAATAAATTATGCTTTGTAATGCATTGTACAATATCATGAATAATTTGTAACCGCAGTTCATACATTATAACACTTATCAATCCATTGTTACACTATGCATTTTAAATTAGTTTATAAATCATTTATAATTTATTACAATACATATTATGAATAAAAAATATATATTTGTGAATAAAATAAATAAAATTTTTGTGAATGCAAAACGTGGCCATAGTTGAAGAAACACTCAAATATCATCCATTCATCCTATCTCCTGTTGTCTTATTTCTTTCCAGGTCACCCTGGGGAAGGTTTTGAAAGCCATCGTGGTAATGAGGAGCCTTTTTATTGACCGCACGATTGTCAGAGGTTATCATGAGAACGTATACTCGGAGGACGGAAAGGTAAAACATTTCATTACGTTACATGTTCAAGTCTAGTTTAAAACTCATCTTCGTCCATTTTTTTTCCAGTTGAACCTTAAAATTTAGCTTGAGTACTTCTGGCTTAGGTAAGGATGTGAAATCCCTGGATTTTTAGCTATTGATAAAAGTCTCTGCACAGCTGTTGAATAATTCACATGATGTGTTCGGCTCTCTCTTGAACATGAAAAGCATGTACGTGTGCGATACCCTCTATCCTCACGTCCCCCGTGTCAGGTTGAGCCGCGTCCTCTCATTCATTCTGAAGCGATCTGTACATCTCTGTGAAAGCCACAACGTTTGAACACTCTTTGGTGACACTAATATGAGGTGGCCATCAAAGCTGCGCAGAGGCTTGATCACAGTTAATTATGGCAGGGAATGTGAATCTTCTGAACTGCTTGCCAGGCCGGTGCTTTGTGCTGCGCGCCGCTGGGCCTCTGCGTCCAAACGTGTGTGGTGAGCAATTGCATATTAACCTCTGCTGCTTTATGAGAAAGCTCAAACTGACAGTCACAGCAACGCTCGCACCAGGATATCAGTAGTTGGGCCTAAACCGCTCTCATTATGGTGGTAAAAACACATTAGTTAATTGCTGCAAGTAGATGAGAGATATGTTTGGAATGGAGTGCTTACATACTGTTTAACGTATACTGTGCAGTTTATATTGTATATAGGGTAAACGTACCTATTAAGCGGACCAAAATCTGCATTGAGACATTTTTAGTGCACAAGACATCGGTTTCAGTACAAAATGTTATGTTAAAGGAACACTCCACTTTTTTTGGAAATAGGCTCATTCTCCAAGTCCCCCAGAGTTAATAAGTTGAGTTTTACCGTTTTTGAATCCATTCAGCCGATCTCCGGATCTGGCGAGAGCACTTTTAGCATAGCTTAGCATAGATCATTGAATCAGATTAGACCAGTAGCATCGCGTTCAAAAACGATCAAAGAGTTTCGATAGTTTTCCTATTTAAAACTTGACTCTTCTGTAGTTATATCGTGTACTAAGATCGGCGGAAAATGAAAAGTTGCGATTTTCTAGGCTGATATGATTAGGAACTACTCTCATTCCGGCGTAATAATCAAGGAACTTTGCTGCCGTAACATGGCCGCAGCAGGCGCAGTGATATTACGCAGCGCCTGAAAGTAGTCCCCGGTAGCTGGGGACTACTTTCCGTAGTCACATTATACACTCATACGTTTTGTTTTTTAATATTTTGAATTGTTTTTAGCTTAATTTTTTGTTTTCATTTCAATGTTAAATTTTTTTATTTTTATTTTGTTTAAATGTTTTATTTATTTAATTTAAATGTGTGTGTATATAGTATTTATAAAGTTTTAGCTTGTAGTTTTGGATCTGTTTTAGTTGTTTTAATGCTACAATTGATTGCTTCTGTTGTCCTCATTTGTAAGTCGCTTTGGATAAAAGCATCTGCTTTTTGACCATCCACCCAAATTTTGACCATCTAAGTAATGAGTCAAAGAGACTAGCTGATATTAATTCCTGTTATTTTGATATACTAGGATTAATAGGTAAAATATTATGTCTTCGTTATGACGAGATTTATATTCAACCATTGTTTTTTTTGTTTTTTTTTCAGCTATAAATAAACAGCAGAGAACAGAAACAAGATTGAGTTTAAATATCTGCTCATCTTCAGGAAGGAAACTCAGCCTCTCAAAAACAAGTTAACAAACAGTAATTAATTCCTGTTCATTATAGATTTAAAATTATGGAGCTTTAAAATGAGATGAGCGCTTTCTTGATGTTAAAAATACATACCGCTCATTTAAAATTAAACCTTGGGTTGAGCAGAAATCAATCAGAGGATACAAACAGCAAGAAACACATCTCGAAGAATTCTGCCCAAACTTTGCATTCTTGTAGTTCCATCTCTTGTATGCAGTATATGTTTTATTTTAAATGATTTTATTTTAAATTTTCAGTATGAAACGCTGCAGAAAACTCCTGCCCTTGAATCAACCTCAGAGGTCTTTTTGGGACTGTGCGAGGTGTCAATTCAGGGCAGAATATCGACAGGCTTTTTTCTTTAAACCCCCTCTCTGGTCCTTACAATTCAAATGATGCCACATAGCTTACCATAACCACATGCAAGAGGCCCAACAGAGCTCGCCTGAACCTCCAAGCACACAAAAAAAGCAAGAGGAAGGGGTAGGAGAAGGGAAACTATGCTATCAAAGTAGGGCTTCAAAGACTATCTCAGACATCTCTTGGGTAATTTGCGATCCGGCATTCTTTTTACTTCAAAGGGCAGCAGTGTATGGAGGTGGGTTTGAGGACAGAGGGGAGATGGAGTCTGATTTCTCTGATAAATGCTGACACCGGGCCTGTTTGATATTAGAATCAGAGAACATTTTGATTTGTTGTCGTCTTTGAAAACTCTTCTGATGACCTTCGCTCAACGGGGTGATTAGTGATGGCTTTTTTCACCCCCAAACAACGGTCTGGACATCAGACGCAGGGCTAGTCGTAACTGACCTTTAAACTGTCTAATGAGTATATGTTTTCTAAGTCCTGCAGATGTTTCTGTACTCTTTGTGTGCTTAATCTATGCCTCTACCTTTATTTAATTATTTTTCTAGGTCTTGAGTTTTTTTTACCCACCATTTGTTGCGCTGGTTTAAAAGAACTTTCGAATTTAATCGTTTAAATTCTTTAGCTGTATGGTGTTTTACTCTTGTTGGCAGACTAGCAAGTCATGCTTTAAACCAAGCTGGGTATCATGAGATATGCTGAAGTGTAGGCATGGCCGTTATTACATTTAATCAAACTTTGTTTGTTTTTGTCGTTTGGCTTTTGTTTTTATATTAATTTTTGGAAAAGTATGATTTTGAAGCTTTTTTTTGAAGTCGTTAAAGGGATAGTTCTCCGAAAAATGAAAATTCTGTCATTAATTACTCACCCTCATGTCATTCCAAACCTGTAAGACCTTCGTTCATCTTCGAGACACAAACTGAGATATTTTTGGTGAAATCTGAGATCATTCTGACCCTGCATAGACAGAAATGCAACTGACACTTTCAAGGCCCAGAAAGGTAGTCAGGACATTGTTAAAATAGTCCATGAGACATCAGTGGCTCAACCTTAACTTTTTGAAGCTACAATAATACATTTTGTGTGCAAGAAAAAAATGTATTCAACAATTCTTTCCTCATGTCTTCTCAACATGAGGGTGAGTAATTAATGACAGAATTTTCATTTTTGGGTGAATTATCCCTTTGATTGTAGATTGGGTTCAATATTCTAAATTTAAATTCTAAATTCTAGACAGAATAAAGAGGGATCTTCTGAGATTTTAACTTTTACAATGCCCTATCTAGGGTGTATTGGGGCAATAATAGAATTTAGACTGTGGGATTAACGACCTTGGGTTACAGAAAATGAAAATAAAATGACAGAGGCAAATAAAAACAGAGACGGAACAAAAGGCAGACACTCCAACTCACAAGTGGCAGTACCTGGAAATTTAGAGGTTTTTTTTTAAAGTGGCAAAAATAAAAGACGTGTTGTTTAGTGAGAATCCATGGAGATCAACACATGCTAAAACACTTTCAAAACCACTCACTGACTGATCACACGATCCTTGTTAGAGGCAGGTGAAACAAACTCATACGCAACTACAAAGAAAACGGCACAGGAAGAGCACAATGCACGAGTGCTTAATGAACACAGGATTTTCAAATTATAAACAAAATGACAGTTGATACAATATGTTGAAGGAAATGCAGCTTCTCAAAAACAAGTTAACAAATAGTTATTAATTCATTCCAATCCATTATAGATTTAAGATGGCAAACTTTTAAAAATGAAATGAGCTCTTTCTGGAGGTTAAAAATGCAAACTACTTATTTAAAATTAAACCGTGGGTTGAGCAGGCATCAGTCAAACAGCCAGAAATCATCCTGATTATTCTGCCCAAATTGCATGTTTTTTCTTGGTCTTTAATTGTATTTATGCATTTTATTTAATTTTATTTTAAAAACCATTCACTATGAGAATCTAAAAAATCTAAAACTTGTTTTATTTAATTTAATTATTTTAAGCATGCATGCACACCAAGGTACCAAGGTACTTTTTTATTGTGGAGCTAAACAACTCTTCAATTTAAGAAGTGCAGTGTAGAGTGCGCAGGAGCATCCAGGTGAAAGATGTTAACTAAGAGGTTTAATGGATTCTTGGAATGTAGTCGTAAGGGTTACACTAAGGGTAAAATTTGGGTACTATGCAGTTATTTTGAATCAGTTTGATGCTTAATGTTTACATTTCTGTCTTTTTTTTAGCTTGACATCTGGTCAAAATCCAACTATCAGGCATTTCAAAAGGTGAGTTAACCAGCAAACGCATCACAACAAACATACAAAACTCAGTTTAATCAACAGAGCGTGTCTTTCTCATTACCCATAGTGTACATTGGGAAATATTGGAACGGTAATTAAATGATCCTGTGGTTGTCTTTCAGATTGAATTTGAGCCGTGCGATAAATAAATTTAAATCGCGTGTCTGTGAAATTCTAATGAGATCTCTCTTCTCAAAGACGGTCGCATTTCTGTTCACCTCTCCACTGCCAATCCTTGCCTTTCATCCCTCAGACATCATTTGTCCCCGTGTTTTTTGATTTCATTTCACTCAGAGCCACTTCGCCCTCATTTGACAGCCCCCTAAACATCTGGGCTCCAGTCGTCTTCTCTCCACCCTTCCCGATTCTCATTAGGCTGGAATTAGAGAGCAGTCAGCCTCTGGGGCAGATGAAACTCCGTAGTCTTGCTAATGCTGATGCACCTTTCAAAGAGAGAGAGAGGGGGAGAGAAACTTGCTTTCCTTTCATAGAAGAGAGAATGTGTATGACGAGCTGCCTGGAACTTAAAGCGAGAGGTTGCGAGAACCCGCTCGCATTGTAACTGAGCTTCTCGCATCTGCACAGGCTGATCAAAGCACAGACCTGTTTATTTCTTCATTTCTCTGGCTGCGAATGCTAACTCGAACCCAAGCTGCCTCAAACTGGAGGGACGGGCCGCCTCTCATCTTCCCCTCCCAGCTGTCACTTCTGTATTCCCGTTTTCCGTGCTCGCTTAATTAATCGTTCTTTACTCTTCACATGTCCCTGCTGTCCAATAGTTTTCACACAGATGTTTTTGTGTTTATAAAAAAAGCATCTCTTTGCTTTTTTGCACTTCTGTAGTAACCACTTGAGTTTCTTTTCCCATGATGCATCACTATTGAGAGGTATTAACTGGACGGTTTCCCATAAGGAGTTTGGTCAGCATTTGCAGTCTAATGAAACGATGACGGGAGATTGAAGTGGTTCGCTTTTTAGTCCCATTCTATAATTACATTAGTGATGGAAGATGGGATTTTAGGGAAAGTAATAAGGTTATGGTGTTCTTCTGCAAAATTGGACTTAGGAGTTAATCTGAGTGTAGGTAGATTGATCTGAAAATGGATTTTAATTAGGATTTCTTCAAATGTGTGCCCATGCATGCAAAAAAAGAAATACAAAATATTTGAGATATTTTGCTTAAAGAATATTTTTAGAACCAATTTTTGTTGTTGTTGCGTTCTACAATTATGCACATAAATTGTATTAATAATTGTAATACAATTATTTAATCATTTTATTATTCATTGTAATTCATTTTAATTGTATTGTTTTATACTGTAAGAAAAAAACATCAGACAAAAATTGAAATGATACTGGTAATTTTCTGACAGGACATTTCATGCCAAGTTTATGGACGTTTGCCAAAACACAATGAAATGTGAAATATGGATAAATTTGTATTTATCTATAATATTTAAAATGTACTATATGGTAGTATTTGTTGTGCTGCCTTTTATTGTAGATACATTTTTTAATTACTTCTATTCGTTACTTCAAGTCGTTTTTGCTTATTTTACATTTTTGTATTCCCGTAATAATAAGAAACCCACTTATTACTTCTTAAGAAACCCACTCTTAACCCAACTCTTTTAGGGAACTATAGACCAGTTTCCCTTCTACCTTTCATTGCAAAAAGACTTGAACGAGTTGTGTTCTGCCAAGTCTCTGCCTTTCTCACACAGAACAACCTCCTGGACAGTAGCCAATCTGGCTTCAGAAGTGGACATTCGACCGAAACTGCCTTGCTCTCAGTTGTTGAAGCCCTAAGACTTGCAAGAGAGGTTTCCAAGTCTTCATTACTAATCTTGCTGGATCTGTCCGCTGCTTTTGATACGGTCAACCACCAGATCCTCCTGTCAACCCTATTGAGAAAGGACATCTCAGGAACCTCACTCCAGTGGTTTGAGTCTTACCTCTCAGATAGGTCCTTCAAGGTATCTTGGAGAGGTGAGGTATCCAATACGCAACATCTAGCTCCTAGGGTGCCTCAGGGCTCAGTTCTTGGACCACTTCTCTTTTCTGTCTACATGGCATCACTAGGTTCTGTCATTCAGAAACATGGCTTTTCATATCACTGCTATGCTGATGACACGCAACTGTACCTCTCATTCTATCCTGATGATCCGACGATAGCTGCTCACATCTCAGTATGTCTAACAGACATTTCTTGCTGGATGAAGGACCATCACCTTCAACTCAACCTAGCTAAGACAGAACTGCTTGTAGTTTCAGCAAACCCATCACTTCATCACAATTTCACCTTCCAGTTAGGCTCATCAACCATAACTCCTTCAAAAACAACCAGAAACCTTGGAGTTCTGATTGATTGATAAGCTGAATTTCTCAGATCACATTGCTAAAACTACCCGGTCCTGCAGATTTGCTTTATACAATATTAGGAAGATCAGGCCCTTTCTCTCGGAACATGCAACACAACTCCTTGTTCAAGCTCTTGTTCTGTCCAGACTTGACTATTGCAATGCTCTCTTGGCAGGTCTTCCAGCCAATTCTGTCAAGTCAATTTTTATTTATATAGCGCTTTTAACAATACAGATTGTGTCAAAGCACTTAACAGTATCAAATTGGAGGATAGTGTCAGTAATGTATAATAAGATTAAACACTCAATTTTCAGTTAAAGGCA
This sequence comes from Acrossocheilus fasciatus, assembly GCA_036784905.1. Lineage (NCBI taxonomy): Eukaryota > Metazoa > Chordata > Actinopteri > Cypriniformes > Cyprinidae > Acrossocheilus > Acrossocheilus fasciatus. Next base: position 6,718,833 of record CM071945.1, on the reverse strand, counting down.
TTTCATTATTGAATTCAGAGATGTCATTATCCAGCTCAGTTTAGTTTAAATAGTATCTGTGCAACCAAATCGACGATAATTGCTAGAAATTAAGTGTCCCCAACTGAGAAAGCCAGAGGCGACAGTGGAAAGGAACCAAAACTCCCTCTGTGACACAATGGAGAAAATAACCTTGGGAGAAACTAGGCTCAGTCGGGGGGGGGGGGCAGTTCTCCTCTGACCAGACGAAACCCGCAGTTCAATTCCAACCGCAGCCATGTCAGATTGTGTAAAGGGCTTATCTGATTCCCGTGGTCTTGTCCCGATGGAGAATTTAAATTTATAATTCAATGTATTTGTTATATTTGTGTTTTATTCATTTGCTATAATTGTAATGTATGGTTTAATGCATTTATTGTTTCTCTGTCAAACCTCTACAATTAATCCAAAATGCCGCTGCAAGATTAATCTTTAATGAGCCAAAAAGAACGCACGTCACACCTCTGTTTATCAATTTGCACTGGTTACTAATAGCTGCTTGCATTAAATTCAAGGCATTAATGTTTGCCTACAGAACCACCACTGGCTCTGCACCCCTGCACCTAAATTCATTAATTCAGACTTATGTGCCCTCTAGAAGCTTGCATTCTGCAAGTGAACGACGCGTTATTGTGCCATCCCAAAGGGGCACAAAATCACGTTCACGAACTTTTTCATTAAGTTCCCATCTGGTGGAATGCCCTGCCCAACTCAATCCGAGCAGCTGAATCCTTACCCATCTTCAAGAAACGGCTATAAACACATCTCTTCCATATTTATTTGACCCTCTAACTCTAGTACTCTCTATTCTAATTCTATTTTATCTATCTGTCGTCTTTTTATTAAAAAAAAAACATAAAACAAACACACTTGACCATATTTGACCATACATATTTGTTCTCTACCTGCTAGCTTTTCTTGAAAAACTAACATTAGCTTTCTTTTTTCTATATTCTATCTACTCGTTTTCTTTTAAAAAAAATTAAAAAAAAAAAAAAAACACCTTTCTACGTGTACTAATAATCTAATGAGTGACCACTGAGACTGAGAATTACTTCGATTAAAATTTGAGATTTACTCAAATTCATAAAGAGGAAACGTATTAACACTTTTTAATATTTACACTTAAAGATTATACTTTTGTACCATTTTAATCTGTCCCAGTATTTTTGGTTTTCCTTGAAGTCCAATTAGAATGTTGGTACCAAAAACAGTTGTTGTTTAGTTTACATGACCATTTTGTACCACTAATTATAGACCATAAATGACAATTTTGTTAACTTGTTCCTCATATTTGGTTTTGTAAATGTGGGCAGTCATATGTTAATGCACTTGCTGTACACATTGCGTTATGTTTCTCACTGATCTTTGTTCTCTCAGGTCACTGATCATGCAACCACAGCCCTCCTGCATTACCAGCTCCCCCAGATGCCTGATGTTGTAGTTCGCTCCTTCATGGTGGGTATAGTACATTGCTTTTAAACTTCTAATGACATTGTGCTAGAATTATTACATGCTCTTATTACATTTTGCCTTTGGCTGTGTGGTGCAGTTTAACTAGAGGTTGTTTTCCACACTGTAAGAATGCATGCAAGACCATTGTTACAAAATATGCTCCTGTAGTTCAACTGGTAGATGAAGGCAATAATAACATCAAGGTCATGGGTTCGATTCCCAGGGAACACATACTGAAAATCAATGGCTTGAGTGCACTGTGAATACTGTAGCTTTGAATAAAAGCATCTGCCAAATGTATAAAATGGCATAAAATGTATAAACACCTCACTCATCAAACTCTGCCCTATAATAATAAAAAAAAAGTGTTGATTTTGTGTTTGAAATCTTTAATAACTTAACAAGTTAACCTTATCGTGGCTTGTATATTTGTATGTGATGTTAAGCATTGAGTCTGGTCTGTCTTTAAATAGTCTGCTGACCTCTGCTCTACGCTTTGAAAAGAGAGGAGAGATTGATTACTTCTCCGTAAGATCAATGCAGAGCTATTCTGATCATGGCTGGAATCGTGGGCTTTCTCCCGTACACGGATTTAAACCATACACTTGATGGGCTTCACTCCGAGGCCATCCCCGGGACAACTTATTTAGAACCTGAAAAAAAAAAAAACATCACCTGTCCTCAGTCTCTCCAAATAAGAGCTTCAAGGTCCTCTTAGCTTCTTTTTATTGTGGTTCAGGTATAGGTTGAATGAACAGATAGATAGATAGATAGATAGATAGATAGATAGATAGATAGATAGATAGACACTTGTGACACGACAGAGAGATGGATGGACGGATGGATGGATAGACACATGAGACACGACGGACGGACAGATAGATAGATATGGATAGATGGATGGATTGACAGACACATGAGACACAACTGGGGTGGCTCGAAACCACTTATGTTTAAATACCCGTTTTGGCAAGTATTCTGGTGAACACAGGCGGTTATGTCTTAAATGAACCGAAACAGCTGAGAAAGAAACCGGAAGTGTGTCAGTATTAGGTATGTGCATTTGGTCTTAAAGAGACAGCAGCCTATAAATACCTGCAGTGAAGAGTACTATTGTGTTATTTTACAATTAATTATTACATTTCTGCAGCTGAATACTGGTGTTACTGACTTTATTAGTAACTTTGTTGTATTCATCTATGCTTGTAATTTGTGTAATTGTTCTTGTTTTATTACTGACTTTATTAGTTCAGCTAGTAGTTTTTGCTGTGCAGCTTTCAGTAATTAATAAAAAACAAACTTTTGTTTGTTTGTTTTTTGCTGATCCGAAAAATGATCCAATGCGTGACTCAAAATCCATAATATGATCCGAACTGTGAGTTTTGTGATCTGTTGCACCACGGATGGATGGACGGATGGACGGACTGACGGATGGATGGATAGATAGATAGACACATCAGACAGACTGAAAGACAGGCAGACACAACAAACAGACAGATAGATAGATAGGGTGGTGCTGGACTCTTGTGTGTGCTAATTGGAGTATGAATAACAGGGAGTCAGTGGAGGGTGGTTTGGGCCGGCAGATGAATTAGGAAAGACAATGCGTCCTGACAGGTGCAGGTAAACCCCGACTGTGCTGTGCGGCCCAGAGAAGACGGGTTAGAGAGGAGAGCAGACATACTCCTCCTGCTGTTAATCAATGTCGAGTTGTGACTGCTGTGAGAGACCACAGACCCTCATGCTGCTCTCACACGGCCCATGCCAGTGCAGTGAGGCCAGCCAGCGCAGGGTGAGGGTGTCCGCCGCAGCAGTTTTGCAGCATTTTGCCCAGGAAAATACACTCTTATACTTTACATTTTGGTCAAAATGTGTTATTCAAGTCACTTAAGACTCTGTTGAACTCTTGTGTGTCAGTCCAGTCTTCTGTGTGTCACATGAGGAGTGCTGTTTAGTTTTTAAAGGTTTTACCTAATAAGCCCTTAAAGGTGCCATAGAATGGAAGACTGTATTTACCTTGCCATAGTTGAATAATAACAGTTCTGTACATAGAAATGACATACAGTGAACCTCAAATACCATTGTTTCCTCATCCTTATGTAAATCTCATGCAAGCAAAAGACCACTGATAAATAGGTGAATCAGAACATAACACCGAATGTGACGTTACAGTGGGGGTCACTAATGTGTACGCCCCCAACATTTGCATATACCCACCCATGCAGCCGAACCTGCACAGCCAAATCATCAGACGTTCTGCAGGTATTGTGAAGAAACAAGCAAGGACAACAGCGAAAATGGCAGATCATGGAAATAAATGTTATGTTCCAGGCTGTGCAGGATGTGAAGTGCAGGGATGGGTTGGTGTCAGTATTCAGAAAGGCACGGAAAGCAAATAACGCGTTCTAATAAAATAGCGCGAGCCACTAAAGGGACATGGTTAGCTCCTTGCTAGCGGTAGCCTTTTACATTGCAGTACATAAGATTTCACTTGCCACATAAACAGAGTAAGGAGAGATGACTGAGGATGATGGTGAATGATTTACAGATCCTGAGCACCACTGACAAGCATCTGATCTTGTAAAATGTATAAGTACTGCCGCTCCATAGTATAAACAGAGTTTGTGCGATTACGAATCTCGAAAGTGAAAGTGAAACTAAAAAGCGATTTGTGCATTCGAAAGCAGTTTCAATGCCCCGCATATTAATAGCGGCTCCCTGATGCCCGCAATTTATTTACAGTATAATTGCGATATAACTGCATGAGAAAGTATTGAAATATATATTTTCCCTGTGTTTTCTTCTTGCTGTGTGAGCTACTGAAATGAGCCGCACTGTGAAACAGCCAATCAGAGCAGAGCTCAACATTATTATTCATGACCCTTCCAAATAAGGTAATAACAGACCATTTCATTCTAGGGACAAATTCTAGGGTTTTAAATGGACATGTAAAACAGTTTCTGGAGATTTTTTTGCTCTTACCTAAGCCACATACCTTCTATGTAGATATCAGAGAACAATTTAAAATATTGTATCAAAGCATTCTATGGCACCTTTAATAAAAAGCACAATTGTCTGCTAATGTCTGTATGGTGTTGTTCTTTTGAGCAGACCTGGTTGAGGAGCTACATCAAGCTCTTCCAGACCCCATGTCAACGCTGTGGCAAGTACCTGCAGGAGGGCCTTCCTCCAACATGGAGGGACTTCCGAACTCTGGAAGCTTTCCATGACACCTGCAGGCAGTGACGCTGTCCCGGATCAACCAGTATTCCATGGCTTGGCTTGGAAAACTCCTAGATTCTGTTTCCAGCTCTGTGTTGTGGACAGTTTTGTATTCATCATGAAGACATTTTCCAGCCTATTGATATCCACAGCTTTGCTCCATCCTCTTTTAGAAGAACAATATTCTCCAGATAGATTTCATAATGTTTTTTATCGCATTTGAAAGGAGAAAATGTAAAATGCTGATGGATTTCAGAATGTAAATAGCTAGAAGGTTATCTTCCACAAATAGATCGTAATCTTTAATGTTGTAGGTGGGACCTGCTCTCTGGTTGGATGAAAATTGTCCATTTTTGACCTTTAAATAAATTGCCTTTGCTTTTCTTTTTCCACATATTGTCTCGTGATTTAAAAAAAAATGTTGGTCATAACTTTCTTTCAGGGTTTTTATTATATGTTTCTTTGGTTCAAATAGGTTAGGCCTGCACTGTATTTGCTGGTTTGCAAAAAAATTAGCAAATGTCAGCAGAAACTTGTCCTGCTTTTAAATATGCTTGTATAAACTTCAGAAACCAATGCAAAAAAAAAAAAAAAAAAAATGCAAAATGTACATAGTTCATGAAAAATACATTGCAAACTAGAGTACATTCTTATATAAGTGTATGACCCTGAAATCGCAGTTGCTTTTTCATTTCTTATCATGCAAGATTTAGACGGAGTGATAAAGGCTCTCAATAAGTGTTTGCATAGGTTAGCTTTTGTTTTCTAACCTCGCCTGATGCGACTTCACTTTTGCAATGACACATTGTACATGCAAGTTTAAATTATTGAACGTTTTGTTTTGAGGCATGATAAATTCATGCTGGTCATCAGGACTGTAAAGAAAAGGACTTTTTAAGCCAACTTTTTAAGTGTTGCATATTTATCCAGAAACCTCAAGTCAATGTAGTTTCAACAATGGTGTATGTTACCATTTTACTCATTTGATGTTTGTAATATGTTGCTATATACATGTTCGTTTAAGCTTGTGAGGCTTGAATTTGATCTTTATGGAGCCATATAGATTCTCATTTGAACATCAACCATAATTTAATCACATCAACTGGAGCTACAGGGCTGACTGTGATCTTAATGTACTAATGTACTCTGAGAGCTTGATATGCCCTTCAGCCTGAAAAACCAGCCTAGTAGAATCTAAACAAAACTGTCTGGCAATTCATAAACGTGAAAAATGCAAAAAGTTAATGCACATTTTAAGATTTTATGCTTGTCTTGGCATTTCCATCCGTTTTTATGCAATATTCTAAAATGCACGTGGATGAAAACAGCTAGTGTATCTTATTTCTTAAGAAGTATAGCATTTTCAGAACCAAAAGCTTAAATCATCTCTAAAACAAACTTTCAATGGAACGTGCATGCTAAGCAGTTTGCTCTGAATTAATTGTGAAACTTTAATGCGTAAAGAGTATCAGTACAGCGCTACTGGAGCGCACTGCAGTAATGTAAACCATATAGCCTATATAATTGTCTGAATTTTCCAACCTGCTGAAAATCCTAATGAGCAGCCTTATATTCTCACTTTCACTTTATATTCTGAGCTTTTCCGAAAAAACTCAAGGAGCTGCGGCGCTTTTGCATGATCCGCTTTGATCAAGTGAAAATCATCATTGCCTTCAGATCCCACTCGGGCTGCCGCGTGTGAGGCTTTGAGTCGAGTTAGTCGGTGAAGTCTCGAATGCCTCCGCAGCCGTGCTGGAGTCACACCATTTTTCTCTTTCTCTCTCCGACTGGAAGTGAGACTCGAGGGCTAATTCATACACCTACTCGTCACTCCACGATTAACATAGCATCTGTTCCTGAAAACAGTTGGTGAGATTCAGTCTTTGTTACAACTGTAGATTTATTAAGCTTCATTCTTTTGGAGCGTTTTGTCTTTCAAAGGTGAGAGAGGCTACCAGGGTTAAGGAAATTATTGCTCTCTATGTTCCAGTCCTCTAAAAAACAGGAAACAGTACAGTTCTGGTTTCAGTATTATGGTATGGTACTGAATTACTATTAAAGGTTGACCGATATCTGGTGATTTGTTTAATGCTAGTTTAGCTTTTTCTTAAATTTACTCAAATTTCCTTAAAAATGTGGAAAAGTGTTAGAAATGCCAGAAATGACAATAATAATTATATTTTACTGTTATATTAATAGTATTAATATAGAAATAAATATTAATCTAATAAGTTTTATTGTAATTATTTAATTATATTTTAATCTAATTATAATTTAATCTATTCTATAACTACAAACCTTTGTGGCTGTACACACACACACACACACACACATATATATATATAAGCATGTGGATCTAAACGCATCAAAATATTTACATGCTTGTTTATGTATTTATGGGCCAATTTAAAAAAATAAACTTTTTTTTATTTTACTTTTTTAAAATTACAAATAGTACAAAGGCATTACAGCACAATGCTAATTTGCATCTCAGGTTCCTGGTTAGGTTTTTTTAATCTAATGCAAAGGGAAGAAACTAAATGAGACATTATAATAAAATAATAGGCCTAACTAGTATTTATTTATTTATTTATTTTTTCAGAAATCGGATCTCATGAAGTAATAAAGACGAGCCTTTTCCATGGTCTTCCAGAAGGACAGGCCATTCCTTTGCCTTACTTACTACAAAACAAAAATAGCACCTCAGTTCTCAAAGCTTTGTTAGACTGTCATCTATGTTACAGCACATTTTTCAGCCTGACCTCCTTGGGTGTTGAATCGTATGTTTGTGTACTGTGCCTTATAATTGCAGCGTGTGTTCTCTCTTCTCTCGGCGTGTGTGAAGTTTCCCGCGGTGCCGGCCGTTCACCCCTCCCCAGCCCGTGGCCTCATTAACTGCTCTTCGTCACCTCGTCCCACACGCTCCCTCCTGAACGCCTAATTACCGCCCTCGACCCATGCTAATGATTGATTTCGAGACCAGGTGCCTTGCATACTCCCTGTCCTTGCCCCAGTGTAAATTTGCGAAGGCTGCAAAAGGGGTTTACACTCATATTCAGCTGTATTGTGCAGATTTGAGGTATGGTTGTTGTATTCATTTATATAGTTTCCATAGGTTTAACAGTGAAAACGGTCTCAAAGCGGTTTAATATAGCTGAAGGAAATGATTGAATGGCATGAATCTCAATGCCAGTTGCTAAGGTAGCACATTCAGCCAGTTAAATATCCTATACGGATGCCATATTTACCATAGGTAGCTACAATGTTCCGATCATTAACTAAAAACAGGCAAGGTTAATCGATTCTTGGGATTTAAAGGGGTCATCGGATGCAAAATTCACTTTATAAGGTGTTTGAACATAAATGTGCTTAATGCGTCCATGTTCGCACGAATCATTTGTGATCCAGCTTCGTCTACAGAAGTATAAGGGTTTTTTTGTTTTTTTTTTATCAATCTTTGCAAATTCCCTTTCCTAATAATGTGCTAGTTAGCCAGTTTCGCAGCTGTTTACAGTCTACTGTCACCCCACGGAAGAGAGGGGCGGGGTCAGCAGAGCTCATTAGCCTTTAAAGCAACATGGACTAGAATGGCTTGCTGAAAACAAAGCTGGTTTTGATGGGGGAAAAAAGGTGTTTTTTACACTATCATTGAGAAATTTTAACCAAAGTATGTTATAGACTTTTCATTAAGACCCTAAAGAATCATATCAACTTGTGGAAAATGGGCATCCAATAACCCTGTAAAAAAAAAAACAAAAAAAAAAAAAACAAACAAAGCACTAATAATGAATAATAAAATAAATTCTCTTTATAGATTAATAATGTTAGACTAATAAACTATATTTCTTTCAGATTTATATTTCACTGAAAATGCAATTCATATACAGTTAGGTGTGACAAAATAAGTTTGAAACATCATCCACAACAAGATAATACTAAAATGGAATTGTTTTATCAACAATACTGCTGTTTACAAATTTGGAGGCTCTTATTGGATTGGTGAAGGTAGCCTAAATGTCATATTGTGGAACAAAACCACTTTATTGGAGAGCAAATTACAAAAACAGAACTTTACGTCCCCATTTAAGAATCAATCAATTCTGTATTGAACGGTTTTAAGCATTCACACCGAAACCGAATTCACTCCTTTTTGTGTTCTTCATCAATGGCCTCATTTCTGGCTGTGCTTTGTGTGTGCATTTAGTAATTCTTCCTGTTGATTCACACAAGTCTGGCGAAGTGGACGTCTCCAGTTAACAATACCGTGCCGTCATCTGTTTTCGTAGACTTAACAGGTGGTGCAGATGATCCGAATAGAATTGTCTTATGGTCATATTTGCTCACCCAAGACAAACGGCCCGTGAATTTCATTGACAGGCGTCTGCGTATCTCGGAGCTGATGAGCACAGGGGTGGCAGGAGGCGGGGAAGGTCTATGTTGGGAGGTTGTCCTGGGAGACAGATGGTGACTAGATCCTCTTGATGCCAAGAATGTTCTGGAAGATCTCCATGCTAACAGTCCCAGGCTTATGTAGGAGGTGCGTACATCGGCACCATGTTCAGGCACAGGCCACATCCACGTTCCATCTGTTCCCTGCTCATCTTATCTGCATTGTGCCGAATGCCTCTGGGTTTGTGGTACGTACCTGAAAACTGTAGCTGTTTACCACTGTGTGAACGCTTGTTTTCCTGCACTAAATGGAGCTTTAGCCTTTGCTTCAGTGGTGTATCCAAAATCACAGACATTACAAAGTAGCATTGGACAAATCTCAGAGTAAATCCACTGCTCCTAATGCATATATCTCATTAAAAACATTACACAAGACAGCTTAAACATTATTAACAAGAATAGACACACACAAGAATCTATTTGCACGGTTCTCTGGCACCGAATTGTCGCTTTGCGCTGATGTGTCATTGATCGGTGCTGGGAACTAAGATTCACGCTTCGCTCTGAAATTATGGAGCTCACCCTCCTGGCATGTTGAATCGCCACCCACTAGAACTGGTAACAAGACCTACTATGCATCAGATGCTCTCAAACTCTAGCACTTATACAGACAGAATTTTTAACAGCTTATCGCAGATGGCGAGAACTTTCTCATGCACTAAAGTTGAACATGCAAGTCACAGAGACCAGGCGCAAAGTAGTGCCAGCATTACTCATGGTTTTAGTTAAATGTTATATGTGGGGGGAAAAAAGGAATGGATGTTTAACTTGACACTGCTTTGTGTAAATACATGCAGCAACTGTCACGTAGACTAATGAGGTTAGAACTGACCCCTTAAAAGGCCTATTTGGATGGAACTAGTTTTCTGAACAACCTTTACAATTCTTACAATTCTGATTTTATGTATCAAAAAGGACTAACATCTGCATGGTAATTACAGAGGTGGAAGTGTGTGTTTTATGCATGTGGGTGTTAGTGAAGGTCATGTGCTGTGGTTGCATGCATCATTTTTGATGTATATTTTAATAAATTCTTTTTGATACAATTGTAGTTTAGCATAAAAACCTTAGTTAAATTAACTTCACATTATAGAAGTGGCTGCTTGTAATGAACCCACATGACTGAGCAGAGAAACTGGTGTTCCAGTTAACGTTTGCTACCATTCTAGGTTCTCTCAAAGTTAAGAGCAAATGTAACATAAGTTATGTAACATAATATTCTCGAAACATTGGCACAAAAACGTCATTTATACATCATTCATGGAGCTTTTTTTCTGCAGGATGTTCATCTCACATTTTATAATTCATACAACTTGTTTCAGAATGTTCAAGGACGTTCAAAATAATCTTCCTATAATGTTTGCAAAATGACAAATTGGAATGTTCCTTTAACCTTTGTAGAACCAAGAAAAATGTTTTTAAAACATTTAGAAAACTGGATTTGTTATTTGGGATTAATATAGTCTTGAAAATTTCAGCGATTTGGTTCTCTCTAATTTTATATTTATATTATATTACATTTTTGTCAAATTTGATGGGACAGGAAAACTAGTCCTGTCCGAATATGGGACTAACTTATTTTTTTTTTTAGAAGATTTTAGGTTTTGTATGCATGATGTTGTGCAATGTTAAATACAACTCGCATGATTTTAAAATGATGGCTCATAAATCGTTTCAGACAATAGATAAACATTGACAGTATTTATATACAGAACTATTTAGCCTTTTTCAGCTTTTATTTTTATTTTATTACACAGTAGAGAAGAGACAAAAAAGGTCTACAAATGAGTCGGATAATTTGCTTGATATTATGTGTCATTCAAGGAAGCAACATTTGGTAAACCACTTTGTTCCCAACTAAAAATTACCAAGCACTACAAAATTGTTGGCTCTCTGTCGACATCTGTGATTGAAACACAAAACTGCAAATTACTTGTGGAGGAACCTTTCTTCTGCGTTAATGAATTGTATGGTTTGAAAAAAAAAAAACTGACTAGCTATGCCAAGAGTCACAATTTTTCAAGTACTGGCTATTTTTCTGCTTGATAAGTTGACTTGGCTTAAAAAAAAATTGAGGAAACCTGTTGCCATAAAATTTTTCCTCAACGGGTTTCCTCAATTTTTTTAAGTTAAGTCAACTTATCACTTTTTACAGTGTGAGGAAACACGTTGCCTTAAAATTATTAAGTAAACAATAATTTAAAAAAAAAATAAGTTAAGTGAATTGTCAAGTTCACTTAACTTTTAAAAAAAAATATTATTTACTTAAAGGAACACTCCACTTTTTTTGGAAATAGGCTCATTCTCCAACTCCCACAGAGTTAATAAGTTGAGTTTTACCGTTTTTGAATCCATTCAGCCGATCTCCGGATCTGGCGATAGCACTTTTAGCATAGCTTAGCATAGATCATTGAATCCTATTAGACCAGTAGCATCGCGTTCAAAAATGAGCAGAGTTTTGATAGTTTTCCTATTTAAAACTTGACTCTTCTGTAGTTATATCGTGTACTAAGACCGGCGGAAAATGAAAAGTTGCGATTTTCTAGTCCTATTTGGCTAGGAACTATACTCTCATTCCGGCGTAATAATCAAGGAACTTTGCTGCCGTAACATGGCCGCGGCAGGCGCAGTGATATTACGCAGCGCCTGAAAGTAGTCCCCAGCTAGGTAACTAGTTATAATATAGCTGGGGACTACTTTCAGGCGCTGCGTAATATCACTGCGCCTGCTGCGGCCATGGTACGGCAGCAAAGTTCCTTGATTATTACGCCGGAATGAGAGTATAGTTCTTAGCCAAATCAGCCTAGAAAATCGCAACTTTTCATTTCGCGCCGGTCTTAGTACACAATATAACTACAGAAGAGTCAAGTTTTAAATAGGAAAACTATCAAAACTCTTTGATCGTTTTTGAACGCGATGCTATTGGTCTAATCGGATTCAATGATCTATGCTAAGCTATGCTAAAATTGCTATCGCCAGATCCGGAGATCGGCTGAATGGATTCAAAAACGGTAAAACTCAACTTATTAACTCTGGGGGAGTTGGAGAATGAGCCTATTTCCAAAAAAAGTGGAGTGTTCCTTTAATAATTTTAAGGCAACGGGTTTCCTCAATTTTTTTAAGTTAATTCAACTTATCACTTTTTACAGTGTAGTAATTAATAGAAAATGACATGAGGAAAAAGTCCATAAGTGTACCTTTTAAAGATGATTTCTGAATTTGATTTTTAGCTCTGAGGCCATCAGTATGCTAGCACTCTCCAAAAAATAAACTTTTAACTGATATAAAAGTAGCAATTTCCTAGAAAACAAAGCAAAATTATGGATGACTCATCCTGCACTCAGAGGCATTGCAAATATTTGGCCAATCAAATGCTTTCTAGAATGAAAATGTCCCTCCCCCTAAATTTTAAATACCACCTTCCTCTGACTAACAGTAGCATGTACTGGGATGTAAACTAAAGCTTATTCGGGATGTATATTTAAATATATAATTTTGTTATAATTATAAAAAATTTCAAGGAAAATGTGTTTACAGTTACATGAGGCAAATTAAGTTTGAAAAATCAACCAACCACAGCTAGATTAACTGAAATGTGTGGCTTATTGGATCAATAAAGCTAAATGTTAAATTATATGACAAGACTTTATTTATGGACAGCTTTTGAGCTACTAAGTAAGTTTTGCCATATGAACAAACTAATTAAAAAAAAAAAAAAAAAACAGAACTTTGTGTCCCTATTTAAGAATTAAGAACATAGGAAATACATCAACACAGAACAGAAAACAAGCTATTTGATGGGTTTTTGAAGAATATATGTTTCTGTTGGGAGGATGGAGCTCTTTAAGATGTTCACAGATAATAACATTAGCAACTGGCGACTGCGTGACCTGTCATCCGTCTGCATATTAGAGCATATCATTTCCCAGCGAATGAAAATATCAGCCTTGTCTTGTTGTTCTTCTGAATATTTGTTTTATTAGATATATTCAAATTAAAGTCCTGAGGCCTATCTATTCAAAAGCAATGCATGCTCTCGGTACACTGCTCTTGTCCTTCTGCTGAAAATAAATGTCTTGTTGTTTGTTGATGGGAAGGATTGCAATATTGAAATAACAGTCATGCGGTGTGTTTGGACTGATTCAAGGACGCAGAGGTTGGCCAGCTTATTGTTAATGTAAATAAATGCAAATATTAAAATGGGGCTTTGTGCCCATGATACGCCATTAGAGTGCAGTTTTATGTCCGTCGGGGGTTAATAATGTGAATTCCATCGATTTCTAGCTTTTAGAGAAGTGTTCACAGATTTTCTGTCCGTGGCGAGATTGTTGTGCTTGTTAATCCATTTGAGTCAGAGTGCAGTGTGTCTTGCTAGGTATAGGTCATTGCTAATGGGATGCTAATGAGAGCCTGCTAATCAATTTGTGCTTAATCAGCCAATCAATGTTTGCTGTGGCTGGCAAGCACACAGAGCACTGGATGGCAGCAGTGCCGTGAGAAACTGCAAGACTTCTTGCCCCGGGTTTAAATTCAGTTTGTTACTTTCCTTCTCACTGATCCCATTGCTTGAAGGAGGGATTTCAAGTGGTGTCTGTCTAATTTTACAGAGACAAAGAAACATAAATGGAAACTTTATTAGTATTCTTATACTAATAGAGGTCTCCCTCGTGCAGTTTTGAATAATTTGATAGACTGCTTTTAAAGGGATGGTCCAGCCAAATATGAAAATTCTGTCATCATTTATCTACCCTCATGTCATTTTGAATGACATTCTTTCTTCTGTGGACACAAAAGAAAATATTTTGAAGAATGTTTTCCTTTCGGTTCCCATTGACTTCCATTGTATGGTCAAAAATACAATGGAAGTCAATGGGAACCAAAACTGTTTGGCTATAGACATTCTTCAAAATATCTTAGTTTATGTTTGGAATGATATGAGGGTAAATGGTAACATTCAGTTGTTCATTCAATAGTCTTTCAGTAACATTAATATAACGTTCGTTCAAAGTTATCTCATCTTTAAGGCTATGAACATCTTTAACATTTTACATTAATGCACTTTTTAGTTTGCACGTTAGTTATTTGTTCAACGTTTAGCTAAAAATGATCTCAAATCTCTAGCACAAACATGTCATTTATATATTGTTTATGGAACCTTGTTTGGAAACGTTTCAGATGGATGTTCGTTCAACATTTTTTAAACATTTTCCAATGTTTAACATTTTAAGGGTCCCATAATACTTTCAAAAAATATAGAATGGAATGTTCCCTTAATGTTTGTATAACCAACAAAAACACTTTTACACAGGGCCCAGAATTCCTAGCGACGGCCCTGGGTCTAAATAAAAGGGTTGTAGGTTTCAAAGCACTAGTGCAATGGCTACTGATGCTTTATCTAAATATGTTTCATTCTTTTGTGCCTGCAGAGAATTGTGGGATATGTTGTCACACAAGAGCTATATTTTTTGACAATCTTTGTTGCTATTCTTCATCAAAATGCATATAAACTAAATTGCATATTCACATTTGAAGTCTTTTAAATATCAATATCACTTTTCTTTCACAACAATTCTTTATTCACACACCCCTAATTCAGAAAATTAGGCATAAAGATAATCCCACTGCTAATTATGACTCTGGTGTCCGTCTGCTTTTACTGACTCATTGACAAAACTTGAAGGAAGCATTTAACCTCTGTTTGTAGCTTGTAACTTTCTTTTGACCTCCAGGCTGTAGTTTACAATTCATTTTCCCAGTTTCACGTCCTTTGAGATCCTCATCATTCTTTTTTTCTTTTCTTTTTTTTGTAAAACATCAATCTGTACTTCCATTCAACCTCATAAGACATGTTGATCGATTCTAGGTGAAACATTAATCCTTGTTTTAAAAACTCTCAGAAAAATGATGTAACCCACTCCATTTTCCACAGAGCTCTTGTGGCTGAAAGCACATTTCCTTGAAAAGGAAAAGAAGACAAATGCAAGAACCCACACGCACACAAAACAAGAACTAATCCCTGACCTGACAGGCGGGAGAGGAAAAGCTATGAATTAATCTAAGAGAAAGATCACAAATAAAATCAGCCCTAGTGGTGACCGTTCACTGGCAGGCAACTGTTTCCCATATGTCTCTCTTCCTTTGAAGAAACGGAATGAAATTGCAGAGCGCTATTGAATGTAATCATACATTTGTTAAAGAGTGTGAGAGAGGCAGTCACATCCCATAACAGACTAATCTGTATCCCTTAAACGCTGCCCGGCTGTCAAGAAAAGGAGGAAACGGGGCCGTTTAGGAAGTTGTGCTGAGTCAAGAGTTTTCCTCCATAAAAGAGCTGACAGCGATGACCTCCACCTGTCACCTGTTATGACAACCAGAAACAGAGTGTTTCTTATTTTGCAGCTGTTTGGAAATGAGTCACGCACTGATTGAAAGCACTAATGTGAAAAAAATCAACCATGATTCTTTTGTCGTTCACCAGCACATGGAGTATCATCTTGGACCTTTTTTCTTTCGCTTGCTAGTTTACTAGTGTGAATAAAAAAGTGTTGATCTATTCTTCACACACAGCCATCAAATTAATAAAAAAAAAATTAAAATCAAGTGCAGAAGGTCATGTTTGCTAAAGTCGTTTTATAAGAAATAATTTATTCATTAGGAATAGTTATTGATGACTATAAATAGTCATTAGGGATAATGTAGAGCACGACTGTAACTAAAATAATGGCAAATGTGACAAAAATTTGAAATATATTTCAGTGGTCTGTGCATAGCATTGTTCCACAACAAAAAATACAGCAACGCAAGCCATGATGTCCGATTTGCAAAAAATAATTATTATAAACTGGTTATTTTAAACAAAAAGTTTACACTGAACTGAGTCATTTTTCGGTCATAAATGAACTAAACCAATATTAGCTGCTTTAGGTTTGTGATATTTATATTAATCTATTTATTGACTGGTTATTTATATAAAATTGTGTAATTAAAATACATATTCACAATATATTGTAAAAAAATAAATAAATAAATAAATAAAAAGTAGACAAACACACTAGTTTTAAAACCGAAATTGTCATAGATCAGATAAACTTAATTAATTTTACCCAGAAATTTCTAGTAAATTTGACAAAGAATTACAAAAAAAATAAATTTCATGTGGTGTCTGTGTAATTTTACAAAGACAAAGAGACAAAAAAAATTCAAATATATATTGGTATTCATCCATATATCCATCCGTATCAGCTTGCTACAGTGTATTTAAAGGGTTCACCAAAAAATGGAAATTCTGTCGTTATTTACTCACCCTCATGTCATTTCAAAAGACTTACTTTCTTCTGTTGAACACAAAAGAAGATATGTTGGTACCTAAACAGTTTTCATTCCCGTGGGCTTCTATTGTATACAGGTTTGAGGGTGAGTTAATGGTGACAGAATTTTCATTTTTGTGTGGATTATCCCTTTAAAGCACATAATATCATATATTTTATGATTTAAAAAATATTATGACATTAAAAAATAAAAGTAGACCAACACATAGTTTTAAAGCATAAATTGTCATAGATCAGATATGTAGATAAGTAAATTTCACAATTAATTACAAAGAAAACAGCATATACCATGTTGAATTAAACATGAAATTTTTAAAAATTAAAAAAAAAGAAAAAAGAAATTTTAAAATAGAAAGTCTGACATACACTGTTAGACATTTCAAAGGGTTTTTACAGTAACTTACTGGCAACAGTGTTGCCAGTAAGTTACTGTAATTAATATTTACAGTAGCAAACTGTATTTGATTTGCAGTTGCATACTGTAATGTTTTACAGTAAATTACTGTAAAAAAAAATCCAATTCATCAGTATTAATTTATTCATTTTAATATAGATTTCATTAGATTTGATCATTTTTATATAGAATTCATTTTATTTTTACTCTACATAGGTACTACTGGCATTCAATTAAAACAGACACAATAATTACAAAATATCAAATTCTTTATTTAAAACATTGTATGTATAACACTTAAAAATACAGTCTTCCAATACTGAAACAGTGTATCTTCACCATTTCTCCTGTCTTAGGACGTTTGCAGTGCATTATGTTTTATCCTCTGGATTTATCCTCACAAAAATACATAACCATCTGCAAAACCCAGGTGCTGCTCCAAAACGTGGCCACCACCTTTGCTCACCATCCACTTTGTTAGTGACAGAAATGTCTTCTCTGAAAAACAGAAAGTAGAAATAACACACTTTTAAAAGGCAAACCTCATACAGAATACATAAATCTCTCAAAACCATAGATGTTCTCTTACCATGAATTATCAGTCTCGGGGTGGCTGACCTGCTCATATCTTTCTTGATACTTCATTGCAGTTGCCTTTAAAACACAAATACAAAAAAAATGCAGTAAATCTTAAATTCTATTAAAAACTATAACAAACTCATTCTAAAACTAGAAAGCCAGCTAGCCATAAAACTTGCTTAACCTAGCTAACATATAAGATTTTATTTTCTCAATAGGCTACTGGCCAACATTACTAACACCTGAACAACGACAGCGCAGTTTACCGTAGTGAAGTTTGTTACCGCCATGTTTTTGATGGGTAAATGTTACTAGGTTAAACTGGTGTGCAAAAATCTGACACAAACACACAGACAAACGTACATATATTTTTACCTTGCTTGCAGGTCTTATTCTCTCGTAAAGATTTCCACCGAGGGGAACGCTAGAGTAATGAATGAATGAATTCATTACCATGAATGTGTCAGGGGGAAATAGTAAGGAGATATTTGAATTAATTACTAATAAACTAGTGTTTTCTGTGTCAGTGTCGCAAAGATGAAGATGATGATCCTGACTCGCCGTCTCCTCATTAGACGCGCCTATAGAGAGAAGTGCATCTTCATGGATTATAGTGAAAGAGTTTTTGTTATTGATTGGATTTATTTCGTTAAGTAGTAATTTAAAGCTTTATATATATATATATATATATATATATATATATATATATATATATATATATATATATATATATATATATATATATATCATGTCTGTGAGGCATGTATTCACTGACTTTTGGTTCATTTTTGTGAAGCGCTCCTGTTCAAGACAAGACGGCAGAAAGCGCATCATTGTTTTCTTAAAAGCACCGCATTTTGTTGATTTGTGAGTGCACACAAATAAAAATAGACCATTTACAGTTCCGAATGATGTATTACTCTTACCTTTATGAGCAAAATTTACGGCGTAAGTTGTTTCCATTGAAAAATAAAATGCAATTGATTGTGCTGGCGCCTCCATGTCCTGCGCTTTAGCTTCCACTCTCCGCACAAACTATTGGATGCAGCGCACATTTATCTAGGTTTAATGTTTAAAACGTTGTTATATGCTTGAACTGTTTTAGTATATCTATAGGTTTTATTTTAGGCAAGTCGTGATGATTTGACGAGGCTAAACTGATCAAACATAGGCTATGATCAGCCAGCCGGTCTGCCTGTGGCCGCTTGGTCCTTACTTTAAGAAAGAAAAAAACTTATTTAATGAACAAAAAAAAAATGCTCCAAACGTTTTTCTAAATTAACTTAATAAAAAAAAAAACGAAACGAAATATAATCACTTTGCCATTACATACAAAACTGAACTATTTTAATAGCTGAAACAGTATTATAATCTGATTTGGGAGAAGGGGCTCGTCTTGGGCCGGTAATTCTGTTAAATTGTCGGACACGTGCCGAGCCTGAGTGTCTCGGCTAGGGCCTAAATTTGAGGCCCGTGCAAGGCTCTAGCGGGAACGCGAGATCTTGATTTCTACCGAGGGGGGTTCTACCGGAACATGATCTGTATGGAGGGGGGAAACCAACCAACCCCACCCCCGGACTGCGATCTGTACTGATGGCAACCCAACCCAACCCAATCCAAACCCAACACCCCACCCCCAGAACGCAGGAGAGCCTGAGTGAATATGCTGTTCAGGGGGCCCAGAATCTGTAGTGGCGCCCCTAGATATACTGTACAGTAAATAACTGTAAAAAAATTACATAAATGTCTAACAGTGTAGCATTTTCTTTTAAAATGTTTCCTGATCTACTTTGTTTTAATTACAACTTTGAAAATGTATGTTTTACAGTGTATGATGGAAAGGACACAACAAAAAACCCTATAGAGAGTTTTTCCACAGAATGTGAGTTGTGTTAGTGTACAAACTGTGCCCACTCGACCAAAAGCGCTGCCTCATAATCTTACTTTTTAAAGGTGAAAATTTTTCGCTGTTCCTCCGCACTATGATGTACTCCGTCATATCCATACTGAACAGTGAGCAGGGAGTGAAACCAGCCCTGCAGAGACGGCATTCCGATGAGGGGGAGTCATTACAAATTCTTTTTGATAGGAAATATATTTGAATATCTTTCAAGCTGTCCCACTCACACCCCACACCTTTTATTTTTCGTATATTATTTAATCTTAAGTTTGTCATTGCGGGGTTTGATTTGCAGTATACAAAGAATTCACGCTAAACAAGCATTTTCCAAAAATGAAAAATTACCTCTTGGCCTCACATACATTGGAATGTCGTTATGATCTGAAAGCAGCCGCCCACACCGTCTCCGACTGTGATTTTAAACTTCAGGAGATGAAATGTGGGATTGTGGGTGTTTGGATTGAGTCCCTGTCCATGTGTCTATTCTTGTCATTTTTATTCTATTCTGTTTTTTTTTTTTGTAAAACACAATCAACTAAATGATGCCATCAAAGAAACATTAGGTAGCATTTAACACTACGAGTAAATACTTGAAAGTAATGCAGTATTAGCAAGGCTAGTACATAAGTTTGTGTGATATTTACATCACATGACAATAGCCAAGCTGAAGTTTTTGCATTATTCTAAATCCAACTACCTGTATAGATTTTGTGGATTGTATATCTTCCTTGAAGTGACTGATTGATTGATGAAAGAATTAACATAATTACAAATATAGAGGCCTATAGTGGGGTGCAAAAGTGACCTTTTTATATATGCCTCAGAGTTAGATGTATTGCCTTTACATGACAAATACAGATGATTTTTGTTGTTGTTGTTGTTGTTTAATAACTGATATGCAGTATCATATTTTTAATTATGGTTTTATTATCATCATTTTTGGCACACAAAAACATAATGTTTTAACAGAAGTAATACTACTAATATAATTATTATTGTTATTTGTACTATTCATGCAAATTAAAAAGTATTACTATTTTACCTCTAAATAACATTGTTGGCTTTTTTCTTTGGAGACCCACTAAATTGTGTCATTTGTCAAAAGAGATAATAATGAAAAAATAGCTGATTGTTAAATAGAACTGATAACTAAGTAAAAAAGAGAAAGGTCAAACTACTGCTAATGGTCTGTCTGTACTTGAAATAAATAGAACCATTTAAAATGAATATTCATGATGTGTAATGAAGAAATATAAAAATAAAACAAAAAAGTATAAATATTGAAATATAAAAACATCTGAAACTAATGTTTATTATGTGAGGTGAATAAGTATAAAAATAAATATAAATATTAAAATATTAATATCTGGACTATTTTATGTCATTATGTCATAAATATAAAAAATATTAACATTTAAAAAATATTTATGATGTGAAATTAAGAAACATAATAAAATAAAGACATATAAATATTAATATAAAATCTGAAACTAAAATATAAATATCTGCACCATTATTTTACTAATATTAAAGCAACTAATATAATAAAGTGAATATGTTGCATTGACAAAAAGCGGGACAAAACCAAGAAATTCTGAAATGTGTCTTAGAAAATAGAAGCCCTAGAAGATTCTGTCACTAAAACAACTCCTTGGCATTAAAGCTCATTCTGATTCTGATTCTAATGGTTTCTATGTACTTGAAATGACAACGAACATTCACTTTTAGACATCCAGTAATCCAGAAAGAGAAAAGCAGCAGATATAAAGTGCTTCCATAATTTTATATAACAATAAGCACAGGTAAGTGTTATATAAGTCAGCCAGGTAAACATGTTTGCAGTGGTGAGAAACAAAAGACTTGGTGAACTATATCTTTTTTGGGGGTTTGTCATTATTATCAGTATCCAAAAAGCTAAAGAAGGACCAGCCTAAACCTGCATTCTTACCCTGCGTGCTTCTCTGTAAATGAGCTGCCCCGTGGATCTGTTTCCCTGCTCTCTGTCTTTCCCAGAGTTACTAAAGGAGAACTGTTCTGCTCTGCCTATCAAATCCTGTTTAATCTCTCTTTAAGAACACAGCCTTTCATCTCTCCAGCCCCTCATGGGAAAAGCCCATTTAGGACCATCACCGTAAGGTCATTTCTTAAGGTCAAAGAAGATGTGCTGTTCGGTGCACACCGCTCTCGACAAAGTGACAGTAAGGACGGCGTGTGTCCTGATATTAACCCAGGACAAAGGACATCTGAAGTGTCATCGGGCTGTGTTCTGATGGGAGGTAAAGGTCATTTTGGTGCATTTCAGCAGTATGCATCTGAAAGCTCTTGTAGATGTATATATTTAGATGTGGTTGACAAACACAATCTGACATGCAAACTGATTTTAAAGGGTTTCCCCTGGTCTTAAAAAGTTTTAATTTGCACTTCCACAAATAAGGCCTTGAAGGGATAGTTCACTCAAAAATCTCAATTCTGTCATCATTTATTCAACTTCAAGTTGTTTCAAGGCTGTATGAATTTTTTTTTCTTCTTCTGTTGAACATGAAATAAAATATTTTGAAGAATGTGGGAAACCAAACAGTTGTTGGTCCCCATTGACTTCCATAGTATGAAAAATATAATGGAAGTCAATGGAGATCAGAAACAGGTAACCCCAATTTTAAAAATATTCAAAATATCTTCTGTTGTGTTCAGCAGAAGAAAGTTACAGAAATAATGAATATCAGTATTTTTGTCTTACAGTACAAATGCAAAATGAACATCTGAAGTCTTGTTTTTTGGAGAAATTAAATACAATTAAGCGAATTTATGCTTAAAACAATAACAAATCTCTGTCAATGGGATATGAAAACTTGTTTTCCCTTTGAATGAAGTTGATTTTTCTGAGCCTATTGGGAGATATTTGATTATTTTTAATCATAATTTCACTTAAATAGTAAATAATGAAATCATTCACATAAATACACTTTTCATAAGTCAAGACTTCTCATGTAATTTTGGCATCTATCTTAATTTAAGGGTTTTATTTATTTATTTATTTATTTATCAGAAGGTACAGTAAAAGTTATTTCCATATTTTAATTAAGCTACTTTTTTTTCTTTTCTTTTTTTAATGGAAATGGAAATTTGTTGGAAGTTGTATTTAAAAAAAAATGCTCTCAACTCATTATGTTCTGTTTCAACATCTACATTTTTAGAAAACATATTGTGTTCCCTTTGATTTATTCCTTCTTTTTTTTTTTTTTGGTTTAAAAAAGGTCCTAAAAAGTCTTAAATTTACATTCATAACACTTGCATAAACTGTGTTTAAAGATATTTAAGATCCCCTTCTCATGGGTAGCTTACTGATCATGCCTCAAAAACTGCATTAATTAAAAAGGCACTGGAATTTCTCCATCCTAAAGGGTGTTTTTACATTCTCTACAGGATTTGCGAGAAGGAACCTGAGGGACGCCGTAGAAACAGGGGCAGAGAGAACGGGCTCTTCATTCATTTTCATCACCAATCAGCACGCTGCCTCTTAAATAATGCATTGATCTCTGGGCTTGCTGTTAATTCCCCCGTTATCAAGATGTGCAAAGTGGACGTGGCAGCTCTTGATGGATGAGAGGTACAGGCCAGCTGTCTATTTGCTTTGACAGACATATTCCCACTGCAGTGGAAGCACAGGCAACCTTTGAGTATCAACGTCTTATCTGTCTTTCAAAGTGGAGCAGAGGACAGTGGCTCATTAAACCACAAGCAGTGCTTTTCAAAAACAACTTACAAGTTATAATAGCAATTCACATTTAAAGCTCTTTCCTGGCAGATGCAAAGTTACTGAACTCTGAGCTTTAGGCAAAAAGGGAGTGTACATATTCACTTATCTGTATAGACAGCTGTATTCTGTACCCATCTGCCCACAAATGAGATGATATCATGAGAAGTAATGACAGCAGTGAGCATTATGGTTGAGACGAATGAATATCAATTTCCTTGATGTATTTTTTAACAGAAATAGCATGCATACTTCCTATATTATATGCAAAAAACACTCACTGAGATTCTTCAGTGTGCAACCAATGAACACTTCTCTGTCCCATGAGGCCAAGAACTGAGAAGCGTCAGATTCAAAGACAGAGTAATGAAATATAAATACCATTCAAAAAGTTTGGGGTCGGTGTGAATTTTGTTAACATTTTTGAAACGCTCACCAAGGCTGCATCTATTTGTTTAAAAACACAGTAAAACAATAATATTGTGAAATGTTATTACAATTTAAAATGACTGATTTCTAACAGATTCATTTTCAAAAATCATGTTTTTTCATTGTGCATTCCAATTAATCTCAATCAAACTGCAGTCGGGTTATTTTGATTAGATTAAAAAAAATAACTCAAAAATACAGCTAACTAACACAACAAAACATAATAAAAACATGTTTTTTGAAAATCATCTGAGTTATCTTCAGTGTCACATGATCCTTCAGAAATCAATATGCTGGTTTGGTGCATAAGAAATATTTCTTATTAGTAGCCCTGTTAAAGCTGCATTCTTTGCATTTTTTATTTTTTTAAACAATGTAAAAGTCTCTACCGTCACTTTTGATCAATTTAATGCATCCTTGCTAAACAAAAGTATTAATTTATTCCAAAAAAAGACTCCAAATTGAATCGTAAACAATAATCATGGAGATCTGTGAGGCAGGCTACTATTTTAAAGTGTTAAAGTGCTTATTTTGGGGTTAAACTGTATTTATTTAACAACGTTAACCAATTATTTTATTTGCGGTTTTTGTTAGTAACTCACACGCCAGAGAACATATGGGTCAGCCATGCTTACAATTAATTTAGTCAGCTATTAGCAATATATTTGCATAACGATGACCTGAGAGCTAACAGACTTGGACTAAAAACCACAAAACTTTAACTAGATTTTTCAGATCATCCCTACATCCCTAAACATGAAGGAAAGATAACTACACACAATATACAGAGAAATTAAAACAACTAGTTTAGTGCCTCATTTGATTACAGGTATATGCCATCAATACATTCTTTTGTTCTTTTGTTTTGTGTATATATATCAGATTAAAGGACACCAGAACATCTCAAAGCCTTCCGTAATTTTGCATTCAATATTACTTCATGTTCCATGTGCACACAATAGGATGAATATGATGCTGATGATGTAATAATTGAAGAGAGCTCAGATGTGGTGAAGGTGCGTCCTCTGCTGGCCACAGACTGAAGCTACAACTCAATTCTGTTTCTCTTGATTTTTTTGTTTTTCAGTTTTATTGATTCACATTTGAGATTCTTACAACAATTATCAAACAGTTATCAGGAATTATATCTTCTAATATCTCAGCTGGTTTCTTAGACAGTGATTAGATTAGGAGGGAGATCAAATGCTGACTTTTGCTTAAGTCTCAGTGCTTCTCAAACATTTTGCCCTAGAAAATAAATAAATAAATAATAATAATGGGGGGAAACAACAACAACAACAACAGTAATATCAAGAAAATAAGAAATAATTTCACAGGAGTTCTCAAGAGTTTCAGAAGAGAAGTCAAAAACAGTTCAGATTTGTCAAGGTAACAAAGTCAGTTTTTATAGCTCTGTATTCTGACTGGACTGCATGTCAAAAATTGACTTATTTGTGTCTATAATTTGAGGAGTTTTATGAGAAACACAATAATATCAGGAACATTTCCCTCAAGTCTCCTGTACTATAAAAGAGCAACCTCTAACAATATTGACTTCTGGCATTTCATCTTCACTTGTTTACTGTAAAAGGCATTGCCTTAATATGCATACAATGCATATAATAATGCATTGTATGCATTATTATATTGTATGCATTATTATAATGTATCAGTTTATTTGTAAGTGTCAGTGGTTGTTATGCCTTTCTAAAGCCCAGTAATACAAAAACATGATTTTTAAAGTCAGTTATATTTTCCACATAATTATTATATTATATTATATTATGTTATATTATATTATATTATATTATATTATATTATATTATATTATATTATATTATATTATATTATATTATATTATATTATATTATATTATATTATATTATATTATATTATATTATTATATATTTTAATATAATGTAAAAATATGAATTCCTGGAAAAATTTGAACATTTTTGATATTGCTGGGCTTCAGAAGCATCACACAGTATCATTATACAGCAATGTAAAACAATGTAAGCCGAAATGGAAAGTTATTTAGTTTAATTTAATTTAATTTAATTTAATTCAATTTAAAATTTAATTTAACTTAATATCAAAATATAAATGTCTGACAAAAACTAAACCTTTGTTTCAGTCACTTATTTCACAAAATTATGTTATATTAATACATTTCTTTTATTATATATAATATAATATAATATAATATAATAAAAGAAATGTATTAATATAATATATTATATTATATATAAATTCCCACAAAATATAATATAATATAATATAATATAATATAATATAATATAATATAATATAATATAATATAATATAATATAATATAATATAATATAATATAATATAATATAATATAATATAATATATAACTTTCCATTTTGGCTTGCATTGTTTTACATTGCTGTATAATGATATTGTGTGATGCTTCTGAAGCCCAGCAATATCAAAAATATTCAGATTTTTCTAGGAATTTATATTTTTACATTAAATTTAAATATATAATATAATATAATATAATATAATATAATATAATATAATATAATATAATATAATATAATATAATATAATAGGTTACACTTTATATTAGGTGGCCTTAACTACTATGTACTTACGTCAAAAAATAAGTACAATGTACTTATTGTGTTCATATTGTATTGCAAAACACTTTTGCTGCTATTGAGGTGGGATACGGGTAAGGTTAGAGACAGGTTTGGTGGTCTGGGTAGGTTTAAGGGTGAGTTAAGGTGTAAGGGATCGGTCAACAGTGTAATTATAAATGTAATTACAGAAATTAATTACAGATGTAAGTACATACAGGTATTTTTAAAAATATAAGTACAATGTAAAAAACATGTATGTACACAGTAAGTGCATTGTATCAAATGATTAATTTAAATGTAAGTACATGTAGTTAAGGCCACCTAATGTAAAGTGGGACCATATAATATAATATAATATAATATAATATAATATAATATAATATAATATAATATAATATAATATAATATAATATAATATAATATAATATAATATAATATAATATAATATAATATAATATAATATAATATAATATAATATAATATACTTTCCACTTTTGCTTACATTGTCAATGTGTTATTTTCGCCGTCTGGGGGCGACAGTACTGCAGAAATCACACACTTCCACTCACCATCATCATCTACTGCTGGCCTGTCTGTGTGTCTGAGTGAGTGTGTGAGTGTGTGCGTGAGCGTGAGCGCGTGTGTGTGTGTGTGGGTGGATGGAGGAGGCAGAGCCAAACACACACATACACAGACACACAGACCAGGACCACACCGACCG
Source organism: Acrossocheilus fasciatus (assembly GCA_036784905.1). Classification (NCBI taxonomy): domain Eukaryota; kingdom Metazoa; phylum Chordata; class Actinopteri; order Cypriniformes; family Cyprinidae; genus Acrossocheilus; species Acrossocheilus fasciatus. Next base: position 6,691,972 of record CM071945.1, on the reverse strand, counting down.
GTCTGTCTTAAGATGCTGGAATAACGGCGAGAAACGAACATCTTTCGATTGTTAATCGTGACCAGCTCACTTACTGTCACCAAAATGTCTGGAAAAATAGACAGTAAGCAAGGTAAGTGTTTGCATTTGTTTACATTTATTAATAATGTGAAGATGAACTTCAGTTAGCCGCGTTAGCATTAGCGTCAGACGAGGGTTCAAGGCCACTGACAGGATCAAAGCATCTTATCTTTATCTTATTTTTAATAGCCAAACGCGACATATAAAATGCCTTAGATGATATATTCGGGTCTTTAAATACATTTATAAGAGAATTTGATATTAATGTCTACATGAGTTTGTCTCAGACAGCTGTATTTGGGTGTGGACGGACGGCGCTGCTTATAGCGCTGTTGTTGACTTTAGCTAGCTGTCAGACTTCTCGTTTTCATCCATTTTCTCCTATATGCTGTTTATTTTAATATGTAGTTTGCGTTATGTGGCGTTATCTATATAGAGTTTGCGTTACAGTTGTTTTTGTGCTGCTGTCTGGCCCTTTCTGGTCGTGTTTTGGTGTGTTGTAATGGTCTATTTTGTTGTCCACAAAATGTACTGTTCTGTGTATTTTAAACGTACTCATTATCATTCAAATTAATAATCTGAGCGGTTTATACGACACATTTCCTCATATATGTTGTTCGTATAGTTTAAACGAGCTTGTGACAAATGAGATAGATTATTAGTTATGTACAGTCGAATCTGTGTGGGGTATAAAAATGTAAATATGGACAGCTATGTAGAGATATACTCTTTACCTGTTAACTTGAAGATTTCTACTCATGTTTTTGTGACTTGATGAAAGAAGTTACTTTGACAAGTAACGACTACTGTCACTTCCTTTCTCAGAGGTTTTAGAGAAGTTTGAATCACTTACTATTGGTTAACAGTTCACTCAGAGCTTCAGATAGATAAACAGATGATTTAGATGTTATGTCATATGTCAAGCGCAATATACTCTTGAGATGCATTGAAATTGATGCATAACGCCATTCATCTTCTCATTAATAAATATACATGCAGTTTATGTGTTTATATTTTTTGTGCAAGTGGAATACTTGTAACACAATTTTAAAGCTGTAATTTAAATAAAGCTGTTTGGGCTCTCATTCTGACGGCACCCATTCACTGCAGTGGTTGGTGGTGAGCAAGTGATGTACTGCAAAATTTCTCTGGATCTGTTCCAATGATAAAACAAACATATCATGTATATTTCGGATGGACTTTGGATGAGCCATTTTCAGCAAATTTTCACTACTCCTTTAATAAGTTTTGAATCACTTGATTCACGTCAGGCTAGATTAGAGAGAGCGGTGCAGAAACTGTCCAGTGCAAGTTTTATGTTTTATTCTCCTGCACTCAGTCAGTGTATGTGTGACTTTATGAATAAAGCTAAATGTCTGTTAACTACTCTGTGAGGTTGCCAGCATTGTCACTTCCTTTCTCTGGGGGTTCAAAGAAATTTGAATCACTTGTGGGTAACTTCTTGTCAGAAGTTCAGTTGTACATCTGTAAATGGCCCTGCGATGTTGATGCTGGTTTGTGTAGGAGGATTGTTGGCCAGTGTATTCTACTTTCAGACATCTCTATTGAACTGTTCTTCTTTTAGCTGGTAGAGGTGTTTGCATTATTTTAGTAACAAAAGAGTCAGAAACTGAAAAGAGAAGTTTCTTTGTGCTTTTCAAGATTATCAAGTCACGCCGACAATATTTTTATCCTCAGTTTTCTTTTTTACTTTGCCATTTTTATGATTTAAATATAGCCTAGAGCTGTTGTGAAATGCAGTGTTGCACAAATCTGATTGAGAATGATAAAACACAAAGGATCAGTCAAAATAAATGCAAAACGCAGTACAAATTCTTTTCTAAAAACAGGTTTTTGTTTAACAGACAACTTTACTTTAATGAAGCTTTCATGCATTGATGTTTTAAACCCAGACTCTGTGTTTGCTTGTAGCTCATCTTGGTGGTGGAAACTTTAGGTTAAGATGTGGCCAGAGGTTGAGGACGTTTCTTGAAAGCGTGAAAGAGGGGAAAAGAAACTCAGTTCAGAGTTTGTGGTGGACTACTTTGTTTAAGAAGAGGATATGCAAAAAAAAGAGGATATGAATTAGTAGACTGCACTTCCTACTGCGTGAGGGTCAAGAAGCGGATGGAAAGATCATGTCCTCTGAAAGCACATGCACACCTTATTAGTTTGCCGTGTTTTTATTAGCAGAGCGGTGCGTTTTCTTAGACAGTGTTTCAGGAAGTTGGCTCTCATGAGCAATTTAACCTATTTAGATTAGCAGTCACATCAGTTACTGTCAGATAAACATCAGATAAGCCTTCCATCATCCTGGGTAATTCCAGTCCTGCGCAATTTTAAATGCATTTACTTTCAGAAACCGTTGAATCTGCTGTTGTCTTTTTTTTTTAAATTAGAGGTCAGATTACCAATAACAAATTTAAATGTACATTTACAATCTTTTTGTTCCAGGAAATCTGTCCTAAAATATAAACAATGAAATTTTTGATTGTTCAAATCAGAATGTCCTTCCTGCTTAAACCAGCTGGTTCTGACTAGCTAGTAATTAGTAAATCATGTTTGCGCATAAGATGTAACCTAAAACCCATAGACTTTTAAACCCATAGATTACATCATTTTCACAACTTTCAAAACTGTAGGTTTAATTTTTTTCAAAAAGTTGTTTCGTCAGCATAAATAATGCACACCCAACTTTCAAAGCTAATATCCACATGAGTCAATCCTGACAAAACATTAAACTCACTTGTCGGACTCCTTCTTGCTTTTTCTGTATTATATGATTTGAAAGTTCACAAAGCGCCCTCGCAAACCCCGAGCACTTCATTCCTTTAATGTGAGTGAGGATAAATTGCCCCTAAATGGTTTTGTGGCCTGCACAATAGTGTCATCACCAGAATTCATTCCAGAGCGGCACGCTCCAAGAGAGCGGTAAGTCCCACTGACCAATTCAGATTGTAGTCGAAGAGGATTTCACTGTACACAAAGGCCTGCGTCTCATCTCGCATATATTCCCAAGATACAGAATAAGGTTGATGTCTCATAGAGCAGTGAACTGGAAAGCTGCTGCCTAAATTACTGCAAGATGGCCTGAATATTTTGGGTTAGTGTAGTGTTATGTTTAGCTAACAATAAAATTACTTTAAAAAAAATTAAACATTAAGGTGTGCTTTTTGAGACAAAACAAAGGCACTGATATATTTTAAGATCAAGCAGTGCAAGTTTCTTTCAGTTGAAACAGCTCAAACTTACATTTTAGTCTAGGACTAGGCTTAAGCCTTGTCTGTGAAACCGGGGGTAAAAGTTTTTGTTAATTGAAATAAAACAGAAATACAGTGTAAGTATTAGATAACAAAAATTACAAATGTTGCTTAACTGAAATAAAATAAGTTGAAGTTGAAGTAATAAAATTACAAAAAAAAATAAATAATGAAAATGACTATCCACATTAAAAAATTTTACTAAAACCTAATTTTAAAAAAAGCTAATTCAAACTGTCAATAAATATTATAATTATTAACTGTCTATCACAGAGCTGTGAATCACAAAATGAGTCACTTTATATTCTGTAACAGTGTGTAAAAAAACATGTATAAATGAGCATATAAACTTTTTTGAGCTAATTCATCTCATAATAATGTTTTTGTCTTCCTTCAGAATCCCAGCGTTCCCACTTGACATCATTTACAATGAAACTAAAGGACAAATTCCACTCTCCCAAAATCAAGCGGACACCATCAAACAAAAAGTCCAAACCACCACCAGAACAACCTGTGAAGTCCCCAGAGAAGACCGTGACCAAGGTAGTAGATGATGTTAGCTTTATAAACAAAGCTTTTGGTCTGAAAACATGGGCGATCTGAAGGCATAATAAGCATGTTGTTGTCTTTGGATGTATTGAAGACATTGGTTTTGGTGACTCTCTTTTTACCACATTTAGAGTCTGAGTCGATTAGAGGAGCATGAGAAAGAAGTGGTCAGCGCTTTGCGGTACTTCAAAACGATTATCGACAAGATGGCAGTGGACAAGAAGGTCTTGGAAATGCTTCCTGGTTCTGCTAGCAAAGTTCTGGAGGCCATCATGGGCTTGGTACAACTTGATGGCAAGATACTGAGCAGGTAAAAATGTTTTTGAGCTTCTTGAGAGAATTAGTTTATTGTTCAGCTTTCAAACAACATGTTTTGTGCCTGAACTATATAAATATTTTATTTCCCTGTCCATCTGTCACCAGTTCAAAAGTGTCCTCCTGTCTCAGTCGACTCTATCAAAGTCTTGCAAACCTCATTCGCTGGTCGGACCAAGTGATGCTGGAGGGGGTGAATTTGGAAGATAAAGAAACAGTTACAACTGTCACCACTGTGATCAAAGCAGTGCTGGATGGTGTGAAGGTATTAATAGTCTATAGAACTCTGTCATGACTTGTCTTCTGTCTGACAGCTATTTTCTGCCCATATTCCAGCTGTATTTAGCCATGGGTTTTGTTCTTAGTTGATAGTGTTGTTTGTAAATCTGACTTTGACTGTGGTTTCCTGTAGGAGCTGGTTAAAGTCGCCATTGAGAAACAGGAGCACCCCTCCCCTACGACACCTGTCAAAACCTTGCCTCCTGTCGCCAGTCCACAACGGTAAATGGAAACCTTTTTGAAAAACAACATTATGCCTTGAGAAATTCTTTAAAACTGAGGTGGGTGATGTTGAAAGCCACCTTCAAATTCAGTACAAGTCACCAGCTGGGCTGCCGACCTATAATACAATGTTGTGTGGCAGCGCTTAAATGCTATGTCATTCATTTCTACCACTTTATTTTGGCAGTGTTCCAGAGCCCCCTGTCGTTGAGTTGAAAGAAACCGTCTTGAATGATACCCCTACCCCAGCCGAGGTCACAGAGGCCCCAAATAATGTCCCTGATGAGGAAGTGGCCCCTCCTAAACCTCCTCTACCTGGACTCAAAGTGCCTGAACATTGGTATGAAAATGTCTAATTAAATCTTTATGGCGTTTATATAGAAAATAAATTATTTAAATTAAAAATATATAAATACACAAAGTATTTTAATGTTATTAAATGTGTATGTGTGTGTGTGTGTGTATATATATATATATATATATATATATATATATATATATATATATATATATATACACACATATATATATATATATATATATATATATATATACACTGTACACACAAAATAAAGTCTTTTGATATTATTAAATAGTCAATATATTATATTTTCTAATTTTATATTATATATAATAATATATATATCAAATTTTATATTATAATATATTATTTGACTGGCAAATATTTATACACATACATATATACACACATTTCATATATATATATGTGTATAAATATTTGATTAAAAAAAGTCTCAAACTAGCTGCTCCTACTGTTACAAATTTTGTCATAGATTTGATTTTAAAAAATATATATATATTTATATATTTAAATAATATTTTATTATTACTGAAATTAATGTTTTATTTAAATTTTCCATTTTAATTTAGTTTTTCTATTTACTTTCATTTCTATTCAAAATTTAACACTAGAATAGTGCAAAATTACACATTAGGATATTAAACTGCTTTATATATTCTACATTTTGGGGTTTAAAAATGGCAAACCCTATAGAAAACGGAAAAAATGTACAGAAAATGTCAACCCCTATTGTGTACTATGCTCCTGGAAATTGCTGTTTATTTAGTCTTATAAGCTTTATACAGTGAAACAAGTGAGTTTAAGGTGGTACCACACAAGGTGTGCAGTTTACAAGAGGAAATATGAAGTATGCTGTGTTATCTTATCGTGCTATCTTATCTGGATTACATGCAGTAAACATTTAGAGATCACAGGTGTGATATGTTTTGCAGCAGCGTCAAGTGCTGGTCTTGGCTACAGATGAATGTACAGACCCATCTCGGTTTGTGGGAAGCCTAAAAGAAAAGGTGTGAAAAAGAGATATAAATAGTGGTATTCTTGAGAATTCAGGTCTTTGTAGGGTGCAGCAGCGAAGGCTTGGCTTCCTCTAGCAGAGAGTCATTGACATACGGGCTGTTTTCTGAGAAATGAACTTAACAGTGTCAGCTCTCCACTGAAGACTGAAAGAGACAAGAAAGAGAGACAGAAACAGCAAGAAGGGATATACTGATACCAAGTCTAGACAGGAGAGGATTAGGTTGTGCCGCTGGCATAAAAGAGAGTTCGCTTTGTACTCTGAATTATTTTCTGGCATTTCCATGTTTTTGGCGTGTTTCCAGCCTTCCAACAAGTCTGTCTCCGAGATATAAGCTTTTTGTTTGAGGCTATTTTGATGCCAAGTTTAGCTTACCACCTGGTTTGTTCACTCAGCAGCAAGTCTTTTTTTTTTTTGGTCTATAATTTAAGCTTGTTTCCTAATAGGGTTAATTCACACAAAAATGAAAAATTTGTAATCCTGTTATTATTTACTCACCAAACCCCTGTGACCTCCTTTCTGCTTTGGAACATGAAAACAGGCGTTTAGTAGAATTTTCACACTGCTTTTTCCATTAATTTCATTGTTTATCATATTAATAAGAAGTAAATGACTACTCACTGCTATTGATTTTTTACTTGAATAATTAATGGAAAATTTGGAAGCAGTGTTTAATTCATTGAGAAATCCTTGAATACAACATGTCATTATTTTAATTTGTTAATATTTATTTTAATATTTAGCAACTTAACTTTAATAATTTACATAAACAATTGAGTGTGTTCCCTAGCATTTTCATTGCTGCTGAATATTGCTGTATTGAAATTAGTATGATGTATTGTGAAATTACTCTGGTATCGACTACTTCAATTTTGCTGATACTGTGAAAACCCTGTGGTGGTGCAAATGCGCAGAAGTGCAAATGAATATTTAGATTTATGCTATTTAGACTTAGATACAGCATTGTACATTTCAATTATTTAAAACCTAAATTTTGATGTCCAGCATTTTAAAAATGATTGCACTCTCTTTCAATATGAAAGAAGTATTTGTGCAGTCTATCAAGTATTTGACATTGAACAAGGCTGCAACATTTAACTGCACACTTGTTGTTAGGACGAGCTGCTTTTCAAGTTGGAAATATTCACACTATAAGAATATAACCCGTTACCGTGAAGTCTAAGTTGTGTTGTGGTGGAAAACCTCTCAACCACATTGTTCACATTGCTCACTCTGTCAAAGTGCTTGATGTGACAACCCGACCAAATGAAACTATATGCATTCAGCATGTTCAGATGCTTCAGACAACTTGCATCATACACTTTTTTTATTTATTTTTTTTCCCCACTGCAGCTCACTTTTTTTAATTAAAACAATTTTTTTTAAACTGCAAGTGACAACTCTGATGAAAGTTCTGCATGCGCATTGCAATGCCCTGATTAATAATGAAATTTGTTGTTGTCTGTTTTCAGTCGTTGTTGCAGCCCTAATATCCCAAATGTGCTGTGAAGCACAGTTAGCTCACTGAAATGGCATGTAGATGCTTTCATGGCCAACAGTCTCTCGGCTCACAGCCGAAAATGAGTTTACATCAGTCAGACTGTTAAAATAAATGACCGTGTTAGGACTACGACAGATCCTCCAGGTGTTTTATAGTTTCCCTTCATAGCGAGAACCTTATTTAATCTCCACTCTCGCCTCTCGCCTGGTGAAACGATTTAAGACTTCAAGAAAATCTGTCTGACCTGGTATGCTGAGACTGGTTATTCAAAAGTTAATCGGTATTTGTAAATGTCAGCCAGACATACTCTACATTCACTGTGAGTCAGTTCTTCTGCTAGTCGTTCTGCTGTATGACTTCACTGTTAGCAGCTGTTTTGGGGCGACAGAGCAACTAACCAGACTGACTGAATGACTGATTTATGAAGTTGTGGTTTGTGGTTCCAGAGCTGGATTCCACTTTCGCTTTGCAAAAATGTTCCTGGTCGCTTTGGATTGGTTGCAGATTTTCTTAACACAAAATGTGTTTGTAGGTTTCTTGATTGACAGCTTGTATGAAACTAATTTACCTGTCAATATGACATCTGTTTGGATGCTAGTATTGGCTAAACAAACTCTCCCTTTGCAGTCCACCGGCTCTTCCCCCAAAGAAGCGTCAGTCGGCACCGTCTCCCACAAGGATTGCCATGGTTGCGCCAATGAGTCGTACCACAAGCGGATCAAGTCTTCCTATGGGTATCTGTCGACAGGTGAGATTTTGATGTTCCCTTGATGCTCCAATCTGCAACTGAAGAGCCTAATGTGGGGCTTAAATGACAGTGTTGTGGCTCACGAGACTTCTTCCCCTAAAACTGATCTTTAGTAACCTCTCAGAATTAATCTGAAGTTTAGTGCAATGTAAGGTTACTCAGTTTTCAGTAGCTAAGATGACATTTAAAGATAGCCACAGATAGTTCATCCAAAAATAAATACTTTACTCATTCTAATGTCTGTTTTTGAAAGTCATTTTGGTCCAAAGTGACATTGCACTTCACTCTCTCTCTCACTCTCTCTTCCTTCGGCTTGCTCCCTTTATCAGGGGTCGCCACAGCGGAGTGATCTGCACAACTGATTTGGCACATGTTTTACGCCGGATGCCTTTCCTAACATTGCACTTCAATGACATTCATTATATAGATAAAAAATAAATAATAATAAAATCAGTCAGTGGTTTATCGTAATTACCAACCAACATTCAGTCCCAAACTAGCTATATATATATATATATATGTGTGTGTGTGTGTGTGTGTGAAGAGTTCATTTGCAAAAACCGTAATATCAATCAAACTGCAGTTGGGTTGTTTTAATTAAGTAATAATAATTTAAACAAATACAGGTCATTTACAAAATTGAAGTTCATTGAAAGTATGTTTTTTTTACATATTAAAAGTTTTATAGCAAAAGCAGATAACTCCACATTTCGTATTTTAGAGTTTAAAAAAACACTCGTGTAATCTTTGTAATCTCCTCAGATGACAATGTAGATGCCTGACAAACATTGTTGATCATAAACTGTATGGATGTGATTACACGCAATACACGGAGCTTTTCCCTCACCATTGTAACGTGCTGCTTTTGCAAGGCTCCGTGAAAGCTTTTATTTTTCTTTACGTCCTGAAGAAGATATCAGAGGTTCATCAAGTTCGTCGATATGATCCATCCTCGATCACTTTTAGTCAGCTTTGACGAAACTCCTCTCAGCTAGCACGTCTTTTCAAAGTGAAAGTAGCCTTGTCAACTGACCAGAATACAGCGCGCTGATTCGCTAAAATGGATTTATCGGCTTCTGTTCACAAACATCAAGGGCGCTTGTCGGCTTCTGCAGTAAAACGTGAACTCACAATGCCTTGAAAGTGGACAATACCGTCTTTTTTGACAAAACGTGTTTAGGGTTCAGATCGCGCGATATGTGGAGAATAATGCACGGCAATCAGCTCTTTTTTGAGTGGCATTTATTGGTTTTTGCAAATGGACTCTTCATATATATATAATGTGTACATATAGTAGTAGCTAGGGTGACTTTTGAAAAGATAGTTCACCAAAAGAATTTTAATTCTGCCATTTATTTACTGATCCTAATCTAATCTGTGGAGCGCAAAAAGGAATTTGGAAGGACAGTTTAACTGTTTTTGTCCATGAAATGAAAGTCATGGGGTCCAAAGACATTATTTTAAAAATGTTTTGATACTGAAGAGAAAAAGTCATACCAGTTTGAAATATTAAGGTGAGTAAATAATTTAATGTTTGATTGTTTCTTGAGGTTAACTGTTCTTAATTTTTATCTAAAGGAATATGAGGCAGATGCCTTACAGAGGCGTTTTTCAGGAGGCAGTCACTCCTATGGAGGGGAATCGCCACGACTTTCCCCATGTGGCAGCATTGGCATATTGAGTAAGTCAGATGAACAGCTGTCATCTTTGGAGCAGGACAGCGGACAGTGTTCTCGTAACACCAGCTGTGAGACTCTAGGTGAGTGTTTAAATCATTGTTGAGAACGCTACTTTGAAACGATAGCTTGTCAGACTACACGACCCAAGAGTGGTTTAAATATATTGATGAGTTTTCTCTTCTCTGTTCTGTCCCCCTGCTTTACTCAGACACAGCGGAGAGCTACGACCCCGACTATGACTTCCTGCATCAGGACCTGTCTAGCATCGACCAGATCCCTCCCGCACACACAGGGGGTTGTCTGAGCCCGCTCCCCGAGTCTCACAATGAATCATCCTCCTTCCCTGTTCAGCTTCAATCGATACCGCCCGCTCTCCCGAAGAAGGAACGGCGAGCCCCTCCGCCTCCAGTGGAACGGCTGTATTCTCAATATGATAATGTTCCCGATGAGGACATGCAGACCCCACCATTCCCCCTATTTCCCACAATGCCACCCTCGAACCCTGGAGAATTTATGGGACACTTTGGCCCTGCTGAGAACGCACAGATCCCTCAGAGCCCTCCACCGCTGCCAGAGAAGAAGAGTCGCCATAGTGAGTATGAGGAATTCAAATGTTGTTTGTAGGATAGCAAGTCAAAGTAAGAAACACTTGTCTAGTTAGATCTGACAATGTAGCGCTGTTGCACTTTGGGAAAATCGAGTTAAGACCCATTCACAACAAGAGCTATATAATTATATTAGTGTTTTTTTAAAGCAGTTTATTATAAGCAACTGCGCTGCAGTTTTTTGTTGTCTGTTGCTTTAAATGCTCGAGCTCTTTAAAGTAGGATAAATAATGGTTTATTGTTCATCATCTGGAAATATTCATTCTAAAAGTGATTCCAACGTTTCTTACAGTTATGCTGTGGACTACCCTATTCTCAAAGAATTAGCGTTAGTAAAACTTTATAGTTATCCTTCCCAATCACGTCCCCTCCTTTCTTCCATTTTGCTTCCTGTCAAATCTCTATATTGTCCTGTCCCAGTAAAGGCGAAAATGTCAAAAAATAGAAAGTTTTGTTTATGAAAAAAAAAGAAGAAGAAAAAAAAGATTTTCTGATGGTGGTTCATCAAAAATTGAAAATTACCCTCAGTGAAAAAACTACAAATAGTGAAAGTAAAAAATTAAAAGTTGCCAGTATTTAAATATTTGAATTGCTGAAGAATTTTAAGGTCTGTTCATCCATGTTGTGGTATACATAGAAATAAAGCGGATTATTGAAAAATGAAGAAATGTAGGGCGGGGACTTGGTTCCATCCATCGGATGTTGATTGAATGATGGTGGATCTGAATGCAAACTTGCAGTTAAAGGGGTTTAACCAAATTATTGTAGAAGTCTGGCACTCACCACCAGAGAGAATTCATTTCATGTTAAGATCAAGGTATGACATTTTGATTTAAATGATTAGTTTAAAAAAAAAAAAAAAAATGTATCGTTCACAATAAGATCAGTAACATGCATATAGAAAATAGGGTGAATTTTAATTTCATGCCAACTTTAAAAGCAGCATTTAATCTTCGAGCACTATGACCAAACAAGTAGTTCAAGCCCCGGCTTTTCTGTTGTCTTCAGACTAAGCTGTTTGCATAGTTCACTTAATTCCTTGTGTAATGTGTGGAGGTATGACGCAGTGTAGCAAAGCCAGTTTTTCACCAGTTTTTCTCTGCAAAGCCCCTCAGTGTTGGGTAGGGGTTGGGAAACAGTGATGTCAGCTTCAGTGTGAGGTCAGATGGAATAATGCCTTTGTTGGAGAAATCTCTGACTGAATACAGTTCAAGGCCTCACCCAAGCCGGCAGGAAATGAGCTCTTGCTGAAAGACTCTTGTTTGGAGGGAGGGACGATTGAATCATGTCGTAATTTGCACATGAGCTGTGTGGCTTGATAGAAGAGTTTATGTGAGGCCACACAGAGGATGCTGAACTGTTTTTCTCTTTTCAATTTTATTAACTCAGAATTACAGAGCATTGCAGACATGTTCAATTTGTGGGAAGGGATGAATTTAAAAAATATAGGCAAAGATGCTTTTGTCTCTCTGCATGCGGATTTAAAAAATAAATAAATATTTAATAAATATAGATGTAGATAAATTGTTTTGAACTAATTTTACATTATTATTCTATATAATTTAATTCATTAATTTAAAATTTATTATAAAATCATTGTAAATATGACAAATAACAATTTCTAGAAATGTTATACTAATACATTTACAGTATATGCCAGCTGTTTCATACAGATTCATTCTAGTTAGCAGAATATTGTAAATTATAAGTATTCTTTTCCACACAAAATGGGAATATGACCAAATTCTGCTTAATTTCATAAATAAACCAAATAAAATGCTAAATTCACACCATCTCACAGTCTCTTATAACCTTTACCCTCTCTATGCATGTGCTAGTGTTCACCACCTGTCTGCCTGTGTCTTGATTTAACCTATTTACTTTTTACCCACAGTTCTGAAGTACATGCAGTTTATGGAGGACTATTCTGAGCCGCTGCCTTCCGTTTTCTACCAGACGCCTCAGAGCGAAAGCATTTACGAGCAGCGCAATAGGAAGCGTTTTCAGGAAGTGTACGGTCTCAGCGACTCCTTCAGCAGCAGTGATGAGACCCTCCCTCCGCCAGCGCTGCCACCCAAACAGAGACAACTGGTGAGAGCTAGATCACTGCTGTCAGTGCTGCGCCCACACACGCTGTACACACTTTCTGTCTGTCTCATTCTCACCCTCCCTAAATGTTGATGCAATGTTTTTCATCCTACTGAGAGTCACCGTTAATCATAATGGTAGCGGTATTATATTTCCCGTAGAGTCAGATTATTGCTTATATTACCTTGCTTGAAGCAAAGCATTCATTCTCTGTTGGTCTTACTGAAGTTCAAGTGTTGCCTTGGGCAAACAGTGTCATATTATACCAGTAAAAGTACGTCTTCATCTTACATCATCCATTTTCTCATTGCGTGTTGTGTGAACATGTCTGATGTTTATTCAGCTAATGCCTATGAGAAACAGCTCAAATAAGAGTAAAATGTGGTAACATCCTTTAAATCTTGTTCTGAATGTGTGTAGCACCTGCAACTCTGCATATTTTTTGTGGCATCCAAATGTTACAAACTAGCGACTGATGTTTATTTTTAACGATGTTCTTGGTTATTTTTGTGACACATTGTAGAACAGAGACTTGTTTTTTTTGTGTGATTTTTCTAATGCAGTTTTACAAAGAGACTGTTATAAAAGGATGGGACATTTTACATGTAATAAATGATTAAATGCATATAGGACTCAGAGGGAGGTCTGACAGCCTTGCAAACAGGCGTGAGAAAAAGGCAGCAAGACACTGTCTAATTTGACATGTAAAGAGGTAATTTACATAGAAGTCTTGAAGGCACAATGCAAGTGTTAGAAATATAGTTTGTTATATTATGCTTATAAGTTTATAAGTGGGCACCAAGGGAGAAAAATATATAAAATAGGAATGTAATGCTATATATTTATATGGGGTGACTTTAAACTGGAAACAGGATCTAAATTGCTTTAAAAGCAACAAAAGCAGCTGTTTCAATGCTTTGCACTGTTCTTGCTTTTGTCCTCGTTCTTGTCTTGCTTACCCATCTACCTCATTTCATTTGACTTGGTTTCCACTGTTTTCTCTCCCATTCCACGTGACTGAGCAGAAGGATTCACTGAGGTGTGTTGCTTAGTTTTAAGCTCAGGTATAAAGTAACTTTATGTGCTAGTAGCTATATTACCCACAAGTTTAGCCATTTGTTTGTACTTTTAGTTTTAGTGATTTCCTGTTTTGTTCCCACGCTCTGACTAGCAAGCACAAGCAGTTACCAGGCAAAAAATAGAAACCTTTGTCTCCCAATATTTTACACAGTTCATTCACTTAAAGGGATAGTTCACCCAAAAATTTAAATTTGATGTTTATCTGCTTATCCCCAGGGTATCCAAGATGTAGGTGACTTTGTTTCTTCAGTAGAACACAAACAAAGATTTTTAACTCAAACCGTCGCAGTCTGTCAGTCCTATAATGCCAGTCAATGGGCACAGAATCTTTGAGAGAGAAAAAAAAAACATGCACACACAAATCCAAATTAAACCTTGTGGCTCGTGACGATACACTGATGTCCTAAGACACGAAACGATTGGTTTGTGCGAGAAACTGAACAGTATTTATATCATTTTTTACCTCTGATACACCGCAATGTCCAACCATCCTGAGCTCATCCACAATATCCGGTGCGTGACGCGTCAACGGCTCTGGAACATAGATAGTCATATACATAGATATATATACATAGATCTTTATGTATAGCGACTCATAGAAACCGTCGCTAATGAGGCATCTATGTGTATATATATCTATGTGCCAGAGCAGGTTGACGCGTCACGCACCAGATGTTGAGACAGTCGGACATTGATGTTTATCAGAGGTAAAAAATGATAGAAATACTGTTCAGTTTCTCGCACAAACCGACCGTTTCATGTCTTAGGACATCAATGTATCGTCACAAGCTGCAAGGTTTAATTTGAATTTGTCTGTGCATGTTTTTTCTTCTCCCAAAGATTGTGTGCCCATTGACTGGCATTATAGGACTAACAGACTGCAACGATTTGTGTTAAAAATCTTTGTTTGTGTTCTACTGAAGAAACAAAGTCACCTACATCTTGGATGCCCTGGGGGTAAGCAGATAAACATCAAATTTTCATTTTTGGGTGAACTATCCCTTTAACGTTGTTCTTTCCTGCTGCACAGTAAACTTCAGTCTGAATAGACGTCATATTTAACTGGATGTGATTAAAAATAGCATCCAAATAGGGCTTTTAAGGTCTTAGGTCATGTCTAATTTTCACAAACCATGATTAAAAATGTTTCATTTGCGTCACATTTAATATGCCGTCTACTCTGACTAAGGTCTATTTCTCCATTCAGCTCACATCTGCTTGATAATCTACACTGTGCATGAATCTCTGGCCTTTTTTTTTCTTTTCCTTCCTCTGCTCTTCTCTTCCCTCTTAGGCTTCCTCACACTCTGCATCTCCTTCCTCCTCCTCTTCCTCCTCTCTGTCATGTCAGCTGCAGCAGTGTGCATCTGGGCCTGGCCCTGGTGAGACAGAAACCGCTCTCAGCCTTTCCGCATCTAACTCCTCTCTGAACCGCCAGGGCTCCCTGCCTGTCCCTACGGTGAGTCCTGCTTGCCTTTCACTGGCCTCTAACGCATTTTTCTTGTCTTTTTGGACTAATAAATTAATATCTTTAATATCTTCTTGTAAAACCTAATTTAACAGCAGTGCTTGCCTATTGTTGGTTTAGAGGAATAGTTCACCCCAATTTATTTTTTTTACCTTCAGTCCATCCATGAATTAGATGAGTCTGTTTCTTCATTGGAACAGATTTGGAGAAATTTAGCATTACATCACTTGCTCATCTGCAGTGAATGGGTGCCGTCAGAATGAGAGCCAAAGCAGCTGATAAAAATCACAATGAGTACACACGACTCCAGCCCACCGATAAAGCACCATTTAAAAGCTGAAACAGCCCAAAAAAATATGTTGGTGGATTTTAAAAACACCACAATAATCCACAAGTTTTCCACACTACTACAGTCCATCAATTTACATGTTGTGTAGTGACAAGCTTTCTCCAGTGAAAAAGTCCTGTTGTCCTCTCACATCAAAATCCACCAACATATTTGTTTGGGCTGTTTCGGATTTTAAACAGTGCTTAATCGGTGTACTGTAGTCATGTGTATTGTTGTAATGTTTTCATCAGCTGTTTGGGCTCTCATTCTGACGGCACCTATTCACTGCAGAGGAGCAAGTGATGGAATGCTATATTTCTCCAAATCTGTTTTGATGAAGAAACAACTTTATCATCTTTCAGCAAATTTTCATTCCTTTAATACTACGGTGCAGCATTTCAAATATCGCAGTTCTGTAGTTTTCAATTCGTCTTCACATGCTGAGAAGTAGCACAAACATGCAAACACGGCTGATTGTCTAATTATTGACTCTGTGTAGGTGTGTATGCCAGCGGCTACAAGAGGAAACATGTTCATAACAGCTCACATGAATCACAGGTGCTGTAGCCTGTAGGCAATGAATAGTTCACAACCTCAATTAACTGCAGCGCTGCCTCGTTAGGGTTCAGTGTTTTTTTTTTCTTTTTCTCTTTTCTTTTTTTTCCCCGCACACGCCTCTAGTCTTTAGTGGCGGAGATCTAAAGAGTCAAAAGCATGTACCACACAGGGGTCCTGCAACTGTGACCTGCTGAAAAGCTCAGGTTAAACATGCATCATCCCGTAGGGACTCGTCGGGCTCCCCGCTGTTAGGTGACTGAGCTGCCTGTTATGATGTTATGTCTGCTGAGCAGTATGCTCTGACTAAGTCTGCTGAATCATAGGGAACTCTTTTCGATGCCTCTTATTGGGAAAGCGACTACTAAATATAGGTGACCTGTCTCAGGGTTAGTAGCTGGTGTGTATATTTTTTTTAATTCTTTTAATCATAATAATGGATGATTATTGTTATTAATAATGATGTATTAACTTTTTAACTTATTTTTATACATTTTTATTTGTAATCTGATAATATAATAATTAATTATCACAGTTGGAATAGTCATACCCAATACATCGATTATTAATAATAAACCCAAAAAGTTCATTTCATATGAGTATTGCAGCTCAAAGTGTCTTACAAAAAATGAGATATATGTTGTTATAAACAGATAAAAATCTCATAATTAATATGACATACAATTAGATTAAAGATGAAACCCACAGTAGATACAAAGATTAAACCCATAATAATAAAAGATGAAATTAGCCTGCATAAAATGCATAACAAGATATGTAAATAAAAAATAAGTAATACTAAAAAGCGTAGTGCATACAATGCTTCAGAGAAGTCATTGCTAGTTAAAAGCTAAAGTAATAAGATATGTTTTAGCTTTTGTTTAATTTTTTTTCCTTCATAAAAATTCACCATATCAAAACAAAATTAAAAATCATCCAGTCATACCACAATAATCAAGTAGAATTAAACAGACTTGGACTGAATTAAATGTAATAAAAACCCATTGTAATCTACTTTAAATTGGCAGAGAAAATAGTTACTTCCTATTACATTAGTCTGCACTGGAAGCACACGGCTTATTGCGACAGCTCACATTGTAATCAATGAAGCTGTCTGCTCAAGAGTCTGACGTCAATACACTTGTAATGTAGACCGCTATGTTGATTAGAATGGGAGCAATAAAGTTTTATTACATGATAAATGATGCTTGCTTCCAGTTTAGAGACTGTTAATGATCTTATTTGGTGAAGGAATTGTTTATTGTGATAGTTATGAATAAATGTAATCGTGTATTGAACATTTGATGTCCTTTATTGAATTTCTTTTGCTGCAGTTGAGCAGTGATTCACCTGAGGCCTTGCATTACATAGATTTTTACCAGAATTAAGAGTGTTTTAGGCAGTTAACTTTAACGCAATTCAACTTCATGTAGTAAAATCACTCTAATGCACAACGTTGTGCCGTTTCCAGAGGCTGGTCGTGCTATATCTTGCTTTGCTACCAAATGTCCTTGGATTTCAGGCCCACCAGAGCATTCGATTCCCTCCGCCAAGTTTATTTCTTCATCTTTGTGGGCATCAGCTCCGAACCACACCTTTACTCTGACGCCTGTCAATGCTTGTGCTGTCCTCCCTCTTGTTTTCCTGTAGAGTGAAAGTGCTAATGATGAAGGTGGGGAGGGTGAATACGTCAATCTGTATTCATCCAATCAAGCCAATGGAGATGTGACTCTCTCCAATGGAGTAAGTAACAGCATGTCAGCGTTTGCAGCTGACATGTCGGTGCCCTCACATGCTGCGCTTGTGCTGTTTGTCACTGTAATGCTTGGCTTTGCATCATGCGACTGGTTAATTGCACATTTTACTTAACACCTGCCATCAAGACACTTTATGAAGTGTCCCAAAGCAACAAACAAGAAATCTCTTGCATGCTAATCTGAGCTTTTGTCGTAACCAGCCGTGACTCAGTATTGTTGCATAAGACATTTTGCCGTACCATGCTGGGTTGCCCTGCCCACAGTAAAATTTAATTGGGTCAAAATCCTGCTCTGTATTGTTAGACATATGTCTAGTATTTATTCTTGTACAAAATTTTGCATGCAGTTTCGGGGGGGGGGGGGGGGAGCCTGTAGTTTCAATGACTTTGTGTGCAGACATTGTTGTGAAATCGAGTTGCTCTGATAGAATTCAAGAACTGAAAAGAGGAATTGTTGATTTGATGATTGTGTGCTTTCCAAAAAATAAAACCTGCAGTTGCAGCAGTAATTATTAAAACCCTTGAACAGATCATCAGATTTGTCCCGATGTGGTATAATGCTACACAGTCAAGTCAACATTACATTTCTGCAAAATTTTATTTAACATTAGCTTTAAAATAAGGCATGACTAAAAAAATTTATTTGGTGAAACTGTGAATGTGCAGTCTAATATTTTGGTGTTTGCATATATGTGTATGTAATTATCTACTACATTTGTATATACATATTTACTATGTATAGACAAACACTGTGATCTGAAGTCACATAATCATATTTTCCTTAGTGATGTTTTGTGTTTGATTATAAATTAACAGTTTAGCACAAATGATTAATCTAACCTCATGTTTGATAATCATTGAAAATCACTTATTTGATGCATGTCATGGATATTAAGGTACTTTCTGTGAAGCTGATGTGTATATATATATATACTACAATTTAAATGCATGGGGTCACTCATTTTTTTAAACAATAAATCCTTAGCAAGGATGATCAAAAGTGGCATTAAAAACCTTTACATTTCAGAAAATTTCTGTTTTAAATACTTTTCTTTTGACATTTCTATTAATCAAATAACGCTGATAAAATGTATCTCAATTTCCACTGAAATAGTAAGCAACACATAATAATAAGAAATAATAACAATAATAAGAAATGTTTCTTGAGCACCAAATCATATAATAATTTCTGAAGGATCATGTGACACTGAAGAGTGGAGTAATGGCTGCTGGCAGCTTTACCGTCACAGGAATAAATGACAGTTTATAATGTATTGTGTTATTTCACAATATTACTGTTTTTACTGTGTTTTTTGATCAAATAAATGCAGCCTTGGTGAGCATAAGAGACTTATTTAAAAAAATAAAAAAAACTTTTTCACAGTAGTGTATATAGTTATTCAGTGACTTTACTGAATTGTAATGTGTTATCAGTATGCCCCAATCCTGTGTTGAATGTTTTGTGAAATGCAGAACTATCACCTTGTTCTCTTCCCTGTATTTTGCATTTTATTAAAATGTAAAATCCTGCTGTTACTGTGAAGCATTTTTCCAGAGACGTCTCTCTTTCGCCCCATTCTTCTCTGGATGGAATGATGGTCCTGATAGTCCTTAAATATTTTTTCTGTCGTTGCCAGGACTCTTCTTGTGGTGCTGAGGACTCGCTCCAGGACTCGGCTTCAGAACACAGCAAAGATCCAGCTGACAGAGAGGGGTAACATTCATTGCTTTAAAGAAAAACCTCAGACATCTTTTTATGATATGCCGTTTATTTTCTCCCACCAGAAAATGCCTTTTCTTCCATTTTTTTGTACTTTTGATAAGCTATCCTCTCATTCACAGCTGGAAGCAGAAGTGTGTGGACTCAGAGTTGACCTCAGAAGAAGTGGATCAGCTCTACCTGATAGACCATGACGAGATAATATCTCGGTTAACACTAAAGCAAGAGGTAAAGCTTATGAGAAACAGAAATGGCAATCTTTAATTTTAGAAGCTTATATCTTGATTTGCAATGGTTGCAATATGGTCAGAGAGCTAGTGTGCTCTCTGCTGCCCTCTGCCTGTGAATTAAAGCCACTGCAGTGCTGCTGTGGTGAACCCCATTGTTGAAGTACATGTGAAATACTAATGTTCACACTGCAAGGTCAGACCCACTGCAGAGAGCATCTCCGCTGAATGAATATATAAGAGAGTTAATAAGTGGACCACTTGTACTCTACAGTAAGACAGGAAATATGACTCTAGTGAGCAGACGTGCTGCTTCCTGTTCCATTCCGCTTTTGAAAACAAGAACGTGTCTTGAAATGAAACATCCTTACATCTCAACATGTGTTGGGGTTCAGTTGACCCTAAGTATATAGGGCTTCCTTAAGACCAGCTGGTTGTTCAACTGGTAGATTTTGAAAATATTATTTTGCACCAGCCTCTAAGAAGTTATATTTAGGAGCTGATTACATGAAAAGCTCTAACTTTGACCTGATTGTTGAAAACTGTATAATCCTAATCTGTGTTTCTCAGAACGATGACGGCCCTGATGTCAGAGCTGGATCAGGCGATATTTTATTAGTCCATGCCACCGAAACAGATCGCAAAGGTAAGAATAATCCCTTCTGATCTAAAGGAGTCCATTATTTAGTGTTAAATATTTATTTATTTAATAGCACATGCATTAAACAAACTCTGGGATTCAAAATTGAACTGCCGTTCAAAAGTTTGAGGTCAGTAAAAAATGAAATTAATACTTTTATTTAGGATGTGTTTAAATGATCATCAAATGCGACTGTAAGGACTTTTACACTGTTAAAAAAATGTTTAATGTATCACGGTTTCCACAAAAATATCAAGCAACACAATTTAATGTTTTCAACATTGATAAAATTAAGAAATCATGCTGAAAATTCAGCTTTGCCATCACAGCAATAAATTACATTTGAAAATATATTAAAATAGAAAACAGTTATTTTAAAGTGTAATAATATTTTAAAATATTACTGTTTTTAATGTATTTTTTGACCCCAAATTTTGAACGGTGGTGTAATTTATTTCTATTTCTCATTTTTAAATCTTAAACTTTAATCATGATTGATTAAATGTGTCTTATGTTCTTTTTTGTAGATCGAGTTTTATACTGTGAAGCTTTTTTGACCACATACCGAACGTTTCTAACCCCAGAGGACCTCATTAAAAAGCTCCGCTATAGATATCCTTTCTGAGGGTGCAGGAGGGCACTTTATAAATCTTTGCATTGCTAACCTTTTTACATTCCAAGCTTCTTTTCGCCCTTGACTCTGAACACATTTACCAGATTTTCTCTCAGCTCTGACATTATCAAACAACGAGCTAGTAAAAACACCTTCTTCGTGCTGGTGCGTGTCGTGGATGAGCTTTGGTGAGCTGGAACTCAGATTTTTCCTTGATGATATGCTGTCATGCCATAACGTTAACAATGTGGCCACATACAAGGTTGGAATACCATGATATAAGATGTTTTCAGCTCAAACAGCTCGAGTTCTGAAGGCACTTGCGCAAGAAACTACATAAATGTAAAAATTTGCCACAAAGATGTAACAACATTGTAAATATTGTTCTACAAATAATTGTGCCTAGTAGTTGTTTACTGTTCTCATATGTGAAATCTGCAAATGACGTGATGTTGCTTGTGTAGCATATTTGAATTTGAACTCTTATTTATATGTCATCAGTTTGGTGGAGCTGACAGAAGACATCCTGAAGCAGCTTATGGAGCTTGTGTTCAATCTGTTGTGTAACGGTGAGCTCACCCTGGCCCGGGTTCTGCGCAAGAACATCCTAGATAAAGTCCAGCAGAAGAAGCTGCTGCAGTACACTAATTCCCTCAAAACGCTGGCTGCACGAGGTGTGGCCGCCAGGTAATGCTCACCTACATCGTCTTTCTTTTAAAAATTGATCATTTAGAGTGAATTTAACTGATTTTGACTTTGTTAACAGGCCCGGCACTCTGCATGACTTCCGTAGCCATGAGATTGCAGACCAGCTGACTCTCCTCGATGCGGAGCTGTTTTATAAAATAGAGGTACGCCATCTCTAATGTCATCAGTCAATCATGCTTTCTATCTTGAAAGATTCAAGATTTTCCAACACGTTTTTCCCATCTGTCTGCAGATCCCAGAGGTGTTGCTTTGGGCAAAGGAACAGAACGAGGAAAAGAGCCCCAATCTGACCCAGTTCACAGAGCACTTCAACAACATGTCATACTGGTATGATGCTCTTAATCTCAAGCTGGTGTAAAACTTTCAGCATTTCTCAGCATAGCCAGAAAACTAGTCTTACGAAACTGGTCCATATTACAACTTATTCTGCAAGAACCTCACTTAGACACTGTCTATTTTGCGTATTTGTGTTTCTAAAAATTAATTACTCCAGTCAATTAAAAGTGGTGAAAAAAATGGTGACAACTTTCCTATATGATACAAAAAATCAAAATTTCATTGCATTCATATAAATCTCAACTTAAAATCTTATTTTGATGGAGAACAAATTGTTTATGGACACGTTAATGAGTATACAGTACATTATATATTTTTAACCTCTCCTTTTAAGGGTTCGGTCCATAATAATCCAACAAGAGAAAGCCCAGGATCGGGAAAAACTACTTCTAAAGTTTATCAAAATAATGAAGGTACAAACTAATTTCATTCTTCCAAACTGAATTTAAACTGAATCTAATCTAAAAAAAAATGAACCTGTGTCTCTTTGTAATTTAGCACTTAAGAAAACTCAATAACTTCAACTCCTACTTGGCAATATTATCAGCGCTGGATTCAGCGCCTATCAGAAGACTGGAATGGCAGAAGCAAACGTCAGAGGTAAATCACAATCTCTGCGTAGATTACTTACAAATTGTAGTCCGTTACAGATTACATGATTAAAACTGTACTTAGTAACATAATCTAGGTGACTCAACTTTAGGTAATGTATTCTGACTACTTTTTAGATTATTTTTAATTAAACTTGTTTTAAACTTACCATTAAACGCACCATATTGATATAAAAAAGCAAAGAGTAAGAGAAATATATTCCTTGAAATATGTCCTCCTTTCTGTCTGTCTTTGGAGAATATGAATGGGATTTTTAGAAAGGAAAATTGAAAAGAGGAAAAAATAAGAATTAAGGGAGAATCAATAAATTATGAATAATTTACTGCCATTGTATGAATGATATGTAATCATGTAATCCATAAAAAATAACAGTAATCTGATTATGAGCATTTTAAAATGTAATATACTCTAATTTGGAATCTGATTATGTAATCCAGATTACATGTAATCGATTACTACCCAGCACCGCCTGTCTCTATATTATTGTAGTGCTCAGTCGATCGTCACCGTAACTGATATCTGTTATCTTCACAGGGTTTGGAGGAATATTGCACTTTAATTGACAGTTCCTCCTCCTTCCGGGCGTACAGAGCAGCTTTGGCAGATGTGGAGCCTCCATGTATACCGTATCTGTAAGAACAGATCATGTTAAGCATTAAAAACCACATTTTGTATTGCGTGTAAAATGTCATATTCATCTTTAACAACTCTTTCCCCTATTTTGCCACAAAATACAGAGGACTCATCCTCCAGGACTTAACTTTTGTGCATCTTGGGAATCCTGACCTCATTGATGGAAAAATCAACTTTTCCAAACGCTGGCAGCAGTTCAATATCCTGGACACTATGAGGCGCTTCCAGCAAGTGTGAGTACTTGATTTTATCTATTAAAATTGTAATGATTGGGAAAATGTAGCTAGGGCATCGTTGATTGTTGGTGGTAACCTACAGAGGTCTTTTTAATAGATGTCTCTTCACATTTGATATTTTTTCAGCTTTAAATGAAGCATTTTGCATGATTTAAGGCCTGTTCTCACTAAGAACGATAACTGTAAAGATAACGATAAAGACATAGTTCTAAAAATCGTTCTTAGTGTTAAAGAATAGCAGAGTGCACACCACAACTATAACGATAAAGGCACAGAGAAAAAATATCGTTGGAATCAAAAACGATTTTTTTCCAGCTGATGAATGATAAAAACATTGACAGCCAATCAGAATCAATCCTGCTGTCACAGCTTGAGAATTTAAAGCCGTAGACGAGCATGCACTTAGAATAAACAAATGATATCGTCCGCTAGTGTGGACGCTAACATAGTTATCTTTATAGTTACCGTCCTTGGTGTGAACCGGCCTTTATACTTCTCTTTCTTCCAGGCACTATGACCTCAAACACAACGACGACATTGTCTCATTCTTCAACGACTTCAGTGACCATCTAGCTGAGGAGGCATTGTGGGAGCTCTCTTTGAAGATCAAGCCTCGCAACATCACTCGCCGGAAAACAGAACGAGAGGAAAGGACGTAGCTCGCTCGGCTAGAACAACAAACTGCTTTTAAAAGCCACTCTCCTCTGAAGTTGCAAGACACAGCAATCACAAGTTACTGTAATGGCAGCTACGAGACTGGAAACGATACTGTATTTCTGTTACAGTTTACTGAAACTTTTTTTTTTTTTAGCAAAACAACGTGATTAGATTTTATTTTGTAATTGCACTGCGTCTGAACCTGTGTGTAAATTTGAAGTGGAACAGTGGCAAGCGAGAAGACAGAAAACATGACTCTGATGTGTCAGATTACGGGGTTTGAGATCGTAACCTGGGATTTGCGGTGATATTCCAGGACCGTCTCGCCATCTGGATGTTTGCGGTGCAATCTGGAAAAACAACTGCGACTCCAACTGCAAACTAATACCATGATGCCTCAGTGGGCACTTTGGATGTGGAAGTTCCTTGAAGACTGATATTTTAATTTATTTATTTTGTATGTAACAAATGCACATAAAGACTCTTTAGGTTTAGGGGGATTGCTGTAAGGACAGCTTCAAGCATGTATGATAATAGGTCATTATGAGGACGCACAGTCTTGGTTATTAATAGCACATTTTTCAGGATTTTGTTGCTTATTTTCTGCAAGATTAACACAGTATCCAGCTGAACTGGATTTGAGTTTCTAAATTTTGTTACTAAAATTCTTTAATCAAGAGTGTGCTAATTTTAATATGTATGAAGTTCCTGTTTCCCACATGGGATAATTCAAACTCTTTATCCCACAATTTCTCACAGTTCTGAGAAAAAAGTCGGAATTGCAAGATAAAAAAAATCTGAATTCTGACATTTTTCTAGCAATTCCAAGTTTATATCTTCCAATTCTGACTTTTTTTCCCCTTAGAATTCTCAGTTTGTTTTTCTTTGTTTTTTCCATTGAATAAAATATTTAAGAAGGTAATTGTGACTTTGTTTCCCAGTTCTGAATAAAATAAATAAATAAATAGTCAGAATTGTGAGATATAAACTCACAATTACCCCCCCCCCCCCCCCCCCAATAAATAACTACATTTTAATGTTTCTGTTTATATTAAACTCATCCTTATATCATTTCAGCAATTTGAGGCCTATTTAAAATCAGTTGTCTTCCGATTACAAATAATTGCTAATAATCAGGGAAACTCATTATTTTGTTAATCACGTCTGTTATTTATTTATGTATTTATGTGCGTAGATTAACAAAAGGCTTTCATCATTGTAAAGGAAGGTGTCTTCACCTGTGTGGTTTTTGCGAGAAAGATTTTAGGTGTTGTGTTACAACTGTTTGTAAGGTACATTTCAATACTTTTCACTTTGCACAACAGCAAGACAAAATAACATTTCTGTCGATCTCCGAGAGCCATTGCAGTGATCAAAGACCTACTATCGAGTGCTTGAAGCTGTTCATGAAGTGGTGTCGGTGTGATTTATTTTATACAATGCAGTTTTCCTTTTGTTTTTTAAAAGGATTTTACATGGACGTTTGCAGAGAGATTTACTCTGTTGTTGTGAGATGTGATCAAATGTGCACTTTGAAGTTGATTGTGGGTAACAAAGATTAAAAACTGTTAGGGAACAGTTTGAAGTGGACATGCGTATGAGCCTGAACCCCTGCAACGACGCTTACACGGGAACCTTTTCTTACCTGCGAATTGGACTGAAGTTGGTTTCAAAATTCCAAAGACCGCAGACCACATATCACCACTGTATGAACATGATGATGATTCAGTTGCACATAACATACAACTGACATGTACCTCTGTACACATAACCCTGTGAAACCTGGTAAAATAATATACATATCATCATTGCTTTTGTTTTATGTGTGTGTGTGTGTGTGGATTCTGTTTGTTATGGTCAGAGGACACATAGAATTTAAAGCTGTGACAAAAAAAAAAAAGAAAAAAATGTGCGTGAATGATTAAATTTGTATTTAAAGGTATATAAAAGGATGTATTTTGTAAGGAGTTTGTGTTCTATGTGAACAAAATTATGTAGAAAGCATTACCCAATCAAGAATTTCTTAGATAACCAATAACTTAATAAAAAAATCCAACCTTATCTAAGCCGATATATAATCAAGTTTCTTACAAGCTGAAATAAATAAATATTAATAGTTCATATGAGTGCATTTAACTACATTGATCTTAAGATAACTAATTACAATCAACATTTTTTCAGATCTTGTAAAATAGTGTAGATTTATACATTTAATGTAAAAATAATGTAGGTAACCACTCAGATAATTTGTTATTCTGAGAAATATTCATGAGAAATGTTTCATTCAGATTCATATCGTGATATCTGACTTAAGATTGCAGACTTGGCTATCTTGGCACGTATTTAATATTACTTCTGAAACTTTACAGACGTTTTTTGACTTTACTTTTTTTTTATTTATGTATCTATCTCAAGAAAACATTTTGTATAAGTGTCCAAAGTGAAAGTCTAACGTTATATCTCTCAATTTCAGTGAGTATTAAATAAAACGTCTCAGTGATTTTTCTATGGTTCTGAAAGATGTAATTCAAACACAAGCACAAACTAGAGTCTAGCGTGTTTACAACGAGAAGGCACTATCTTTTGACAGTTAAAATTATCGTACTACTTTTTTTTTTTAATTAATTTTTTTTTTTTTTACAGTCTACGTTTAAAACTACGGCTGTCAATAGATTAATATCCAGCAAAAGCATACTCAAGCAATAATAATGTCTAATAATTAATATACGACAATGAAGAGGAAGATCATACGAAATAATAACGTTTAAAACAACATCAACTTTGTATACATCACTTGTCAAATGCGGAGACTTTTCGTTTGGCGATGGATTTATCCCCATCCGACTTTTATTTTGAAATCGCATCATTTCCTGCCGTTTAAAAAACTCTTCTCTGTAGCACTGCTGTATCTTCCGCTGTGTCGCGGCGCGTTTATTAACTAGAATTGTGCTTTGAAATTGAAAGCTAATCGATTAAAGATGAATGTGATCGATCATGTGCGGGATATGGCAGCGGCCGGGCTTCACTCTAATGTCCGGATCATCAGTAGTTTACTCCTGACCATGAGCACCAACAACCCGTGAGTATCTCCAGTGCTTCACTACATAAACAGACCTGGAAGCTGTCGGATCTGAAGTATGTGTCTGTCCAGTGATGATATTAAAATTCAGCGGTTTCTGTATTAGAGGCACAACAAATCGTGCAGAAACACAGAAATGTCTCATTCTGTAAGCTCACATAAACTAAAATCGACGGTAGAGCAACAATAGTTCTCTTTTTCAGGGAGCTTTTCTCGCCGTCTCAGAAGTACCAGCTGCTGGTGTATCACGCTGATGCTATTTTCCATGATAAAGAGTACAGGAACGCAGCCTGTAAGTACAACATGGCTTTACAGCAGAAGAAAGTGATCAGCAAAACATCTAAAGTGCGTCCATCCAGCACAGGCGGCACAACATCTTCGATGCAGGCACAGGTGAGCTCCACCAGACCCTCATGCTGACCCTCACACACATCCACTCAAGTTGTGATGACTTTGTATCAGCCACCACTGTCATTAAAAATATATCATATCACACTACAGAAGTTTGGTCGGTAAGATTTTTAAAAATGTAATTTCTTTTATGCTTTTCAAGGCTGTAGTATTGTGAAATATTATTACAATATATAATAACTCTCTTCTTTTATATATATATATATATATATATATATATATATATATATATATATATATATATATACTTTCAAATGTAATTAACTTAATGAAATTTCAGCATTATTACTCCAGTCTTCAGTGTCACATGATGTTCTAAAATCATTCTAATATGCTGATTTAGTGCTCTGTAAACATTTCTAATTATTATCAATGTTGAAAACGGTTGTGCTGCTTCATATTTTTTTTGTGGAAATCATGATACATGTTTTCTTGATTTATTTTTTATTTTTATTTTTTATTTTCCAGTGATAATGCAAAACACCATTAAAAAAAAAAAAAATACTTTGGTAACACAAAATGTTACCAAAAAGTCAAGTCACTGTTGATCAATTTAATGCATTGAATAAAAGTATTAATTTCTTTCGATTAAAAAAAAATTGTACTGACCCCAAACTTATGAAACGTAATGTATATAATATAATTTCAATTTTATTTATTTATTTATTTATTTTTGTCAGAAAATATAAAGATCATGAGCAATAGTAATAGTGACACTTGTTTATGCTATGATTTTACAAAATTGCTAAGAATTGTAGTTGCTGTGGCATTTTGCCACATGGTGATTTTTGTTATGGCTTTTTAATGTAGTTAACCAACGCTGTGTTCATCACAAACAGAACTTGCCATCAGAGATCGAAGTGAAGTATAAAATCGCAGAGTGTTACACTATTCTGAAGCTGGATAAAGATGCCATATCAGTGCTGGAGGGGATCCCTTCACGCCAGAGAACGCCAAAGGTGTGTTTTCTCACACTGTCATCTGTTTTACAAATCTGTGTGTGTGTGTGTGTGTGTGTGTTCTTGTAAGACTTGTGTCCCCACAAGGATAGTAAAACCTGACATTTTTGACTTTGACTTTGTAAGGACATTTGGCATGTCCTCACAAGGCAAATAAATTATTAAAAACACTGAATGAAGTTTATCTCAAAATGTAAAAAGGCAGTGTCCTGTAAGGGGTAGGTTTAGGGGTAGGGTTGGTGTAGGACAATAGCACATACAGTAAGTACAGTATAAAAACCATTACGCCTATGAGAGTCCTCACAAGTATAGAAATACAAACGTGTGTGTGTGTTTGTGTGTGTGTGTGTGTGTTCTTAACAATTTTTAACATCTAAAACTGTTGTAAAGGAGCAATTTATTTAATTGTCTTTAATTCCAGATCAACATGATGCTGGCGAATCTTTACAGAAAGGCTGGTCAGGAGCGCTCAGCTGTGACCAGCTATAAGGAGGTCTTGAGACAGTGTCCTCTGGCTCTTGATGCTATTATTGGTCAGTAAGAATACAGCGGTGTTCTTGTGAAGCTGCATCTTTCAATTTTTTTTGTCTGAACCCAACATTAAAGCGCAGTCCTGTCTGGTCCACTGCAGGGCTTCTGTCTCTGTCGGTGAAGGGGGCAGAGGTCGCTTCCATGACGATGGACGTGATTCAGAGTATCCCGAATCTTGATTGGCTGTCTGTCTGGATTAAAGCACATGCTTTCATACACGGAGGAGACAATCAGAGAGCCATCAACACTATCTGGTGAGGATTGGACACTGTCAGTTAAAATTGGCTTTTCATGATTAAATTCAACATTTCAGTAAAGCATCTTTCATTTCTTAGCTGTTGCATGGCCATGGAAACATTTTGTTATTAAAAAAAATACTTTACTGTAATAAATGTAATTTTAATTGTTAATAAATTGCTTTTCTTTAATAAATTGCGTGACTTGGTATAAGCCACCAGTGTCACCTAAAAATATTATCTTGTATTAGATTAGTTTCTGTTGTTGTATTATTTATATACTATTATAGTATTTTACTATAGTATAGTATTTATGAATATTTTGTTTCTTTGTTCTTTTTTTTTTCAATTTTGATTTTAATTTTAATAATTTTGGCATTTATTAGTTTTTTATATTTATATTATTTAGCTTTTATTATTTCAGTTTTAGGCATTTTAGTACTTGAACTTCAACATTTTTAATTGCCATTTAAGTTTTTTAAGGTTTAGTTTTCATCTTATTTTTATAAACTATTTATTTCAGCTTTATTTCAATAAAAAAATGATTGTATAGTGAACAATAAATAACTGATTCTATTTTATTCAGATTATATTAGATTATATTAAACTCACAGTCATTGTATCATTTGTATTCTTTTATACTATTTCATATTTTAAATTAGCTTTTGTATTTTTAGTTTTCATTTCAGTTTTGAATATCTCTATTCAGTTTTTTGTTTTTTAATAATTTTAATATTTCAACTTTCAGTCAGTTGTCAAGGCAACATTTTTATTCAAACAATTTGAATTCAAGTTTAAGTAAGTTTTCATTTAAAATGTATGTTATTTCAGATTTATTTAAATGAATAATTTTAATTATTAACAACGATTGTATTTTATTTTATTTTATTTTTTTTAAATGTAGATTTCCCTTGCAAAAAATGATTTCGAAAATAATGCAGAGTTTCAGTTATCATTTATGTGCGTACAGTTTTTGTTGACTAGTCCGTCTCTCCTCAGCTCTTTGGAGAAGAAGTCACTCTTGAGGGATAACGTTGATCTTTTAGTCACTCTGGCGGATGTGTACTTCAGGGCTGGAGACACCAAGAACTCCATCTTGAAGTTTGAGCAGGCACAGATGCTTGACCCTTACCTGATCAAAGGCACATGCTATTAAACGATCCTTTAACAATCTAGATACATTGCTTTACGATTCTTGTTGGTTTGAATGAAATGATCATGCTGTTTTGCAGGTATGGATGTATACGGCTATCTGATGGCCAGGGAGGGTCATCTGGAAGATGTGGAGGTTCTCGGAGGACGGCTCTTCAACATATCTGACCAGCATGCTGAGCCCTGGGTCATATCTGGGTGAGTTTGACCTTCTCCTAATGTGTCTGAAACGTCTTCAGATTCAAAAGCAACTGAAAGCTCTTCTGGTTTCCACAGATGTCACAGTTTCTACAGTAAGCGTTACTCTCGTGCCCTGTATCTGGGAGCTAAAGCCATCCAGCTGAACAGCAACAGTGTGCAGGCGCTGCTCCTGAAGGGGGTGGCGCTCAGGAACATGGGCCGAGTGCAGGAAGCCATCATACACTTCAGAGAAGCCATGAGACTGGCGCCCTGTCGTCTGGACTGCTACGAAGGCAAGAAAGACTTTCATGATAATAGGAATAATAATTTCAAGCTACAATGTGTATTTTGTAGGTTTTTAGGAAGGTCTTGATAGTTTTGTGCAATAAAATATTACACGTATTAAGTGTATTTATTTGCGTTCTTGTATTCTGTCTTTCCTGTTTTTGAATGCTGTGTAAAGGTTTGACCAGGGGTCACCAGACACGGTCCTGGAGGGCCGGTGTCTCAAGCTTATACTAGGTATAGTTGAAACTTCCAGGCAGGTGTGTTGAAGCAAGTTGGAGCTAAACTCTGCAGAACACCGGCCCTCCAGGATCAAGTTTGGTGACCCCTGGGTTAGACAAAGCCCATGATTATTTTCTGTCGTCTCAGTGATGCGTCCTTTGTTTTCAGGTCTGATTGACTGCTATCTTGCCTCTAATGGTATCCGGGAGGCTATGGGAATGGCCAACAATATTTATAAGACCCTGGGAGCAAATGCCCAAACTCT
Source organism: Acrossocheilus fasciatus (assembly GCA_036784905.1). Lineage (NCBI taxonomy): Eukaryota > Metazoa > Chordata > Actinopteri > Cypriniformes > Cyprinidae > Acrossocheilus > Acrossocheilus fasciatus. The sequence goes on along the minus strand of CM071945.1, from coordinate 6,660,440 downwards.
CACCATCCTGGCCACAGTGTGTCTGGAAGATCCCATGACCCAGGAGAAGGCCAAGACACTGCTGGACAAAGCCCTCACTCAGCGGCCCGATTATATCAAAGCTGTCGTGAAGAAAGCAGAGCTCCTCAGTATGTTCAAAATTCACACGCCTTTCTGTTAATCGTAAACTGTGCCCATAATATATTATTATTTTATTGATTTGTTTAATTATTTTTTCAATTTTATTATTGTTGTTGTAATAATTAATTTATTATAAATAATAATATTCTTTAATATTTTTTCTTTTATTGATTTATTTTAATTATTTATTTTATTCAAATTATTATATTTTCTTTATAACTAGTTATCATTAATTGCATTATAACTAGTTATCATAGTAATTACATTATTTCATATTTTTAGTTTTATCATTTTTTAATTATTTTAATATTTATTTTTATAATTTGTTATTGCTATTATTAAATTATGTATTTTTCTATTTAATGTTATTGTTACTACTTTTTATTTAGTAATTTATTATATTTTTGTTTTTTGTATTTATATTATTTCCTATTTATTAATTATATTCTTATTTTATACTTTTCTAGTTATTACTTATTTATTCTTCTATTTATTATTGTTTATTATTTAAAATATGTAATAAATAATAACTTATGTTATTTTTAAATTATATAATTATGCATTTTATTTTTTCTATTTATGAAAAAGTAGCATTTTTTTTTGGTTTTCCGTTGATCATTATTATTATAAATTTTTATTTTTAAAATAATAATATAATTATTTTATTTATTTATTAGTAGTAGTTTATTTTTAAGTATTTGTTTTTTCTATTTTTTTTTTTCATTATATTGTTTATTATTTTTGTTGTTGTTCATTAACTGTTATAAAAGTTAGTTATGAAATAAAACAAATTGTTGTTTTAGCTTAAAAAAAAATATATTCTGGTGTTATGCTATGTAACGCCTAAATCATTTTACAGGTCGAGAACAGAAGTATGAGGAAGGAATAGCACTTCTTCGGAACACATTAGCCAATCAGAGCGACTGCGTGCTGCACAGGATGCTGGGGGATTTTCTCGTAGCTGTTAATGACTATCAGGAGGCCATGGACCAGTACAGTATAGCGCTAAGGTAACGTCATCCATACTGTATGGTAAAATATTAAACATGAGAGTTGAGCAGAAGTGACTGTTCTATTCCTCTTCTGTAGCCTCGATCCGAATGACCAGAAGTCTCTGGAGGGCATGCAGAAGATGGAGAAGGAGGAGAGTCCCACGGACGCCACGGTGGAGCTGGATGGTGATGATATGGAGGGTAGCGGGGAGGAGGGAGATCTGGAGGGCAGCGACAGCGAGGCGGCACAGTGGGCCGATCAGGAGCAGTGGTTCGGCATGCAGTGATCCTCAGCTCTTGCTAAGAGACTCTTGAGCTTCTGCACTTCAGAAAAAACATCCACGTTCTCGTGTGTGTGTGTGTGTGTGTGTGTGAGTGCAGAGATGCCATAATGCTCACTGCTGCCATCTGGTGGTGAGTTACGGACACTGACATTAATTGGATTTGTGGATGACATTCAGATTTGTTGGCTTTTTGATTTGTTTGATGGCTTGTCCTCAAATTTTCCAGTTTTGTCATATCAAAAGATTATTTTTCTCATATGAGAATCCAGCACTACACAGATCTGACTGAGTTCAGATATGAACAGTCCAACACCAGCTTGGCCACAAGGATGGTATGATTTTGGACTAAATCCACAAATGATTCGCTCTTAATGTATTTTCTAATAATTTACTAACAGTAGTTAAACATCATGGGTTTCAAGTTTGCTGTTTTGGGCCAAATACAGGACTCTGTTAAACCTGTAATTTATTTTGCTTGCTCTTTTGAGCTTTTTTCAGCACGAGTGATGATTGTTACAGAGGCATCTTTAAATGAACCTCAATCCCACAAAATCTTTTCTTCTCTCTCTGATCTGGTGAGTGTGATGAAAACAAGTCATATTCCACACCAAAATCAAAAAAGAAAATGTTAAAAAAAAAAAAAATCACATTTAAGCACATTTCAGCCGTTTTCTTTAATGTTCTTTTACATTTGTTTAATGCTCATTCTGATGTCAAGATAATGCAGTGCTACTTTTTTTTTTTTTTTTTTGCTTTAATGATCATTTTTGTATTATTACATATACAAAAGTGGTTTGTTTTATGCATTTTTTTTTTAGCTTTGATTTTGGTGTGAATATAACCCAGACATGCTAAGTTTTGTGAAATTTAACAGAGCATGTAAGTGATGCAATCATTCACTTCTGTAGCCCTAAGTGCATTTTTTCAGTGTTTGTCTTCTTTTTATGTTTCTATATTATTGTAAAAAAAAAAAAAAGACTATTTTTAAATGTTTTGGAATTAAAATCATGGCATGAAAAAGATTGATGTATTTGCTATTACTAAAGAGAATCTCTCTTTTCATAATACAAAATAAATCGAGCGTTGACACAGGCTAAAGAAACAGCAGTGCAACCATGTAATATCATTTTATTAACCACAAGTCATTGTGATAATTACAACACTGATTCTGCAGCACCCGCCCTCCATTTCCATGGGAACTGCTGTAAAAGACCGCCCGTCTCGCCGCTATGTCACACACACACACGCCTAACACCTGAAATGAGCCTCTGCTTTAAAACATATTGCACATCCCTGCGCAAAGCAACAAGAACAATAAGTTTTGGTTCATTTACATATCTCACAAAAGATCTGAGGCGAAAACGATGCCTTTTTTTCCACTGATGACTTTTTTTTTTCAAATATCGCAGTGCTATACAAAAGTTTCTAACGTAAGGGGACATGCACCATGAAAACTGCTGTAATGTTACATTTTTAAGAGTATTTTCAAATTCCACTGGCTTCAGGCGGGTTTGACCTGAGCTATAAGGTCTCAAAATCTATTTTTTCCACTCCTAATGATTGAGCTGCTTCTAAACTAATGATGCAAATGCTTAGGTTTTAGCACAGTTGACATGCAGGCCTAGAAAGATGTGTGGAGCTGCTGAAAACAACACATGCACTAAAGTCAAGAAAACCTCACAGCTTCTGCAAGGAATACAGAGAGCGGATTGGCTTAATCATCTCGAGCTGGAGAGAGAGAGAGAGAGAGAAAGATGGAAAAATAAGGACACATTTGATCAAACATATGAAGAACAAAATATACATACAGAAACGTGTTGTCATGCAACTGTAGTTAGACACGATTAAATGCTTCTTTAGAGAGTTACATATAGTTCCTGTAGAGGCAAATGCACATAATTATTATTACGTCAATCAAACAAACACGAGGTTGTGATGGTGTATTATGTGAGAGGTACTCACTCGCTGATGCACACAGGACAAAATTAGTTTTAATACAGCAAATTTAATCATGCATGTCTCTTGGTCACCTGAAATAAGACACTTTTTTTTTTTTAAAGGAAGAAAAGAAAATCGGACCCCTAGAAAATAAATTGTGCCATTTAAAGATTCAAAGAGGTCTTATGTATGAACATCAGGGTTTTAATCCCAGAATTCATCCTAGATATTCTAATACAAAAAGGGATCATTTGTGCTCCGTTTATTTACTCAGCACCTAGTATATACATATACACATTACAGTAAAAATAATTCATCTATAATATTATAATCACTACGCTGTTCCTATAAATACATTTAGCACATGAAAAAGTAAACATCTTCAGAGAATTTGTGCAAAGCAAATCCTAAACACACTGTCAGTTTCATGTTTTTTTTTACTTAAGTATTAATAAAATAAAACTGTGAACAGCTAAAGTTTTCGAACGAGGGAACTAGTGCATTTGGCTAGTCTTCTTTTAAGCAAAAATAAGTCAGGAAACAGGTCCTAAGAAAGCAACCGCCGGAACTGAGGTAGCTACAATCTACTTAACGCAGAGAGGAAATCATTTTGCCTCAAGCGAGGAAAGGAAACAGAAACGACACCGCTGACGTTACAGTGGAAAACATCTAAATATAACCCAAATGCACATTCGCTCTTTTTTGGCCCAGCGGATTCAAAAGGCTATAAAGACATCTCAGAGCTTTGAGCCAAAAATATCCAAAGCAATCTGATAAATATTGCATCTCCTCACTTTAAGCTTCCAAAAAAGGCCATAAGGGGACCTGAGAAAATATACAACTTTAATAAGAAAAAAAAAAGTTAAAATGGAATGATAAAAAAAAAGGAACATACTATTTTCTGACAACAATAGGCCATATGAAGATAAACATATACACACATTAAAAAATAAAAATTAAACAAGGCTTAAATGTATGTGCAAATGTGAACGGGTGACTGTTGCTCCTTGTTAATGTTTCTTCTCTGGTTATTTGGAGTCAGGTGTTAGCTTGAGGCAGCTCTGGGATCAGTCAGGAGGACCAGAGCTGCTTGGTTATGTTAGTGTCCGTGCTGTACAGCCACACCACTAGAGGGAGTGTCAGAGCTACGAAAGGCCAGGAGACGCCCTCGGTGCATGCAGAGAGGGACCAGCCTCTCTTGTCGGGCTCCTGGTCCAGGTCTTTACCGGGCTCCAGGTAGTTCCTTGCGATGAATTTGAGCAGCTCATCCATGAGGATGACAGGCAATGAGATCTTCAGCACCATCAGCCACTGGGTCACGTTCAGAGGGGTGATCTGGAAGATGACCTGAGGAACAACAGAGGGTGAAGCAAAGAAAATAGGGAATGAAACGAGGAATCACAACAAGGCATTCACAGACACCAGTGCACCAACAGCCTATAGTTTATTTAATAAATAATAACAATAAATAATTATATATATATAATTAATTAAATAAATATTTTATAATATAATTTAAATAAGCATAAAAGTAAAAAGCAATAATAATGTCCACACAATTACTTTCAAAAATGTTTTTAAATGGATTTCTCTAGGTAAAACATGTTTTACTCCAAGATCAATACTGAATACTATAAGATATTTAAAAATAATATAATAAAAACAAATTATTTTATATAGATTTTTTTTTATTCATTTATATAGAAATAAATAAAAAAACAACTGGAATAAATTAAAAAATAAATAAAACTAATATATAATTCAATTATAAAAACAAAAACAAATAAATGTAAAATAAATAAGTGACAGACATGATAAATGACAAAATTTCTATGATAATACAATTTTTAAGTTAAAATAATTAATTTAACAAATATTTTTCTACTATTTCTACTTGAGTATTATCTTTTTTATATATATAGTGTTCAGGAAGTCATGGCTGGACAATTTCATGCTCCTAGTCACCCTGGTTTGCTTACAAAAAAACAACAACAAAAAAAAGGTATATATATTTATATTAAACATGTCCTTATATTTATGAATGGGAATATACTTCAAAGATATTTTACTCATAAGAATTTCTAGGGGTGCCAATAATTATGGCCAACATGCATTGGGGAAAAACATTCATTTCATCATGAGATTTTCTCCCCACTTTCAATTGTTTTACTTCAATGAAAGGTTAGAATTTTGTGAATTTTTTGTATGAAAGCTCAAATAGATCAATGATGCAGATTTATTTTCACAGCCACCCGCATTTGCTCATATTTACCAAGGGTGCCAATATTAGTGGAGGACACTGTATATGAAATACCTATTGTGTAGTTGATAATTGTTTTCAAAATTCAAAAGCTTTTTGTGAAAGTGATCATGGAGTGCGAACTGAGTCTACATTCAGAGACTGTGTGGAGCACTAGTGGAATGTTCCATTATAGATATAATTCTATTCTGGACCCCAAGATTATTTTTGACATACTCTTCTACATAGAGCATTTAATGATCTGTAGTGCTAAGACACATCATGAAGGGTGCTGTACCGGCAGCGGCTCTACGTAGAGGATGAGGAAATGCAGAGACATGGAGAGGCAGATGGCTCCTAGCAGCCAGATATTCTCCCAGGGAGGCATGCGCACCAGAGACTGATTCTCCGACAGACTGCAGGAGGAAGAACGACATGTTTACTTGGGTTCAAGACTAACACAAAGCTCATTTTAATCACTGCTATGCGTGAGTCTGGGTGTGAGGTGGATGCTGGCTGACCTGTTGAGGGCGTTACACATCTCGATGGTGACCAGCACAGACAGGGCCATGGTCATGGGGTAGGGAGACTCGAACACGTGGCACTCCAGATCCTGGAAGTCAGGATTATCAGGAGAACACTGCAGGAAATGACTCTGAGAGGCAGAGAGAGAAACAGATGCTTAGATACTACTACAACAACATTATTAAAGTATATTTTCATTGTATAATAAAACTGTATTCAATATTATTTACATAAAATTATATACATTTGTGTGTACTGTGTATATTTATTGTCTATATAAATACACACATACATGTATATATTTAAGAAAAATATGTTATGTATATATATTAAATATATTTATCTGTAATATAAATATAAATATATACATATATATACACAAATATACACAGTACACAAATATATTATGTAAACAAAAACTTATTTTGGATGCGATTAATCGTTTGACAGCACTTTGTGTGTGTGAATGTGTGTGTGTGTGTATGTATATATATATATATATATATATATATATATATATATATATATATATATATATATATACTTATTTTATATATATTATATAATTAATTTTTTGTAAATACCTAATATTGTAAAATAAGTAATATATTCTTATTATTAAATACATAAAATTATACATACACATGTACAAAATGGAATATGAAAATTAATTTTAATAAATATAAATAATATTTTTGATACATATAAATGTTTTGCAACAAAAGTCTTTGCTGTCTACTTTGGATCAATATTATATTTCATATAAATGCTGATCTTTTAGAACTTTCTATTTTTTCATCCTAGAAAAAAAAGTTATCACTGTTTTCACAAAAACACTCAGAAGTGTTTTGAAAATTGATAATTAAAAAAAAAAAATGCTTCTTCAGTATCAAATCAGCATATTAGAATGATTTGTGGAGGATCATGTGACTCTGAAGACTGCAGTAACGATGCCGTAAATATAGCGGTAATAAATTATATTTTATGTTATTATTTTGTATTCTATTGTTTTTTTTTATTTTTTTTTATTAAGCTTCCAAAATATTGTGCTGCAATCTGTCAAGGCTGGGCCAGTTTTTGTTTTAACTGTTTAAATGTCAAAAATCTTTCAGGCATTCCAAATTTAAAAAAAATGATTACAAATCAGACTTTGTGCAAACTGGCCTTAAGGCTGTAGATTTAGACACACGCAGGACATTTCTTTAAAAACAGAAATATATACCAGCTGGTAAAGTGTGATCATTGGACCATCATCAGCAGAAATGAACCACCAGGCTGCAGATCCTACAGTCGCAGCACCCACATAACCTGAGAAACACAACAGACTTAACAGACCAGGAATACTGGATGTGTTATTAGATGACAAGCTAGAAAAAATATACACAAGCTAACTTCTTAAATCACAGCCACTAGGCTACATTAGTCATGTTTGTGACTCACAGCCGATGGCCAAGTATCTGAAAAAGAGCCATCCAGAGATGAGCGGCTCCTTGGCATTGCGGGGGGGTTTGTTCATGATGTCCAGGTCAGGAGGGTTGAAGCCCAGAGCGGTGGCGGGAAGACCGTCAGTCACCAGGTTCACCCACAGCAGCTGGACAGGGATAAGGGCCTCAGGGAAACCCAACGCAGCGGTAAGGAAGATACTGCGGAGGAGTCCAACATACTGTATCAGCAACAGACAAAACCAAACCAAACAGAACTGAAAACCACAACCAGACTGACCAGACGACCTCGCCCACGTTGGAGGAGATGAGGTAGCGGATGAACTGCTTCATGTTGTTGTAGATAGCTCTGCCTTCCTCAACGGCGGCCACAATGGTGGAAAAGTTGTCATCAGCGAGGACCATCTCCGAGGCTGACTTGGCCACAGCAGTGCCAGAGCCCATGGCGATGCCAATCTCTGCCTTCTTCAGGGCAGGGGCATCGTTCACGCCATCTCCTGTCTACAGAAACACAACCGCTCAGCCAAACAGGACGATCAAACGCGGATGAGCTACATCCCTTAAAGGGATAGTTCATCCAAAAATGAAAATTCTGTCATTAATTACTCACCCTCATGTCGTTTTAAACCTGTAAGACCTTCATTCATCTTCAGAACACAAATTAAGATATTTTTGATGAAATCCGGGAGCTTTCTGACCCTCCATTAACAGCAATGCAACTGAAATGTTCCCAGACCCAGAAATGTGGTAAGGACATTGTTAAAATAGTCCATGTGACATCAGTGGTTCAACTGTAACGTTATGAAGCTCCGAGAATACTTTTTGTGCTCTAAGAACTCAAAATGAAGGACTTTCTTCTCTTCCCACGCATGTGTGCATTCCTCACGAGTATACGAGGCGCAGTGCATGCTTCTTCTATGTCAGAACGCAGGCTCATGCGTCAGCAGCACCACACGCATGCGTCGTGTTACTCTCGTGAACGCGTGTCAAAGACTGACGAGAGGAAATTGTTGAATAAAGTCGTTATTTTTTATTTCTTTGAGCATAAAAAGTATTCTCGTAGCTTCACAAAATTACGGTTGAACCACTGATGTCACATGGACTCTTTAATGATGTCCTTAATACCTTTCTGTGCCTTGACTGTGGTAGTTCCCTTGTGGTCTATGGAGGGTCAGAAAGCTCTCGGATTTCGTCCAAAATACCTTAATGAAGGTCTTATGTGTTTGGAACGACATGAGGGAGAGTAATGACAGAATTTTCATTTTTGGGTGGACTATCCCCTTTCCACTGTACGGCTGCTTACCATGGCAGTGATCTCATCAAAGCCCTGCAGGAACTCCACAATCTTGGACTTGTGTGAAGGCTCGACACGTGCGAAGCAGCGGGCATTAATGACGGCCTCGCGCTGGGCGTGAGGTGAAAGGTCGTCAAATTCGCGGCCGGTGAAGGCCATGCGGTTGACGTCATCGTCCTCTGAGAAGATGCCGATGCGTCTGCAGATGGCCACGGCCGTGCCTTTGTTGTCGCCGGTGATCATGATGACCCGGATGCCAGCGTGGCGGCAGAGCTTGATGGACGCGGCCACTTCCGTACGAGGAGGATCCAGCATGCCCACGCAGCCCACGAATGTCAGATCCGACTGGCAGATGGGGAGGAGAGGAAAGTTTAGAAAAACTTTTAGTAGGTGTCTTTCCACAGTGTATAACTGTTAGCAAAACGCTAACTTGCTAGATGGAGACAGCTAGCTAGACATAAAGATGCTGTGGATAAATACATTTCTAGATAGCTAGATAGTTAAAAGTCATTAGTTGGGTAAATAGTTTACTAGATAGAAAGCTAGTGAGATACACTCAAAAATTATATTAGATGCTGGATGTTATTACCTAAATAAATACTTTATTAGATAGCAGGATCAAAATGATTTTTTTAGACAACTAACTAGCAAGACAGTAAAAATTATTAGACAATATTTTATTAGACAGGATGCTAGCAAGACAAAAAGATAATTAATTAGATACGTAGATACACATTACTAAATAGATAATAGTTACATATTCTATAACTAACTAGCAAGATGCCCTTATGAAAATTAACCATGTTTTATTGTAGTAAATGTGTAGTAACCATGTTTTTTTCGCATATTGATTACCATTTTTACAAACACAGTTCTACTACAAATATCATGGTTAAACTATGGTTAGAGTATCAAAACCACGGTTAATTTTCTTAAGGGTGAATTGTTTATTAAAAATTAACTAACTAAATGGATTAAAACTATCAATCTAGCTAGTTAACTATCTAATAGTTTATTAGATGGCAAACTACCCAAAAACAAATATACTTTATTAGAGAGCTAGACGTTAAAACTTTTGTCAATAGTTTGATTATTTAGACCGCTAACTAGCTATACAAATAAATCTGTTATTATATAAGACATCAAAAAGCTAGCCGGACAAAGATAGCTAGCTAGTCATTCTATTGCTAACTACCTAGATAAATAAACACTTTATTAGTTAACTATTAGATAGGAAGCTCTTGAAATATTTAGTAGATAGCTAGATGTTAATTAGTTTAGATAGATGGCTGAACAGTTTAATAGATAGTAATCTACTTTAATGCAAAGAAACCTTTTCGATTACGTTAACTATTAGACAGCTATGTACCTAGATAGATACTTTGTTAGATAGCTAATTAGCTAGATTAAAAATTGGTTTATTAGGTAGGTAGCTAGCAGATAGCTAACAAAGTGCAAAGACACTTATTAGAGAGCTAGATGTTACTAGATCTAAAACGTATCTAACTAAACAGTAAAATGGAAAAAATACTTTATTACATAGCTAACTAGCTAAATGAATTAATAGTTTATGAACAGCAAACTCAAATTATACTTTATTAGACACTAGACAGCTGACTATTTGAATAAAAACTTTATTCTAAAGTTCTAGCATGACACTAAGACTGACATAGTACAGTATTATACAAGTAACTCAGTCACCTCATACTCTACAAAGCTGGCCGTATCTGTCAGGATCATCTCATCTTTCTTCAGTGGACTATCGCGGGTGGCCAGTGCCAGGCAGCGCAGGGTATCACGGCCAGTGCCGTACTCTCTGATCACAGACATGATCTTATCCTTGATGCCTTGAGTCAGGGGAACCCGGGATCCACCCACACGCACATACGTGCACCTGTCCATCACTCCCTCTGGAGCTCCCTGTAGAAGACACTCCAGTTGATCAATCTGAAAAACTTTGCAATATAATAACAACTTGGTAATTAACAAACCAGTATCCAGTTAGCACCTTAACAAACATCTTAGCAGAAGATGATTTGGCCTTGTTGGGGGAACAATACACAGACATGGACTTCCTGTCTCTGGAGAACTCCAGGGTGAACTCCTTCTTCATCAGCTGCTTGATCACCTATACATACATATGGAGTTATTAAATCATGATTCAACAAGTGCTTGCATAAATATTTACTAATCATATAAATATTTACAGCGTTGCAGGCGTTGGCTCTCTCGATCTTAGACAGACTCCTGACGTCAGTGTCAAAAACGTTCATCTTTTCCACCAGGCAGGTCAGAGCTGTCTCCGTAGCCTCTCCAACCTTCTCATAAACACCTTTAGACTGAAAGAGAGATAGCATTTATCATTTAGGTGCATCCTCCATGCATGGACCTAAACTTCTTCTAAAGCTTTTCATGCTGATGGTTAGAGATGCAATCAAATTAAGATCATTATCCCATGACTGATTAATTAATATCTTCATATTAAACAACATTAAAACACGACAGACATTAGCGATGACAACATATCTCACACTAGTGTTCAAAATTGAAAAAAAAAAATGCATTTCATATTTTATTTTATTTATTATTGTTATTTTTTTAAGAAATTAAATATTTTATGTAGCATATTTCAAATAAATGCTGTTCTTTTGAATCCTGAAAAAAGTTTTCCATTAAAATATTAAGCAGCACAACGGTTTTTAACATAATAATTAGAAATGTTTCTTGAGCAGCAAATTAGCATATTATAATGATTTCTGAAGGATCATGTGACACTGAAGACTGGAGTAATGATGCTGAAAAGTCAGCTTTCCATCACAGGAATAAATTATATTTTAAAATATATTACAATAGAAAACAGTTCATTTTTTGTAAGTTAACTGTAGGTAGATATATATATAAATAAAATAATGAAAGATATATATATATTTTATATTATCTTTCATTATTTTTCAATAGTTTCTGGAATCACTTTTTGAGAATATTAGTTTTGTGAATATCAATTTTGAATTTACCAAATATAAAGTGATGGACACTTTTGCTTATATCATCCAGATTAAGACAAGACAATTAGTAGACATACCTCATTATAATCCAGGGAGGAATCATTACACAAGGCACAGATGGTCGCCAGCTCCACCAACCCGTCATACTGGGAGGTTTTCACTATTCTGTTATCAAGGAATCTGAGCAACCAAACAAAATGATCAATAAACCACCTACTAAAACAGAAGCTGACAGAAAATGTGAAATCACAGGCATCAGTTTGACTGCAGTACTACAAGTAAATATGAGAGCAGAGACAGAAAACTCACACGTCTCCTTCAGGAGCGTACGTGGAGCCAGAGATGGTGAATTCAGTCAGTGAGCAGTTTTCCCCCTCAGCCTTGTCTATGATGAACATCTGAAAGACAGAAACAATATTAAAGGAATAGTTTTGTCATTTATTTGTTGCCATGTAGTTCCGAACTTATACTTTTATCAAAAAAATAACAGAATTTTGGGTGAACTGTTCCTTTAAGATACCAGTTGTTAACTAAATGTGTCAGTGTGCTGTCCATCTAGAAGGAATTTGTTGGAAAGTTAACTGACAGAAGATGGCAGCATAAGCAAGTATTAGCATAAGAAGATTATATGTACGCAATGACTCAGGGTGCCGTAATTCTATCCTGTGTGTTATTATGTTTAGATAAACACAGAAACTGGCAGAACAGCAAGCACACAGAGATGAAACTATGCTTAGCTTCACTTTGTGTCACAGACTTAAAGTTCAAAGTACGCTAACATACGATGGAGAGAGAAGGAAAAAAAAAAAGTCATAATTTGGACACTACAGGTATCCATCGCTGAGCTCATTCCTTTATTTCTGCAGAGCAAGCGAGCAGCTCAGTCCAATGACAGAGATCTTTATCAGTCCAGTTCAGGAAGCTGCACCAAAACACATTTCCAGAGAACGACAGAGGATTTTTAACTGACCAAAAAAACTCAGAATAAACAGATCTCCTGACTGAGTACTGAAGGAAATATGCAGGAGGACAAAGATGGAGTGCAATCAGCATGTGTTTACCAACGTATTCTAAGTTTCCAGTGACAAGCAATTTTTTCCATCTGCATTTATCTTTAATATAGGGCTTAACGTTTAATTGAAATAAAACTGATATTGTGATACGGCATCAGACTGCAATTTGATTAAATAATTGTGTGCAGTACATTCCAGAAGTTGTTTATTTGCACATCATAATCTGGTGTTTTCAGCGCCAACAATTTGAAAATGAAGTGTTTTTAAACTTGTTGCCAACAAATGAGAAGCTCGAGGGCTTCCTGCAGGTTTCCATCTGAATAGTATAATAATAATAATAATAATAATAATAATAAAATAGTATTATATTATATTTATTGTAATAATACTATTTCAGTATTATTACAATAAATATAATATAGTACTATTTTTTAGTAATGCAGTGCCCTCCACTAATGTTATCTTTTTGGATCTTTCATTCAAAAAATTCACCAAATTCTAACCTTTCATTGAAGTAAAACAACTGAAACTCACATTATGAAATGTTTTTCCCCAATACATGTTGGCCACAATTATTGGCACCACTAGAAATGATTATATCAAAAATATCAAACAGCCCCTACATCACCACATGTTGTTCAGGAGGGTTTCAAAAAGAATTCTCCTCGCTCGTCCAAAAACAAACTCCAGCATATTCAGTTATCAGACACAACTGGAACTTCAAATGGCACTGGCTTCTATGGTCAGATGAAACTAAAAGAGCTTTTTGGCAGCAAACCCACCAGATGGGTTTAGTACAAACAGGGATAAAAAGTACCCCATGTCCACAGTTAAATATACTGCTGGACCTTTAATGTTGTAGGCCTGTTTTTCTGCCGGAGGTCCTGGACATCTTGTTCAGGTGCATGGCATCTTTGATTCTATCAAATACCAACAGATAAAAATCTAAACCTGACTGCCTCTGTTAGAAATCTACTAATGGGCTGTGGTTGGTTCTTCCTTCAAGACAATAATCAAAATCAACACAAAAATGTGTCACTGAGCACAAAATGAAGCTTCTGCCATGGCCGTCCCAGTCCTCTGACCCTGAACCCTATAGAAAATGAGAACTAACTTGGAGCTGTGAATCTGAAGGATCTGGAGTGATTCTGGATATAGGAATGGTCTCTGATCTCGTCGGGTGTTCTCCAAACTCATCAGACATGATACAGGGTTCCTACACATTTTCCATTTAAAAAATACCATACTTTTCCAGACTCTCTGCAAAAGGAGCTCCTCTACCTCTCAGTAGATTTTTGGACCATATTTAACATAAATGGTTCATACAGCACTATTTTCAGCTTTATTTTTGGTATATATTATAGTCATCTGTGAATATTTTTATTTTTTCAGTTTTTCTCTAAGTGACTTTTGCATGCACACAAGAAACTATTTGCCAGGTTCAAGGGTCTATAAAAAAGACTGGTATTGTTAAAATAAAAAAACTGTGTTCAAGCCTTAGGTCTCTTTAACACAAGACCCCACACCGCTAAATGGGCTGATGGCACAATAGGTGGCTCAGTGTGCATTGTCCTATATGCTAAGTTTAATGGTTTCTCGTGCACACATAAAAGTCTTATTATTTGTTATTTTTGCAAAGATCCTCGAGGCTATGTCATAAGGTACTAGGAATATCATGAGAAGAAACTCAAAACGCAAAACATTTCTCATAATTAAAAAGTGCACCTTGAATTCATTCGGTCGTGTTTGAATCAATAAACAGCTGCCATGAAAAACACTTGTATGATAAATTTATTTATTAAATTCTTAATTTTCTATTAGAAAAAACTAAATGAGGTCAAAAGTATGGAAATGCAAATATTTTTCCATACTCTGCTTTCTTTTTTCCATACTTTTCCAGACCTGGAAATTACTTCAATTAAATTCCATACTTTTCCAAACCGCGGAGCCCTGATTATAGGAGAAAACTCAGAGCTGTTATCTTGGGAACAGGACATGAGCATAGGCTGAAATCCCAGGGGGTCGGGGGGGAACAAGACCCCCCCATCTGAGGGTTGTCCCCCCTAAAAATATTATTAAAAAACCCACCCTGTGTACTGTAAATAATGTTTTATAGTTAAAATAATTGTGCAAGTAGTAAAACAACACAAACGGGGCAAAAATGCGTTTTAAGTTTAGAAACATTTGGAGTCTCCCCTCCCTTACCTCACAGTGCTTTGGTCCAAATGCTTTCCTCTTTTATATCACACACACAATTCTGGTAGAGAGAACAAAGCCCTACTGGTGTTCCACAACTATTGACTATCAATTGGCTATTTTATTCACTTAATATTGGATGAAGTGATTATTTTCTCTAATACAGATGATGCCAATGTATTTTTCGATGAGTCTGCTATGTTAGCAATAATGACGTCACCTGCTTGATGTATAGTAATGTCTACAAAGGACAGGACCGCTGTCATGGGGTGACCACAACAGCTCGTAATTTGGCACGGTCTCCCTGCTACGCTAATAGTAGTAAGGCTTTCCTCTGCGTATACATATCATTGCAAGTACAACTTAAGATGTATTATTTGTGTCCCCTTTAAAAACTGCTCTTGAGAAATTTTATGTTTACTGTCCCCCGAACTAAATTTATGCCCCTGTAATTGGGTGCCAATAATTGTGGCCAACGTGAACTAGAGAAAAACATTCATTTCATAATGTGAAAATTTCATGTGTTTTACTTCAATGAAAGGTTAGAATTTTGTGAATTTTTTTAATGAAAGAGCAAAAGGATAAACAATGCAGATGTATTTTCACATCCACTTTTGCTCATATTTACCAAGGGTGCCATGCCAATATTAGTGGATTAGTGGTCATATATGTTAGTGTACTCCTAAAAGTAAAAGTCACTCATATGTCTGATGTATGCTACTAAAATGTTCAATATTTTTCTTCCAGGACAAAAGACAAATTTGTGTGTTTCGTGGAGTTATTAAGTGCATTTAAACTTCTGTACAAAGGTAAGGATGACTAAACTGTTAAAGAAAGGGCTCACCCTGCAGACGGACATCTGGTTGGTGGTGAGGGTGCCGGTTTTGTCAGAGCAGATGACGGAAGTGCAACCCAGCGTCTCCACAGAGGGCAGAGAGCGGACGATGGCGTTTTTCTTGGCCATACGGCGGGTGCCGAGAGCCAGGCAGGTGGTGATGACAGCAGGAAGACCTTCAGGGATGGCGGCCACGGCTAGAGCGACGGCAATCTTAAAGTAGTAAACGGCTCCACGGATCCAGGAGCCGCCGTGGACGGGGTCGTTGAAGTGGCCGATGTTGATGATCCACACGGCGATGCAGATGAGAGAGATGACTTTAGAGAGCTGCTCACCGAACTCATCCAGCTTCTGCTGCAGGGGCGTCTTCTCCTGCTCAGTGGAGGCCATCTCGTCACGGATTTTACCGATCTCTGTGTTCACGCCTGTGGCCACCACCACACCTACGGCTTTTCCCGCGGCAATGTTGGTTCCCTGAAATCCAAGCATTTAAATGAACAGGAAAACAACAAGTTTTTTTAAACCAAAAGGTTTTAGAGTGTGAACTAAAGTTCAGCTGAAGTCTAATTTTCTTACAGAGAACAACATGTTCTTCTTGTCCTGATTGACGGCACGGGGATCCGGCACGGGGTCGGTGTGCTTAATGACAGAGACAGACTCGCCTGCAACATGAGCAAATTAATAGTAAAATCCACAGCTAAAATACTTGACAAACACACACAAATGAACCAAATGCTTTGTTACCTGTCAGGATAGACTGGTCCACTCTGAGCGTGGTGGACTTAATAGCACAGATACGGATATCGGCAGGTACCTTGTCGCCCACTAGGAAGAGAAGAAAAAAAACTAGGTATTTAGAATAATTAAGTCAAATCCTCAGCTTCATAGCACAGTTAAAATTGCAAATAAATTCACAAACAAAAAAAAGCAACGAAACACAAAACTACATGCAAATCAGTGGGGTCCAAAGTTGTTTTTAACAATTATGACCACCAAAAACAACTGAAAGTTTCCAGTGATAAGCAATTTTTCCATCCACATTGAGATTTAATAAAGGAACTAACATTTAATCAAAATAAAATTGATATTATGATATCACTTTTACCAAATCAAATCAGGTTTTGATTTAATTAAATGTGTATATGTGGAGCAAGGTTCAGACCAAAGTTGTTTATTTACACTTGATCTGGTGATTTCAGCATTAACAATTTAAAAAATGAACCATTTTTAAACCTGTTGCCAATAAATAAGTTAAAATTGCTAATAAATGCACAGATAAAATATAAAAATAAAAAAAACTCTTTACACAACAAACCATATGCAAATCAATGAGTTCTAATGTTGTTTTGAACCACAATGATTGCCATTATATAAACAAAAACAATTTAAATATTCTTCAAATTATTTTCATTTACGTTTTGCAGAAAACAAAGTCATACAAGTTTTGACTGACATGAGGGTGAGTAAATGATAAATTTTCAATTTCGGGTGATCTGTCCATTTATAAGTCATTCTGGCTAATTTAACTGTCCTTAATAGTAAAATGTGTACCTTTATGCATTATAAAAAGGTACTAAAGTTCCAAAATGCAACATTAAACTCACAATATCAGTGCAGAAATAATATATTTTTTACAAATCAAAAGTTTATCTTCTATGATCATACTATACCTCAAAACTGTGTATTGCAGTTTTTGTTGTTGTTTTTTGTAATGCTGCATGTGTTATCCACATATAGCAGAGAACACAGCATAAATGTCTTCTGAAATTTTTTCCTGACTGATGAATATGCTAGGCAAGATGAACCATGGCAAACCCAAATCAAATTATGATCTTTAATTAATAAGGGACTAGTGGATTTGATTAAGTTAAAAAATGACTTAAAGAGAACCAGCAAGAGAAAGAGAGAGCTTGTTCACCCATCGAGAACAAAGTAGTCATGTAAGCTCATCTGCGCCCTTGAGGGCGAGAGAAGAAAATAGCATGGGGAGCAACAATGCACCAATGCACGCCAAAAATGGAGAAACTATTTTGATATGTTCGGCGATGTGCTGATCAGGTTTAAACACAGAGGCATGACAGCAGCTGCCCCTGCATTCGACAGGAAGAGTGACGAAGGTTAACACCCCCCAAGCTGTCAATCAACTGGGAGGTGTTACACTCTCCATGCATTCATAACTTATAACAATTGTGTTTAAGAGCACCTTTGAGGAGTATGTTTGTGATAAGCTTTCTTAGGCCACACTTATCAGGATAAAGTGTTTATTCGCTGATCTGTCCATGTTAAACATTAACATATCCAGTGAAAGTCCAGGGAATCAGCGTGGCAGCATGAGAAAAGACAGGGCATGATAACAATGGATGCTTCCTGACCTTGGCAGCGATCATCACACATGTGTGTGCAACAGGATCTCTGCACTGTGGATTAACAAGCTGTGCTTTTGCCACGATTTGTGAGGAGCTATGGCAACAAGGTCACGCACACGAGACAATGACGGCTTTTCTCAGAAAGACTTAATGGAGCTCAATTGTAAATTTTAGCCACCTAAATAGGGAACAAATGTACACAATGAAGTCCAGTTCCCAGAAGGCCACCCAGCACTGTTCACTGGCAACAAGAAAATGAACAAGATCAGCCAACAAGTACTCTCTTGAAGGAATGGACACTCGATGTGAGATGATCAGAGGTTGCCTTATGGACAAACCATGATTTGGAGGAGGAGAAGTGTAGATGATGCTATAGATAACTGCTCATAAGTTGGCGTTAATGCAAACGGGGTTGGGATAAGTCAGAATTGAAGATTTATCTGCCTTTAAATTTATCAGTGTGAATTTAGCCACACCGCAAAAGGAAGATTAAATTAGAATTTGAATCAGGAAGAATTTAATGAATTGCAATTCAAAAATATTTCAACAGAAGATAAGTTATTCAATATAATTAAAAGCAAATAAACATAAAATTACATGAATATGTTTTTTAATTACATACTATAAATTAATAGATGAACAGACGAATGAATGAATGAATTAAATAAATAATAAAAATAAATTTATAGAAATAAATACATATGTAGTTATGTAATGTATTTGTTTATTTAATATTAAAATATTTAATTATATAAAAATAATTACAAAAAAGTAAATGACAAAAATATTTCCACATAATGAATATAATAAAGAAATACATATGTATTTATGTAAAAATAAATACAAACAAATGACATAAATAATTGTGTAGCATTTGTCATATCATTGTTTGTATTTATGTAATTATTTCATGCATTTAAATATTTAAATTACAAATACACAAATAAATTACATAAATACATTTATTTTGTCTAACTATTTTTGTAATTTATTTGTTTGTACTTATTTCTATATAATTAAATAAATATTTAAATATTACATTAAATATTATTTAATTTGTGTATTTATGTAATTAAGTATTTCTTTAAATAATTTATAAATAAATACATATGATTCCACAATAAATAAATAAACTAAATAAATAAAGATTACATGCATTACAAGCATCCATCCAAGGCTTGTAAACCTTTTTTAATGTATTTTTTTAAACATTTTTCTTGACGCTTCTAGTTAAAAACATCAGTTAAATGAATCTCAATTCATTTTAATTCTACTTACTTTTCAAATTTGAATCATCTGCATCTTGTTCACTACCTCAACTCAAATTTAATTCAAATTCAGGAACTGAAAGAATATAAAAGACTTCTCGATTCAGTTTTGAATGCTTCACAATGCACACCCCGAATGAAACAGTGGATTAGATGGAGAGGAGACTTTTTTTTTTAATTAAGGGTCCATACTTCAAATTACATGGACAAGTTTCAATGAGATGCTTAATTGTGCTGCTGACTAATGCAGACCCATACCACAAGGTGAGAATGTCGCGTCTATTCAATTTCGCTCTAGCTGAGAGCTGATTCATGACTTAAGAGAGGCCCGATGGCACAATTCACAAGTGCGTCAATGCTTTCCAGAACATAGCAGCATTTATCAGTGTGCATATACAAAAAGCCCCAGCGATGAGCTATTTCAGGCGTATCTGGCCTCCAGGTAGAAGAGTGACCTCCGAACCCCTGAGTTGTTGGAGTTATCTATCCGCCCACAGTACGCACACAGCCTCCTCATCGGCCTTCGAAGAGCACGAAGAACCCAGAACAAACCCAGCAAAAGGGCCCTACACAACACCCACACAAAGACTCACATATATTCAGCTCAAAACTGAACTACTAATGGAGCGTTCAAGATCAAGAAAGAACAGTGGAATGGAAGATGCAGCATATACATGCATTCCAGCTGTCATATCATAAGCACTTTAGCATCTTAAAATACCTTCAGCATGCATCAATCAGCAGGGTAAAATAGCTCACATCTAACCCTCTGCAGGAGGAGGCTGGAGGACGGAAAGTAGAATGGTTTTGTGTAAAGGTTTGCGCTTCCATCAGTCCCCCAGCAACACATTCACAGCTTTCATTCCTCTGCTCTTTATAGCGACTCAGGACGCAGGGGTCAAACAAACATGCCTGCACTTTACTTGCCACATGTCATCACAGTATTACCATCAGATTGGCAGGGAACTGTTGAATGGTGAGGGTCTCGAGGTTATTGGGTCAAACTTAAAAATGACTAGTGGTCGACCGGTATATTGCCAAGGCCAATATATCGGCCGATATTTGACATTTTTTAAATATCGTTATCGCCGATAATAGATTTTTCTGTTTGGCCGAGGTGTTCGAGGTGGGACTTTTCAGAATAAAATCAAAATAACCTGTATCAGTCATAAAAAGGCAATATCCTCCACTCTAATCTACAAATCATTGGTTTTGTGCATGCTTAGCTACAGGATTACTGCACACCTGTTCCACCTATTTATCACTGATAAATAGCAATAGCTAGTATTTCTTTTACTCTCATTCATATTAACTTGCTGACAGGCCCGGGGCATCAAACACCTGCCGGGCCCCGCCACTTGCCGCAAGGCTCCTCGGTGATAGGCGATGGTTACCAGGTCCAGCAGAATGTTGCATGCCACCCTGGGTGCTTGAATTCCCAAAGCACACAGTGTGCTGATGGGTAAGGCCAACGTGAAAGCTGCTGCATGAGGGGAAAGAGGGGTGGGACACCATGGGCACTTCCCTATAAGGTCATCTCTCTGAGTGAACAATAGGAACAGCTGTTAGAGCTGGACCCCTTCCACTTGACAATACGGCTGCACCATACACACTTCAAACAAATTGCATTGGTTTCAAGTATTGTTCTTTCCTCAGATGATCAGCAATACATAAAAATGACTGATCTTTGAAGAATGGAACAATGTTTGGCTAGTCGAGGTCTTTCTGTTTGATGTTGTTAAAGACAACATAATCACGTGGCTTGATGGGTGTTTGGGCAGAATAAAATTCAATAAACCCTCTAAAAAAATATTATATACATTTTATGTAATAAATAAATAACTAAAAGTTTTAAAGTTTGAAATAAAGAAAAAAAAAAAATGCATAAAACATTATTTCATGCATTCCCAGGGAGTCGAACCCATAATCTTGCTGTTGTTAGTGCCATGTGCCATCAAGTTGGATCGATGGGTAAGTAAATACATAAAGTAATAGAAAAAAGGTAATAAAAATAAAATATAAAGTAATAAATAAACAGAGATGCAACTATGCACCCAAAGCGGGCTGAAACTCGATACAAATGGGTTGAGATGTTAAATTAAATCGCGATATAATTAGAGATAGAAGTTCATATGAATGCATCTCTTAAGGGAACTGACTGTCTTTAGAAAAGTTTAAATGGTATTTTCTTTTCATCTTGTCAATGTATAAATCATATTAAAATAGTGTAACGCTGTATCGCTGCTGTTCCATAAGCGCCACCTGCTGACAGAGAGTGAATCTACATTCTCATTCAGCCTGTCTGTTTTTTTGGTTTCATTCAGATGTTTTATGTAGTTCCACAAAGCTAAAGTCAAACCATTTTGTTTTTGCTTCAAATTTTGAAATTTTACAATCTAATTTAGATTAAAAACTGCTCAAGTTGCAAGTATGCAGCATCTTTGTTTGGATCATGGTTAAAATGCAGTGGTTGCCACTAATTATGAATGCAAAGCGCACAGGCAAAGCCTTAGTTTGTTTAAATGAAGAGATTTCTTTCATTTGTGTTATTTGATTTGGGGTTTGTTTGAAAAATTCTGTGTAGTTTCAGTGTTTTGTTATTTGGCGTATTTCAATTTCACAAAGAAATGTACAGCATTTTATCCAAGGAACAATAAAAGGACACCTTTTCATTTATAATTAGTCTTAAATCTTATTTTGTAAAAAAAAATTAAATAAATAAAATAATATCTTGAGAAAATTGTATTTTGGAATCAGTATCGTGAAGTGTATCGCATTGTGAGTTGAGTGAATTGTTACATCCCTATAAATAAATCATACATAAATAATATAAAAAGTACAAGTAAAAAATAAATGACAAAAAAATAAATAAATAAATGCAGTAATAAACAAAACTATAAATACAGTGGAAAAATAAATAAATCTATCTGGGTGAAAATGGGAAGAATTGTTAAATATTGGGGAGGGGGGACACAATTACCTATATAAAATATAACAGGCAAAAAAAAAAAAAAAAACTTTAGAAGTACACAATAGCATATGGATGGCCTTAAAGCTATAAAGACATGGATTAAAGTAAAAAATTAAATAAAATACATTTCTCAAAAGTCAAATTTAGATTTCTTAGAGTTTTAAAGGAGATTCATGCAAGGCTGATGAAATTGCTGCATTTATCATTGAAAAACCATTGCATTTAAAATGCCCAAATACCATATCCTTACATCAGGCATTCCTCAAAGATTACACCTGAGGTTGTCTTATACACCAATGCACCTTGGTTTGGAATATCAAAGAGCATAAGTTATGCTAATTAAAGCATCAGATGTGCGCTGAGAGGACTGTGAGGTGGCCCACATGCTGAGCTCGGCCCTGCGCGGAACTGATAGGCTGTCAGGGTGTCGCTGGCAGCATTTGTAATTCCGTTCACGACTAAACCGGTTACAGTCCCAGAGTCCTCTGCAGCGGGTGTGCCGAGCAGAGGCTCGGACTGCGTCATGCTCACAACCCACAGCAGGAGCAGAGACAGAGATTTAGAGACAGAGAGAAAGACCACAGGAAAGCACTTTAAACGATCGGCGCAGATGTCACACTACGAAACGCTCTCCAGATTCAGCCAAAAAGCTCCAGGTGACCTGCTCTTCCTAAATTAATCGCATCCAGACAGTGTTGGTCAGGCAAATGTTATCACTTCCCTATCTGCAAGAATGCACTGAGACATTGTGCGAAATTGCAGAACTACAAAACAAATGAATTAGTGGTCAATTTACACACGTTCAGGCCTAAGCACTAACCCCAAAACAGCACTATTCCATCAATGACCTCTACAAGGTGACATTGCAGTCTGTCTGGATCATATCTGACGTCACGGGCTGCAATTCTGTGGGACGCTGCAGAAGGGGTGGGCCGTGGGCCCAGGGCCGACACCTGTCATCTGCACCATTGTCAATGTGAGTTATAATTAAACCATTCCATAATCTGAACAGCCTATCAGTGCTAAATATAACATCTACCACTATGCACAAAACATACAGCACTGGATCTATTGCAAAGAGTTAAAGGTTTAAAAAGGAGTTAAAAACAATATGTCAGTTCTTACATGTATGACCACATCCATCCTAAAAAGATGATCCCTTATTACAATTATTAGTGCTAGAAACCAGGGGAACTCATTTATAAAACATGCGTATGACTTGATTTGAACCTAAATGTGAGGATGAAGAAATTTAGATTTATAAAAGGCCGGAATGCAAGACTTTAAAAAAATAAATAAAACTATAAGTGCGATATGACTGCATTTTCATTCAATTTGTGATGAGACGCGATTATAAACCAACTTTAAAGTCGGCATGAAACAGAATTTGCATTCGTCTTTTCTTCTTTGCGACATATGAAACAACTTCTTGAATGAGAAAAAAAAAGTAGGGCGGGATTTAATTTGGTCCATTGGGAATTGATTGGATCGTTGTTGTTTGCTATTGCTGCAGTCTCATGTGAGTGACAGGTTGATTCGCTCTTGCACCAAGACATAAGTCATCAGGGAAAAGAAGAGATGTTGCAAGAGGGAGGGGAAGTTATTTTGATTCAAGATACAAAAATGATGTGCACAGATAAATAATTTACAATAAACACTGCAATATCCCAAAAAATAGGAATTGTCAATTCTGATTTCCCTGTGACTTTAAGCTTGATGGTTCAATGTTCGGAAATAAAGAAATTAAGACAGCCATAGTTATCAGTATTGTAATGTATTATATCTTTTTATTTTACAGTGAAATATTACAATAGTAAGGTTTAATATTTTGACAACTATTATTAATATTGTTGCTGTTATTATTATTTTATAGTCATTAATTATGCAGCCCTACAAACAAGCAGCTTTTTTTATAAAACATGCAAGCAATGTGCGTTGTCTGCAGGGACATTTGGGAAATTATCATGCATTTCATTTTTTAATAATCACATTTAAGATTGTTCTCTACAAATCTTTATTAATGAAGTTCCAGGTATTTAAAAATGATAAAACAGCAATTCTTTGCAAGGGCTCAGAGAAATTTTTAAAGCCATCTCCAAATGAATATAAAGCATAACTATGAGAAGCAAACCAAAAGAGCCAACAATGGACATAGCTATACTTCTAGGTAGAGCATGAGAACTGACTAACATGTGATAAGGACTGACGCACACAGTCCATTGAGAATCAACAGGTGCAACCAAAAATACCTATACTCCTATAATGGAGCCGTACGGGGTCCATACAGGGACCGGAGAGCAGAGAGGCTGTAATTACCTCATAACAACACCAATAACTGCATTCAGAGAAAAAAAGTGAGTGATGCTGTGATCTCATATTCTTACATTATATAAAGGTAGCACTTACCAGCAACCTCCACAATGTCTCCAGGCACAATGTCTTTGGCTTTGATCCTCTGGACGGACTTTCTGTCCTGACGGTATACCTTGCCCATCTCGGGCTCGTACTCCTTAAGGGCTTCAATGGCATTTTCTGCATTACGTTCCTGAGATGGAGAGAATCAAATGTGAATTTATTTTATTTATTCACTTTTTAACACCATGCCAGCATCGAGGCTATTTTCATGGCGATCTCAGAATACCGTAAATTACACAAGGTATACAATTAACAGAAAGTTTCAGATCTACACTAGACAAAAATTTTAAAATGCATTCAGTTGATACATTTTTAAATAAATCAGTTAAACAGCCGTTGTCTATTTACATTAAAAACAGTACAATCCAATAAAATATGCTTCAATCAAATGTGAAAAAAGTTTTTTTTACATATTTGAGTTTGGGATGGGACTTTCTGTTAGACAGATGTAAGAAACCTGTTTGATAACAGTCATTATTTTCCCACATTATTTGACACAATTACCCTGTAATTATTCAAAATTCATAACTCATTTCATGCTCTACTGACCTGCCAAACACCTACGATGGCGTTAGCTATAAGAATCAATAAGATTACAAAAGGCTCCACGAAGGCAGTGATTGTTTCCTCTCCCTCCTCGAACCAGGCTAATACCTGCAATAAAAAAAAAAAGTCATGTCTCAACACATCCCTTTAGATCTAATCAAGCATTTCACATTCAAAACACCCTGTGAATATTTCAAGACCAGTAGATCAAGATTCTAGACGAGACACGCCAGTGACATTTGCCTTCTCGTAACGGATTCAACACAGCCCGTTTACAAATGAGATTCTGTTTGGATTGCATAATCTGCAAGATTTTAAACAAAAAGTTTAAACACGGGGAGGGGGGGGGGGGGACGTGAACAAGCCGCATGACAGAATCCAAACGCAGCAGTATGTTTTAATGACTGGAAATAAACTCCTAGAGCTCACTGCAGCCACAGCACGACATCTGTTATTTCCCTCATTTATTCCCGCATTATTACATATGAACTCCTTCTAAAATAAGAAGCAGCAACATCTATTTACTTTCCATCACATCATTAAGCACAGACTTTCATAGCAACTTAGAGAACAATTTTGCTTTGCACCTTTAAAAATGGAGTTGCGTGATCTTTCTCGGACACAAAGTCCTAAAATGTACTGCTTACAAGGTCATATGCAGGTCTTGGTGCAGTTCTCACGAGACAGTGGAGTTACTGGTCTGTCTGTGGTAATGAGAAGCCTGCAACTGAAGGTCAGAGACCTAATTTGGCCTGCAGAGATGCCCTCTTACACAGCCAACTACCAGACAGCTGTCAAACCACAGACTCCAACACCTCAGTATCACTCCGCTGGGCGATGCTGGCATACCTCTCTCCTTCCACCCAACCAGCCAGTTTAATCTCATCAGTTATGTAGATGCATTGTAACTATTGATTTTGGACAGCTAAAGCATACATTTTTTTTATCTATATTATGAAAAAATGATATTAAATACAACATTAAAATGAATTGCTATACAAATAGAGAGGGAGAGAGAGAGGGAGTGAAATAACATTACAAGTAAAAATAAAGATGTGCAATATGTAAGAAAAATAATGCACACCTCGGGTGTGCATTATTTTTCTAATAATCCAACTGACCGAAGTCATTTATTCCGCTTATACTATGGTTGCCACACCTCAAGACATCAATCGGATGATATATTTCAAGGCATTCGTCCAGTATTTCTACTTAAATCGCTATTGTGAGTAGGATTATTTCTTCCGCGTTTCATCCAGCGCATCCGTTGCTAATTCCAAAACGTCATTTTAAACCTAGTAAGAGAGGCTTGAGCCGTTAATAGCAGACTAATAATGCAGTTAATACAGTTAATAACTACGTTATGAGAGAGAGAGAGAGAGAGAGAGAGAGAGAGAGAGAGAGAGAGAGAGAGAGAGAATTGCCTCTGTGCGTCTCTCAATAGTGTTCGGCAGCAATGTCTCTAGTTATAGTGAAACTTAGTTCCTTTTGTTCACTAACAGCGCCGTTGTTGTTACCTCGCTTGTGAGAAGTCATGTAGTTTTTAAGTTGTTTACTGATAAAATCGTCAGAGTAGCGCTAACAACATTAGCACGATGTATGCTAGTGTGTGTAAACTGTAACTGTTATGTATGTGCGGTCTGTGAGGGAGAGAGAGCGGAGAGACAGAGTATGTGCTTTCCGTATATAATAAAGCTTAATTTGTAGCAAAAACATGGACATGATCTGTCGTTTTTATCCTATTGTTTACTATATTTATTTGTTTGGCCAGTGTCTTTGTGGGTCTTGGTTATTTTGCTGTTGTAAGACCTTTGAAATAACAGAAATCATTTGGCGAAGTGATATGGACATGTAATGCGGTCAAGGGCTGCCTGGAACTACATTCGCCGTGCGTTTCCCTGAAAATAATTGCACACCTTAGAACGTTCGGCAGCCAATCAGATTCAAGCATTCAACGGCCTCGTAGTATAAATTGCTATAATTTATTATATATGCACACGCATATATAGAATTTTATCATATTTTGTGATTAGAAATTCAAAAACAGATCTTTAATTATATAGGCTTTAAATTATAGCAATTCAGCATAATTCAAATTAAATATAGAATATTTATTCATTTGAACTTTCTTAATATTTAAGTTACCTAATAGTAATTTGAAATAATTTGATGAAATATAGAAGATATTAAATTAAATGTTAATTTAATAATATATTAATTAAATTAATACATAATTGAGTGAACATTTAATTTAATATCTTCTATATTTCATATAGGATATGAATTACTATACAGACAAAAGTATAGTTCATAAATTAACCCATGTGCAGTTTGTACCAACAACCTGTACTTGCTAGGGCACATCTTTAACCTCTAGGCTAAACCACCACTATGTTAAGTACTGATCCAATTCATAAATGTGATTTACAGCCAAACTACACGACCCTTTCAAGTCTCCATGCACATGTGTCTTTTCATTCGGTAGTAAACCATCTAGGCTAATTAATCAAGAGGTCCTTAAACCACGGCTGTAAAACAGCGGTGCACTACTAAGACATCTTGTTTGGCAGCTAGTGACAGACACTCAATCTCACTGAATGCTGTTGTCACCATTCCTAAGGAGTTCCGCTTCTTCAGCTGTTTAGCCCTTCTGATCTGCGAGTAACCCAAGACGAAGCGTGCAAGACTCGAGGCGTTAACAAGACATCTTCACTTTCACAGCCCTTCCGGATAGCAGTCGGTGTTTATTTCAGTCCATGTATCGCCGTGGTTTGTTTCTAGCGTAAAGCAGTTAACACCTGACATAGATCTGTGCTGAGTCACGTCTGAGAAATGGCTATACTGACACTATTTGCACTCAAGGAATATTGCACAATAACAATAACTGCAGAAACCTGCCAGGACACGTTACCAAAATGTACTTACAAAAGATATACAAGCTGCCAGCAGAAGAATCCGCACAAGTAAATCTTCAAACTGCTCGATGACAAGTTCCCATATAGATTTTCCTGTCAAACATCAAAATTAAATCTATCAGAATCACATGAGGAGTACAATGATAACATCATGATATAGTTTAAATTGTAATATTACCTTCCTCAGCAGGCAACTCTGTGTGGTTTATTGAAGGATATGAAAAAGACAAAGTATAAAGTTACAAAAATACACCGTGAAAACATTCCCAAGCAGAAATTGATTTGACATTGACTATAACACAGTTATCCATTACATTAAGACCAGTGACCTTGTAAGAAACTCAAATTATTAAATTAGTCTTAGCTTAAAAAAAACAATGCACAATGTTACTCTCAAGATGGCATATAATATTTCAGCAGAGATTTTAAACAGTAACTGTCTTCATGTCCAAGCACCACCCACTCTGAGAGAAGAACTTATAAATGTGAATGAATATTTGGTTTTAATCCAAATGAGTGAATATCTGGCCCCTCTTTGAGTACATGCTGTGAAACATTTACAAGCTGTTTCTGAGCCGGGTGCTGACAGGAATTTTTTTTATCTTGTCTTCATGAAAACATGATTCTGTATAACTGATGAAAGAGGAAGACTGGAGACCAGCTCGCTTTGATTGTCCAATGACATAATAAAGCGGAAGGGATTTAAATATCTCTTTCAGCTTATTTCTGGCCTGTGTGTGCCTGTCTTCCACCTTGTCAGTCTAATGAAAATGTGTATGGCAAGCTGTTTTAACATTTCTCCTTTAAAACTAAGTAGCAACCATTTTTGTGGTTTCAGCACTTACTAATCCAACTGTGAGTAGCATCATAGGCAGAGCATGTGTAAGCCTTGCGAAGGAGCAAAAACAGAGCAAAATACAGCAAAAATGCCCCCGCACAAATAATTTAAATCTATTATGTATGTTGCTAACAAAGTGAAAATGAATGGAAAGTGTCAAATGCAGCATTAAATTAAGATCTGCTCATGTTGCACCGCTTTTCAATTTAAGCGTTTTTACAGTGTTGCACATTATAACCAATCACACACACACGATTCTGTTGAGCATAGGAATGCAATGGCCAATCAAATGCGCTCAGATGAGTCATCGCTGAGACTCAGTTTTGTTGAGCGCACAAACTCAATGACTGAATTATTAAAAATAAAAATAATTGATTAGCCTATGTGGCTTCCATATCTGGTTCTTGCATAAAAAGACGGGTTTATGATGTTTGTAGTTAATAATAGATTAGGCTACTTTAAGCCTTACACTGGAGAGGGTTCACCCTCCGACTATGACAAGCATTTTTCAGTTTTACTAGAAACTAATCATGACAGTGGTTACTAGTGAAATAGTCACTAATCTGTATTCAGTTAGTCACTCATACATATTCTTTGGCAGTAAAGACAAGTAACTTATTGTTATCCCATTGTTATTGGGAACTATTTTTTTTAAATGTCCATTCGTTTCAATTGGAATCTTTTGTTCCAACTAGTTTGTAGTCCAGATGTTGCTGGAACCTATTCTAGTTTTACTAGTAGCTGTTCATTAGGTACGAATACATTTTTCTATCCCAGTAGTCGCTTCTATACATATTCAAGCTTTACTAGTACTTATTTATTAGGTTGTAATGTCTAATAAATCTCAGTTGTTACTAGAGTTTATCTCACTAGCTGCAATTGCTACTTTACTTGTCAATGACTAGTCAGAATGACTACTATTAACTACCTTTACCAATAAACTTAAAAACACTGGAATTCACTATATAATAACTACTGTATATTAATTTAGGAAACCTGAAAGCAAAATACTCAAAATAACCAAAAATAAGTACTAGTACCTAATGTACAGAAGTGAGAAATACACTAGTCACTACTGGTTTGTTTAGTAGTAATTTAAATAAGTACTAGAAGCGTAAAACCCATACTAGTTTGATTTACAAAAAAAGAATGTTACGACGGCTTGCCATAAAAACGTGTTTGATGACGTCAGCTGTTTCGAACGCTCCAGCCGGCTGATTGCAACAAATGCAACAATT